>CM060899.1:44122500-45322500 GCA_030762935.1 Hymenopus coronatus
TGGGCCAGGTACGTGCCATCTGGTTATGTACGGCTGCCTAATCCATGGCGATTTTATGGAAGTTTTTGTATGTGCCGAATTTAGAGCTGAAAATTATATTCACGTATCACGTACGGTATGACCAAGAAGGTCCACATTTTCATTTGGTGTCGTTTTGAAACATCCTGTATATACAGGGGGTAGACAAAATAATGGAAACACTCCAGTTTCAGACATATTATTAGAAGAGGTTGCCTACCCTGAAGTTCTAATTAGATCTGCATTCTTTTGTTTGTGAGTACAAAGTGGATATAGTAGAACTGTTTTCCAGCATTATTATTGTTTCAGGTGTGCTGCAAGTGTAAACCATTGGACAATGAAAGACCTTTCTGATTTTCAAAGAGGTCAAATTGTTGGTGCCCGGCTAGCAGGAGCTACAGTGACTCAAACTGCCAATCTATTAAATATTGCAAGAAGTACAGTTTCTAAGGTTATGTCAGCATACTTGTCAAAAGGTAAAACATCTTCTGCAAAAAGTAACAGTGGCCGCAAACAGAAGTTAGACGACAGAGACAGGAGAGCCTCAAAGGAGATTGTATTAAGAAATCGTAAAACTACTGCAGATAGTGACAGAAGAACTGAATACATGTGTCAGTCAGCCTGTTTCTACCAGAACTGTGAGGAGAGAGCTTCACAAGTTCGGATTACATGGCAGAGCAGCAATTGCCAAACCACTAATCACACAGACTAATGCAACAAAGCGAAAACAATGGTGCCATGAACATAAGACCTGGACAGTTGATGACTGGAAACATGTGATATGGTCTGATGAATCATCATTCACACTTTTCCCTACCACTGGTAGAGTATATGTTTGGAGAACACCTAAAGAAGCTTATGATCCTGACTGTTTAATGCCTACTGTTAAGCATGGTGGTGGGTCAGTCATGGTTTGGGCTGCAATATCTTGGTTTTCTGTAGGTCCTATCATAACACTAACTGGTAAAGTGACTGCTAATGTCTATAAGGGAATTCTTGGGGACCATGTGCACTCTATGGTGCAAACATTGTTTCCTGCAAGCAATGAAATATTCCAAGATGACAATGCACCTGTTCATACTACTGGATGTGTAGCAGAGTGATTTGAAGAGCATGAAGATGAAGTTAAACATCTTCCATGGCCAGCTCAATCCCCAGATCTGAACATTATTGAGCCCATGTGGGATGAATTGGAAAGAAGAGTGAGGACAAGATTTCCTCCTCTTTCATCCCTTAAGGAGCTTGAAACTATTATTCATGATGAGTGGTATAAAATACCTCTAGTAACAATTCGTGCACTGTATGGATCAATTCCACGAAGGATTGAAGCTGTTTTGAAAGCAAATGGTGGAGCAACACCATATTAATAAAGTGTTTGTTCATTTCAAGAGGTGTTTCCATTGTTTTGTCTACCCCCTGTATACCAAATTTTATTTTGTGATTCACGGGACCCTACAACGGGTACTCACATTGAAATCTCAGAGTAGAATTTTAGGGTGAAATACAATACCTTTTCTACCCATGTTCTACGTAGGAAGCAGAGAAATTAAAAGATGTAATTTTCTCGCGAATGTCATTTCAACAATTTGCAAGTAGTTAAAGAAAATAAGTAACTCCTTTCCTTTTTATGCTGCTGACTTTATATGGAAGTGAACCAGAAGGGGAAAGAAACTATAAAAAGAGGGCTGTGCTACAATATTGTTCCCTTATCACACTAAAACATGCATTATTATGGTAATGGAGTAGAAAATTAAATTTCGTTTCTCATGGTTTGATAAATTGATGTTATAGTTCACCCTTGGCCTTTCACTCAAGCCACCCTTATTCTTGAGGGGTTAGGGAGATGAACCTCAAGCACCCATGCGTGTGTTTTACAGCAGTCACCCTTCATCCTTGCGTTTTGAATAAGAAGGGGCATCAAAGTTGTTGACAGCTTGAGCGAAGAAAAGTTGAATGAGAACATTTTCCTTCATAATGGTTCGGCGCTTTCGAATTGCATACGGTATCTGCGCAGACTTAAGGGAGATATTGATGGTCATAATTTTAATACTTTCTCTACACGTACTATGTTCATAGTAGGTAGAGATTTTATCAGAAATACACGTTTTAGGGTCTCCTTTACCCAAAAACAGAATTTTCAGAAGGTCCATGTGTGTTCCCCTTGTGTCTGTGAACACGATAACTCAACAACTAAAAGTCGGTAAAGCACCAAACTTGGTATTTAAATTTATGATGCGACTAGAAGGGTTTGAGAAAACTTTCCCCATCACAAACTGCCTTTTACATAAAAAAAATCGAAAATTGTTATTTTCTCAAAAATGGCTATAACGCTTTTGATTAAATTATGGTATATTAAATGCACTTACATAACAAATTAAATGTATATCTTGAATTTTCTAGGAATAGCCTCTGAAGACTACTTTGTTCTGGTTGAATTTTACGGAATTTTGCATAGCTGCTAAACCATAAAAGATAGATAAAAGTTTACCACACAAAAAATGTAGAACACGTTAAAATACACACTTTGTGTTATATACATTTTGTTCGTGGAGTTGACGTTTTTGAGATATTCCTTGTTATTGATTTCAGCTTTGAAAAACTTATACTTTTCTCATACAGGAATTTGCCAACTCCTGTCCGTACAAAGGAACTTCAGTCACATAGCAACCAGCTTTTGACTATCACTTTAGCCTAAGGTACTCCCTTATTTCGGTTCTACTTACAAGGATCCAAGTAATAAGACTATTTCTGATAATTTTTTCTCATTTAGCATTAAGTAAATAAAAGCATTAGCTTTTTAACAATAATTTGTTGCAGAGATGTAGAGAAAGTCATGTGAATGGAACACATCAGATTTTTACTTCCTTTAGCCCCGTATGTATAATGTTCATAGGGATAGAGAAGTATAGTATTCTACCCAAAAATTCGATACCAGGATTTCACCGCATATACACTTTTTGGGTTCCCCTGAAGCCAGAATAAGCATTTCTGAAAAAAAAAGTTAGCGCGCGCGCGTGCGTGCGTGCGTGCGTGCGTGCATGTGTGTACATAGCATAGCTCAAAAACGAAAAGACCGCTAAATAACAAACTTGTATTTAGGTTTGGTGTCTTCTAAAAATGCCACACGAAGATATTCAAGAAAATGCCCCCACCTCCCAATTACCCTTTACATGGAATTTGTTTTCGAAAATTTTGATTTTCTCAAAAATGGCTAACTATTTTGATTAAAATATCGTATATTTAAGATATTTGCCTGACAAATAAAATGTGTATCTTGAATTTTCTGGGAATAGCCTCTTAAGACTACTTTATTCTGGAAGAACTTTACGGAATTTTGCATAATTGCAAAACCATAAGAGAGAGACAAAATCTTACTGCACAAAAGATGTACAGCACGTCAAAACACACAATTTGTGTCCTCTATATTTTTGTTGCGGAGGTAACCGTTCCAAGATATTCCTTGTTATTGGTTTCAATTGTAAAGTGCTTATACTTTTCTCAGACAGGATGTGTCGTTTATCCTGTCCAAGCAAAGGATCGATTTGCAATGACAATCGCATAACGATAGCTTTTAAAACATTTCACAATCGCTTTAACATAGCGCATTCCCTTAGTTCCCTTCTACTTATAAGGAACTAAGTAATAAGAACATTGTGCTAATGTTTATCTCGATTAGCCTGGTGTAGAAAGAAGAAGAATATTTTGTAAGAAATTTGTAGAGCTAGAAAAAGTCATGTGAGTGTAACACATCACATTTTTATTACATTGAGTACACGTACTATTTGCATTGTAGGCAGAGAAGGTATTGTATTACACACAAAAATTCTATAGAAGATTTCACCGTAAATACAGGTTTCGAAATCCTCAGAACGCAAAAAAAAGTTTTATTTTCTCCAGCAAGTTTGAACAATAAATAAGCTAAAAATAAATAAATTAATTAAAATCTGCAAGACCATACCCAGGGATCTAATTTATAAAACCTTACATAAATTAAACAAAAATAAAAGAGAAAAAGTATACCTTTCACCCTCAATAGCATTTTACCTTCTCTATACCTAAGTACTATGTACATAGTGTGTGTGTGTCTGTATGTGTGTGTGTGTGTGTGTGTGTGTGTGAACAGCATAGCTCAAAAACGAAAAGGTCATTGAATACCTAACTTGGTATCCTCAAGGATGCGACACGTTAATTTTCAAGAAAATTCCCTCACACCCAACTACCCTTTATATGGAACTTTTTTTTAAATGTTTTGTAATTCGAACCTCAATTCTACAATTTTCACCATCGAAACTGCGCAGTGTGCATTGTTGCATTGTCTTGATGGAAGAGAATATTTTTCTTTGCCAGTTGAGGACGTTTTTTTCTTGATTTCTCCGTTCAACCTATGTAATAACGATGCACAATGATCTGCATTTATCGTCGTTCTTCCTTTCTGTAAGTAATCAATGTAGATGGCCTCGCGTGCATCTCAAAACACAGAGACCATCATCTCATCCGCAAATTAAACCACCTCCTTCTGTTGAGCCGGTTATCCTTTAAAACCCCACTGTGTAGTAGTGTATCCATTTTCATCCACAGTTATGTATCGACGCAGAAACTCGTCAGGATTGCGACGGAAAAGTACCAAACCAGCTTCCAAGTCGAGCACTCTTTCCGAGACCTCTGTCAGACCGAATTTTTGGAGCAAAATTGAGTACACTTAACCTTGTAATATGCCTATGGCCTCTACTATTTCGCGAACTTTGATTCGACGAACACTCAAAACCATATCCTGGAATTTGTCAGTAATTTCGGAAGAAGTCACTTTATGGAACGATGTTAATCATTTGTGGATGTACGGCCACGTTTAAATTCATTTATCCAATTGTAAATTGTTGCAAACACAGGATTTTCAACAAACTCTGCTTTTCTCTCTTTCGGTGTTAAGGCTTTTAAATATAGGCAAGTGTTGTTTAATCACAGAACAAAACACGTTTTTTTACTTTCTCTACTCTACCATGTACATAGTCTATAGAGCAGGTACTGCATTCCACCCAAAAATTCTATACCGAGAATTCACCGGAAATAGATGTTTTGGGTCCCCCTGAATAAAAAAAAAAAGCATTTTCAGAAAAAGGTCCGTGTGAGATGTGCCTTTGGACAGCATAGCTCAAAAACGAGAAGACCGTTGAATACCAAACTTGGTATTTAAGTTTGTTATGTTCCAAGGATGCGACACGAAGATTTTCAAGAAAATCCCCCCACCGTAAACTACCCTTTACATGGAACTTTTTCGGAAAACTTTGATTTTCTTAAAAATGGCTATAACGAATTTGATTAAAATATCGTATATTAAAGATATTTACCTGACAAATAAAATGTCTGTCTTGAATTTTCTGAGAATAGCCTCCGAAGACTACATTTTTCTGGTTGAATTTTACGGAATTTTGCATAACTGCTCAACCGTATGAGATACTCAAAAACTTACCACACAAAAAATGTAGAGCACGTCAAAACATTTTTTTTTCTTCGTGAAGTTGATCGTTTTTTAGATATTTATTATTTTTAGTTTCAGCTTTGAAAAACTTATACATTTCCCATACAGGAATTTGTCAACTCCTGTCCATACAAACAAAGGAATCTCAGTCACATAGCAACCAGCTTTCGACTATCACTTTAACCTATAGTACTCCCTTATTTCGCTTCTACTTACAATAAAGTAAGAAATAAGACTATTTCTGCTAATTTTTCTGGATTAGCATGAAATAAATAAAAGATAAGCTTATTAACAATAACTTGTTATAGAGATATAGAGAAAGTCATGTGAATGGAACACATCAGATTTTTTTCTAAGCTACGAATAGAATTTCTAGGAGTTTCTAATGACTTATTGAACGCACCTCGTAGCTAAACATAGTAACTCAATGAGAAAGCAAAGAGCAGAAGACTGTTGTATGTTTACAAATAGGTTTCGCTACCGGGTAGCCATGTAGCTGGCGATGAGAGCACAGGTAACGGGCGTGGTTACTGGAATGACAGCTCTCCTGCTGGGAGGACATGCTTCCAGTACAGCACCACTACAGGATCAGAGACAGCGTTTTCCAGGGGAAATAACATATATTTTACATCTTTACTCTATTGCTTTGTAAAGAAAGGTGTGTATTATCATAAAAGCTCCAACTTTTATCGATAAACTATCTAGAGAAAAATTGTAGCTAGAGTTGTATTTAATAAGACTATTTAGTAAATAAAATAACAATGATAAGCCTATACGGACAAGAAGAATAATACTCATAAAATCACATTTGTCTTCACGTATGTGTGTGTGTGAATACGATAACTCAAAAACGAAAAGTCGCTAAATCACCAAACTTGGTATTTAAGTTTAGTATCTTCCAGGCATGCGACACGAAGATTTATAGACAAATCCCCTCACCACAAGCTACCCTTTACATGGAGATTTTTTTCGTAATTTTCATTTTCTTAAATATGACTAACGATTTTGATTAAAATGCCTTATATTAAATATATTTACCTGACAAATGAAATGTATATCTTGAATTTTCTGGGAGTAGCCTCTGAAGACTACTTTATTCTTAATGAATTTTATGGAATTAGGCATAACTGCTAAACCGTAAGCGATGGGCAAAAACTTAACACACGAAAACTGTAGAGCACGTTAAAGCACACAAATTATGCTATATGCATTTTTTTCGTGGAGTTAATCATTTTTGAGATATTGCTTGTTTTTGGTTTCAGCTTTGAAAACATACCTTTCTCATACAGGAATTTGCCAAATCGTGCCCATACAAACGAACGAGCTTCAGTCACGTAGCAACCAGCTTTTGGCTTTCACTTTAACCTATGGTGCTCCCATATTTCTCTTCTACTTACTATAAAGCAAGAAATAAGACTATTTCTGCTAATTTTTCTCGATTAGCATGAGATAAATAAAAGAATAAGCTTATTAACAATAATTTGTTACAGAGATATAGAAAAAGTAATCTGAATGGAACACATCAGATTTTTTTTTTTTTTTTTTTTTTTGAAAACTAGTGAAACGCAATTTATTGTTGTAGCACGATATACCGTTGAATTATGAAAAGAGTAAAACGTTTTTATGACCGACAAGTTTGCACAGCCGTTAGTTAATTACGCATGTATTGGGTTCACCTTCAGATGAATGCATATCCCGTATAATTGAATCGGAATTCGCTGCTCAGGTGTTTTCACGGGTGAGTGAACAAGGAATCCAGGCAGTTCTTGACTGTGTGAGATGGGAGTTATTCCACTACATACGTTACTTGTTGACCCAGCACTGAACCGAATCCACGACCCGTTCCACCATTATGGATAACATTTACTTCCATAGTAAACCCGTTTTATAAGCGTAATGCCTACAGATCATGCAAATACACAACCGTGTATAGGTCCATGGGCGTCTGCGGGAATTTGTAAACCTACATTAGCGGTAGTGTGTGGCCCTTGTGACCCCAATAATAAAACCCTTGACTAGCAGGCCCCGTGGTAGTACACCTGCCTGCTGTGTTAGAGGTCCCGGGTTCAATTCCCGACTAGGGGTGTGATTTTTTCTCTAGCAAAAATTACTCCCCAAAGTGCCAAGAGTGTGGAATTAGGAATATACATGTGTGTGTATGTGATCAAATGAATAAAATAAAATAATAACAGCGACAATAAACAGTACACCAATTAACATCATTTACGATAAGCAAATGTTCCTCAGGGAAATACAGTTAAAGGCAGGATATAAATGGAATGATAAAAATCTGATGTGTTCAATTCACATGACTTTCTCTACATCTCTGCAACAAATTGTAGTTAAAAAGCAAATGCTTCTATTTACTTCATGCTAATTAGCAGAAAAAAGCTGGTTGCTATGTGACTGAAGTTCCTTTGTTTGCATGGACAGGAGTTAAAAAATTCCTGTATGAGAAATGTATAAGTTTTTCAAAGCTAAAACGAAAAACCAGGAATATCTTAAAAATGATCAACTACACGAAAAAGAAATGTGTATGACGTAAATTGCGTATTTTATCGTGAGCTACATTATCTGTGTAGTAAATTTTTCCCCTTCTCTTACGGTTTAGCAGTTATGCACAATTCCGTAAAATTCATCCAGAATAAAGTAGTCTTCAGGGGCTATTCCCAGAAAATTCAAGATATACATTTTATTTTTCAGGTAAATATCTTTAATATACGATATTTTAACCAAAATCGTTAGAGCCATTTTTAAGAAAATCAATGTTTTTAAATTTTTTTCCATGTAAAAGGTAGTTTGGGGTGGGGGGATATTCTTGAAAACCTTCGTGTCGCATCCAGGGAAGATACTAAACTTAAATACTAAGTTTGGGCTATAACGGTATTTTCGTTTTTGAGCTATGCTGCCCACAGACACACAAACATACACACATACACAGATAGACACACGGACATTTTTATAAAAATGCCTTTTTTGGATTCAGGGAGTCTCAAAACATGTATTTCCGGTGAAATCTCGGTATCTAATTTTTGGATACAATGCAATACCTTCTCTATACACTATGTACATAGTTCGTATAGAGAAAGTAAAAAGTACATTGTTGTAAATAAACTAAAAAAATAATTGTTACTTCCTTTGCAGTGAAATACATACGTACATAATACGTTAAGCAACTATTGCATTCCATCTATAATTCGACACCGGGATTTTTCATCGCAAAAATAGTGTTTTAAGGTACATTAAATAACATATTTTTACTTTCTCTACACGTACTATGTACATAGTGTATAGAGAAGGTATTGTGTTGCACCCAAAAATTCGAAACCGAGATTTCAGCGGAAATAAATGTTTTGGGTCCCCCTGAATCCCCCCTTTTGGAAAAAGGCCAGTGAGTGTGTATGTGTATGACTGTGGGCAGCATAGTTCAAAAACGAAAAGACCGTTGAATACCAAACTTGGTATTTAAGTTCGGTATCTTCCAAGGGTGCGACACGAAGATTTTCAAGAAACCCCCCACCCCCAACTACCCTTTATATGGAAAAAATTTCGAAATTTTTTATTTTCTTAAAAATGGCTCTAACGATTCTGATAAAAATATCGTTTATTAAAGATATTTACCTGACAAAATGTTTATCTTCAATTTTCTGGGAATAGCTTCTGAAGACTACTTTATTCTGGATGAATTTTACGAATTTTACATAGCTGCTAAACCGTAACAGATGGTATTCAAAAACTTACCACACAAAAATGTAGAGCACGATAAAAAACACAATATATTTTAGATACTTTTTTCGTAGAGTTAATTCCTTATTAATGGTTTCAGCTTTAAAAAATTATACTTTTCTCACACAGGATTTTGTCAACTCGTGTCCTTACAAACAAAGGAACTTCAGTCACATAGCAACCAGCTTTTGACTGTCACTTTAACATATGGTACTCCCTTATTTTGCTTCTACTGACAAGGAAGCAAGTAATAAGACTATTTCTGCTATTTTTTTTCGATTAGCATGAAGTAAATAGAGGACTAAGCTTTTTAATAATTATTTGTTGCAGAGATGTAGAGAAAGTCATGTGAATAAAACACGTCAGATTTTTAGTATCGTGTTTTCTTCCACCTAAGATCTTTCTTTGGAAACCAAACTAAAACGACGGAACATTCAAAATATGAAGGTAAGTGTGATGAAGGTATAGTTCATTAATTCAGTTTAGGATTATAAGAATTGTGATATTCATAAAGTTATATTATGTCGTGTAATTTGGACCGAATAAGTGTAATTTGGTTCGGACCAAATTACAAGGAATATTCAAGTGGGGTATTCCATTCCAAATGAGCATGTGTGTATATATTTATTTATTCGAAGTCACGCTTTTAACCCTTAGTTTTCTGCATTAGTACACTACATATGCTGCTTTTCCTTTAATTCAAGTTTAAAACTGGAGTTGTAGTAAAAATATATGAGAATAAACCTATCAAATTATTATATAAAATAATATAAATCAAAATACATGTACTTTAATAATCTATTTCTTCCCAATTAAAAGTTTAAATACCTCTGAAACCAATCTTCATAACCCTGCCAAAGGCACTTCCAAGAAAGTGGGTCAAATGGCCATGAATGTTAGGTATAGTTCATGGACTGGCCATGCATTCAAAGCCAAGTGTTGCAAGGTCAAATCCCAGTGACTTTGGTAAAGGATGGGGAGAGCCCAAGTAAAATAATCGGTGTGATACTTTGAATTTGCTTATGTGAAATTTACTCTTTTGTTTATTTAAAAAATACTGCAACTTTGGGGCAAAAATTGTATATATAACTTTCTCTACACGTACTATGTACATAGTGTACAGAGAAGATACTGTATTGCACCCAAAAATTCGATACCGAATTTCACAGGAAATACATGTTTTGGGTCGACCTGAATCAAAAAAATCATTTTTGGAAAAAGTTCCGTGTGTGTGCGTGAGTGAGTGTGTGTGTGTGTGTGTGGACAGTGTAGCTCAATAACGAAAATACCGTTAAATACAAAACTTGGTATTTAAGTTTGGTATCTTCCAAGGATGCGACACGAAGCTTTGCAAGAAAATCCCCCCATCCCCAACTACCCTTTACATGGAACTTTTTTCGAAAATGTTTATTTTCTCAAAAATGACTAACAATTTTGATTGAAGTATCGCATATTAAAGATATGTACCTGACAAAAAATATGTATATCTTACATTTTCTGGGAATAGCCTGTGAAGACTACTTTATTCTGGATGCATTTTGCATAAATATTAAACCGTAAGAGATGGGCAAAAACTTAACACACAAAAATGTAGAGAACGTTAAAACACACAATTTATGTTACATACATTTTTTCGTGGAGTTGATCGTTTTTTGATATATTCCTTGTTTTTGGTTTTAGCTTTGAAAAACTTATACTTTTCTCATACAGGAATTTCCCAACTGGTGTCTATACAAACAAACGAACTTCAATCACATAGCAACCAGCTTTTGGCTTTCACTTTAACCTATGCTACTCTCTTATTTCGCTTCTACTTACAATAAAGCAAGAAATAAGACTGTATCTGCTAATTTTTTCTCGATTAGCATGAAATAAATAAAAGAATAAGCTTATTAACAATAATTTGTTACAGAGATTTAGAGAAAGTCATGTGAATGGAGCACATCAGATTTTTTTAAAATATAAAACAGTCTTGATTACTTGTCGTTTATGGTTGAAATTAATCCTAGAGTACAACTCTATTTGTATAGATACGCTTAAAACAAGCGGAACTTATACGTACACATTACTGTTACACATTATACTAAACTAACTCCATGGCACGGCAGCTCACGGGGAACCTTGGCCTACCGCCCGGCCGCTGCGTCCTCCATCTCGGTCCACTACAGACGTCATGGATGGGGTGCAGTATTGGAGGGTGAGACGTGGTCAGCGCCTCGAGTCCCCCCGGCCGGTTAATGCGGTCCTCATGACCTGGAGCCGCTACTTCTCCATCAAGTAGCTCCTCAATTGGCCCCCCAGGGACCTTACGAGGCTGAGTGCACCCCGGGCTTACACATTATAAAAGTTGCGTAAATTTCCAGTTGACAACCAGAGAAGCTCGCAAATCTAAGGGGCCCTACTGTAAATAGAAACAGGAGGATTTGAGAAAAGCTGTTGAAGCTATAACGGAGGGCATGTACATTAATGAATGTTTAACATACCTGCAAGTAAAGTAAAGAGATACAATAATGCCAAGACATCAGCACATATTTTGATCCCCCTCCCCCCAATAGGCCTACCGATCTGTAAAGTGAAGTCAAGGATGAACTTGTGCATCACCTTCCACACTTGAAGAGATCGTTCTATGAGTGTTTTATAGTATTAAAATTATAACTCCTACAATAATAAGTGGGGGATAATAAATGTCCACATCAGGAGAGTCTTCAAAGAGAAGAAGAAAAAGAATTTTAGCTTCAGGTGTGGTCTTGATAGGAATACCTAATAAATAAATGTTAGTGAAAGCCTGTAATACCTCTAGAGTCAAGGGTAAAACGAAAAACAGTAGGAAATAAAAACTCACAAGAGACTTTTAATGATGTGGGGAATCCAACGAGAAAGACTCGATACAGTGCAATAAATGAAAAGGATGACCTCATGAAGATTGTGCTGATATAAATGGTTCAATTTATTGCTTTTGTGATAGGCGAGTTGTGGAGTGAATCCTCCTTTAATTTGAAACAAAAACTTCAAAATATTAAGTGTCCACAAAACTTTGATGTAAGGTGATATTACTTTCGTTAAAGGTAATCTTGGATATTTTGAATAATAATAATAATAATATACATAATAATTATTCTAGGTCTAAATTAAATGTTATTGTGTATTTAAGTTTGGTATCTTCCAAGGGTGCTACTCGAAAATTTTCAAGAAAATCCTCCCCACCCTAAACTACCCTTTACATGGAACTTTTTTCAAAAATTTTGATTTTCTTAAAATTGGCTCTAACGATTTTGAATAAAACATCCCATATAAAAGATACTTATCTGACAAATAAAATAAAAATTTTGAATTTTCTGGCAATATCCTCTGAAGACCACTTTATTCTGGATTAATTTTACGGAATTTTGCATAACTGCTAAACCGTAAGAGATGGAAAAACACTTATGACACTAAAATGAAGAGCATGTTAAAACATACAATTTATGTAATTCACATTTTTTTGGTGAAGTTGATGGTTTTTGAGATATTCCTTGTTTTTGGTTTCAGCTTTGAAAACCTTATACCTTTCTCGTACAGGAATGTGTCAACTTCTGTCCATACAAACAAAGAAACTTCAGTGTCATGAAGTTAAAGTGATAGTCAAAGCTGGTTGCTATGTGAATTGATTTCCTTTGTTTGTATGGACACGAGTTCACAAAGTCCTGTATGAGAAAAGTACAAGCTTTTTATAGCTGAACCCAAAAACAAGGAATATCTCAAAAACAATCAACTCCACGAAAACATGTATATAGCATAAATTGTGTGTTTTAAGGTGTTCTACATTTGTTGTGTGGTAAGTTTTTGTCCATCTCTTACGGTTTAGCAGTTATGCAAAATTCAGTAAAATTGATGCAGAATAAAGTAGTCCTCAGAGGCTATTCCCAGAAAATTCAAGATATACATATTATTTGTCAGGTAAATATCTTTAATATACGATATTTTAATCAAAATCGTTAGAGCCATTTTTGAGAAAATCATAATTTTGAAAAAGGTTCCATCTAAAGGGTAGTTGGGGGTGGGGGAATTATCTTGAAAATCTTCGTGTCCCATCCCTGGATGATATTGAATTTAAATGCCAAGTTTAGTATTAACGGAGTTATCGTTTTTGAGCTACGCTGCCCCCCTCCCCCCCCACACACACCCCACATTGACAGACAAAGACACACGCACACTATGGAAATTTTTCTAGAAATGTTTATTTTGGATTCAGGAGGCCTCAAAATATATATTTCCGATGAAATGTGGATACAATACTTTCTCTACATATTATGTAAATAGTACATGTAAAAAAAGAAAACATGGCACCTGTTGGTCAATTACACCTTCTTTTACTTTCTCTAGCCCGCATGTACTATATATATATATATATTGGATAGAGAAGATATTGCATTCCACCCACAAATCGATTCCAAGATTTCACCGGAAATACATATTTTATGCTTCTATGAATCCAAAAAAGGCATTTTTGGAAAAAGAGCGTGTATGTGCATGTCTGGTCAGCATAACTCAAAAACTAAAAAACGAAAAGACCGTTAAATATTAAACCTGGTATTTAAGTTTTGTATCTTACAATGATGCGACACGAAGATTTTCAAGAACCTCCCTCCCAATATTTGATGTTCTTAAAAATGGCTCTAACGATTTTGATAAGACCTCATATATAAGATATTTACATGCCAAATAAAATGTATACTTTGAATTTTCTCTAAATAGCCTCTAAAGACCTCTTTATTCTGAATGACTTTTATTCAATTTTGCATAACTGGTAAACCATAAGAGATAGAAAAAAACTTGCTTCACAAAAACTGTTGATCTCGTTAAAACACATAATATACTTTATATAAATTTGTTTCATGGAGTTGATCGTTTTTGAAATATTCCTTGTTTTTGGTTTCAACTTTAAAAACTTATACGTTTCTCATACAGGAATTTGTCAACCCCTGTCCATACAAACAAAAGAGCTTCAGTCACATAGCAACCAGCTTCTGACTATCACTTTAACTTATGGTACTCCCTTATTTCGCTTCTACTTATAAGGAAGCAAGTAATAAGACAATTTCAACTAATTGTTTACTTTCACTATACGCACTATGTGCATAGTGTATAGAGAATGTATTACACTCCACCAAAAAATTCGATACCGAGATTTCACGGGAAATATATGTTTTAGGGTCCCCTGTATCCAAAAAAAAAGTATTTTCAGAAAAAGGTACGTGTGTGTGTCCGTGTGTCCGTGTGCCTGTGAACACGATAACTCAAAAACGAAAAGTCGGTAAAATACCAAACTTGGTATTTAAGTTTAGTATCTTACAGGGATGCGACACGAATGTTTTGAGAAAAATCCCCCACCCCAAACTACCCTTTACATGGAACTTTTTTCGAAAATTTCCTTTTTCTCAAAAATGGCTCTAACGATTTTGATTAAAATATCAAATATTGAAGACATTTACGTAAGAAATAAAATGTATATCTTGAATTTTCTGGTAATAGCTTCTGAAGAGTAGTTTATTCTGGATGAATTTTACGGAATTTTGAATAACTGCTAAACCATAAGAGATGGACAAAAACTTACTACACAAAAAATGTAGAGCACGTTAAAACACACAATTTATGTTATATACGTTTTTTTCGTGGAGTTGATCGTTTTTGAGACATTCCTTGTTTTTGGTTTCTGCTATGAAAAACTTACACTTTTCTCATACAGGAATTTGTCAACTGCTGTCCATACAAACAAAAGAGCTTCAGTGACATAGCAACCAGCTTTTGTCTGTCACTTTAACCTATTGTACTCCCTTATTTCACTTCTACCTACAAGGATGCAAGTAATAAGACAATTTCTGCTAATTTTTTTTTTTTTTTTTTTCGATTTCATACGCGTGTAACCAACAGTGTTAATAGTGTGCTTAGTGCTGAATAGTGCGAGGAGGACTCAGGCAGTCTCCAGTGTGATGGTAGAGCAGAAGGATAATTGTTGTCTCTAAAAGACATCCTTATAAATCAGCGTGGCTGACACGATCATGTCATGTGGGTTGCATGCTAAGCAGGAGCAACTAGGCGGCTTTTCACAAAGAGGAAGCCCTGCGTATCCTCCCTCCTCTTTCATCTCTACGGCTTCATTCTTCATTTTTTCCATTTGCAGTGGCGAACTGGCTCATATAAGTCGCTGTAACTTTCAGTGAATAGCTTAACTAATCAAAGTAATGAGATAAGATTTGCTTGCCAGAGAACTTCATTAGATCCTAGACCAGCGATAATAACAGAAGAGATATTTCACTTGCCAACGTTAATTTATTCTCGCAACTGAAAGTGAATCAATTCCCTTCTAAAACATTACCGGAAATATAGTGGAAGCAGACTAATTTCCATTCACATGACTCTCTCTACATCTCTGCAACATATTGTTAAAAAGCAGAGTCTTCTATATATTTTATAATAATCGAGATAAACATAAGCAGATATTGTCGTAATTACTTGCTTCCTTGTAAGTAGAAGCAAAAGAAGGGAATATACTAGATTCAAACGATACTCAAGTCTTTTAAAAGCTGCTTGCTATATGGTTGTATTTTAAAGCTGAAACAAATAAACAAGTAATGTCTAAGAAATGGTAAATTACATGAAAAAATACGTATATGACTTAAATTGTGCGTTTTAATGTGATCTACATTTTTGATAGTAAGCAAAGAAGCGATCTGCAATGAAAATCGCCTAACGACAGGTTTTAAAACATTTGACTATCACTTTAGCCTAGTGCATTCCCTTAGTTCACCTCTACTTATAAGGAACTAAGTAATAAGAACATTCTGTTAATGTTTATCTCGATTAGCTTGGTGTCGAATGAAGAATTATCTTTTCTAAGAATTTTGTTTATAGAAAGTCGTATGAGTGTAACACATAAGATTTTTTCAATTCTGTTGAAATAGTTTAGCGCGATGAGAAAATGAACTTTAAAAAGGGAAAACTTAAGCCATTCCCCCGTTCTCCTCTAATCTAATCTGGTATTTACGAGGGTCAGTCAGTAAGTAATGCCCCTCTCTCTCTCTCTCTCTCTCTCTCTCTCTCTCTCTCTCTCTCTCTCTCTCTCTCTCTCTCTCTCTCTCTCTCTCTCTTTCTCTATCTATCTATCTATCTATCTATCTATCTATCTATCTATCTTTTAATTTGCAAGAAAATTAAAGTGATTACACAGTATGGAAGCCACCAACTTGAGGATTAAATTGTTACTTTTCAATTTAATCCCCGACCTTTTCCACATTTTTAGCCCACCTTTTAACAAGGGTATGTATTCCTGTGTGGTAAAATGCACAGTCTTGCTTCCGAAGTCATTGACGAACAGATTTTTTCACGGCCTCTGCATCTTGCAATGAGCTTCTTAATCCCTTCAAATTGAAGTACTGCAAATGCTCCGAGACTTATGTTTTTCGTGTCTCAATATTCTGCTCAGTTAACATTCTGAGTAACCACCGTGAACACACCTTTGAGTACTCCAGTTCTTGAATAATTCTCATTAAACTGCCTTTACTGAGAGATGTAATGCAACAGAATTCTTCCGTTGTTATCCGATGGTCAGCTTGAATGATCTCATCCCCTCGCTCAATGTTGCGTAGAGTCACTGCAGTCACGGGTCAATCGCTCCACTGTTCATCAGCAACATGGCCTTTGTCACTATCACTTTGGTCGTGTGTCGTCTGTAATGTCCCGTTTATTTGTCTATCTCGAAGTTGGTCGAAATTAGCACCCGTGAAACAAACGTGTACATACCTTTGAAAAGTCCCTTGGATGCACCGGCTATGCTCGTCCTCTGTAGAACACAATTGACTGTTAAGGGGAAAAAGTTTGTCTAAGTTATGTGACACGCGGTAGACTTAAAATTAGAAGTACTTCACTTTGAATTCCACTAAATGGATACTTTTATTCTCCTTGGTTGCTGGTCGAGCCACTAATCGTACGAACGACTCCCAACATAAGAATTCTTGAAGACGTAGAAATAAGTATAACTAGTGCTATTTTCTGCTGTTGCTAAGTTCTTGTTGTTGACGGGCGTTGGTAATTACTGCGTACTTTTTACTTTCTCTACACATACTATGTACATAGTGTATAGAGAAGGTATTGCACTCCACCAAAATTTCGATACCGAGATTTCACCGGAAATATATGTTTTAGGGTCCCCTGCATCCAAAAAAAGTATTTTCAGAAAAAGGTCCGTGTGTGTTCGTGTGTCTGTGAACACGATAACTCAAAAACGAAAAGTCGGTAAAATACCAAACTTGGTGTTTAAGTACAGTATCTTTCAGGGATGTGACACGAAGGTTTTGAGAAAAATTCCCCCAACCCAAACTACCCTTTACATGGAACTTTTTTCTAAACTTCTGATTTACTAAAAAAATGGCTGTAACGATTTTGATTAAAATATCGCATATTAAAGATATTTACCTGACAAATAAAATGTATATTTTGAATTTCCTGGGATAAGCCTCTAAAGACTACTTTATTCTGAGTGAATTTTACGGAATTTTGCATAACTGCTAAACCGTAAGAGATAGACAAAAACTTACCACACTAAAAATTTAGAGCACATTAAAACACACAATTTATGTTGTATACATTTTTTTTTTTTTTTTTTTGGAGTTAATGGTTTTTAGATATCCCTTGTTTTTGTCTTCAGGTTCGAAAAACTTAACTTTTCTCATACAGGAATCTGTCAACTCCTGTCCATAGAAGCAAAGGAACTTCAGTCACATAGCAACCAGCTTTTGACTATCGCTTTAACCTATGGTACTCCCTTATTTCCCGTCTACTTACAAGGAAGCAAGTAATAAGACTATTTGTTTTTTGTTTTTTTTGTCGATTGGCATGAAGTAAATAGAAGTATAAGCTTTTTAAAACTAATTTGTTGCAGAGATGTAGAGAAAGTCATGTGAATGGTGGAACACATCAGAGTTTTTGTTACGCGACAAATTAACTACAATATCTCGCATAATAGAATTACATACCTGGCACTCTCACCTCCGCGTTTACATACGTACAACATACAGCATCGCGCGTCTATCACGCAGAATAACCTGCAACAATAATCACAATCGCAGAAAGAATCACAGTAACCTGATACCTTGCAAGCGCATGGCTTAAATACCTAAAATCTCCAATATTGAACTCCTTCCTGATTGGCTGAAAAGAAACGCGAAAATGGCGTAGTCACATGACTAACTTGGTAAGTTCTTTGTATTCAACTCACGTGACTGCTCTTTATAATGAAGAATTCCCGAGCTTCTGGCTTTTTGAGAAGTAACCTTTCTCTAAAATTTACGCTATACTAATGCGCTAAAAATCTTGCTCCACAAAGGCAATTATGTTACTAGCATTAACAAAGAAATTAACCTTGGCGAGCATAATAGCAACTTCTTCGCCCTAAGGTTTTGCGTTCTACAATCTGCTCAGTCTTGGATGCTGAAGCAGTTATTTCCTATATGAACCCTATGCAAAAATATTAATTAAACTAATAAAATACACCGCGGGCTAATATGTTGCAACCTTAATCTTCTTTACAATGACGAACCCATCTTCTAACCATGCTGACATCCACTGTTGCATCACCATACATCTTTGTGAGCCTTTCATGAATGTGAATGGACATTCAAGAATTCTATATTCAAGTATTCAATGACAGAATGCTTTCTAATACGAACATCAATGTCAGCCATTTTGTAACAGGAAGCAGTGCTGCCAATGGTAGTCGTATGAAGTATCTATTGCAGTGGAGTGGAGAAAAAGGTTTGAGAAATTGTGCAAAATTTAATTGTTCACATAACTTTCTTAGTTCAGGAGAAATTACATTCACATGACTTTCTCTAGTGCTCTACAAGCTTATTACAAAATATTATTACTTTCTCTATACGTACTATGCACATAGTGGATAGAGAAGGTATTGTAATGCACCCAAAAATTCCATACTGAGATTTCACCGGAAGTACATGTTTTAAGACACCCTAAATCCAAAAAAAAAAAAAAAGCATTTTTAGAAAAATGTCCGTGTGTGTGCGTGTATGTGTCTGTGGGCAACATAGCTCAAAAACCAAAAGTCCGTTAAAAACCAAACTTGGTATTTAGGTTTGGTATCTTCCAAGGATGCGACACGAGGATTTTCAAGGAAATCCCCCCACATCCAACTACCCTTTACATGGAATTTTTTTCGAAAATATTGATTTTCTAAAAAGTGGCTCTAACGATTTTGATTAAAATATCGTATATTAAAGATATTTACCTGGCAAATAAAATGCATATCTTGAATTTTCTGGGAATAGCCTCTGAAGACTACTTTATTCTGGATGAATTTTGCATAACTACTAAACCATAAGAGATGGATAAAAATTTAACACACAAAAAATGTAGAGCACGCTAAAACACACAATTTATGTTGTATACATTTTTTTCGTGTAGTTGATCGTATTTGAGATATTCCTTGTTTTTGGTTTCAACTTTGCAAAACTAATACTTTTGTCGTACAGGAGTTTGCCAACTCGTGTCTATACAAACAAATGAACTTTAGTCTAACAGCAACCAGCTTTTGGCTTTTACTTTAACCTATGGTACTCGCTTACTTCGCTTCTACTTACAAGGTAGCAAGTAATGACTATTTCTGCTAATTTTTCTCGATTACCATGAAATAAATAAAAGATAAGCTTATTAACAATAATTTGTTACAGAGATATAGAGACAGTCATGTGAATGGAACACATCAGATTTTTTTTCTTTCTACACAATGCTAACCGAGATAAATAATAGCACAATGTTCTTATTACATAGTTCCTTATAAGTAGGAGGGAACTAAGGGAATGCAATAGGCTAAAGTGATAATCAAGTGTTTTAAAAGCTATCGTTGTATGAATGTCATTGCAAATTTCGTCTTTACTTGGCCAGGAGTAGAACAAAAGAAAAACCGGACACTTCCTGTCTGAAAAAATCTGATGTGTTACATTCACATGACTTTCTCTATATCACTGCAACAAATTATTCTATTTATTTCATCTAATGGAGCCAAAATTAGCAGAAATAGTCTTATTACTTGCTTCCTTGTTACTAGAAGCGAAATAAGAGGGTACCATAGGTTAAAGTGATAGTCAAAAGCTATTTTGATCTGCGACTGAAGTTCCTTTGTTTGTATGGACACGAGTTCACAAAGTTCTGTGTGAGAAAAGTATAAGTCTTTATAGCTGAAAAAAAAAAAGGAATATCTCAAAAACTACCAACTCCACGAAAAAAATGTATAACATAAATTGTGTGCTTTAAGGTGCTCTACATTTGTTGTGTGTTAAGTTTTTGTCCATCTCTTACGGTTTAGTAGTTATGCAAAATTCCGTAAAATTGACCGAGAATAAAGTAGTCTTCAGAGGATATTCCCAGAAAATTAAAAATATACGTTTTATTTGTCAGTAAATATCTTTAATATATGATATTTTAATCAAAATCGTTAGAGCCATTTTTTAGAAAATCAATTTTTTTTAAAAAAGTTCCATGTAAAGGGTAGTTTGAGGTGGTGGGATTTTTCTCAAAATGTTCGTGTCGCATCCCTGGAAGATACTAAACTTAAATACCAAGTTTGGTATTTTACCGACTTTTCGTTTTTGAGTTATCGTGTTCACAGACACACGGACACACTGACACACGGACACACGGGAACCGGGCACACGGACACACACGAACCTTTTTCTGAAAATACGCTTTTTGGATACAGGGGACCCTGAAACATATATTTCCGGTGAAATCTCGGTATCGAATATTTTGGTGGAGTGCAATACCTTCTCTATACACTATGTACATATTACGTATAGAGAAAGTAAAAAGTACTACAAAAGAAATAGACAACTTCAACTGCCTGTAAAACAAAAACTATTAGAGATAGCAACCTAATTATTTTGGAGATATGTTGAGAAACTCTCAAAGTTTCGTTTGTTACTATTGGTAACGCTGTAGTGTTTTTTTTTTTTTTTTTTTTTTTTTTTTTTTTTTTTTTTTTTTTTTTTTTGCAGAAGCTGAAATGGCGGAAAATCCTGTGGAAAAGGCATATTGCATGTTGGAATTTGCTAGAACGCAATCAGCAACTGTTGTCCAACGACATTTTAGAACACGTTACCACAAAACGCCACCGACGAGACAGTCAATCTACGACTGGTATAGAAAATTCGAGACAACGGGATGTTTGTGCAAAGGGAAGAGCTCGGGAAAACCAAGAGTTTCGGAAGAAAACGTTGAACGTGTTCGTTCTGCCTACATAAGAAGCCCACAGAAATCGACATCTAGGGCAAGTATGCAATTACAAATTCCACAGCAAACTGTATGGAAAATCTTGCGGAAGCTACTGCACATGATGCCTTACAGATTACAGATGTTGCAGTTTCTGAGTGAAGAAGATAAGGTCATACGGCGTGACTTTTGCACCGACATGTTGCGACATGATGAAGACGATGCTGGTTTTTGTGAGCGCATCATTTTCAGCGATGAGTCAACTTTCCACCTGATTGGAAAAGTGAATACACGAAATGTCCGAATATGGGGAACTGAACCTCCGAGGGCTGTATTGCAACATGTGCGGGACTCTCCTAAAATCAATGTGTTTTGTGCGGTATCTCACACGACGGTGTATGGCCCCTTTTTCTTTGCAGAGCAAACAGTCAACGGTGCTAGGTATCTTGACATATTACAGATCTGGTTGATGCCCCAACTGAATGAGCAACAAGACGGAGCACCGCCTCATGGGCACACAGATGTTAGAGATTACCTAGATGAAGTCCTACCACATCGTTGGATTGGCCGTGCTACAACCGACAATAATGCTCTTGCATTTTGGCCACCAAGGAGCCCTGATCTCACACCATGTGACTTTTTTCTATGGGGATTCGTGAAAGACCGTGTTTTTGTCCCTCCACTTCCTCTTAATTTAGACGACTTGAAACAACGTATCAGACAAGCCGTGGCAAGTGTTGATGCAGATATGTTACAAAAGGTTTGGGATGAACTTGATTATCGCATGGATGTGTGTCGTGTGACTGGAGGAGCCCATATTGAACATTTGTGAGTTCACAATGTAAACTTCAAAGACTCCTCTACAAACCAGTGAAAACGGCGTCAAATTACCGTAAATAGTTTTGGTTTACAGGCAGTTGAAGTTGTCTATTTCTTTTGTAGTAACCCTGCATAAGTACTTCACAGTTGAAACCAATAACAAGGGTAGTCTTGGAAACGATTACAAAAACGTAAAGGACATAAATTGTACGCTTTGACGAGATCTGCATTTTTGTGTTGTAGGTGTTTGTCTATCTCTTACCCTTTAGCAGTTAACCAAAATTCCGTAAAATTCATCCATAACAAAGAGGTCCTCAAGAGACTATGCCCAGAAAATTCAATATACATATGATTGGGGACCTAACTGGTTTTAATATACGGAATTTTAATCAAAATCGTTTGAGCCAATTTTAAGAGAGTCAATATTTCCGAAAATGTTTCCATGTAAAAGGTAGTTTTGGGTGGGGGGATTTTTCTCAAAATCTTCGTGTCGCATCCCTGTTTGGTATTTAACACTCTTTATGTTTTTGAGCTATGCTGTACACAGACACAAACACACAAACCTTTCTCCAAAAATACTTTCTTTGGTTTCAGAGGGACCCAAAACATGTATTTCCGTTGAAAACTCGGTATCAAATTTTTGGGTGGAACACAATACCTTCTCTATACACCATGTACATAGTATGTTAGAGAAAGTAAAAATAGGAAGCATTACTTATTAACTGACCCTCGTACTTCGGCGACAGAGAGAAAATAGGAAAATATCTGACGTGTTCCATTCACATGACTTTCTCTACATCTCTGCAACAAATTATTTATTTCATGCCAATCGAGAAAAAATTTGCACAAATAGTCTTATTACTTGCTTCCTTGTAAGTAGAAGCGAAATAAGACAACCCCATAGGTTAAAATGATGGTCAAGATCTGGTTAATATGTGAATGAAGTTCCTGTATGAGAAAAGTATAACATTTTTAAAACTGAAACCAAAAACAAAGAATATCTCAAAAACGATATACTCCACGAAAAAAATTATATATATATATATGTATATATATACATACATACATAAATTGTGTGTTTTAATGTGCTCTATTTTTTTTTTTGTTAAGTTTTTCTCTATCTCTTACAGTTTAGCAGTTATGCAAAATTCCGTAAAATTCATCCAGAATAAGGTAGTCTTCAGAGACTATTCCCAGAAAATTTAAGATACACATTATTTTTCAAGTAAATATCTTTAATATTTGATATTTAAATCAAAATCGCTAGAGCCATTTTTAAGAAAATAAAAAATTTCGAACATGTTTCCATGTAAAGGGTAGTTTGTGGTGGGGGGATTTTCTTGAAAATCTTCGTGTCGCATCCTTGGAAGATACCAAACTTAAATACCAAGTTTGGTATTTAATGGTCTTTTCATTTTTGAGCTATGCTATCCACAGACACACACACGGACCATTTTCCAGAAATGCTTTTTACTTTCTCTACACGTACTATATACATAGTGTATAGAGAAGGTATTGTAATGCACCCAAAATTTCGATACCGAGATTTCACCGGAAATACATGTTTTGGGTTCCCCTGAATCCAAAAAAAAAAGAGCATTTTGAGAAACACGTCCGTGTGTGTATGAAAATGCATATCTTGAATTTTCTGGGAATAGTCTCTGGAGACTACTTTATTCTTGAGGAATTTTGCATAACCACTAAACCGTAAGAGGTAGACAAATGCTTACCACACAAAAAATGTAAAGCACATTAAAACATACAATTTATGTTATACACATTGTTTTCGTGCAGTTGATCGTTTTTTAGATATTCCTTTCCATACAAACAAAGGAACTTCAGTCACATAGCAACCAACTTTTGGCTTTCACTTTAACCTATGGTACTCCCTTGTTTCGCTTCTACTTACAAGGAAGCAAGTAATAAGACTATTTCTGTTAATTTTTTCTCGATTGGATGAAGTAAATAGAAGCATGAGCTTTTTAACAGTAATTTGTTGCAGAGATGTAGAAAAAGTTATGTGAATGGAACACATCAGATTTTTTTTTGGATTCGGGAGGACCCAATACAGGTATTTGCGGTGAAATCTCGTTATCAAAATTTTGAGTGCATTACAATACCTGCTCTATAAAAACTCAGCCAAAGTGGTCGGCCCATTGTTTTTGAAAGCAGGACCTCCAAATACGAGCAACAGACCTTACCACCTGAACCATCCTGCTCTGTAGCTGCAGAATTTGGTAGACGAACACACAGCCATCAATAATCCGTTAATCTTCGCCAGAAATCTCGATGCGCCATAGAGGTGTTGTGATAGCTTTTTCCTGCTATCCTTGGTGAATAAACAACAAACTTATAACGTCACAATATTTGCGACTTTAGCTTGCTTTTGTTTTTGCCGAGCTACATAAATATATTATGCAAATTGTAAGACATATATTCTTGAAGGTCGGGAAAGCTCACAAGCGAAGTAATGGCAGACCATTTGCATTACGTACATAAATAATAAGAATAATAATAAAAAAAAGGTTGTACGACTTGGCCTGCGCGTTTAAAACTTAATACTGGGCAATAAAGAGATGCCAACATATTTCATCATTCATGTTACAGAGCAAATAAACAATAACCTTGTTAGTGAAATAACGAGAAAGGAAAGGTTGACTAACATCTGCACCGCTGATTCACGCACTTACGTATTCGGTTTCTTGCTCCTGAAACGTGTAATTAAACCGTTAAAGGCGCGATCATTAGTTTATGGCTTTGTGCGTTCTTTTCGCAGTATTGACGAGAAGTATGAAACATTCAGCTGTCAAGTTATGTACTCAAGTTGCCATGATAGAGATATCATCATTCAGAGCTCTCCTCGGGTACTTTTTACTTTCTCTACATGTACTATGTACACTCCACCAAAAAATTTTATACCCAGATTTAACCGGAAATATATGTTTTAGGGTCCCCTATATCCAAAAAATGCATTTTCAGAAAAAGGTCCCTTTGTCCGGGAACATAACCCAAAAACGAAAAGTTGGTAAAATACCAAACATGGTATTTAAGTTTAGTATCTTCCAGGGATGCGACACGAAGATTTTGAGAAAAATCCCCCCACCCCAAACTACCCTTTACATGGAACTTTTTTCCAAACTTTTGATTTTCTTAGACATGGCTCTAGCGATTTTGATTAAAATAGCGCATATTACAGATATTTAGCTAACAAATAATATGTATATATTGAATTTTCTGGGGATAGCTTCTAAAGACCTGTTTATTCTGGATGAATTTTGCTTAATTTGGCATAACTAGTAAACCGTAAGAGATAGACAAAAACTTACTATACAAAAAATTGTGACCCTGTTAAAATACACAAGTTATGTGATATACATTTTTCTCGTGGAGCTTACAGTTTTCGAGGTATTCAAGGTTATTAGTTTCAGTTGTCAAGTACTTATACTTTTCTCAGACGGGAGTGTGTGGTTTCCTTTGTTCTACTCAAGAAAAGAAGGGATTTGTAATGACAATCGCATAACGACAGCTTTTAATACATTTGACTATGGCTTTAACCTAGTGTATTCCCTTATTTTTTTCCTATTTATAAGGAACTAAATAATAAGAACTTTGTGCTAACGAGTACCTCAATTAGCAAGATGCGGAAATAAGCATAATCTTATGTAAGAAGTTTTGTAGAACAACTAGAGAAAGTCATGTAGGTGTAACACACTCAGATGTTTACTTTCTCTACGTGTACTATGTACACTCCACCAAAAAAGTTGATACCCAGATTTCACCGCAAACATATGTTTTAGGGTCCCCTATGACCAAAAAAAAGCATTTTCAAAAAAAGATCCCTGTATCCGTGAACACGATAGCTCAAAAACGAAAAGTTGGTAAAATACCAAACATGGTATTTAAGTTTAATATCTTCCAGGGATGCGACACGAAGATTTTAAGAAAAATCCCCCAACCACAAACTACTCTTTACATGGAAACGTTTTTCACTTTTTTTATTTTCTTAAATGTATATAACACAAATTGTGTGTTTTAAGGAGATTTACATTTTTTTGTATAGTAAGTTTTTGTATATCTCTTACGGTTTGCCAGTCATACAAAAGTCATCCAGAATGAACAGGTCTTGAGAGGCTATTCCCAGAAAATTCAAGATATATATTTCGTTTGTCATAAACAGATCTTGAACATAGGGTATTTTAATCAAAATCGTTAGAGCCACTTTTGAGAAAACCAAAATTTTTGAAATTTTTTCAATTTAAAGGGTAATTTGGGGTTGGAGTATTTTTCTCAAAATTGTGTCGCATCCCTGGAAAATCTTAAACTGAAATATTAAGTTTGATATTATACCATGTTCACAGATACACACGATTCTTCCAAAAATGCTTTTTTAATTTCTCTACACGTACTATGTAAATAATGTATAGAGAAGATATTGTAATGCACCCAAAAATTCGATACTGAAATTTCACCTGAAATACATGTTTTGGGTCCCCCTGAATCCCAAAAAAAAGCATTTTTAGATAATTGTCCGTGTGTGTTTATGTACGTGTGTGTGTGTGTGTGTGTGTGTGTGTGTGTAGGCAGTATAGCTAAAAACTAAAAAGGCCGTTAAATACCAGGGATACGACACGAAGATTTTGAGGAAAATCCCCCCACCCCAAACTATCCTATACATGGAACATTTTTCGAAATTTTTTATTTTCTTAAACATGGCTCTAACGATTTCGATTAAAATATCGTATATTAAAGATATTTATCTCACAAATAAAATGGGAATAGCCTCTAAAGACTACTTTATTCTGAATGAATTTTACGAAATTTTGCATAACTGCTAAACTATAAGAGATGAACGAAACCTTACCACACAAAAAATGTAGAGCACATTAAAACACACAATTTATGTTATATACTTTTTTTTCGCGGAGTTAGTCGTTTATTAGATATTCCTTGTTTTTAGTTTCACCTTTAAAACATATACAGGAATTTGTCAACTCCTGTCCATACAAACAAAGGAACTTTATTCACATAGAAGCCAGTTTTTGACTCTGACTAACCTATGGTGCTCCCTCATTTCGCTCCTACTTACAAGGAAGCAAGTAATAAGACTATTTCTGCTAATTTTTTCTTGATTAGCATGAAGTAAATAGAAGCATAAGCTTTTTAACAATAATTTGTTGCAGAGATGTAGCGAAAGTCATGGGAATGGAACACATCAGATTTTTACTCTTACTTCATAATTAGTACGTAGGCAGAGAAGCTATTGCATTCTATCCAAACATTCGACACCGAAATTTCATCGGAAAAGCATGTATTCCATGACTTTCTCTACATCTCTGTAAGAGATTATTGTTTCTTCTCTCTACTTCATGCTAATCGAGATAAACATTAGAAGAAATTGTCGTCATTACTTGGTTCCTTGCAAGTTGAAGGGAAAAATCTAATGTGTTCCATTCACGTGATGTCTTCTAGCTGTTCGGTAAACAAACCTTTCATTTAAAATATTACTCTGTTACCTATATTATGCTATTCAAGATAAACATAAGCAGAATTAGCCTTATTACTAGCTCCAGTGTAAGTAAAAGGGAAGTAAGAAAATTCCCAGCCTAAAGCGATAGCTTCTTCGTTTAAAAGTCAGACACAATGTGAAACAATTGAAATCCCAACTTCTTTTCTTGTAGGCGTAAACAAACGAGAAACGAGAAGAAAGATATCTTAACGTTTGCGAAAAGCTTAAGTGGCTAAAATTGAAAGCTATAATCGCAATATCTGAAAATGGTTAATTCTACAAGAAAAATGTACATAACACAAATTGTGTGTTTTAATGAGATCTACATTTCTTGTGCAATAAGTTACGGTTTGCCAGTTACACAAAAGTCATCCAGAATGAAGATGTCTTTGTAGGCTATTCCCAGGTAAAAGTCATATATACTTCGTTTGTCATAAAATATCTTATACATAAGGTATTTTTATAAAAATTGTTAGAGCCATCTTTAAAAAAATCCATTAAAGGGAAGTTGGAGGTGGAGAGATTTTCTTAATAAATCGTCGTGTCGCATCCTTGGAAGATACTAAATTTAACGGACTTTTCGTTTTTGAGCTATGCTGTCCACAGACACACACACACGGACATTTTTCTAAAAATACTTTTTTTATGGATTTAGGGGGTCCCAAAACATGTATTTCCGGTGCAATACAATACCTTCTCTATACACTAAGTACATAGTACGTGTAGAGAAGGTAAAGATAGTGTTATTCTCGTACACGTTTTAAAACTCTCTCTCTGTCGCCCTCCATGGTGTAATGGTTACCATGCTAACTTCATATACCCAAGGTCGCGGGTTCAACCCGGTGGAGGACGATGGATTTTTTCGGGCTTAAAAATGCTTAGTATGGCTTCCTTCGGAAGGGAAATAAAGCAGTTGGTCCCGTGTCGTAGAAAAAAAGAACCTCAAGCCTGATAGAGAGGCCTCTGAGCAAAATTAAGTGGTCTTCTATCACCAATTTAGAATGGGACGCTGAGAATAGTAGCAGTAAACGAACGTCCATAAATAGATCGCTTTTACATTTTCTAAAGACCTCTTCATTCTGGATGATTATCGAATAACTGGTAAACCGAGAGACAAAAATTTAAACTGAGCTCTTCAACGAGCTTCACTTAAAATGTTGTGGCGTTAACTAATTTCGACATATAAGTTTTGTTTTTTTACTCCATGGCACGACAGCTCACGGGGAACCTTGGCCTACTGCCCGGCCGCTGCGTCCCCCATCTCGGTCCACTGCAGACGTCATGGATGGGGTGCAGTATTGGAGGGTGAGACGTGGTCAGCGCCTCGAGCCCCCCCCCGGCCGGTTAATGCGGTCCTCATGACCTGGAGCCGCTACTTCTCCATCAAGTAGCTCCTCAATTGGCCCCCAGGGACCTTACGAGGCTGAGTGCACCCCGATAAGTTTTGTTGGTTTGATTTTCAAACACTTTTCTCCAATGGTAGGCGGTATTCGTTATTACTTTTTCTAGCACGTATGTACTTGTACATAGTAGATAGAGAGGTTATCGATTTCCACACAAAAGCTCAATACTGAGATTTCACCGGAAATGTTTCGAGGCCCCGGAATAAAAAAGAAGTCTGTAATACAAATTTGGTATTTAAGTGAGAAATTTCCAAAGATGCGACACGAAGATTTTGAGGAAAATCCCTCTATCACAAACCACTCCTTACATTGAACTTTTTTCGAAGATTGTTACTTTCTTAAAAATGACTAACGTTTTGATTAAAATGTCGTATATTAAAACATATTTAAAAAACAAATAAAAGGTATATCTTCAATTTTCTGGGAATAGCCTCAGAAGACTACTTTATTCTGGATGAATTTTACGGAATTTTGCATAACTGGCAAACCGTTAGAGATAGACAAAAACTTACCTAACAGAAAATGTAGAGCTTGTTAAAACACACAATTTATGTTCTGTACATTTTTTTCGTGGAGTGGATCGTTTTTGAGAGATTCCTTGTTTTTGGTTTCAACTTTGAAAAACACACTTTTCTCATACGGGAATTTGTCAACTCCCACAAAGGAACATCAGTCACATAGCAACCAGCTTTTGACTATCACTTTAACCTATGATACTCCCTTATTTCGCTTCTACTTACAAGGAAGCAAGCAATAAGGCTATTTTTACTAATTTGTTTCTCGATAAGCATGAAGTAAATAGAAACATAAGCTTTTTAATAATAATTTGTTGCAGAGATGTGGAGAAAGTCATGTAAATGCAACACATCAGATATTTTTTTGGATTTAACGGGTTCCTAAAACATGTATTTCGGGTGAAACATTTTTTGGGTGCAATACAATACATTCTCTATACAGTATGTACATAGTACATGTAGATAAGGTAAACATTTCCAGTATCATTCTTGTAAATGTTTTAAAATTCTCTCTCTCTCTCTCTCTCTCTCTCTCTCTCTCTCTCTCTCTCTCTAAAGTTAGATGCAGCATCTCTGCCAGAAGCAAACAGCTGTTAAAGAGTAAGGATTCAAGTAACTTGTTGGGACCCGTAAAGAGTAAATCAAATTGATTCTTTAGAAAAGATCCAGAAAAGGGCTATAAAATTCATCAAAAGGGGTAAATATTTTGGGCCTACAAACGCTGAGGAGATAAAATGGGAGCCGTTGAAAGTTAGGCGTAGGAAACAAGAGGTTTTGCGCTTTATTTAAAGCTTACGCTGGCTTAAACGCATGGGAGGACGTTACTGACAAACTGGAAAACCCAACTTACTATGCACGAAACGATCATCCGTTCAAAATTAAGGGTAGAAGATACAGAACTGACGTGGGAAAGTTCTCCTTTGTAAATAGAATTATAAAAGACTGGAATGAATTGCCTGGAGCAGCCTTTCGGGGTTGTCCCCTGTCTCTGAAGAAATTTAGGAAAAATCTTGATATTAATGTTGGATAATTTCTGTAAATATTCCTTAAATGTAAAGCTTGTGATTTTATATTGTTGTAAATACAAATGTTAAATTGGTTGGTGATTATAATTATGAAATTAATTAATCTGAATTGAGAGGACAATTAATGTTTTCATATTTGTTGTAAATAACTATTATATCTAGCTTACAAAGCCATAAACTGGCAGGTGTGATTTATTGTTTATATATCTTGTATACATATATAACTCTGCCACCGGGTGATACCCACTTGCAGAGAAATAAATACATACATATAACCGAAACAGCAAATTGTGAAACACGGATCGCCCAATAATTATATTTCTTCGTCACGAAAGCGGAAGACAGCGCGGGAGGTATGTTATTGTGTAATAAACCCCTGCTGCAAATCAAAAGAAAGTCATGACTCCTTGATCACATAGAGGCGCGGTCAGATCTTTGACTGCATAAGCTTACACACCAGTTAATTGGAGGCGGACGCTCGCGGGCACCAATGTAAACCGATCTCACAGCAGAGACAACCAATCAAACGCGTTATTAGTAATTATACTGGTCTCACATATCCGGTAATTAGAAGAAGAAACGCTCATCATTTATCAGATCGGAGCTCCACCAGGGGCGACTGACGTGGGGCACAGGGTGCAGCAACAAGAGTGGTCTATCTCCTAAGATTTAGAAGACCTTCTCAGAATTAATTACAGACTATCACTGACGTGTGAACTGGGCCTGTGTATTTGCAAGATCTCTTTCTAATCCTTCTTCACGATGTGGCTATTGGCAGGACCACATGCAAAGCAATTATTCATTCCAATGCAGACTGTCTCGGTAGGCGGGGTGTCCGCCCTTCAACAAGCTAGGGTCATTCTTCTTTACATATCGAATCTTCATTTTATTTTGGTCCGTTTTACAGCTTATTAGAAAAGATATGACGTCAACGATGTTGAGGCTATGCAGCGAACACTTAAATAAATAAAGAATGCGAAGGATGATCAGAAACTAAGGTTACAAGGCCCATATTCTTGGTATTTCGTCTTTCACAGCGAGCTTAGAAGTGTGTGGTAATTCTAATACATGCGTTGGCAACTGTGCAGAGTTTCAACCAACTGCCACCTGCTGCGCTACTGCAAGGTAAACACAAATGACAATTCGTTTGGAAAACCGGTCTCGCAAAGAAATTATTCGATTTCTGTGGGCGAAATATGTAACCGCGTCTGACAATCACTGATAGCTGGTAGAGGTTTATGGAGAGACTGTAAATGTCTGGTCAGCACGTCTCAGAAAGTTTGCGGCAGGTAGAGTAGATGTCGCTGACGAGGATCGCCTGTGGCATCCACAAATATGAAGACAGCTCACGTGGAGGAGCTGATTCAGGACAACAGGAGGATCACGTTACGAAATATGGTGGTAGAACTGGGAATGCCCTTTGGAAACATTCATTAAATTGTTCACAGTATTCTGCAGTACCAGAAAGTTTGTTCTCGATGGGTTCCATAAAAATCTGTCCAATCAACACAAGGAGAAGCGCAGCCGCGCCGTGGCCGAGTGATTAGGTCACTCACCTCTAACCCCAAGTGACCGTGTGAGATTTTTTGTGGACAAAGTGGCACAGGGGCGGGTTTTCTCCGGGTTCCCCGGTTTCTCCCGCCATCACATTCCACTGGTGCTCCAACTTCATATATCATCGGTGTCGTCACCTGCAGTGTCATGGTAGTAAAAGCGGGATGACAAGACATGGATGACAAGACATTGATCCACCTCTAGCGGTCGAAAATATAGTGGTAATACCCTTCTTCTTCAAGGCAAAGATGTTTAATGTGGAGCTATGTGCCGGGAAGGTGATGACCACAGTGTTGGGACATTGTGGGTAGAGTTTTGGGGAATAGGGAACAAAATGGCCGCTGACTGATACTGCAAGACCATGACAGGATTGTGTGAAGAGGAAACGGCTGCACCGAGTGTGTCAATTTCTTTTACGATAGTGCTCGACCTAATACGGCCAGTAGATCAAGTTGTTGAAGCAGCTTCACTGGGATATCATTGATCTCCTTCCCTAAAGCCCGGATCTTGCTCCAAACGACTTTCACCTTTTTCCTCATTTGAAGGAACACCTATGAGGCCACAAGGGCAGGACTTTTACCAGGAGAGAGTAATCATCCACGAAGCGACAAGTGCCTCAACCGATATGGAGACTGTGCAGAAAAATCTGATGTGTTCCATTCACATGACTTTCTCTACATCTGTGCAACAAATTATCATTAAAATGCTTAGGTTTCTATTTCCTTCATGCTAATCGAGAAAAAATTAGCAAAACTAGTCTTATTATTTGCTTCCTTGTAAGTAGAAGCGAAGTAAGGGAGTACCATAGCTTAAAGTGATAGTCAAAAGCGGGTTGCTATGTTTTAAAGGTGAAATTAAAAACAAGGAATAACTAAAAAACGATGAATTCTACGAAAAAATGTATTTAACATAAATTGTGTGTTTTAAGGTGCTCTTCATTTTTTTTTGTGGCAAGTTTTTGTCCATCTCTTGCAGTTTAGCAGTTATGCAAAATTCCGTAAAATTTATCCAGAATAAAGTAGTCTGCAGAGGCTATTCCTAAAAAATTCAAGAAATATATTTTGTCAGGTAAATATCTTTAATATATGAAATGATAATAAAAATCGTTAGAGCCATTTTTGAGAAAATCAAAGATTTCGAAAAAAGTTCCATGTAAAGGGTAGTTTAGTGTGGGGGGATTTTTCTCAAAATCTTCGTGTCGCATCCCTGTAAGATACTAAACTTAAATACCAACTTTGGTATTTTACTGACTTTCCGTTTTTGAGTTATCGTGTTCACAGACACACGGACACACACACAGGCCTTTTCCTGAAAATGCTTTTTTGGATACAAGGGAACCTAAAACATATATTTCCGGTGAAAACTCGGTATCGAAGTTTTGGGTGGAGTGAAATCTATACACAATGTACATAGTACGTGAAGAGAAAGTAAAAAATACCTAAGTATATACTATCAGATGGCTATATTGATTGTACGAAATAGCATATACTCCTTTCAATGCAGGCTTTATAACCTTAGTTTTGGTTATCCCTCGCAATAACAATAGGCTTTAATCCCAAAAAGGCAACGGCCTCTCCAAGAGGAGGGTAGCTCAAATGCTCTTCCCACATTTGAATATAACTTTTCCTGGAATTCTCCTGCCTTTGGTGTCTTCGTTCATTTGCTTTAACCTAGTTATTTACATTAAACACTAATACACACACTTGTTCTCACTCTCAGTGCCCTATTCCGGTATGTGCCCTCTTCCTTGGCCCGTGTCACACTGAGTCATCCGCGACATGACTCCTTGCCATCCTGGTCGAGATGTTCTCTTCATTTCGACCGCACATCTCGTTCTCGGTCTACTCGCGGGTCCAATACTATTGCTATCTTTGTTCAACATTGTTGTCGAGTCTTACGTTGGGGCCTGCCCATCTCCATTTCAGTACGTGCGCTGCGGTCGCTGTGTACTTTACTTATGCCCTTCTAATTTCGGCGTTTCTTATCCGGTCTCGTATTGATATCTGCAATATCTTCCATTACATCTTTCTCTGCGCTACCTGTAAGGCAGTTATTTGTTGCTGGGCTTTTGTTCATTTGTTGGGAGGATGCCGCCGTCTAGGATATCTTATTTGCTTTTTACCTGATGAGACTTGTCCATTAGAAGGAAGGTTAAGCACCAAAACTTTCTCAAAACAGCTAAACTCATACCATTCTCGTCAATATTGTTTTTATCCGCTATGCTCCTAGTTTAATCCACACGTGCCTCTGTCTAATAAGTTTGGCTCCAATTTATATGTATTGTTCGATACCCTACTCCAATTTTAGCCCAGAACTGTACTTTCAACGAAACTTTCTCTCTCTTGCTGTCTATCACAGAGGTGGTTCTTAATCTTTCCCAAATACTCCATATGTTTCCCTGCCCCGTTGTTCCAAATGTATACTAACCCAATGGTCTCCAAATATTTCTTTAATTTTGATGCCCACGTTTAATCACCTATTCTCAGCTATACACGGTAGCAGACTGCCTAATTAGAGATGGGTTTCCGTGAAAAAATTTCATCCAATATTTCACTGCTCTGATTTTGCACTGCAACCTTTCACTATGGGCCCCGAATTGCTTCATTATTCAATTGGCCGCACCACTCCCTGCTCCCAAAATTCCTTTCAAAATTTGGTCCTCACTTGGTCCAGATTCCCTGTTTGTTCCCATCGCATGTTATCGTTTATCTAACAATATCCTAAAAGGCTACGGATTTAACTGGAACTCTGCTACGTACACTGTATATAGTAGCTAGAGAAGGTATTTTATCCCACCCAAAAATTCTAATGTCGAAATGTCACCGGAAATACATGATTTGAGGTCCCCATGCGTCAGAAAAAGATCGCTTTTAGAAAAAGGCTCTGTGCGTTTTTATATGGACAGAATAGCTCACAAAAGAAAAGGTCTTCAAAACAAAACTTTGTTCTTATATTCAGTATCTTCCAAGGACGCGACACGAAAATTTAAAAAAAAAAATCCACCCACCGCTTTACATGGAAAATATTTTGAAAATGTATTTCTCAAAAATGACCCTAACGATTTTGATTAAAATATCGTATATTAAGGTTATTTACATCACAAATAAAATGGATATCTTGAATTTTCTAGGAATAGCTTTTAAAGATATGTTTATTCTGGATGAAATTTGCTTATCTAGTAAACCGTAGAAGTAGACAAAAACTCACTACCCAAAAAATGTAGATCTCGTAAAAATTCACAATTCATCTATTCATCTGTCCATCTATTTATCTATCTTATCTATCTATCTATCTATCTATCTATCTATCTATCTATATATATATATATATATATATATATATATCTAGAGAGAGAGAGAGAGATAGAGAGAGAGAGGTCGTCTTTCTTTCGTCTGTCTTTTGTTTTCTCCTGACAAGTAAAGAGAGAGCGTAATTTCAATTTTTTCACATAGAGACTGGTTTTAAAGGACTTGACTATCGCTTTAGCCTAGAGTCTTCCCTTATTTCCCTTCAACTTACAAGGAAGCGGGTATTAAGACCATTTCTGCTAATGTATCTTGATTAGAATGATGCAAATAAAAGAATAATCTTTTATAACGAATGTTTGTTTGGGAACAGCTATAGAAAATCATGGAAAACATAAATGATTTTGTATTGTGTTTCAGTCCATCTCTTACGGCTTACCAGATCTCAAAATTCATCCAAAATGAAGAGGTCTTCGGAGGCTATTCCCAGAAAATTCAAGATATACATTGCGTCTGTTATGAAAATATCTTAAGAGTTTTAGGGGAGGAGAAATTTTTTGTAAATGTTTTAGTCACATCCTTGGAAGATAATGCACTTATATCCCCAGCTGGGAAATAAATGGAATTTTTGTTTTTGATCTATTCTACTCTCTCACACACACACACACACACACACACATGCACGCACGTACAGAAAACTCACGGACATTTTCTAAACTTTTGGATTCAGGGGGTCTCAAAACCTGTATTTCCGGTGAAATCTCGGTATCGAATTTTTAGGATGAATGCAATACCTTATCTATCTATTATGTTCTACATACATGTGAGCTAGATAAAGTAAAAAATCTGATGTGTTACACTCACATGACTTTCTCTAGCTGCTCTACAAAACTCCTAAAAAGGATTATTTTTCTTTGCACACAATGCTAATCAAGATAAATGCTAGCAAAATGTTATTACTTTGTTCCTTAAAAGTAGAAGGGAATAAGGGAATGCGCTATGCTAAAGGAACTGTCAAATGTTTTAAAAGCCATCGTTATGCAACTGTAATTGCAAATCACTTCTTTGCTTGGCCAGGAGTAGAACAAAAGAAAAACAGACACTTCCTGTGTGAGAAAAGTTTAAGTACTTCACAATTGAAACCAATAACAAGGAATATCTCGAAAACGGTTACCTCCACAACAAAAACGTAAAGGACAAAAATTATGGTTTTGTCATTAGGTACGTTTTTTGTGTATTACATTTTTTTCTATCTCTTTCGGCTTAGCAGTTAAGCAAAATTCATCCAGAATAAAGAGGTCTTCAGAGGCTATTCCCAAAAAATTCGAGATATACATTATATTTCGGACATAAATAGCTTTAATCAAAATCGTTAGCCATTTATAAGAAAATCAAAATTTTCGAAACTTTTTCCATGTGAAGGGTAGTTTGTGGTGGGGGGATTTTTTTGAAAATCTTCGTGTCGCATCCTTGGAAGATACTAAACAAGTTTGGTATTTACCGGTCTTTTTGTTTTGGGGCTATGCTGTCCACAGACACACACATAGATACACACACGGACCTTTTTCCAAAAATGCTTTTCTCGGACTCAGGGGACCGCAAAACATATATTTCCGGTGAAATCTCGGTATCGAATTTTAGGGTGCATTACAATACCTTCTCTATCCGTATGTACATTGTACGTATGGGGCTAGAGAAAGTAAAAAGGATTAGTTTAAGGATTTTTAAATAAATTATTTTGGAGTTAAATACTTTTCATAGGGCAAAAATTAAGTTTTTAGACAAAACTGTATCACCTTACAATAGTATCAGGCACTCGTAAAGATAGTAAAACGAAATGCCTATGTAGCTTACAGTATACCTGGTTGAAAATCTGGAGTAAATTAGAAATAAGATACAACACAGTAGTCCATTTGCCAAATTCACAACTAATACAGGGGTCTGCTTGGGTAGTGTGGTGATAGCATGTATGCCTCACATTCTAAAGGTCATTAGTTCGAGTGTCAGTTAGGATGAGTTACCCGGATAAGGTATTTTTCGTTTTTTTTTTTTTTTGTTTTTTTTTTTCCTATCCTGAGAAGGCAATGTCGAATAACATTAAGCTCTATGAAATACGAGATTTTTTTTTAGCATTATTTCACCAATTTCATTCATCAAATCCTTTATGTGATCCATTCACATGACTTTCTCTACATCTCTGCAACGCATTATTGTTAAAAAGCTTATTCTTACATTTACTTCACGCTAATTCAGAAAAAAAAAATAACATAAATAGTTTTATTACTTGCTTCCATGCAAGTAGAAGCGAAATAAGGGAGTACAATAGGTTAAAGTGAAAGCCAAAAGCTGGTTACTATGTGACTGAAGTTCCTTTGTTTGTATGGACAGGAGTTGACAAATTCCTGTATGAGAAAAGTATGCTTTTCAAAGCGGAAACCAATAACAAGGAATATCTACAAAACGATCAACTCCACGAAAAACTGTATTTAGTATAAATTGTGTGCTTTAATGAGATCTACATTTGCTACTCAGTAACTTTTGGTCTATCTCTTGCGGTTTACCAGCTATGCAAAATCAGCAAAATTCATCCAGAATAAAGCAACCTTCAGAGGTTATTTCCAGAAAATTCAAGATATACATATTATTTTTGATGGAAATAACTTTAATATGTGGTATTAGAGCCATTTTTGAGAAAAACTAAATTTTCGAAATTTTTTCCATGTATAGAGTAGTTTGAGGTTGGGGGATTTTCTTCAAAATCTTTGTGTCGCATTCTTGGAAGATTCCAAATTTAAATACCAAGTTTGGTATTCAACGATGTTTTCGTTTTAGAGCTATGCTGTTTACAGGCACACACACGGACCTTTATCTGAAAATGCTTCCTCTATAGGCTATGTGCATAGTACGTGTAGAGAAAATAAAAACTAATACAGACTTTACTAATAGTTTATAGTGAAACTTTGTGCATTAGAATCAGTTTCATTATTCTATTACATACGTGTTACAGCCCTAGATATTACCTATCTACCCTGGGGATCAAGTTGACATGACAAATCGATATCCGGACTTGAATACTAGGGTTAGAATAATAAGAACATTAGTTATCTAGTTACTAGAGGTAACAAGCTTAAGGGACAGACAGAGAGAGCGCTTCTTATGCCCTTGATGCTTCCTTGCAGGAACTGTATGATAAATAGTATAAAAATGGACTCCCCACGCAGACTCGTTGTCGGGCATTCGTTTCAATCCATTTATTTCTCATCGTGTTAAGGTAATGCAACGGGAGAAGTGATTATTTTTATTCTGAACACACTCACACACACACACACAAACCGATAACACATCCTTCTCAGAATAACAAATAAGCATATTTTGTGTATAGCAGGACATAAAGTAAGTTAATGATTCTGGTCGGAGTATTTCTCAATGGTGCTTGTATAAAGATGCCCTGATGTGTACCATTCACACGACTTTCTCCATATCCCTGCAACAAATAATTCTTACACAGCTTATACTTCTATTTACTTTATGCTAATCAGAAAAAAAATAGCAGAAATAGTCTAATTACTCGCTTCCTTGTAAGTAGAAGCGAAATAAGGGACAACCGTAGGTTAAAGTGATAGTCAAAAGCTGGGTGCTATGTCAATGAAGTTCCTTTGTTTATATGGATAGGAGTTGACAAGTTCCTGTATGAGAAAAGTATACGTTTTTCATAGCAGAAACCAAAAATAAGGAATGTCTCAAAAATGACGAACTCCACGAAAAAAATGTATATAACATAAATTGTGTGTTTTAATGTGCTCTACATTTTTTGTGTAGTAAGTTTTTGTCCATCCCTTACGGTTTAGCAGTTATTCAAAATTTAGTAAAATTCATCCAGAATAAACTACTCTTCAGAGGCTATTCCAAGAAAATTCAAGATATACATTTTATTTGTCAGGTAAATATGTTTAATATACGAAATATTAATCAAAATCGTTAGAGCCATTTTTGAGAAAATCAAAAATTTCGAAAAAAGTTCCATGTAAAGGGTAGTTGGGGGTGAGGCGATTTTTCTCAAAATCTTCGTGTCGCATCCCTGGAAGATACTTAACTTAAATACCAAGTTTGGTATTTTACCGTCTTTGCGTTTTTGAGTTATCGTGTTCACAGACACACGGACACACACACACACGGACCTTTTTGTGAAAATGCTTTTTTTTGGATATTTGGGACCCTAAAACATATATTTCCGGTGAAGTCTCGGTATCGAATTTTTGGGTGGAGTGCAATACTTTCTCTATACACTATGTACATAGTGCGTATGGAGAAAGTAAAAACCCGATTTGTTCCGTTCACATGACTTTCTGTAGCTGTCATACAAACAAACTTCTCATAAAACTAATAATAATCATTTTTATTTTTATTATTATTATTATTATTATTATTTTCTCCACATGCACTATATACATTGGGTATAGAGAAGGTATTGAATTGCACCCAAAAATTCGATATCGAAATTTCAGCGGAAATATATGTTTTCAGACACCCCGAATCCAAAATATAATTTTCAGAAAAAGTTCCGTGTGTGTGTCTGTGGGCAGCATAGCTCAAAAATTTGATGTGTTCTATTCACATGAGTTTCTCTGCACCTCTCCAACAAATTACTATTAAAAAACTTATTCTTCTTTTTACTTCATGCTAATCGAGAAAAAATTAGCAGAAATAGTCTTATTACTTGTTTCCTTATAAGTAGAAACGAAATAAAGGAGTACCATAGGTTAAAGTGATAGTCAAAAGCTGGTTTCTAAGTGACTGAAGTTCCATTGTTTGTATGGACAGGAGTTGACAAATTCCTGAATGAGAAAACTTTTTAAAGCTGAAACCAATTATAAGGAATATCTCAAAACGATCAACTCAATGAAAAAATAAATGTATATAACATAAATTGTGTGTTTTAAAGAGCTCTTACGTTTTCTGTGGAGTAAGTTTTTCTCTACCGCTTACGGTTTACCAATAATACAGAATTCCATAAAATTCATCTAGAATAAAGTATTCTTCTGAGGTTATTCCCAGAAATTTTAAGATGTAAATATCTTTCACACATGATATTTAATCAAAATCATTCTTATTTTTGAGAAAATCAAAATATTCTAATTTTTTCCCATGTAAAGGAAATGTAGTTTGTGGGGGAATTTTCTTGAAAATCTTTGTGTGGCATCCTTGGAATATACCAAACCTAAGTACCAAGTTTGGTATTTAATGCACTTTTCGTTTTTGAGCTATGCTGCCCACAGACACACATGGACATTTTTCTGAAAATGTTTTTTTTTTTATATTATTCAGGAGGTCTCAAAGCATGTATTTCCGATAGTCTCGATATCGAATTTTTGGGTGGAATACAATTCTTTCTCTATATGCTATGTACATAGTACGTGTAGAGAAAGTAAAAAAGATTTCTTTATCTAACTTTTTCTAAGCACTCATTGAACGGCCCTCGTACACTGGTTATGTTAGTCTGTTGTGGCAAGGATCAACCTAAGAGTGAGTAGATAAATAACCTTTTGTTTCCGCAGACTTCCCGTGCAAATGCTCAAAGCTAAAGGGTTGAAAACAGTGTGTACAGTTTAAGAGATGGTATTGTGACCCGGAGACTCGGGTCACAATCTCCTTCGTGAAGAGAACGCATAATTAATTGTTGGCTTCACACCTGAAGGGAGGTGTAGCAAATTGCTCATTGTCATCTTGGGCAGCATAACCAAACTCCGAGTCGCCCGGAGCCCGTACGTCACAACGGTAATAAATTACAAGCTCTGACCTAGAGGGCATTACCGGATAATTGTATGTAGTCGTGTTGAGTACTCATCAATTGGTGATCTATGGCTCTGCTCCAAAAGAAACTGCAATGCCTCTTTGAACCTCTTACAATCTGATGTGCTCCATTCACATGACTTTCTCTACATCTCTGCAACACATTATTGTTAAAAAGCTTATGCCTCTATTTACTTCAAGCTAATCGAGAAAAAAATAGCAGAAATAGTCTTATTACTTGCTTCCTTATAAGTAGAAGCTAAATAAGGGAGTAGCATACGTTAAAGTGATAGTCATATGTGACCGAAGTTCCTTTGTTTGTACAGACAGGAGTTGACAAATTCCTGTATGAGAAAAGTATGTTTTTTTAAAGTTGAAACCAAAAACAAGGAATATCACAAAAACGATCAACTCCACGAATGAATATATATATTGTGTGTTTTAACGAGCTCTACATTTACTGTTAAGTATGTTTTTGGTCTATCTCTTACAGTTTAGAATTTAAGCAAAATTAATCCAGAATAAAGTAGTCTTCAGAGGTTATTCCCAGAAAGTTCAAGGAATACATTTTATTTGTCATGTAAATATCTTTAATATACCACATTTTAATCAAAATCGTGAGAGTCATTTTTGAGAAAATCAAAATCTTCGTGTCGCATCCTCGCAAGATACCAAACTTAAATACCAACGGTATTTAACGGTCTTTTCGTTTTTAAGCTATGCTGTCCATAGACACACACACACACACACGGACCTCTTTCCAGAAATGCTTTTTTTTTTGGACTCATGGGGACCCAAAACATGTATTTCCGGTGAAATCTCGGTATCAAAAGTTTGGGTGCATTACAATACCTTCTCTATACACTATGTATATAGTACGTGTAGAGAAAGTAAAAATACACGAGGGCAATCCAGAAAGTGACAGACGATTTGGCATAACTAAATGATAACGAAAGATGTCAATAAAAAATTGTATGTATAAAATTACAATATATTCAAAACGTAATGTCCAAATGAACATTTATAAGGACGCAGTTTTTCATTTCCGCGTCATTCAATTTTTTCATTGTTTTCTGTGCTAACTTGTGCAGTCATTTAGTGGAACCTCTCAACATTACATCCGAAATTTGGTCCAGTTTAGTCAGTTAAAGGTTTAGACCTACCGCTTTTCGAAGCATCATTCTATTTTAGGGAATTTGGGATTTAGAAATTAAATCTCACATAGAATCACAATGAAGAATGCCGAACGTGCGAAACATTAAAGAAATGTACGGTTTTTGAAATCTTATCACCATCAAGGTATATATCCTCAACTAAAACGCTTTTTTTGCTTTCTCTATGCGCACTATGTACTTAGTGTATAGAGAAGGTATTACATTCCACCTAAAAATTCGATGTATAGATTTCACCGGAACGTATGTTTTGCGGTCCCCTGAGTCCGAGAAAAGCATTTTCATTTAGACCTACCGCTTTTCGGAGCATCATTCTGTTTCAGAAAATTTGGGATTTAGAAATTAAATCTGACACAGAATGTCGATGAAGACATGTAAAGTGTGTAGAAATTTACATTTTTACTTTCTCTATATGTACCATGTACATAGTGTATAGAGAAGGTATTGCATTGCACCCAAAATTCGATACTGAGATTTTACCGGAAATACATGTTTTGAGACCACCTGAATAAAAAAATATTTTTAGAAAAATGACCGTGTTGTTGTCTGTCTGTGTATGTGTGCCTGTGGACAGCATAGCTCAAAAAGACCGTTAAATACCAAGCTTGGTATTTAAGTTCAGTATCTTCCAAGGATATGACATGAAGATTTTCAAGAAAATCACCCCACGCCCAACTATCCTTCACATGGAAAAATGTTGGAAAATTTTGATTTTCTAAAAATTAGCTCTAACGATTTTGATTAAAGTATTGTATATTAAAGATATATACCTGACAAATAATATGTATATCTTGAATTTTCTGGGAATAGCCTCTGAAGACTACTCTATCATGCGGAATTTTTTGTAACTAGTAAGCCGTAAGGTCGTCTCCTTAGCGCGGTGGTAGCGCAGCTGCTTACCAAGCGGGAGACCTGGGTTCGATCCCCAGTACCGGCGTGGGGATTTTCCCCCCGCTGGGAGACCTGGCCCAGGGTGCACTCAGCCTCGTAAGGTCCCTGGGGGGCCAATTGAGGAGCTACTTGATGGAGAAGTAGCGGCTCCAGGTCATGAGGACCGCATTAACCGGCCGGGAGAGACTCGAGACACTGACCACGTCTCACCCTCCAATACTGCACCCCATCCATGACGTCTGTAGTGGACCGAGATGGGGGACGCAGCGGCCGGGCGGTAGGCCAAAGTTCCTTGTGAGCTGTCGTGCCATGGAGTTAGTAAGCCGTAAGAGATAGACAAAAACCTACCAAACAAAAAATGTAGAGCACATTAAAACACACAATTTATCTTATATACATTTTTCTCATGGAGTTGATCGTTTTTTATATATTCCTTGTTGGTTTCAGCGTTGAAAATCTTACTTTTCTCATACAGGAATTTGTCAACTGCTGTCCATACAAACAAAGAAACTTCATGCACATAGCAACTAGCTTTTGACTATCACTTTAACCTATGGTTATCCCTTTTTTTTTTTTTTTTTTGCTTCTACTTACAAGGAAGCAAGTAATAAGACCATTTCTGTTATTTTTTTTTTCTCGATTAACATGAAGTAAATAGAAGCATAAGCTTTTTAGCAATAATTTGTTGCAGAGATGTAGAGAAAGTCATGTGAATGTAACACATCAGATTTTTTGAAATCTTATCACCATTATGGAATACTTCCTCAACTGAAACACTCTCTTTTCAGTGGTTACATTTTGAATTCACTTCAAAAGCAGACGGTATTGACTTCAAGTGAACAGATCTCAGTATTATATAAATGCTCCTCCTCCAAAACCCCGTTCCACAGCCACAATGTCCGAGTGTACTGCGGAGACTCTTTGGTGACACCCGTTAGGATTATAATTGCGTATAACAGCTGATATAAATTTCAATCAATATCTTCCAAATTTCACAGGTTCAACACCTTAAAATTGTATTTATCGAAAGGCAAACTATTGAAAATGAACGATTTATTTAGTCTTCCAATCTTGTCATAGTTTTAATAACAATAACATTGAGTAAATAAAAAATAATAAATTTGCATTTATAATAATAGTACATTCATTGTAGAAAGAGAACAAGTCTACTATGACTTTCAAATTGGATGAGTTTTGTCCTGAAGCGCCACCAGGCCAGCAGCCAATCGGAGTGCTGCTGTGTTGACATATTGCGCTCCCGCTTAACTGGGGAGTAACGCGCTAAGTGATTCATATTCAAATTTTGCAAAAAATAATTCACCAGGAAGATAGGGAGTAATATTCGAAGCAGAACAGAAAAACCACAGATTTTTGGTTCGAATAGTTTTCATAATAGACGTGAATAAACATTATCACCAGGCAGATTTGCATGCTCAGTGTGAGAGTGAGAGGGAAATATGAAAAGACCTGGCAAAGCAGAGCACGATAACACATCTCATTCGCTGCAGAGTAGAACTCTTCCCATTTGAAAAACATTATAGATACTTTAAACTGCACTTTGAAAAGGCAAACTATTAAAAGGAAAAATTAATTTAGTTTTATAATCCTACTTACACGACATTGCATTAAGCAAAAATAATCAAACTGTTTCCTTTCTAAATAGATTTCATATATTTAATTTAGAAGCTCTTGACTTTCTGAAATAACCAATTCAATTCTCCTACCGACCCAAGAAAACCACGAAAATGCCTAAGAACAACCGGTCCAAAGGAAATTCGAACCCCGGACCTCCCACAGAGCCTTCTCGCTCTATATGATTTTATAAAGTTTTCTTTATTCTTGATAGTTTCTTGTTGTTTTCTGCGCATTCATAGTCAGTTTGTTGTTAGAGGGGATATTTCCTCTGGGAACTTGACTCGCCAACAATGTGCACATGAAAATAAAAGAAAACAGTTGACATTCGGCTGTTCTGAGCACTTTAATGCTTACTGAAAAGTTTCGCTTGCAGAGGTAGAATATACTCTCTGAGAGAAGGAAGGAAAAGAAAGAAAGAATACCTCTACTCGGCCTTACTCCAGAAGAAAGATCTCCAGAAAACAAATTTTATCCAAGTTGTGTATTTTGTTTGTATAGCGCTGTGTGTGTTTCTCTTTTTTTCTTCTCCCAGAGGAACTGGTCCTCCTTACAAAGCACAGCAGCAGACGATGGAGAATGTAAAACTTTGTATAGATATATATTTTTGCTGTCCTGAGAACTTTGTATTATAGTCATCTGGAAGTAGTGCAAATAACGATAAAACACATTTCGCCAAGCAACTGGCAACATCTATTTTAAACATTCTATTATTCTGTTTCTGTTCTTCAAACACAACTTTGCTGCATTAAGCTCCGGAAACAACTTTACAAGCAATAAAAAGCGACAAACGTCAAAACTTATGAGCCATTCAGAATGTATAGAACTGTTAATTTTATTTATAATGGACTACACATGTGTATATAAACATATATTACTTAAAATTAATTAATTTTATTCAAATTTTTAATCCTTTCCTTCTAAACCGCATGTGTACAATGTGCATAGTAAATAGAAAAGGTAGTGTATTCGACCCAAAAAATTGATACCTAGCTTTCACAGGAAATGTATGTTTTGAGAAGCCTGTATCCAAAACAACATTTTAGTTTCTCTACACGTACTATGTACACAGTGTATAGAGAAAGTGTTACATTCCATCCAAAAATTAGACACCGATATTTCACTGGAAATACACGTTTTAAGGTCCCCGATACCCAAAAAATCGTATGTGTTCCATTCATATGACTTTCTCTACATCTCTGCAACAAATTATTGTTAAAAAGCTGATGCTTCTATTTACTTCATGCTAATTGAGAAAAAATTAGCAGAAATAGTCATTATTACCTGCTTCCTTGTAAGTAGAAGCGAAATAAAGGAGTACCATAGGTTAAAGTGATAGTCAAAAGCCGGTTGCTATGTGAGTGAAGTTCCTTTGTTTATATGGAGGGGAGTTGACAAATTCCTGTATCAGAAAGGTATAAATGTTTTAAAGCTGAAACCAATAACAAGGAATATCTAAAAAACGATCAACTCCACGTAAGTTTTTGTCTATCTCTTACGGTTTACCAGTTATGTAAAGTTCAATAAAAATCATCCAGAATAAAGAGGTCTTTAAAAGTTATTCCCTGAAAATTCAAGATACACAGTTTATATGTCATGTAAATATATTTAATATACGGGATTTTAATAAAAAACGTTAGTCATTTTTGAGAAAATCAAATTTTTGAATAATTATCCCTGTAAAGGGTAGTTTGTGGTGTGGGGATTTTTTTGAAAATCTTCGTGTCGCATCCTTGGAAGATACTAAACCTAAATGCCAAGTTTGGTATTTAACGGACTTTTCGTTTTTGAGCTATGCTGCCTACAGACACACACACACGTACACACAGACACACATATAGACAAACACTCACAGGGACATTTTTCTAAAAATGCTTTTTTGGGGATTCAGGGGGTCCTAAAACATGTATTTCTGGTAAAATCTCGGTACCGAATTTTTGGGTGCATTACAATACCTTCTCTATACACTGTATAGAGAAGGTATATAATTTAGTATATAATTTAGTATTCTCCAAGATTTTGATGAAAATCCCTCTTTCTCAAACTACCATTTCCATGGAAAATTTTTCGAAAATGTTGATTTTCTCAAAAATGGTTAACGACTTTGATTAATACACTGTATATTAAAGAAATTTACACGGCAAATAAAACACATATCTTGAATTTTCTGGGAATAACCTCTGTAAACCTCTTTATTCTGGATAAAAGTTGCTGGATTTTGCATAAAGCGTAAACCGAAGAGTTAGACAAAAACATATTACACAATAAATATAGATCTCGTTAAAACATACAGTTTATGACATATACATTTTTTTCGTAGAGTTGACAATTACTGAGATATTCCTTGTTATTGGTTTCAGTATTAAATTACTTAAAACTTTTCAACACGAGAATTAGTCAACTCCTGGCACTGCATAGAAACGGATTTCAACGAGTGGTTACCACCAGCTTTTAACAGATCTGACTATCATTTTAGCCTAGTGTATACCCTTATATCATTTTTGCTTAATAAAAAGCATTTCTGCTAATGTTTATTTAGAGTACAATGGAGTAGAAAGAAGTATAACCTTTTTTAACAATCGTTTATTACAGAGATGTAGAGAAAGTCATGTGAATGGAACACATCAGATTTTTAGTAAAAGGTATTGTGTGTCTGTCTGTCCGTCTATCTTGTGTCAGAGGACAGTATAACTCATAAAAAAGTCCGTTAAATAACAAACTTGGAATTTAAGTTCTTCACCTCACAAGGATACGACACGAAGGTTTTCAAGAAAATCACCCACACCAAATGAAAGAATTTTCTAAAATTTTTATTTTCTAAAAAATTGCTCTAGCGATTTTGATTAAAATACAGTATATTAAATATATTACCATAAATAAAATGTATATCTTGAATTTTCTTAGAGATCATTTTATTCTAGATAACTTTTGCTGAATTTTGCATAACTGGTAAACCATACAAGATACTCAAAAACATTCTGCATAAAAAAGTAGATATCGTTAATACCTATAATTTATTTCATATACGTTTTTATTGTATAATTGGCAGTTTAGAGATATTTATTGTCATTAGTTTCAATTTTAAACTATTTAAATTTTCTCAAAACGGAAGACACCTTTCAATTGTGAAAACATTTGGCTATCGCTTTAGCCTAATGTATTCCCTTGTTTCCCTTCAACTTACAAGAAAGCAAGTAACAAGACCCTTTTTGCTAATGTTTACCTCGATTAGCATAATGTATATAAAATAATAATAATAATGGAAGTTTGTTAGTGGAACAGCTAGAGAAAACCGTGTTAATGGAACACATCAGACTTTTTATCTCGTAATCAAACAATTTTGAAACTGCCCCATATGACACAATTTTAAAATTTTTTACTTTTTCCGTACACATGACGTTTTCTAAATCCCTGTAACAAGTTTCTGTTAAAACGCATATTCTTCGACATCATTCTTATGATAAATGTTAGCAAAATTAATCTTAATAGTTACTTTTTTGTAAGTAGAAGGGAAATATGGGAACACACTAGGCTAAAGTGATAGTCAAATTGTTTAAAAACTACAGCTCTGTGATGAAATTCGGGTTTTTTGCATAACCAGAAGTTGACAAATTCCTGTATGAGAAAACTTTTAAGTATTTTAAAATTGAAACCAATAACAAGGAATATATTGGAAAATTTTAACTCTACAAGAAATTGTATAACATTAACTGTATGTTTTAACAGCTCTACATTTTTTGTATTAACTTTGATGTCTGTCTCTTACGGCTAACCAGTTATACAAAAGTCTTCCAGCATGAAGAAGACATCAGAGGCTACTCCCCATAAATTTCATATATTCATTTTTTTTTGGTAGTGGTTAACGCCCCCTTTAACTACTTATGGCACCTCAGGCGGTGACACTGATGATACACGAATGAAGATGGAGCACCGGTGGAATGCGATGGCAGGAGAACCCGGAGAAAACCCGCCCCAGCGCCGCTTTGTCCACCACAAATCTCACATGTGGTCACTTGAATCGAACCCGAGCCGTCTAGGTGAGAGGCGAATAGTCTAACCACTCGACCACGGCGCGGCCTTCATTTTATTTGTCATATTAGTATTTTTATTATTTCATTTTCATAATCGGCTTACCCTCCCAGTATTTTTTCTTTCTTTCAGGACTGTCACCCCCTAGGACTAACAAACGGATGCCTAGGAGTCAGATGCCTGTCAGGGAGCCAACGGCTATAACCACATAATGGAGAACCTGGAACGGGTGGTCGGCCCGTATCCAGGCATGAGATTGAGGAAAAGGATGATATGAAATGCAAGCGAAATAGGTGTTAGGAAAGGTGATGATGGATTAATTGGTGGAATGACTGCCGGAGGAAACCGGAAGATCCGGACACGACACCACTATCTTTAATATGCGCTATATAAATCAAAATTATTGGAACCAATTTTGAGAAAATAAAATATTCTAACTTTTTACCAAGTTAAAGATAGTTTGGTGTGGACGCAATTTTTTTAAAAAAAATTAGTGTCGCATCTTTGGAAGATGCTAAATTTAACTCATGTTTGGTATTTAGCTGAATTTTCATTTTTGATTTATCTTCTTCACAGATGGACGGACGAGCGGACACACACATAGATATTTTTCTGAAAATATCTATGTGGATATAAGGACCCTAAAACGTGTATTTCCTGTGAATTGTCGGTATCGAATTTTTGGGTGGAGTGCAGTACTTTCTCTACCTATATACTATATATTCAGTAGGAAAAAAAACGGAAAACATCTTTCAAGAGCTAATAATTTATAATGGCTTAGAAATAATGCTGTAAATAAATAATATAATAAATTTCTTTATTGACTCAAAATTGGTTACAAATCAAGTTCTTAGTTCACTGCTGCAAAGCATTCATTCGCACTTCAACATGTTACAGTTGAAACTTTTGCACGTCACTACTTGCACGCCACTGCGCGCTTACACTACAGTCAGTATTAATCCGAGTCGTATTTATGGGCGTTCTTTAACTGCTGGAGTTCTTAAATCCTATTCTATATTGGGCGTGAAATACCACTTAATTTTGCTCAGAAACTTTATCTTTTCCATGCCATAAATCTACGACACGGGACCAACAGCTTTATTTCCTTTCCGAAGGAACCCATATTAAGGATTTTTGCACTCGGAGAAATGCATCGCCCTCCACCGGGTCTAAAACCGCGACCTTGGGAACCAGAGGCCAGCATGTTACCTAGATCTCGGAGGACAACGCTCCAGTCGAAGACTGACTCACACGCACTCAATTGGCTTAAAATGTTTCCTTCCTTTTATCGCTAAAGACATCACAGAACTTTCTGGAAGCCTATGAAAGCCGAAGCTTCAAGAAAATTTTGGTATCGCATTCCAAGGCTCCCGTGTTTACCACATTCTAGCCCACCGCCGCATACCAAAGAGAAGACAAGAGCGGACGCATACACTCTCGCAATGAATGAATACATTATTACTTTATCTATACGTACTATGTACATAGTGTATAGAGACGGTATTGTAATGCACTCAAAAATTCGATAACGAGATTTCACCGTAAATACATGTTTTGAGACACCCTGAATACAAAATAAGCATTTTAGAAAAATGTCCGTGTGTGTGTGTCTGTCTGTCTGTGTGCGTGTGTGCGCACGTGTGTGTATGTGTGTGTCTGTGGGCAGCGTAGCTCAAAAACGAAAAGACCGTTAAATACCAAATACCAGTTCAGTATCTTCCAAGAATGCGACACGAAGGTTCTCAAGAAAATCCCCCCACCCCAAACTACCCTTCACATGGAAAAATTTTCGAAATTTTTGATTTTCTCAAAAATGGCTCTAATGATTTTTATTAAAATATCGTATATTAAAGATATTTACCTGATAAACAAAATGTATATCTTGAATTTTCTGGGAACATCCTATGAGGACTACTTTATTCTGGATGAATTTTACGGAATTTTGCATAACTGCTACACCGTAAGAGATGGACAAAAAGTTACTACACAAAAATGTAGAGCACGTTAAAACTCACAATTTATATTATACAATTTTTCTTCTTGGAGTTGATCGTTTTTTAGACATTCCTTGTTTTTGGTTTCAGCTTTAAAAAACTTGTATTTTTCTCATACGGAAATTTTCAACTGCTGTCCATACAAAGGAACTTCAGTCACATAGCAACCAGTTTTTGACTATCACTTTAACCTATGGTACTCCCTTATTTCACTTATACATGCAAGGAAGCAAGTAATAAGACTTTTTGCTAATTTTTTCTCGATTAGCATTAAGTTATAGAATAAGCTTTTTAACAATAATTTGTTTCAGAGGTGTAGAGAAAGTCATGTTAATGGAACACGTCAGAATTTTTATTCTCATATTTGGTATACAAATTTATGCATAAATGTTTATAAATAAATTAGAGTCCCTTTCTTTAATATTTGTTAACAAGAAAATATGATTGTTATTTAAACTTTATAACTACCTATGAAATTGACTTATTTCTGTATGCCAAGTTCAGATTCATCATATGTGTTTTACAAACAGATGAGGAATAAGGGACTTAGTTCCGCATTCCAGATTAATATAAGTGTATCAGAATCTTAAACATTCCAAAGGTGCACATCTGATGCAATTTCTGGAAGAAAATAAAGAAAGCAAAAGTCAATTTTAACAAGAATCGCCGATTTCGCACTTATATCGAATTTTGAAAATCATTAAAATTCGATTTAGAGGTCGTGAAAATGAAAATACAAGAGCACAAGTCTTTATGAACATGTTGCATTTGCGAAAAATCACCACCCCTAATGATGATACATGCACCGTGCAACGAACGAGTCACGTGCGCAACTTCCGCTGCTCCCATTTGCTAGTTCCGGTTTGGGTAACGCGCGCAAATGTGATTATAATTGTGCTTGCAATGTTATAAACACATCATAATGTATTGTTGCCAACTCATCAACTTAAAAAGTAGCTAAACTAGATCTAAAACATAGCTAAAAGTGGCTAAAATTACAAAAAAAATTGATGTCTTCCATTCACACGACTTTCTCTACATCTCTGCAACAAATTATTATTAAAAAGCTTATTCTTCCATTTACTTCATTCCAATTGAGAAAAAATTAACAGAAATAACCTAATTACTTGCTTCCTTGAAAGTAGAAGCTAAAATGTCTTTAATATCTTTAATATACGAAATTTTAATCAAAATCGTTAGAGCCATTATTGATAAAATCAAGATTTTTGAAAAAAATTCTATGTGAAAGATAGTTAGGGGTGGGGGGATTTTCTTGAAAATCTTCGTGTCGCATCCTTGCAAGATACAACTTAAATATTTTTCGTTTTTGAGCTATGCTGTCCACAAACACACACATAGAGGCGCACACACACACACACACACACACACACACACACACACACGCGCGCGCGCGAAACTGTTTTCAGAAATGCTGAGTTTGGATTCAGGGGTACCCAAACATTTCCGGTGAAATCTTGGGTATCGAATTTTTGGGTGCATTACAATATCTTCACTATGTACATAGTACATGTAGAGAAAGTAAAAATGGTGTAAATATCAATAGCGAGAAAATAAGATTGGAATGCATTAAAATCCACCATCGTGTTGTAGGTTGGAGCATCAGCTTTCCTATTCCTTTCCTCTGCTGCTGCTGCTGCGTTTTCTGTCTTTTTACTTTCTCCATACGCACTATGTACATAGTGTATAGAGAAGGTATTGCACTCCACCCAAAAATTCGATACCGAGATTTCAACGGAAATATATGTTTTAGGGTCCCCAATATCCAAAAAAATAATTTTCACTAAAAGGTCCGTGTGCGTGTGCGTGTGTGTGTGTGTGTGTGTGTGTGTGTGTGTGTGTGCCCGTGTGTCTGTGAACACGATAACTCAAAAACGAAAGGTCGGAAAAATACCAAACTTGGTATTTAAGTTTAATATCTTCCATGAATGCGACACGAAGATTTTGGGGAAAATTCCCCCACCCCCAACTACCCTTTACATGGAACTTTTTTCGAAAATTTTGATTTTTTCAAAAATGGCTCTAACGATTTTGATTAAAATTTCGTATATTAAAGATATTTACCTGACAAATAAAATGTATATTTTGAATTTTCTGGGAATAGCCTCTGAAAAGTAGTTTATTCTGGATGAATTTTACTGAATTTTGAATAACTGATAAACCGTAAGAGATGAACAAAAACTTAATACACAAAAAATGTAGAACACATTAAAGCACACAATTTATGCTATATACATTTTTTTTTTTCGTGGAGTTCGTCGTTTTTGAGACATTCCTTATTTTTTGTTTCTGCTATGAAAAACGTATACTTTTCTCATACAGGAACTTATCAACTCCTATCCATATAAACAAAGGAACTTCAATGACATAGCAACCAGCTTTTGACTATCATTTTAACCTATGGTACTCCCTTATTTCGCTTCTACTTACAAGGAAGCAAGTAATAAGACTATTTCTAATTTTTGTTTTCTGATTAGCATAAAGTAAACAGAATTATAAGCTTGTTAAGAATAATTTGTTGCAGGGATATAGAGAAAGTCATGTGAATGGTACACATCAGATTTTTCTTTTTGAATTGCTGCAGCTTCTGCACAACTTTGGTTTTTACTTTGCATGGTGCAAATTAGATCTCTTCGAAATGAAGTTTTTCTTGCCAGTTCCAGTTTCACCTGCACTAAAAATAGTGCCTAGTGACCAGTTAAACCTCTTTATTTTCTCCACACGTACTATGTACGTAGTGCATAGAGGAAGAATTGTATTCCAATAAAAAATTCGATGTCGAAATTTCACCGGAAGTACATGTTTTAGGACCCCTTGAATCCTAAAAAAAAAAAAAAAACATTTTCAGAAAAAGGACCGTGAGTGTGTCTGTAAACAGCACTGCTCAAAAACGAAAAGCCCCTTGGAATATATTCCAAGAATGAGACACAAAGATTTTCAAGAAAATCCCCCCACACCCAACTATGCTTTACATGGAAACATTTTTATAAATTTTAATTTTCTCAAAAATAGCTCTAACGTTTTTGATTTGAATACCGTATATTAAAGATATTTACATTGGAAATAAAGTCATATCTTGAATTTTCTGGGAATAACCTCTGAAGACCTCTTTATTCTGGATGCATTTTGCCAAATTTTGAGTAACTGCTAAACTGCCAAGATATAGACAAAAACATACTGCACAGAAAATGTAGATCTCGACAAAGCACATAATTTATGTCCTTTCGTTGTGGAGGTAACAGTTTCCGAGATATTCCTTGTTATTGGTTTCAATATTTTTCTCAGGCAGTAAGAGTCTGTTACTTTTTCTATACGTAATATGTACATAATGTATAGAGGAGGTATTGCACTCCACCAAAAACTTCGATACCGAGATTTCACCGGAAATGTATGTTTTAAGGTCCCTGTGCCCAAAAAAAGTATTTTCAGAAAAAGGTCCGCGTGTGTGTGTCCGTGCGTCTTGAACACGATAACTCAAAAACGAAAAGTCGGTAAATACCAAACTTGGTATTTAAGTTTAGTATCTTTCAGAGATGCGACACGAAGATATTGAGAAAAATCTCCCTACACCAAACTACATGGAACGTTTTTCGAAAATTTTGATTTCCTAAAAAATGGCTCTAACGATTTTGATTAAAATGTCGTATATTAAAGACAAATAAAATGTATATTTTGAATTTTCTGGGAATAACCTCTGAAGACTACTTTATTCTGGGTAAATTTTACGGAATTTTGCGTAACTGCTAAACCGTAAGAGATGGACAAAAGCTTACCACACAACAATTGTAGAGCACTTTAAAGCACACAGTTTATGTTATATACATTTTTTCGTGGAGTTAATTGTTTGTTTAGATATTCCTTGTTTTTGGTTTCAGCTAGAAAAAACATACTTTTCTCACACAGGACTTTATGAACTCCATACAAACAAAGGAATTTCAGTCACATAGCAACCAGCTTTTGACTATCACTTTAACCTAATGTACCCCCTTATTTCGCTTCTACTTACAGGGAAGCAAGTAATAAAACTATTTCTGCTAATTTTTTCTCGATTAGCAGGAAGTAAATAGAAGCATAAACTTTTTAACAATAATTTATTGCAGAGTTGTAGAGAAAGTCATGTGAATGGAACACATCAGATTTTTTTTCTTTTGTTCTACTCCTGGCCAAGCAAAGAAATGATTTACAATGACAATCGCATAACGATAGCTTTTAAAACAGTTGACTATCGGTTTAGCCTAGTGTATTCCCTTGTTTTCTTCCTACTTATAACGAACTAAGTAATAAGAACATTCTGCTAACTTTATCTCGATTAGCAAGGTGCAGAAAGAAGAATAGTCTTATGTAAGAAGTTTGTAGAACAGCTAGAGAAAGTCATGCGAGTGTAAAACATAATATTTTTTGAGAGTTTTCAATGGAATTTCAGTCATGCATACCGTTAGGAAACTGGGAATAAATGGTTCCAAATCAGCAGTTATGCTGAAGTACATAACAACTGAGCATTGCATTTTCATGCTAGAGAGGTTATATGGTAAACGACCTGGCAAGGTTTCAAGAAACGTTGCTGCCTTCTTAGCATGTCAACCTGCAATAAAATTGTTTTACAAGATTTCCTAGAAAGCATGCGGCAATAATTAACTAGGAGTTTTGAAAAGGAAGTGAATGTCACATTAATCCAATTTGCATGCCATTGTTGTCTCCTCAAAGTATAAGTTTCAACGGCCAAATTATCAGGTAGCGAGTTTTCGCTCCGTTGTTTCGCAATGTTATGCTACCCTGGTTGCAAGCACCAATGCATATACTTTACATGTTCTTGCTAAACGCTTCCGTTACTTCCTCCATACTTACATGTTAAATCAGGGTTGTCCTCAAACCTTCTACATTTGCAGGAGAACCCACCATTGTGTTGCGGTGGTAGCGTGTCTAACTTGCATTCAAGAATCTCGTGTACCAGAACAAGGTGTTTTTACTTTCTCTACACGTAATATGTACATAGTGTATAGAGAAGGTACTTTAATGCACCCAAAAATTCGATACCGAGATTTCACCGGAAATACATGTTTTAGGACCCCATAAAAATTGGAAAAAGGTCCGTGATTGTGTGTGTCCGTGGACAGCATAGCTCAAAAACTAAAAGACGGTTAAATACCAAGCTTGGTATTTAAGTTTAGTATCTTCCAAGGATGCTACACGAAGATTTTCAACAACCTCCAACAATCCTTTACATGGAACTTTTTTCGAAAATTTTGATTTTTTCAAAAATGGCTCTAACGATTTTGATTAAAATGTTGTATACTAAAGATATTTACCTCACAAATAAAATGTATATCTTGATTTTTCTGGGAATAGCCTCTGAAGAGTAGTTTATTCTGGAAGAATTTTACTGAATTTTGAATAACTTAAACCGTAAGAGATGGACAAAAACTTAATACACAAAAAATGTAGAGCACGTTAAAACACACAATTTATGTTATTTACATCTTTTCGTGGAGTTATCGTTTTGATACATTCGTTATTTTTGGTTTCTGCTATGAAAAACTTATACTTTTCTCATACAGGAGCTTGTCAACTCCTATCCATATAAACAAAGGAACTTCATTGACATAACAACCAGCTTTTGACTGCCACTTTAACCTATGGTAGTTCCTTATTTCGCTTCTACTTACAAGGAAGCAAGTAATAAAACTATTTCTGCTATTTTTTTCTGATTAGCATAAAATAAATAGAAGTATAAGTTTTTTAAGAATAATTTGTTGCAGGGATATGGAGAAAGTCATGTGAATAGTACACATCAGATTTTTTTCCAGGGTTTTACCTTATCTTACAAAATGTAGGTAAATTAACTGTACCCCGAAATCATTCGAGCATAATTTCACCCATATTTTACATCGTTCATGTTACAGAAAGTTATACATCAAGAAAATTAAGTGATGGTCAAAAGCTGGTTGCTATATGACTGAAGTTTCTTTGTTTGTATGGACAGAAGTTGGTAAATTCCTGTATGAGAAAACTATAAGCTTTTTAAAGCTGAAATCAATAACAAGGAATATCTGGCCCGCCTGGATAGTGTGGTGGTAGCGAGTCTGCCTCGCATTCAAAAGGTCGTGAGTTCGAACCTCGCTAAGGGTGAGTTACTCGGATAAGGTTTTTTTCGGAGTTTTCCCTTATCCTGAGAAGACGAATGTCGAGTAACTTTAAGCTCCGTGGACCCCGAGAACATTTGAGCGTCATTTCACTAATTTCATTAATCGTCCGATATGACCAACCAGGTTAAAGGACGTTAAACTAACAACAAAAAACAACAACACAATCTATGTTCCATTCACATGACTTTCTCTGCATATCTGCAACAAATTATTGTTAAAAGCTCTTATTTGTATTTGCTTCATGCTAATGAGAAAAAATTAACAGAAATAGTCTTATTACTTGTTTCCTTGTAAGCATAAGCGAAATAAGGGAGTACCATAGGTTAAAGTGAAAGCCAAAAGCTGGTTGCTATGTGACTGATGTTCCTTTGTTTGTATGGACAGGAGTTGACAAATTCCCGTATGAGAAAGGTATAAGCTTTTTAAACCTGAAATCAATATAAAGGAATATCTCAAAAACGATCCATTCATTCCTCGAAAAAAAATGCCTGTGTTTTAACGAGCTCTACATTTCCTTTTAAGTAAGTTGTTCTTTATCTCTTACGGTTTGCCAGTTATACAACATTTCGTAAAATTTATCCAGAATAAAGGAGCCTTCCGAGGCTATTCCCGGAAAATTCAATATATACATTTTACTTGTCGTTAATATTTTTAGTATACGATATTTTAATCAAAATTTTTAGAGCCATTTTTGAGAAAATCAATGTTTTGGAAAATTTTTCTCTTAATTTTTTTTTGTGGATGCTCTTTAAGTGTTGTGGTTCTCAGCATCCCATTCTATACTGGGCGTGAAAGACCGCTTAATTTTGCTCAGAGGCCTATCAAGTCTGAGGTTCTTTTACGTGCCGTAAATCTACGACACCGGACCAACGGCTTTACTTCCCTTCTGAAGGAAGCCATGCTAAGGATTTTTATGCCCGAAAAAATCCATCGTCCTCCGCCGGGTTTGAACCCGTGAATTTGGCTATATGAAGTCAACATGGTAACCATTACACCACGGAGGGCGATTTTCTATGTGAAGGATAGTTTGTGGGGGGGATTTTCTTGAAAATGGTGTCGCATCCTTGGAAGATACCAAAACATAAATACCAAGTTTGGTATTAAAGGGGCTTTTCGCTTTTGAGCTATACTGTCATTCCCCTCCCCCCCCCCCCCACACACACACACACATTTTTGCATTTTTTTGGATTCAGGGGCTCTCAAAACTCATTTTTCAGGTTGAATACCGGTATCGAAATTTCGTGTGCAATAATACCTTCTCTGTACACTTTGTACATCAGGTATTTCGTGTAGAGAAAGTAAAAATGAAAAGAGAAAGAAAATAACATGGCTTTCTTTTCAAACTATTGTTACAAATGAGTATTGCTTCATTTGTCTTATGGTAATCGAGATTCCCATTAGCAGAAATGATAGTGCTAGTTATACTAGTTATATAAATTCATAGTCAAGCGATAGTCAAATCTTTTAGAAAGGCGGTTGCTATGTGAAACAATTGAAATTCGTGTGCATCAATTGTTGCTTCTTTTCCACCAGCCGTATGTAGGGCAGAAGTTGGAGAGGTAAAGTCATATTGAAAAATCCCATAGCCATGGCTACCGTCTAGATGCTTCGACCACTGTGGTTCAAATCCCAGCTATGGCAATGACTATTTCAATCTGACTCTTAATTGAAATCCTGTTTACGCTTTACATGACCAGGAGTAAAACAAACGAGAGAAGAAACAAAATATGACCTCCCGTTTGAGAAAGATATAATGATGTTTTAATAAGTAAGTATCTAAAAGTTTAAATGCTATATTTAATGGTGGTTTCGTTTTTAAGCTATGCTGTCTGGAGACATACTTACATAGATACACGACCTTTTCTCCTAAAAATAGTTTTTCTTTCTGTACATATACTATGTACATAGCGTATAGAGAAGGTAATGTATTCCACCCACGTTTCCTTGCAAAGATTTCATCGAAAATAAACGTTTTGGTGCCTTCTGAATAAAAATATCATTTATAGAAGAATATCAGTGTGTGTGTTTGATTAAAATACCGTATATTACAGATATTTACATGACAAATAAAATGATACTATTATAATTGTTTGCCAATTTACATGTACTATACTTTACTGTTACCAATGTTCAATTAGTTAACTTCATGACCATATATTTGTATTACATTTTGTATATACATTGATCTTGTAAGAATACTGTGGTTGCTGATGACCTTGTTGTTATAAAGTGACCTTAAATTAATTTAAAAAATATGATATCTTGAATTTGCTCGGAATAACTTCATTTTGAATAACTTTACTGGTAAGCCGTAGCAGATAGACAAAAACGTACTACAGAAAAATCTGATGTGTTCCACTCACATGACTTTCTCTACATCTCTGCAACAAATTATTGTTAGAAAGCTTATGCTTCTATTTACTTCATGCTAATCGAGAAAAAATTAGCAGAAATAGTCTTATTACTTGCTTCTTTGCAATAGTAGCGGAATAAGGGAGTACCATAGGTTAAAGTGATAGTCAAAAGCTGGTTGCTATGTGACTTAAGTTCTTTTGTTTGCATGGACAGGAGTTGACAAATTCTTGCTTGAGAAAAGTAAAATTTTTTAAAGCTGAAACAAAAAGCAAGGACTATCTTAAAAACGAACAACTGCACGAAACATATTGGGTGCTTTGATATGCTCTACATTTTTTGTGTGGTAAGTTTTTGTCCATCTCTTATGGTTTAGTAGTTATGCAAAGTTCCGTAAAATTCATCCAGAATAAAATAGTCTTCAGAGGCTATTCTCAGAAAATTCAAAATGTACATTTTATTTGTCAGGTAAATATCTTTAATATACGAACTTTTTATCAAAATCCTTAGAGCCATTTTTGAGAAAATCAAAAATTTCGAAAAAAGTTCCATGTAAAGGGTACTTTGGAGTGGAGGATTTTCTCAAAATCTTCGTGTTGCATCCCTGGAAGATACTAAACTGAAATACCAAGTTTGGTATTTTACCGACTTCTCGTTTTTGAGTTATCGAGTTCACAGACACACACACACACACACACACACACACACACACACACACACACACACAGGGACCTTTCTCTGAAAATACTTTTTTTTGGACACAGGGGACCCTAAAACATATATTTCCGGTAAAATCTCGGTATCGAATTTTTGGGTGGAGTGCAATACCTTCTCTGTATACTATGTACACAGTACGCGTAGAGAAAGTAAAAATGTCGACCTCGTTAAAACAAACAATTGATGTTATATAGGTACATATTTTGTGTAGTTAATGCTTTCCGCGATATTCCCTGATATTTGTTTCAATTTTAAAATAATAAAATGGGAGTTTGTTATTGCTTTTGCTTTTATTTTTACCGCCTGAGCCATACCACTCCGCAATAAGTGCATCTTGTGTTTAAGGTTATATTGTAAGTTCTAGCTGGCTAAAAACAACGAATGATGAATGAAATCGGTAAAATGATGCTGCAATGTTCTTGGAGTTAACACAGCTTTAAGTTACTCGACTTTCGTTCTCTCGGGATAAGGGAAAACACCGAAAAAACTCTGATGTGTTTCATTCTCTACATCTCGGTAACACATTATTGTTAAAAAGCTTATTCTTCCATTTATTTCGTGATAATCGCGATAAATATTAGCAGAAATTGCCCTTATTACTAGCTTCCTTGTAAGTAGAAGCGAAATAAAAGCGCAGGTTAACGCAATAGTCTCGTCCTGTAAATGCCGGTCGCTATGTGAAACAATTGAAATTCCAACCTGTTTACTTGCCAGAAATAAACAAACGAGAAACGAGAAGGAAGGTGTCTTCCGTTTGAGAAAAGTGTAAGTGGCTAAAACTGAAACCAATAATCCGAAATATCTCGAAAACGGTTAACTCTATAAAAAAAATGTATATGATCTAAATTGTGTGTTTTAATGAGATCTACATTTGTTGTGTAGTAAGTTTTTGTCCATCTCTTGCGGTTTGCCGGAGGCTATTCCCAGAAAATTCAATATTCAGGTAAATATTTTTAATATACGACATTTTAATCAAAATCGTTAGAACCATTTTTGAGAAAATCAAAATTTTCGAAAAAAAGTTCCATATAAAGGGTAGTTTGTGTTGGGGGCATTTCCTTGAAAATCTTCGTGTCGTAGCCTTGGAAAATACCAAGCTTAAATACCAAGTTTGGTATTTAACTGTCTTTTCGTTTTATAGTTATACTGTCCATAAACACACACATACTGACCTTTTTCTAAAAATATGTTTTAATTCAGGAGACCTAAAACGTATTTCTGGTAAAATCTCCGTATTGAATTTTAGGTGCATTACAATACCTTCTCTATACACTATACAAAGTACGTGTAGAGAAATTAAAAACATGTATACCCTAAGCGGGATCCAAACTCGTCTCTTCTTGAATGTGAGGTAGACATGCTTTTAAAAAAAACTTTATTTAACGCAGTTGAATGGTAAACAGCACGAGTTGTACATCCCTGACTCATGGACGGTGACATGCTGAAGTGGGAAATCAGGAAAAAAATGTTATTCATGGTTAAGAGTACGTACGCATTGTTTGTCAAGCATTGTTAACGACACAAAATTACATTTATCAGAATGTCGTTAAGTGGCGTTGTGGGTGCGCGGCGGACACAAAAGACTCTCCACTGTGATAACATCTCCGAACCTTAATCCGCTCATCCCACGCAGTGCCGACTGTCAGTTGTGTGCAATTAGCAATTCAACCTGTGTGGCAGAGCACTCCTACTGTGTAGCACACAAACTTCCTGCTCCGGCAGACCAACTTCTAGCACGTGTGACTGCCGTGAGAGTCAACATTCAAGTGCAACCAACCCGCCATGCAAATACAGGAGGCCTGTCTGGGAGCACACTCCAGTCATTGGAACGAGTCAAACGCTCAGGAAAGTGTTGAAATTAGGTTATCTGAGATATTAATTTGTTGAGTTGGTTTTTTAACACTACGTCACTTACATTCTTATTATGAGGGACTAGTTTACCACACAAACATGTACTAGATTAATAAAATACCTATGAACACAACTGAATTCAACAAAGAGTTAAAAACCATAATTCAAACAGCAGAACAAAATGGATACAGCAAGATCCTTGTATACAAAAAAACTCAACAAAGCAAAGTGGAAAAAAAAAACAAAAGAAATAACTACCCTAACAATAGGAAAGAACAATAACACATTCAAAAAATTCACTTACCACTCCCGAGCAATTAGACACTTCAAAAAGATCTTCAAAGAACAATACATCACCCTGGCTCCAATAAACAGATTTTCTGTCATAAAGTTACTAAATTCAAAAATAAAAGGGAAATTTCACCAGAAAATAGATCAGGAATATATCAAATTAAATGCACAAATTGTGAAAAGTTCTACAAAGGACAAACAAACAGAAGTTTAAAAATCAGATCCAAAGAACACTTCAGAAACCTAAAATTGAAACAAGAAGATAAATCGGCAGTAGCATTTCACTTCTGGAAAGAAAACCATAACCTAGATCCAAATCCAACATTGCTAAAAACCATGTCAGGACACACAGAACTCACAACCTGGGAAAACATCCTTTAAATGGAAGCATAGGCTTCCGAAACTAGTCCCTCGTAATTAGAATGTAAGTGACAGCGTTAAAAAAACCAACTCAACAAATTAATATGACATATAATTTGACCCTCACTGTTACTAAATTCCTCCAAACATCAATTAGGTTACCTGGTCAATCTACGAGAGCCATCCAAAAAGTAACAGACGATTTGGCATAACTGAATAATAACGAAAGTTATCAACACAAACAATACATTACTCTAGTTCTCAAAGCAATCTCCATTCTTACAAGATATTATCACTTGGTACTAGTTTTTCAATGCCGATAATATAGTTTTTCTATAGCCAAAGAACTTATAGTTTTTTTTTTGTATTTTTTTTTTGAATGCACAAAATGTTCGGTCAATTGAATTTTATAGGCAGATATCTCAAGTGTAACGTGATTATGCAATGAACGATTCTTCAGTGAGGAAATAGCGTATAATGAACCAGCATGCACGACAAAGACCGGAGTGGAAGTTCATCAATCGTTATGAAGGAGTTATAAGTAAATAAATGTTGATAAAAGAATTCAGAGGGACCAGTATTTTACTTTGTAAATGTAAATGGCGTGATATTTATGGACGCTCTTTAACTGCTGTGGTTCTCAGCGTCCCAATTTCATTTTGGACGCCGTACATGATTTCCCAGCGATGAAGACTTCAAAGTGGCAGTGACATCTTGGCTCAGATCTTTGGTGATGAAGGAGTACAACATCTGCATTGGAAAACCGGTACCACGTGACAATAAATACCTTGATAGCAATGACGATTACGTTGAGAAATAGAGTAAGGTTCTGTAACTTTGTAAATAAAGTTTTGTGTTGATGTCTTTAGTTGTTATTTGGATATGCCAACGTCTGTTACCTTCTGGTTGGTACAAAGCGGCTCTAATGGTTGAGTAACAAAAGTACCAGCTCTGGATCTCCGAGGAAGTGGAAAACAGTAGCAAAATCAGAACAGTCATTCAAAGCAATGCCCACCATTAAAGCCACTTTGCAGATTTTCTATGGAAAACCTTAACAGATATTCTGGAGAATTAAACAGCCGCATGCCTCCAAATTTCTCCTATGAAAGTGTTTGAGCAACGTTTGAGTAAGATGAAGTAATGATATTCTTTCCTTTTATATATTTTGTCCAAACTGTCCTCTTGCTTCTTCGTTATGGAAACTGCATGAGACATGTAATTTAAGATTAAAAGCCTATTACTACTAAAACAGTGTTTATTAGTGCATTTAATCCATAGCTTAATACCTAATTAAATCCCCTTTTCAGCTCATAGTTCAAGTATTTTATTTTTAAGCCTGTAAGAGATATACTGGACAGCTGGATCCTTCCCATCTTACTATAAGAAGACCAAACAAGGGCCCTAACAAAGAGTTAAAGAAAAATCCGATGTGTTCCATTCACATGACTTTCTAAATATCCCTGCAACAAATTATTCTTAAAAGCTTATACTTCTATTGACTTTAAGCTAATCAGAAAAAATTAGCAGAAATAGCCTTATTACTTGCTTCCTTGTAAGCAGAAGCTAAATAAGGGACTACCATAGGTTAAAGTGATAGTCAAAAGTTGGTTGCTATGTCAATGAAGTTCCTTTGTTTATATGGATCGGAGTTGAGAAGTTCCTGTATGAGAAAAATATGTTTTTCATAGCAGAAACCAAAAATAAGGAATGTCTCAAAAACGACGAACCTATGAAAAAATTGTATATAACATAAATTGTGTGTTTTAACATGCTCTACATTTTTTGTGTAGTAAGGTTTTGTCCATCTCTTACGGTTTAGCAGTTATTCAAAATTCCGTAAAATTCATCCGGAATAAACTACTCTTCAGAGGCTATTCCTAGAACATTCAAGATATGCATTTTATTTGTCAGGTAAATATATTTAATATACGAAATTTTAATCAAAATCGTTACAGCCATTTTTGAGAAAATAAAAATTTTCTAAAAAAGTTCCATGTAAAGGGTAGTTTGGGGTGGGGGGATTTTTCTCAAAATCTTCGTGTCGCATCCCTGGAAGATATTAAACTTAAATACCAAGTTTGGTATTTTACCGACTTTTCGTTTTTCAGTTATCGTGTTCACAGACACACGTACCTTTTTGTGAAAATGCTTTTCTTGGCTATTGGGGACCCTAAAACATATATTTCCGGTGAAATCTCGGTATCGAATTTTTTGGTGGAGTGCAATACCTTCTCTATACACTATGTACATAGTGCGTATAGAGAAAGTAAAAATGCTGGGAACATGCCAAAGGAATCCAAAATAAACATGTCATCTGAGGCTATTCCCAGAAAATAAGAAACACATTCTATTTGTCTTGTAAATATCCTAAATATAAGAGATTTTAATCAAAATCGTTGGAGTTATTTTGGGAAATTTTTCGATTTTTTCCCCATGTAAAGGGTAGTTTGGGGTGGGGGATTTTCTTGAAAATCTCTATGTCGCATCCTTCGAAAATAACAAATTTAAATACCAAGTTTGGCATTTAACGGTATTCTCGTTTTTGAGCTATGCTGCCTACAAACACACACGCGGACTTTTTTCTAAAAATGTTTTTTTTTATTCAGGGGGTCTCAAAACATTTATTTTTGTAAAATCTCGCTATCGATTTTTTGGGTACAATACAATACCTTTTCTAAAATGTAAATGGCATGTTATTTATGGACGCTCTTGAACTGCTGTGGCTGTCAGCGTCCCATTCTAAATTGGGCGTGAAAGACCCCTTAATTTTCCTCAGGCTTGAGGTTCATTTACGTGCCGTAAATCTACGACACGGGACCAACGGCTTTACTTCTCTTCCAAAGGAAGCCATGCAAAGGATTTTACACCCGAAAAAATCCATCGTCCTCCGCCGGGTTTGAACCCTTCTTTGGTGCTTCGTGGCCTACCAGATCGTATGTTCGAGTCCCGCATTGGGCATGGGTGTTTCTGTGTATGTAAATGTGTGTATGTCTGTGTAGGTACATGTAAAAAAGGAAAACGTTAAACATTAATAGGTAAACTAAGGAAATATAGGAAACTGGGAAAAAGAACAACAAAAAAAAAACGAATACAGCGCCGGAGTCCTGACAAGTCTCCGGAACTGTATTACAAAATAAAAAAATGAATAAAAAAAATCTGATGTGTTCCATTCCCATGACTTTCTCTACATCTCTGTAACAAATTATTGTTAAAAAGCTTATCCTTCTATTTACTTCATGCTAATGGAGAAAATGTTGGCAGAAATAGTCTTATTACTTGCTTCCTTGTAAGTAGAAGTGAAATAAGAGAGTACCATAGACTAAAGTGATAGTCAAAAGCTGGTTGCTATGTGACTAAAGTTCTTTTGTTTCTATGGACACGAATTGACAAATTCCTGTATGGGAAAAGTAAGTCTTTCAAAGCTGAAACCAAAAACAAGGGTTATCTAAAAAAACAATTAACTCCACGAAAAAATCTATATAACATAAGGTGTGTGTTTTAAGGTGCTCTACATTCTTTGTGTGGCAAGTTTTTGTCCATGTCTTACGGTTTAGCAGTTATGCAAAATTCCGTAAAAGTCATCCAGAATAAAGTAGTTTTCAGAGACTATTCCAAGAAAATTCAAGATATACATTTTATTTGTCAGGTAAATATCTTTAATATACGAACTTTAATCAAAATCGTTAGAGCTATTTTTGAGAAAATCAAAAATTTCGAAAAAAGTTCCATGTAAAGGGTAGTTGGGGGTGGAGGGATTTTCTTGAAAGTCTTCCTGTCGCATCCTAGGAAGATACGAAACTTAAATACTAAGTTTGAATTCAATGGTGTTTTCGTTTTTGAGCTATGCTGTCCACAGGCACACACACACAGAGACACACACTGGACCTTCTTGTAAGAATGCTTGTTTTGTATTCAGGGGGTCCTAAAACATGTATTTCCGGTGAAATCTCGGTATCGAATTTTTGGGTGGAATACAATACTTCCTCTATATACAGGTACATATTATGTGTAGAGAAAGTAAAAGGGAAACGTATGCTTGTATCGTCCTATGGACTTGAGCAGTTGAGCATTTGGATGAAACGGAATGGTAATGCTTTACAAGAGCAATAAATTTACTTAAACATGACCCTATGCAGACTGTTACCAGTTAAAGGCGTAGCTAGAAAACAGATTACACTTTGGATGTGTGGAATGTTTGTTTTGAGCAAAGCGAGAGTGGACAGATAAGATATCCTTATGTACTCGCCACACATCATCTAATAATATTAGTCACCTTACAACAGAATGTTTCACAAAAAAATAGACGAGTTTATTGCCGCCTTATCTCGTGTTCAGATAAGTGGTGTCCACACCCTGATGTATGGTAATACCACGCACGCCAGCTAATCGCAGCAACACGATAAAATTAACACCAGGCAGCGGGGGATCTGCTCTTTTGCATACCGAGCGTGGAAAATGCATTTAGCTTCCAACATTGCTTATGGCAGTAAGATTTGTTCTATGTTACTTTGCTCCGTATCTCGTAACGTCACTTCTAATCCTTATTACTTACTCTACACGTTGAAATTTTATTGCAAATATCCTTCAAAACCCCCCAGAATCTAAATAAAAAATGTTTTGATGTGTTCCATTCACGTGACTTTCTTTACATCTCTGCAACAAATTATTGTTTAAAAGTGTATACTTCTATTTACATCATACCAATTGAGAAAAACAGCAGAAATAGTCTTATTACTTGCTTCCATGCAAATAGAAGCGAAATAAGGGAGTTCCATAGGTTAAAGTGATAGTCAAAAGCGGTTGCTATGTGACTGAAGTTCCTTTGTATGGACAAGAGTTGACAAGATTTTTAAAGCTAAAACCAAAAAACAAGGAGTATCTAAAAAAAATCTTATGTGTGCCATTCACATAACTTTTTCAACATCTCTGCAACAAATTACTATATTTACTTCATCTAATCGAGAAAAAATCAGCAGAATTAGTCTTATTACTTACTTCATTGTTATTAGAAGCGAAATAGGGGGGTACCATAGGTTACAGTGATAGTCAAAAGCAGGTTGATATGTGACAAGTTCCTTTGTTTGTATGGACACGAGCTCACAAGGTCCTGTATGGGAAAAGTGTTTTTTATAGCTGAAACCAAAAACAAGGAATATCTCAAAATCGATCAACTCCGCGAAAAACATGTATATTACATAAATTGTGTGTATTAACGTGCTCTACATTTTTTGTGTTTTAAGCCTTTGTCTATGTCTTACGGTTTAGCAGTTGTACATAATTCCGTAAAATTCATCCAGAATAAAGTAGTCTTCAGAGGCTATTCCCAGAAAATTAAAGATATACATTTTATTTGTCAGGTAAATATCTTTAATATACGATATTTTAAACAAAATCGTCAGAGCCATTTTTGAGAATTTTCAAAAAAAAGTTCCATGTAAAGGGTAGTTTGGAGTGGGGGATTTTTTTGTCAAAATCTTCATGTCGCATCCCTGGAACATACTAAACTTAAATACTAAGTTTGGCATTTTACCGACTTTTCGTTTTTGAGTTATCGTATTCACAGACATACACACACACACACACACACACACACACACACCTTTTTGTGAAAATGCTTTTTATGGACACAGGGGACCCTAAAACACATATTTCCGGTGAAATCTCGGTATCGATTATTTTGGTGGAGTGCAATGCCTTATCTATACACTATGTACATCTGCTCTTTTGCATACCGAGCGTGGAAAATGCATTTAGCTTCCAACATGGTTTTGCTTATGGCAGTGAAGTTATACATCAGTAAGATTTGTTCCGTATTACTTTGCTCCGTATCCCGTAACGCCACTTCTGATACCTTTTACTTACTCTACACGTGCTATGCACATAGTGTATAGAGACAATATATCGCATTACATATACGGACGAAACGAATATTTCTATAAAATTAAGGGTAGAAGGTAGGGAACCCACGTAGAATTTTTGTTTTGTTTTGTTTGTTAATAGGATTATTGAAAAATGGAATGAATTGCCTGCAGCAGCCTTTCAGGCCTGCTCTTTGACCTTAAAGAAGTTTAGGAATAATTTAAAGAGAGTAAATGTTAGTTAATTTGAGTAAATAAAACTATTGTGTTACTAAAAGTTTTGTACACTTATGGTTACTTTTCAACATAATCACCGAAAAGATTGAGACATTTATCGTACCTATGCACAAGCTTTGCAATACTCGCTTCAAAAATTGTTGCCGCTAATGATTTCAAATGATCATTGACGTTGTTTTGAACATTTACGTACTTTACGACGTTTGCGTGAGAGCCATTGAAAACAAACGAAGAGGAATGCTGACTTCAGGAATTGTGTTGATCCATGACAACGCTCGTCCACACACTGCTGGCACAACCCATCGGCTCCTTGAACAATTTCAATGGGACATTTTCGAGCATCCGCCGTACAGCCCTGGCCTGGCACCCAGCAACTTTCACCTTTTCCCTGAACTGAAGAGGTGGCTAGGCTGGCAACATTTTCAAACCAACTAAGGGTAGATAGAGAAGGTATTTTATTCCACCCAAAAAATTCGATACTTAGATTTCGTCGTAAATATTTGATTTGAGAGAGAAAAAAACATTCTTAGAAAGAGTCCGTAGTATATGTGTGTGGGCAGCATAAATAAAAAACGAAAATTCGGTGAGACAACAAACGTGATATTTTAAGTTGAACATCATTAAAGGATGAGTCAGAATGTTTACAGGAAAATCACTCCAAAATCCCAACTAACATTTACAAGCAACATATTTGGATAATTTTTACTTTCTCTATACGCATTATGTACATGGTGTATAGAGAAGGTATTGCACTCCACCAAAAAATTCGATAGCGAGATTTCACCGTAAATATATGTTTTAGGGTCCCCTGTATCCAAAAAAAGTATTTTCAGAAAAAGGTCCGTGTGTCTGTAAACACGATAACTCAAAAACGAAAAGTCAGTAAAATATCAAACTTGGTATTTAAGTTTAGTTAGTATCTTCCAGGGATGCGACACGAAGATTTTGGGAAAAATCCCCCCACCTCAAACTACCCTTTACATGGAACTTTTTTCGAAAATTTTGATTTTCTAAAAAATAGCTTTAACGATTTTGATTAAAATATCGTATATTAAAAATATTTTCCTGAAAAACAAAATTTATATTTTGAATTTTTTGGGAATGGCCTCTGAAGAGTAGTTTTATTCTGGATGAATTTTACGAAATTTCGAATAACTGCTAAACCATAAGAGATGGACAAAAACTTACCACACAAAAAATGTAGAGCACATTAAAGCACACAATTTATGCTGCATAGACTTTTTTCGTGGAGTTGATCGTTTTTGAGACATTCCTTGTCTTTGTTTTCAGGTTCGAAAAACTTAACTTTTCTCATACAGGAATTTGTCAACTTCTGTCCATAGCAACCAGCTTTTGACTATCGCTTTAACCTATACTACTCCCTTATTTCCCTTCTACTTACAAGGAAGCAAGTAATTAGACTATTACTGCTAATTTTTTGTCGATTAGCATGAGGTAAATAGAAGCATGAGATTTTTAGAACTAATTTGTTGCAGAGATGTCGAGAAAGGCAAGTGAATGGAACACATCAGATTTTTAAAAATGGTTAGGGTATTTCTATGAACGATCATCGTAACAGACCGTCAGCTGTTTTAGCAACCTGGTGGGCTACTGCACCGTTTAAATATAACCGTCCTCTTACTGCATCTATCGCGAAATTAATTCCCAGTCACGTAAGCACGGTAGGTGAGTGAATAGTCTATTGTTTTGGTGTACCGCATTGTCTCCAGCAGTCGTGCCCTATGTCTAATTATTATGGTTACGTCGGGTACAGTACGTTATGTACTGCCGGCATGCCCCTTCTTCCTACTCCTGCTAATGATATACAGCAAACATACATCCGCAGCGTTCTCAACCTAATAGTTCTTCGTAACCATGCGTTTGAGGACCTCTTTACTTTCTCCATACGCACTATGTACATAGTGTATAGAGAAAGTATTGCACTCCACCAAAAAATTCGATACCGAGATTTCACCGGAAATATGTTTTAGGACCCCCTGAATCCAAGAAAAGCATTTCCAGAAAAAGGTCCGTGTGTGTGTGTGTGTGTGTGTGTGTGTGTGTGTGTGTGTGTGTGTGTGTCCGTGTGTCTGTGAACACGATAACTCAAAAACGAAAAGTAACTAAAATACCAAACTTGGTATTTAAGTTTAGTATCTTCCAGGGATGCGACACGAAGATTTTGAGAAAAATCCCTTTACCCCAAACTACCCTTTACTTGGAATTTTTTTCGAAAATTTTGAGTTTCTTAAAAATGGCTCTAACGATTTTGATTAAAATATCATATAATAAAGATATTTATCTAACAAATAAAATGTATATCTTGAATTTTCTGGGAATAACTTCCGAAGACCTGTTTACTCTGGACGAATTTTGCTTAATTTGGCATAACTAGTAAACCGTAAGAGATAGACAAAAACTTACTATACAAAAAATTTAGGTCTTGTTAAAATACACAAGTTATGTCATATACATTTTTCTCGTGGAGCTTATCATTTTCGAGGTATTCAAGGTTATTAGTTTCAGTTGTGAAGGACTTTTCTCAGACGGGAGTGTCCGTTTTTCTTTTGTTCTACTCCTGGCCAAAGAAAGAAGCAATTTGTAATGACAATCGCATAACGACAGCTTTTAAAACATTTAACTATTAGTTTAGCCTAGTGTATTCCCTTATTTTCTTCCTACTTATACGGAACTAAATAATAAGAACATTGTGCTAATGAGTACCACGATTAGCAAGGTGCAGAAAGAAGAACAATTTTATGTATGAAGTTTGTAGAACAGCTAGAGAAAGTCATGTGAGTGTAACACATAAGATTTTTATCGTAAATGTCATCATTTCATTGAGTAAGCTTATGGGTTTTTCCATTACTTTCTCAACCACATATGTACAATGTAGAAGGTGTTTCACTCCACTTAAATATTCGATGCGGAGATCACCGGAAATACATGTTTCGGGGTCTATATTTGTGTGTGTCTGTGGACAGCACAACTCAAAAAAATTACATCTCTGTAACAAATTCATTATTGTTTATAACCTTATTCTTCTATTTCACGCTAGTCAAATTAACTTTGGTAGAAACTGCTTTTTTGCTTAGTTCCTTGTAAGTAGAAGGGAAATAAGGGAATACATTAGGCTAAACAGACAGTCAAATGTCTTAAAACGTGGTTGCTATGGGTTGTAATCGTTGAGAAGTTCCCCGTATGTGTTTTAAAACCGAAATCAATAACTATGAATATGTTGAAAACGGCCAACTCCACGAAAAAAATGTGTCTTTTAATGAGATTTACATTTTATGTAGTAAGTTGTCTATCTCTTCGATTTGCTAGTTATACACACGTCAGCAAAATTCATCCAGAAGAAACAGGTCTTCAGAAGCAACTCCCGGAAAATTCAAGATATACATTTTAAATGTGATGGAAAGACTTTAATATGTGGTATTTTAATGGAAATCGTTAGTATCATTTTCTTGAAAATCAAAATTTCCCAAAATTTTTCCATGTAAAAGGTAGTTTGGTGTGGATGGATTTTCTTGAAAATTTTGGAAGATACTAAACTTAAATACCAAGTTTGGTATTCAGCGGTCTTTTCGTTTTTGAGTTATGCTCTCCATAGACACACAGTACCTTTTTCTAAAAATCTGATGTGTACTGTTCACATGACTGTCTACATCCCTGCAACAAATTATTCTTAAAAACCTTATACTTCTATTTACTTCATGCTAACCACAAAAATGAGCAGAAATAGTCTTATTACTTGCTTCCTTGTAAGTAGAAGCGAAATAAGGGACTACCATAGATTAAAATGATAGTCAAAAGCTGGTTTCTATGTCAATGAAGTTCCTTTGTTTATATGGATAGGAGTTCACAAGTTCCTTTATGAGAAAAGTATACGTTTTTCATAGCAGAAACCAAAAATAAGGAATGTCACAAAAACGACGAACTCCGCGAAAAAAATGTAATAGCATAAATTGTGTGTTTTAACGTGCTCTACATTTTTTGTGTAGTAAGTTTTTGTCCATCTCTTACGGTTTAGCAGTTATTCAAAATTCAGTAAAATTCATCCAGAATAAACTACTCTTCAGAGGATATTCCCAGAAAATTCAAGGTATACATTTTATTTGTCAGGTAAATTTCTTCGATATATGAAAGTTTAATCAAATCGTTAGAGCCATTTTTGAGAAAATCAAAAATTTTTAAAAAAGTTCCATGTAAAGGGTAGTTTGGGTCGGGGGGATTTTTCACAAAGTCTTCGTGTCGCATCCCTGGAAGATACTAAACTTAAATTCCAAGTTTGGTATTTTATCGACTTTTCGTTTTTGAGTTATCGTGTTCGCAGACACACGGACACACACACACACACACACACACACACACACACACACACACACGGACCTTTTCGTGAATTTTTTTTTTTTTTTTTTTTTTTTTTGGATATTGGGGACCCTAAAACATATATTTCCGGTGAAATCTCGGTATCGAATTTTTGGGTGGAGTGCAATACCTTCTCTATACACTATGTACATAGTGCGTATAGAGAAAGTAAAAGTACCTCTTTTAGATTCAGGGGATCCTAAAACATTTATTTTCAGTGAAATCTCGGTATCGAATGTTTGGGTGGAATACAATACTTACTCAATACACTATGTACATAGTACGTCTGTTAAGTACAAACCTTTGTATTTAAGTGTAGCATCTTCCAAGAATGAGACACGACGAATTTAGTAAAATTCCCCCTCCCCAAAATCCATTTACGTGGAAAACGTTTTGAAATGTTTGATTTTTTTAAAAAATGGCTAACGATGTCAATTAAAATATCGCAAATTAAAAATATTTACATGGCATAAAGCGTATATATCTCGAATTTTTGGGGAATAGCTTTAGAAATCCATTTCATATTAATGACGTTGGCATAGCTGGTATTCCATAATAAATAGAAAAAAAATCTGATTTGCTCCATTCCATGACTTTCTCTACATCTCTGTAACAAATGTATTATTGTTTATAAGCTTATTCTTCTATTTCATGCTAATCGAATAAATATCAGTAGAAACTGTTTTATTACTTAGTTCCTTATAAGTAGCAGGGAAATAAGGAAGTGCACTAGGCTAAACCGACAGTCTAAAATGTGATTGCTATGGGATTCAAATCATTTCATTGCGTGGCCAGGAGTTGGTAAGTTCCCGCATGAGAGAAGTATAAGTACTTTAAAACTGAAGGTCATCTCCTTAGCGCAGTGGTAGCGCAGCTATTTACCTGGGTTCGATCCCCGGCATCGGCGAAGAGATTTTTCCCCGCTGGGAGACCTGGCTCAGGGTGCACTAAGCCTCGTGAAGTCCCTGGGGGGGGGGGCAACTGAGGAGATTGATGGAGAAGTAGCGGCTCCAGGTCATCGGGATCGATTAACCGGCCGGGGAGGGGGGGTTCGAGTTGCTGACCACGTCTCAGCCCTCAATGCTGCACCACAACCATTACGACTGTTATGGACCGAGGTGGGGGACGCAGCGGCCGGGCGGTAGGCCAAGGTTACTTGTGAGCTGTCGTGTCATGGAGTTTTACTTTAAAACTGAGACCAATAACAAGGAATATCTCAAAAACTATCAACTCCACGAAATAAATGTATATACATAAATTATTTACATTTTTATGTAGTAACTTTTTGTCCATTTCTTACTAGATATGTAAACTTCAGCAAAACAAAGAGGTCTTCAAAAGTTATTCCCAGAAAATTCAAGATATACATTTTTTGTGATGGAAATGGCTTTAATATGTGGTACTTTAATCAAAATCGTTATAGCCATTTTTTTGAAAATCCAAATTTTACAAAATGTTTCCATATTAAGGTTAGTTTGTAGTTAGGGGATTTTATTGAAAATCTTGGAAGATACCAATATTAAATACCAAGTTTGGTATTTGAAGGTCTTCGTTTTTGAGCTATGCTGCCCACAGACACAAACACAGACACACACGGACCTTTTTCTAATTTTTTATTTAGGGGATCCTAAAACAAGTATTTCCGGTGAAATTTCGGTATCGAATTTTTATGTGGAATACAATACCTTCTCTATACACTATGTACATAGTACGTTCGAGAAAGAAATAAAAGTCTCTTAAATACAAACTCGGTATTTAAGTTTAGTATCTTCCAAACGCGACACGAAGATTTTGAGAAAAATTCCCCTACCCCTTTACATGGAATGCGTTTTAAAATGTTTTGATTTTTCAAAAAATGGCTCACGATTTTAATTAAAATGTCGCAATTTAAACGTACTTACATGATATAAAGCGTATATCTTGAATTTTTGGGGAATAGCTTTTGAGATCCGCTTCATCCTAATGACCTCTGTTTAACTGGTAAACCATAAAGAACAGAAAAAAAATCTACCCAAACGATTAAATGTTAAAATATTATATGTTATTTTAATGACAACCACAACAGATAGATAAAAACATACTAAAAATAATCTGATGTATTCCATTCACATGACTTTCTCTACATCTCTGCAAAAAATATTATTGCTATGTGACTGAATTTCCTTTGTTTGTATGGACAGGAGTTAACAAATTCCTGTATGAGAAAAGTATGTTTTTCAAAGCTGAAACCAAAAACCAGGAATATTTAAAAAATGATCAACTGCATGAAAAAAAATCATATAACATAAATTGTGTGTATTAATGTGCTCTACATTTTTTGTGTGGTAAGTTTTTGTCCATCTCTTACGGTTTAGCAGTTATATAAAATTCCGTAAAATTCATGCAGAATAAAATAGTCTTCAGAGGCTATTCCCAGAAAATTCAAGATATACTTATTATTTGTCAGGTAAATATCTTTAATATACGATATTTTTATCAAAATCGTTACAGCCATTTTTGATGAAATCAAAATTTTCGGAAAAAAAGCCATATAAAGGGTAGTTGGGGGTAGGGAAATTTCTTGAAAATCTTCGTGCCGCATCCTTGGAAGAAACCAAACTTAAATAGCAACACACACACACGCACGCACGGACCTTTTTGTAAAAATGCTTTTTTTGGATTTAGGGGGACTCAAAACTTGTATTTCTGGTGATATCTTGGTATCGAATTTCTGGGTGGAGTGCAATACCTTCTCTATACACTAGTACATAGAATGTGTAGAGAAAGTAAAAATCTGCCCAAACGATTAAGTACCATATGTTTAAGATATGCTCATGAAAAACGAAATGTATATCTTGAACTTTCTGAGAATTGCCTCTGAATATCTTTTTTTATGACTTCTGTATAGCTGGTCAACCGCAACAGATAAAAACCTACTAAACAAAAATGTAGACCTCGTTAACACATACAATATATGTACTGAATCTTTTACACTTAACTATTTCTGTGAAATACCTTGTTATTGTTCTTTTTTTTTTTTTTTTTTTTGGAACTACTTAAAGTTTTCTGAAGCGGAAAGCCAACTTTCCTTTCTTATCTCTTTTGTTTTACTACCAGGAAGGCGAAAGGGAACCGAGTTTCAACTGTTTCTCATAGTAAACAGCTTCTAAAGTATTTGACTATTGTTTAGCCTAGTGTTTTCCCCAATTTCTTTTGATAATGTCCATATTGGTAAGTATTAACAATATATCTAAATCTATGTTTCTGCAATAAATTATTGTTAAAAATCACATTCTTCTGTTTACTTCATGCTAATCGTAATAAACATTAACAGAGATGGTCTTATTACATAGTTCCTTATAAGTAGGAGGGAAATTAGGAAATACGCTAGGTTAAACCAATAGTCAAATGTCTAAAAATATGGTTGCCATGGGATTCAATCCCTTCCTTTGCGTGGCCTGGAGTTGACACGTTCCCGAATGAGAAAAGTTCCAAGTATTTTAAAGCTGGAGCCAATAACTAGTAATATCTCAGAATCCGTCAACTCCACGAAAAAAGTGTACATCACATAAATTGTGTGTTTTAAGGAGATCTACATTTTCAAGGTTTTTATTATCTGTTATTGTTTTTCAGTCAAGCAAAAGTCCGCCAAATTCATCCTGAATAAGTATGACATCAGAGGCTATTCCCAGAAAATTCAAGATATACATTTCTTTGTAGTGTAAACATCTTTAATATACGATACTTTAATCAAAATCGTTAGAGCTATTTTTGAGATAATCAAAATTTTCGAAACATTTTTCTATGCGACGGGTAGTTGGGGGTGTGGGGGATTTTCTTGAAAATCTTCGTATCGCATCCTTGGGAGATACAACTTAAATACCAATTTGGTATTTAACGGACTTTTCGTTTTTGAGCTATGCTGCCCACAGACAAACACTGACAAACACATGGACGTATTTCTAAAAAGGTTCTTTTTCTTTCTTTTTTTTTTTTTTTTTATTCAGGGGTATTCAATACATATATTTCCGGTAAAATCTTGGCATCGAATTTTTTGGTGCAATACAGATCAGGACTCCGGTACTGTATCCCTATTTACATTTCCCCCCGTAGGTTTTACCGATTACTGGTTTACTGGTTTTACTGTTTCTTTTACAAACATATACACATTGCGCAAGCATATAACACCCATGCTCAAGGCGGGACTCGAACCCACGATCCCCTGCCCACGAAGCACCAAAGCGAGCGTGGCCATGGGGACCGGCTTAGTTGGTGTGTCTGCTTCACATTCAACAGGTCGTGAGTCCGAATCTCGCTTAGGGTGAGTTCCCTAATAAGGTTTTTTCGGGGTTTTCCCTTATTCTGAGAAGACTGTAGTGTAACTTTAAGCTCAATAAACTCCGAGATTATTTGAGCATTATTTCACAAATTTCATTCATCGTCCGATATGACCAACCAAGTTAAAGGACGTTAAACATATTAAAGAAATAAATAAACAAATACCTTCGTTATACACTATGTACATATTACGTGTAAAGAAAGTTATTTATATATACATATACGCATATCTTTTGTAACAATAGTTTGTTTACAAAACAGACAGAGGGCTATGCGGATGGAATACATCCGATTTTTATTTCCACTATATCTTTTTTAATTTCTCTACATGTACTATGTACATAGTGTATAGAGAAGGTATTATAATGCACCTAAAAATTCGATACCGAAATTTCACCAGAAATACATGTTTTGGGTCCCCCTGAATCCAAAAAGAGCATTTTTTTGAAAAAGGTCCGCGTGTGCGCGTGTGTGTGTCTGTGGACAGCATAGCTCAAAAACGAAAAGATCGTTAAATACCAAACTTGGTATTTAAGTTTGCGACACGAAGATTTTCAAGAAAATCCCCTCACCCGCAACTAACCTTTACATGGAACTTTTTTCGTAAATTTTGACTTTCTCAAAAATGGCTCTAACGATTTTGATTAAAATATCGTACGTTAAATATATTTACTTGACAAATAATATGCATATCTTGAATTTTCTGGTAATAGCCTCTGAAGTCTACTTTATTCAGGATGAAGTTTACGAAATTTTGCATAACTGCTAAACCGTAAGAAATGGACAAAAGCTTACCACACAAAAAATGGAGAGCACATTAAAACACACAATTTATGTTATTTACACTTTTTTCGAGGAGTTGATCGTTTTTGAGATATTCCTTGTTTTTGGTTTGAAGTTTAAAAAATGTGTACTTTTCTCATACAGGAAACTGTCAACTCGTGTCCATACAAACAAAGGAACTTCAGTCACCTAGTAACCAGCTTTTGACTTCACTTTAACCTATTATACTCCCATATTTCGCTTCTACTTACAGGGTAGCAAGTAATGAGATTATTTCTGCTAATTTTTTCTCAATTAGCATGAAGTAAATAGAAGAATAAGCTTATTAACAATAATTTTTACACAGAAGTAGAGAAAGTCATGTGAATGGAGCACATCAGATTTTTTTTCTGGTTACCCTCCTCATATGTGGGAGTCACATTCCCAACCAAGATTTACAGGCCAGCGCCTGGGTCTGACGCCGGTTGAGGAACAAAGGCTTTGGATCATATAGCAGTAAAGATGAACCATCAGCCCGATGAAGTATGAAGTTGAGGAAGTGGAAGATATGAAATATGTGAAATGGATTACAGAAAAGATAATTTTGTGCAAATAGTGGAATGAATGTCTGGGAAGCTGGAGATTCAATGTATTATTCTCAATGAATTTTGCGTAACTGATAAAACTTAAAAGTGATAGACAGAAACTTAAAACACAAAAAATGTAGAACACGTTAAAACGCACAATTTATGTCATATACGTTTTTTACTTGCTCTACACGTACTATATACATAGTGTACAGAGTGTCAACTCCACCCCAAGTGGTAAGTTTTTGTCCATCTGTTTGTTTTAGCTATTATGCAAAATTCCGTAAAATTCATCCAGTATAAAGTAGCCTTCAGAGGCCATTCCCAGAAATTTTTATTTGTCAAGTAAATATCTTTAATATATGATATTTTAATAAAAATTGTTAGAAGATGAAAATTTTCGAAAAAAATTCCATGTAAAGGGTAGTACGGAGTGGGGGATTTTTCTCAAAATCCTCGTGTCGCATCCCTGGAGGATGCTAAACTTAAATACCAATTTTGATATTTTACAGACTTTTCGTTTTTAAGTTATCATGTTCATAGACACACGGACCTTTTTCTGAAAATGCTTTTTTTGAGACAGACCCCAAGACATACATATATTTTCGGTGAAATCTCGGTATCGAATTTTTGGATGGAGTGCAATGTCTCCTATATACGAGATACGTCCAGAAAGTAAGTTCCGTTTTAATTTATCTCCGCTGCAGCGCTGCGATCGCAGTTGCGCACATGCGCGGTAGACGCTCTGTATCAAGGAGAAGAAACGTGCGCCATTTTGAGACCGCTGTCAGCCACCTACGCTTTGTTGTGCTTGTTTACAATGTCGGTGTTGATTGAAAATCCCGCCGCTTGTGAAATCAAATCTGTGATTCGTTTTCTGAATGCTAGGAAAGTGAAACCAATTGAAATTTATCGGCAAATTTGCGAAGTTTACGGACAAAATGCGATGAGTGATTCAAGGGTGAGAAGATGGGTTCGACAGTTCAATGAAGGACGTAGTGAAGTGCACGATGAAGAACGAAGTGGGCGTCCATCTTTGGTTACAGAAGAACTGGTTCAGGCGATTGATGACAAGATCCAGGAAAACCGCAAGTTTACAATTAGTGCTCTCGCTATGGAATTTCCCCAAAGCTCACGATCACTAATTCATGAAATTGTTACCGAAAAACATTCAAATTTTTGAAGACACAGGCGGCAAACTTCTATTAACAAGGTATACAAAAACTTGTGCCTCGCTATGACAAATGCCTGCAAAATTTCGGCAGTTATGTGGAAAAATAGTTTAAGAGTTGTAGAATTTTGTGCAATAAATAATTATTCTGTATCTGTACACAATTTAATTTTATTACCAAATGGAACTTACTTTCTGGACGTACCTCGTACACTATGTACATAGTACGTGTAGAGAAAGTAAAAATCTGGATATACGGTCTGTTGCAAATAAACAATTTAATTAAAGAGATATTTTCCCAAAGAGGATCAAGACTTACTAAACAAATAAGGTATCATTGCCTTGTCCTTGAACTTGGTGGACGGACAAGTTTAGCCGGCGGTGCAGTCAAATTTGTGCTGTCAGCTTTATGGATTGTAGCATTGCTTCCAGTAAGATAATAATTCGTGTACACCTTTTCTCCCGCTGAGTCCCACAATAAATCGCTACGTGCCTATTCCAAACGGCTGGCTGCCTCGCTCTACAGCCCTGCTGGGATTTACATAATCATAATTAGTCCTTAGTAATTATAGAGCAGGTCCTCGACTCTCCAAATCAGGTTGTAGCAACAGGCAAATCACTGTGCTTTGGGAGAGCTCTGCTTCTATACTCCAGACGCACGTAACAACAGACTTTCACAAGGTACTCTGAATACGCAAAAATAACATATTTACTTTCTCTACACGTACTATGTACATAGTGTATAGAGAAGGTATTGTCACCCAAAAATTTGATACTGAGAATTCATCGGAAATACACTTCTCCTGTATCCAATAAATGTTATTTTCAGGAAAAAGGCTCTATGTGTGTCCGCGGGTCTGTGAACATAACTCAAAAACCAAAACTCGGTAAAATACCAAACTTGGTATTTAAGTTTAGTATATTCCAGGGATGCGACATGAAGATTTTGAGAAACATCCCCCCACCCCAAACTACCCTTTACATGGAAAAATATTAGACATTTTTGATTCTCTCCAAAAATGGCTCTAAGAATTTTGATTAAAATACCTTATATTAAATATATGTATATAGCAAACAAAATTTTCTGGGAATAGCCTCTGAAGGCCTCTTTATTCTGAATGAATTTTCTGCTGAATAAAATACTTTTTATAGACTCAACCACATAAGCTATTACTGCAAAGAACCGCTTGAAATAATTGTCATAATGGATAAAATAATTCATATAAGTTTCTGGAAATACAATTGAATTCGTTAAGAGCAGTGGTCATTCAACTCACTTAAAGGCATAACTTCCTTATGCTCAGACTACCCTGTCCCCTTAAGAAATTTCGATATTTGCCCAAGTAATATTTTCGGGCTGAAGTAAAAGCTTTCTCACGACTATCCTCTATGGTCCAAAATACAGTGTCCATAAAAATACTCTCATACTTTGAACTGATACTGCGACGCTTTGGATAGTCCTATTTGGGTGAACTTGTGGCGACATTCGAAAGAGAAACTCAAGTATTTGTACTACATCTCATAGATACAATGTGGAGCCCATGAGTGATGCTGCAGACATCAAGGTGATATTCCTATTCACGCCACACACGCTCCAACATATCTGATGAAATGGATTTGATGGCAACAGTGTTACGAAGTGGCATTTCTTGCAGGTTTTGAGGCGGTGGTAGTACATAGACACAATCCTTTATGTAACCCCATAAAAATATCAAGACAGTCAAGTCAGGCGATCTCGGAGGCCACTTGTAGAGCACATCAGCATTTCCGACATGTCCACTCGTTCAGCTGTTCTCGAATGGGGAGGTGCTCCATCTTTTTGGGATATAAATGCGTTGCCTTCTTCTTCCAATGTGGAAATAGCTATTCAGTGTGCATGTCAAGATAAATTGGACCTTTGACACTGGCCACTCAAAGAAAAATAGACTTGACGTTTAGATACGGTATAAAAGACATTCATATTATGTTAGTCTCTTTCAACTTCCAAACTGGCATATGAATTCTGGCTTCCCCTAATTCCAACAGTATTAATAACGTGGAAAGTTTCTCCTCATCACTAAAAATCATTGACAGATTTTCATTATCCCCTATCAATACCCACAAATTTTGTGAGAAATCTAATGGTTTTGCAGGGTCATCAGGTTTTCAACTTGTGCACTAATTGCTATATGTAGGAGTGTAACTTCAGTGGGTTTACGGATGTTGAACTGCTGACTAGCATTACGGGCAGAATTCTTATAACTATGCACAAATACTTCCCGCACTTGTTCCACAATTCCCACGTTGAAAGACCTTTCCTTTGATGACGTATGCAGCCAGTGTTGCCAACCAGATTTCATTCAAAAATTAAAAATTCTGCAGATTACTTTGACAATGACAGTTTAGTTCGATATATTTGTTACATTAAAATGTAGTTTTGAAGCCTTACCTTAATATATTTGTCTTAAAGATCAGCAATTCTGCATCGTCTGGTGACCCCATTATATGAAACTTCTACATCATATTGTAAATTAAAGTCTTCAGTTTTTATGATCACGTATTGTCCTATATTTCATTACACTTGTACGGCTATTCAAATTACATTAAAGAAATCTCCCGATCAAAACTTATCACAATATATTACTACTATTGTTATTTCTACAATTTTACATTTCTTTAACTTTCTCAGTTTTTTACTTTCTCTACATGTACCATGTACATAGTGTATACAAAAGGTATTGCACTCCGAGATTTCACCGGAAATACATGTTTTAGGGTCCCTTGTATCCAAAAGAACCATGTGTCTGTGGGCACGATAACTCAAAAACGAAAAGTCGGTAAAATGCCAAACTTGGTATTTAAGTTTGGATTGGTCCAGGGATGCGACATGGAATGTTTTTCTAAAATTTTGATTTTCTCCAAAATGGCTATAACGATTTTTATTAAAATATCGTATATTAAAGATATTTACCTCACAAATAAAATGTATATCCTGAATTTTCTGGGAGTAGCCTCTGAAGACCACTAAATTCTGGATGAATTTTACGGAATTTTGCATGATTTTTTAAATCCTAACAGATGGACAAGAACTTACCACAAAACACACACACACACATACATACACACACACAGAACATTAAAACACACAAGTTATGTTAGATACAATTTTTTTTGTGGTTTTAATCGTTTATGAGATATTCCTTGTTATGGTTTCACCTTTAAAAAAAGCTTATGGTTTTCTCATACAGGGATTTGTTAACTTCTGTTCATACAAATAAAGGAATTTCGGTCACATAGCAATCAGATTTTGACTATCAGTTTAACCTATGGTAGTCCCTTATTTCGCTTCTACTTACAAGGAAGCAAGTAATAAGACTATTTCTCTAATTTTTTTCTCGATTAGATTGAAATAAATGGAAACAAGCTTTTTAGCAATAGTTTGTTGCAGAGATGTAGAGATAGTTATGCAATTGGAACACATCAGGCTTATTATTGTGGTGTTCACATATACACATACATTATGCAAAGATTTTTGCCAAATAAAATTTGTTCTGGGTTTAGAGGGCCTCAAAAACTTATTTTCGCATTAAAATCTCGTTATTGAATCTTTGCTAGAACACTGCAGGTCATTCTCTACTTACTATAAGTCAACGCTATACAAAAAAAATCTGATGTGTTCCATTCACATGACTTTCTCTACATCTCTGCAACAAATTATTGTTAATAAGCTTATTCTTTTATTTATTTCATGCTAATCGAGAAAAATTAGCAGAAATAGTCTTATTTCTTGCTTTATTGTAAGTAGAAGTGAAATAAGGGAGTATCATAGGTTTAAGTAAAAGCCAAAAGCTGGTTGCTATGTGACTGATGTTCCTTTGTTAGTATGGACACGAGTTGGCAAATTCCTGTATGAGAAAAGTATAAGTTCTTCAAAGCTGAAACCAAAAATAAGGAATACCTAAAAAATGATCAACTCCACGAAAAAAAAATGTACATTACATAAATTGTGCGTTTTAACGTGCTCTACAGTTTTTGTTTGTTAAGTTTTTGTCCATCTTTTACGGTTAAGTAGTTATGCAAAATTCATTCAGAATAAAGTAGTCTTCAGAGGCTATTCCCAGAAAATTCAAGATATACACTTTAATATACCATATTTTAATCAAAATCTTTAGAGCCATTTTTTAGAAAATCAAAATGTTGGATAAAAGTTCCATGTAAAGGGTAGTTGGGAGTGGGGGAGATTTTCTTGAAAATCTTCGTGTCGCATCCTTGGAAGATACCAAACCTAAATACCAAGTTTGGTTTTTAACGGACTTTTCGTTTTTGAGCTATGCTGCCCACAGACACACACAGACAAACAGACAGAGAGAGGCACACACGGACATTTTTCTAAAAATGCTTTTTATGGATTCATGAGATCTCAAAATATGTATTTCCGGTGAAATCTCGGTATCGAATTTTTGGGTGCATTACAATACCTTCTCTATACACTATGCACATAGCACATATAGAGAAAGTAACAAATGTTTGTCTTCGTGATTTTAAATATTGATAAAATTACAAAATAATGCAATTCTTTGAAATCCAACATGTACAATACTGAATACACATCGAAACGTAAAACATACTTGGTCGATTTTGTTCGTTCCAATGTCTGGGCTTTATTAGCGCAAGACAATTAAATGGATGATCCTAATCGGGCCCATAATTCTGAATCCACCTCACATTACGTCACTCGCTTGTTTGCGTGTCGGCATCCTTTGAAGTGGTACCTTACTGTGCATGTTCCCACCCCACCAAGGTCTAATTTAAACCAAGGTATAATACATGAAGGGTCATTATAATAATCAAGATACCAATTAGATATCGACCCTTCATTGATAGGGCAAAGGGCGTTTCCACGAGCATTGCCTTACTGTTAATTGTTCTCGGACAAAATACTTTTCGTCGCGTCGGTTTTCTTTGTTAAAACAGTGGACGAAATTCAGTTACTCTTTTTATGTGACCCCAAGAAATTAAACAGTTTCATCCAGTTTTAAATTCTTAAGCAGTTATGACTTTCTCTACGTATATAGTGTATAGATGAAATAGGTATTTTATTCCAACCAAAAATTCGATACCGAAATTTCACCGGAAATATACGTTTTGAGGTCCCCTTAGTAAAAATCTTAAGTGCTCCATTCATGTGACTTTCTCTACATCTGTGCAACAAAATATTCTTAAAACGTTAATGATTTTATTTACTTAATGAAAATCGAGAAAAAATTAACATAAATAGTCTTATTACTAGCGTCCTTGTAAGCAGAAGCGAAATAAGGGAGTACCATAGGGTGAGTCGAAAGCTGGTTGCTATGTGACTGGAATTCCTTTGTTAGTACGGACTGGAGTTGACAAATTCCTGTATGAAAATCTTATACTTTTCTCATACAGGAATTTGTCAACTCCTATCCATACAAACAAAGGAACTTAGTCACATAGAACCAGCCTTTGACTATCAGTTTAGCTTATGGTTTCCCTTATTTTGCTTCTACGTACAAGGTAACAAGTAATAAAACTATTTCTGCTAATATTTTCTCGATTAGAAGTAAATAGAAGCATAAGCTTTTTACCAAAAATTTGTTACAGAGATGTAGAGAAAGTCATGTGAATGGAACACATCAGATTTTTTTGGATACAGAGGACCCTAAAATATCTATTTCCGGTGAAACCTTGATACCGAATTTTTGGGTGGAGCAATATCTACCTTCTGAATTTATATTTGTAACAGTGATGTAGAGAAAGTCCTGTGAATAGAACACATAAGGTTTTTTTTCACAGAAACCGTGAGTAGGACGGAGTTGAATAAACGTCAATTTTCGGTGAAATCTCGGTATCGGACTTTTGAGTGAAATGCAATATCTTATCTATACGTACTATGTACGTATAGAGAAAGTAAAAATTATACACATTTTATATACAGAAAGAAGCAAATATTTTTAGTAATAAAAACAAAAAATTCACACCTTTGATCCAAAACCTCGGGTTTTCAATTGAGTGTTCCCTTAAAGTATATAGTTACCTATTGTTAGATAGAACAAATTATGAATACAGATTCAAGATAAGATCATTTCATTAGACATTCTAAATGATTATCAGGTGTTAATGGATTACTCGCCAGACGTAGATAAGAAACCTATTGAGAGTTTGATGATACAAACCAAACAGCAATGTATCATTGATAAAGCTCTCCTAAATCTCACTATCGAGTGTGTAATAAATATTAAAAGTGAAACATCTGAACATCCACAAACAATAAGGATGCTGTTTGTTCTTCAATATACACAAACGTGTAACCGAAAATATATAGGTAATTTACGATTTTGGTCAAGTCTGCCTGCGTCATCCGCTAGGGCTGATATAGTACATCAGCATGACTTTCTCTATGCGCTCATCTACAAACTATTCCTATATATCCTTATTATTGCATCTACAGTGCCTTGTTTTATGTCAAGGCCGCGGATTTCACGCGCATGCGTGCTCCGCACACAGTCTACTACACTCCGGGATTTTCCAGCACGTAACCTCAGCGTTACTTATGGATGTTAGTTGCATACAGAATGACGCGTAATGTAGCTACCAATTTCGGTTGAGAAATAGAACTACTAAATAAAAGTCAAACTACTTTATTTGTGAAAAAGTGAAACAATAAACATTTGCATTTATGGATACTATACTTACATCAGCACTACTTGAATACATCAGCTCAGAGACCTCCATCTACATTTATGCATTCTTCATGGTACGTCGCGCCATCTCCCGTGGAATGCCATTGATTTCTTGGCCGATGGTATTTTTCAACTCCTAACGGTTTGCAAATGGTGCGAGAAAACCTTTTTACTTTCTCTATACGTACTATGTACATAGTGTATAGAGAAGGTATTGTACTCCACCAAAAAATTCGATACCGAGATTTCACCGGAAATATATGTTTTTAGGGTCCCCTGTATCCAAAAAAAGTATTTCCAGAAAAGATCCGCGCGCGCACGCGCGTGTGTGTGTGTCTCCGTGTTTCCGTGTGTCAGTGAACCCGGTTACTCAAAAACGAAAAGTCTGTAAAATACCAAACTTGGTATTTAAGCTTAGTATCTTCCAGGAATGCGACACGAAGATTTTGAGAAAAATCCCCCCACCCCGAACTACCCTTTACATGGAACCTTTTCGAAAATTTCGATTTTCTAAAAAATGGCTCTAACGATTTTGATTAAAATATCGTATATTAAAGATATTTACCTGACAAATAAAATGTGTATTTTGAATTTTCTGGGAATAGCCTCTGAAGACTACTTTATTCTAGGTAAATTTTACGGAACTTTGCATAACTGCTAAACCGTAAGAGATGGACAAAAACTTACCACACAACAAATGTAGAGCACTTTAAAACACACAATTTATGTTATATACATTTTTTTCGTGGAGCTGATTGTTTTTTAAATATTCCTGGTCTTTGGTTTCAGCTGTAAAAAACATACCTTTCTCATACAGGACTTTGTGAACTCGTGTCCATACAAACAAAGGAACTTCACTCACCTAGCAACCAGAATTTGAGTATCACTTTAAGCTATGGTACCCCCTTACTTCGCTTCTACTTACAAGGAAGGAAGTAATAAGACTATTTCTGCTGATTTTTTCTCGATTACCAGGAAGTAAATAGAAGCATAAGCTTTTTAACAATTTGTTGCAGAGTTGTAGAGAAAGTCATGTGAATGGAACACATCAATTTTTTTTATAAATTATCCCCACAGAAATTATTCTGGAACTGTTAAATCTGGAGATTGGGAAGGCCAAGTTAAATCTCCAAAGCGGGAAATCAGTCGATTGGAGAACACTCGGAGAAAAACCATACTTGGAAGTGCAGTATGTGGCATAGACCCTGCTGCTAAAACCAAATCTGTCGTTCCTAGAGTTCTGGCATGATAAAATTGTGCAAATTTCAACATGGCGGTCGGAATTTACAGTTAGTACGTGACCATCACAATCCTCGGAAAAATATGGACCAATAATCCCACACATTCCAATTGCACACCTCACCGCAGCATTCTGGCTCAAACTATGCGAGGATTTTGGTTTTGTTGTTCTCAAACTGTCCGAAGAAGCTCGCTTCATCTGACTAGAACAGTTGGTTAAGCAGCCATCAGTGGCATTGTTGATACAGGTGGAGCTGCGTTCCACTACGCGTAACAATGAAAGCTTGTCTGTACGAGCCAACAATCCATGGCAAACCAGTTGCGAACGTTGTAGCCGTATAATCATATCTGATACATGCGCATGCGCACCTCAAGTTGAACAGGAATACCAAGCAAATTAGGTAGATACATTACGCGCCACTCTGTACATGTACTAAATACTAACCTTGTTATAAATGTTGAAGGTGGTGTCCATCTGCGCGAAGATAACCTTGACATTGTCGGATAAAATTACCATTCACACGCCTAAGTTCTTCTTGCGTAATGTTTATGTTTCTTACTATAATCACAGTGGGGCTTCAGCTTAGTAGATGTATGAACAGAGGTTTGTGAAACACCACCCACTTGCTGTGCAAGACAGTTGAGAGACTGCTTAGGCGAACTTTCAAATACAGCACCAATTTCGTCTAACTTTTCCTCCGTTAGAACATGTCGTTTTCGCTTCTTTGATTTAGCGTTTAGCGATCCCGTTGTTCTACATTTATTGACCAAACATCTCACAATGTCTCTGCCCAGAACTGGATAACCAGGAAATTGCTGCTGAAATTGTCTAAACACCTGTCTACATTATTCAGTTTTCACGTATGTATCGTACATGAAAATACGCTATTCAAGCGTGAATTTGTTGGCAGGGGATTTCGGAACGAAAAAGAGAATAATATTCCTAAGGAAAAACAAACAAAACACATTGTTGAAACACTTAACAAGAAGACAAACAACAGCTCGCGGCTGGTAAACGTACCCTAGACACGTCCTGCACCGCCTCTGCGCAGTGGCATAATACGAGGCCACTGCCATCTCGGCCGATACACATACACGGTTGTGGCATTGGCATAAAACGAAGATACGATACTTCTCCTTAATTGAGATAAAGAACAAATTCAGATATTCAGTCATAAAAATCTGATGTGTTCCATCCATTTGACTTTCTCTACATCTCTGCAACAAATTATTGCTAAAAAGCTATGTTTCTGTTTACTTCATGCTAATCGAGAAACCATTAGCAGAAATAGTCTTATTACCATAGGTTAAAGTGATAGTCAAATGCTGGTTGCTATGTGACTGAAGTTCCTTTGCTTCTATGGACAAGAGTTGACAAATTCCTGTATGAGAAAAGTATACGTTTTTTAAAGCTGAAACCAAAACAAGGAATATCTCAAAAACGATAAACTCCACGGAAAAAGTTTATATAGTATAACATAAATTGTGTGTTTTAATGTGCTCTACATTCTTTGTGTGGTAAGCTTTTATCCATCTCTTGCGGTTTAGCAGTTATGCAAAATTCCATAAAATGCATCCAGAATAAAGTAGTCTTCAGAGGCTATTCTCAGAAAATTTAAGATACACATATTATTTGTCAAGTAAATATCTTTAATATACGATCTTCTAAACAAAATCGTTAGAGCCATTTTTGAGAAATTCAACATCTTTGAAAAAAGTTCCATGTAGAGGGTAGTTTGGGATGGGAGGATTTGCTTGAAGATCTTCGTGTCGCATGCTTGCAAATACCAAAGTTAAATACTAAGTTTGGTATTTAACGGTGTTTTCGTTTTTGAGCTATGCTGGCTACAGACACAGACACACACACGGACCTTTTTCCGGAAATGCCTTTTTGGATTCAGGGAGACACAAAACATGTATTTCCGGTGAAATCTCGGTATCGAATTTTTAGGGATGATCGAATTTTTTCAAGGATGCGCCACGAAGATTTTCAAGAAAATCTCCCTACCCCAGCTACCGTTTAGATAGAACTTTTTTCGGAAATTTTTATTTTCTCAAAACTGGCTCTAACGATTTTGATAAAAATATCGCATATTAAAGATATTTAGATGACAAATAAAATGTATATATCTTGAATTTTCTGGGCATAACCTCTAGGACCTCTTTATTCTGGATGATTTTTTGGGAATTTTGTATAACTAGTAAACTGTATGAGATAGACAAAAACTTACTACACAAAAAATTAGAGGATCTTAAAACACACAATCTATGTCGTATACATTTTTTCCTGGAGTTGACCGTTTGGAGATATTTCTTTTTATTGGTTTCAGTTATAAAATACTTAAACTTTTCTCATACAGGTGCTTGTCTACTCCTGGCAAAGAAACAGATTTCAATCTCATACCAACCTAAGTGATATGACCGTTTCTGGTGACAGTAGACAGTAGAATAAGCTTATTAATAATAACTTGTTACAAAGATGTAGAAAAGTAATGTGAATGGACACATCAGATTTTTTTGCCCTATTTCACTGATTAAATACAACCAGAGGAGGTTGTTGTATTTCACGTGTAGAAGGCTAGGCTATAAACAGAATGCAAGTCCAGTTGCACCTAATATTTCGTATTTGTTCCTCGTTCTGTGGCGGGAGTACGCAGCAGTAAAACTGGAGGTGAAAACGTTGAACCTGAGATAGTATCTAATTGCACAGGGCTGCTTCGTGCCGCGCCAAACACTGGAAAACTGGCTTTCGGAAGGCATCATTTCTTTGGAATATAAGTAACAGCTGTTATATCTCAGCTCACTTGTTCCTAACAAGCAAACGCCCTGCTTAAGGCCCTCAGGTTCTCAAATGAACATAATAATGCAATAATTGTGTCCTATCTTTTTAAGGTAAACATAAAGTTTCATGTAAATTCTCTATTACGTACACAGTAGGGAGAAAATATATTTCAATCCACCCAAATATTTGGTAACCAGATTTCATTGTAAACAGTTGTTTTGAGGAACCTTGAATTCAGAAAAGAAAGGTGTTAAAAGGTCAGTACGACTGAACAGAATAATTAGAAAAACTGGTGCATTCCATTCACAAGACTTTCTCTAGTTGTCCCAGAAACAAACTTCCCTTATAAAAGAGTTAAGGGCCATTCACATCAAAAAGCAACCGCAGACGTAACGTAGACACAGAAGCTTGCAGCCAATATATGTATAGGCTCATTCATGATGGTTACATTAACATTGATGTAGACCTAACCGTAGTACGTTAAGATACTCGGGCCTTTTTTTTTTTCAACCTCCAACAGGCTATAAATAAAATACACGTTTATAGAAAACAATTACTTTATTACTAAAAGTTTTGTACACTTATGGTTACTTTTCAACATAATCGCCGAAAAGATTGAGACATTTATCGTACCTGTACACAAACTTTGCAATACCCGCTTCAAAAATTGTTGCCGCTGATGATTTCAAATGAGCATTGATGTTGTTTTGGTGATCTTCGTTGGTTTGAAAGTGCCGCCCTCCTAGCCACGCCTTCAGTTCTGGGAAAATGTGAAAGTCGCTGTGTCCAGGTCAGGACTGTACGGTGAATGATCGAAAATGTCCCATTGAAATTGTTCAAGGAGCCGATGGGTTGTGCCAGCAGTGTGTGGACGAGCGTTGTCATGGATCAACACAATTCCTGAAGTCAGCATTCCTCTTCGTTTGTTTTCAATGTCTCTCACGAAAATGTTCAAAACAACGTCAATGATCATTTGAAATCATTGGTGGCAACTTTTTGAAGCGAGTATTGCAAAGCTTGTGCACAGGTACGACAAATATCTCAATCTTTTCGGCGATTATGTTGAAAAGTAACCATAGGTGTACAAATCTTTTAGTAATAAAATAATTGTTTTCTATATAGTTGTCTTTTATTTATAGCCTGTCAACCAATGAGAACCAATGGTCGATGTGTTATTAAAATGGCTTTGCTTGATGATTCTCGCTAATTTCTCCTCCGTTCCTTCGTTTTTGATCAAGAGGATGAATCCACCATCGTCTACGACGAGCCAATCGTTCTTAAAAATATAAAACATCAAGCAAATTGGCTACTCTAGTTTGCATGGCACGAATATGCCGGTCCCCATGTCCGCGCTCGCTAGAGTCTCACTTTGTTGCTTCGCGGTAAGCAAAAAAAAAAATAAATAAATAAATAAAAAAATGCTGCCACACGCTCGTCTCTGCCAGACATTTTATTATGCTATTCATCGTAAGCAGCAGTTCACTTGTTTCAATCTCTAATTGGTTATTGCCTACGTATACGTTTGTCATTGGGAATGGTCATAGTTCATTTAATTCTACGTCTATATTTGTCGTCAGCGCGTCTACGGTTAATTTTCAATGTGAATGGCCCTTTATTCTGCGTCAAGCTAATCTGGAACCCAAGATTTCAAGTTCAAACTGGCAGAGGGTGATGCTTTTTCGGACGCAAAATTCCTTAGTATAGCATCGCTCAAAAGGGAAGCAAAGCTGCTAGTCCAGTATAATATTTATTTCCACGAAAAATAAACCCAGATCTTGAAAGAACAAGGTCCGTAAGTCGTGATTTCATCCTACAGTGCCATCTGTGGCCACGAGCCGATACCTCGTCACCATGGTGTATAGCAGCGAACTCACGAACTAGAAATTGAAATACAAATCCAATCAAGGAAACATAGTAACAAAACACTATACTTCATTTAGATATTACAGCAATTTAACTAATTAAATCAGCTAATCGAGGTAAACATTATCAGAAATTGTTTTATTACGAGCTTCGTTCTAAATACTGGGTGTTTCAAAAATACGGGGCATAATTTCAGGTATGTATTTCCCACATGTAGACAATCAAATTAGTTCACTTATAACATGTGTCCGGAAATGCTTCATTTCCGAGTTATGGTCTTCACAACATTGAAATTCACTGGTACGTTTTTCTTTCCGCAGGTTGTTGTCATTACAGAATATGTTCAAAATGTCCACCTCCTGCTTGAATACAGAACTCACATCGATGTCTCATTGACCTGCGAACACGATCCCAAACTCCAGGAGTATTGCGCATGTCCTCACAACTTGCCACAATTCGATTCCGAAGGGATTCCAAATCCGGCACCGGAGACGAATAAACCAATGATTTTAAATGGCCCCACAAGTAGAAATCGAGAGGGTTCAGATCAGGTGAGCGTGGAGGCCAAGCAATTGGGCCACCTCTACCTATCCATCGATCAGGAAACCTTCGATCCAAGTACCGGCGAGCCGTAAGACTGAAGTGTGCAGGAGCGCCATCACGCAAGAAGTGGATGTGTTGATGATTGATCAGTGGAGTGTCTTCGAAAACGTCAGGTATGGTGTTTTCCAGGAAGTTTGTGTACGCCTGCCCCCTAAGTCTGTTTACAAGTACATGGGGTCCAACTAATCGATCACCAAAGATACCGGCCCACATGTTGAGGGAGAACCGCACCTGGTGATGAGATACAACAGTTGCACGTGGGTTTTCATGCAACCATACATGCTGATTGTGGAAATGTGTTATGCCATGTCTTGTGAACTGTGCTTCATCTGTAAATAATACGACGGCAGAAAAGTTCGGATTTACACCACACTGCTGCAAGAACCACTGACAGAACCTAACTCGTGCAGGGTAATCTGCTGGTGACAGGGCCTGTACACGTTGCAAATGATAAGGATACAATTGATACTCGTTCAACAGTCTCCAGACAGTCGTATGAGGAACATTGACTTGCAACGCTAACCGTCGTGTGCTGATAGAAGGAGTCCTGTCCACAGCCTCCAGAATCTCCTCCTGCACTTCTGGAGTTGTAGATCTTGGTCGTCCCCTTCCCAAATCAGGAGAGGTGAATGTTCCATACTCGCACAGACGGGAATGGAGACGTACAAATGTCTTCCGATCTGGACATTGTCGCTGTGGGTACCTCTCCTGGTACAAACGACGAGCCAGCGCAGCATTGCCGTCCGCCTTACCGTACATGAAGTGTATCTCTGCCAGCTCTTGATTTGAATACATGTCGCACAGTCTTAACGCCTAAAGAACACTGAATGTAACCTTCCTCAGAATGAACTATCAGAGCGCTCTCCTAATGTCTCCTTTGACGGCAAAGACCTGCGGAAAGAAAAACGTTCCAGTGAATTCTAATGTTGTGAAGGCCATAACTCGGAAATGAAGCATTTCCGGACATGAACTATTTTGATTGTCTACAGGTGGGACTTTCAATGTTGTAAAGGCCATAACTCGGAAATGAAGCAATAAGAAAATCATTTGTCAAATAGTTTAAAGCATTCGCTACGTGAAAGAGTTGAAATTCGGTTCCTTTGCATTTATGGGAGTAAAACAAAAGAGATGAAACGAAATTTGACTTCCCGCTTGAAAAATGTGGAAGTAGCTTGGAATTGAAAACAATAAGGAATACTGCGGAAATGGTTAACTCTACCAACAAATGTGTATGACACAAATCATTTGTTTTAATAAAGTTTATATTTTTTGTGTACCAGACTTTTCTCTATCTCTTACGTTTTATGATTCATAAAAATGTCATCCATAATGAAGAGATCTGTAGACGGTATTCCCAGAAACTTCAAGTTATCATATCGATAGCAACAATATCTTAAACATATAGTATTTTAATCAAAATCTTTGGTGCCATTTTTGAGAAGATCGAAATTTTTTAAAAATATTCCGTGTAAAGGTTTGTTTGGGAGTATTTTCTTGAAAATCTTTGTGTCGTACTCTTGGAAAAAACTGAACCAAAGAACCAAGTTTGACATTTAACACACTTTTCGTTTTTGAGTTTGCTGCCCAAATCCACATAGGAATATTTTTCCATTTTTGTTTTATTCAGAGAGTCCCAAAACATATATTTACAGTGAAATCTCGGTGTATATTTTTTGGTCGAATACAACTTTTTATCTACCATGTGAATTGTAATACGTGCCAGAGAAAGAAAAAAATGCAGTGTCGGATAAGTACAAATATGTTATTTAAGTTTAATATCTTCCAAAGATGTGACGCGAAGATGTTCTAGAAAATCTTCCACTCCCGAACTAGTTTATGTACTTGGACATTTTTTCAAAATGATTAATTTTATTTAAAACGGCTGAAATGGTTTTTATTAAAATACTGTATTTTAAGATATCAGCAAGACAAATAAAAGGTGTTCATTCCGTAATGATTTTCCATAATCTTACATTAAGCGATAGACAAAAATATTACTAAAAATATCTGATATGTTCCATTCATATGACTTTCTTTGTATCTCTGCAATAATGTACTATTAAAAGCTTATTCTTCTATTTACTTAAATCTAATCGAGAAACAATTAGAAGAAATAGTCTTATTACTCGCTTCCTTATAACCAGAAGGGAAATAAGGGAGTAGGTTTGTATGTGTTTGAAGTTCCTTTGTTTGTATGGACAGGAGTTGATATAACTTTCTCATACGAGGATTTAAGTATTTTAAAGTTTTTTTTGCTCTGGCACCGCAGGCAAAGACACTGATGATACATGAAGATGGAGCTCCGGTGGAATGTGATGGCAGGGGAAACCGGAGAACTCGGAGAAAACCCGCCGCTGAGCCGCTTTGTCCTCAACAAATCTCACATGCGGTCGCTTGGGATCGAACCCGGATCGTCTAGGTGAGCGTCTATTTTAAAGCTGAAACCAATAACAAGGAATATCTCAAAAACTGCCAACTCCACGAAAAAAATGTATGGAATATAAATTGTGTGTTTTAACAAGCTTTACGTTTTCTATTAAGTAAGTTTTTATCTATCTCTTATGGTTTACCAGTTATGCGAAATTCCGTAAAATTCATCCAGAAAATGAGGTTATTTAGAGGTGAGTTTAGAGGTTATTTCCAGTAAATTCAAGATATATATTTTATTTGTCATGTAAATGTCTTTAACATACGATATTTTAATCAAAATTGTTAGAGCCATTTTTGAGAAAATCAAAATATTCGGCAATTTTTTCATGTATAGCATAGTTGAGGTGGGACATTTTATCGAAAATCTTCGTATCGCATCCTTGGAAGATAATGAACTCCAATACTAAGTTTAGTATTTAACGGTGTTTTCGCTTTTGAACTATGCTGCCAACAGACAGACACACACACACACGGTCATTTTTCTAAAAATGCTCTTTATGGACTTTGAGGGTCCTAAAACATGTATTTCCGATGAAACCTCGGTATCGAATATTTGGGTGGATTTCAATACTTTGGCTATACACTATGTAAATAGTACGTGTAGAGAAAGTAAAAGGAGAGAGAGAGAACAGGAAAGAAAACAGAGGTTGGGTGGTATAGATAGCACTAACCAAAGATCTACATAGCCAGGGAGCTATGCGGATGTAGAGCCTAAGCAGTACTGAAATATAGCGTAACAACCTATAATTTTGAACATAATTGTAAATCTAACCTAAGTACAATAGTGGCCTTTCACGATCAATATAGAATGGGAGGCTGAGAAGCAATGCAGTTAGAGCATCCATAAATATAATATATACATATAAATAAATATTATACCCATTCCCAGAATGTGTAAATAACGCACAAACAAGTTATCATAAGGCGATTTACACAACATTCGCTGCGTGAAAGAGTTGAAATTCGGTTCCTTTGCATTTACGGGAGTAAAACAAAAGAGATGAAACGAAATTTGACTTCCCGCTTGAAAAATGTGGAAGTAGTTTGGAATTGAAAACAATAAGGAATACCGCGGAGATGGTTAACTCTACCAACAAATGTGTATGACACAAATCATTTGTTTTAATAAAGTTTATATTTTTTGTGTACCAAACTTTTCTCTATCTCTTACGTTTTATAATTCATAAAAATGTCATCCATAATGAAGAGATCTTTAGACGATATTCCCAGAAACTTCAAGTTATCATATCGATGGCAACAATATCTTAAACATATGGTATTTTAATCAAAATCGTTGGCGCCATTTTTGAGAAAATCGAAATTTTTTAAAAATATTCCGTATAAAGGTTTGTTTGGGAGTATTTTCTTGAAAATCTTTGTGTCGTACTCTTGGAAAAAACTGAACCAAAGAACCAAGTTTGACATTTAACACACTTTTCGTTTTTGAGTTTGCTGCCCAAATCCACATACGAATATTTTTCCATTTTTGTTTTATTCAGAGGGTCCCAAAACATATATTTACAGTGAAATCTCGGTGTATATTATTTGGTCGAATACAATTTTTTATCTATTATGTGAATTGTAATACGTGCCAGAGAAAGAAAAAAAATGCAGTGTCGGATAAGTACAAATATGTTATTTAAGTTTAGTATCTTCCAAAGATGTGACGCGAAGATGTTATAGAAAATCTTCCACTCCCGAACTAGTTTATGTATTTGGGACATTTTTTCAAAATGATTAATTTTATTTAAAACGGCTGAAATGATTTTTATTAAAATACTGTATTTTAAGATATCAGCATGACAAATAAAAGGTGTTCATTCCGTAATGATTTTCCATAATCTTACATTAAGCGATAGACAAAAATATATTACTCAAAATATCTGATATGTTCCATTCATATGACTTTCTTTGTATCTCTGCAATAATGTACTATTAAAAGCCTATTCTTCTATTTACTTAAAATCTAATAGTCTTATTACTCGCTTCCTTATAAGCAGAAGGGAAATAAGGGAGTACCATAGGCTGAAGCGATAGTCAGGTCTTTTAAAAGCTGGTCTGTATGTGTTTGAAGTTCCTTTGTTTGTATGGACAGAAGTTGATATAACTTTCTCATACGAGGATTTAAGTATTTTAAAGTTTTTTTTGTTTTTTTGTTTTTTTTGTTTTTGGTAGTGTTTAACGCCAATTTTTACTGCTCTGGCACCGCAGGCAAAAACGCTGATGATACATGAAGATGGAGCTCCGGTGGAATGTGATGGCAGGGGAAACCGGAGAACCCGGAGAAAACCCGCCGCTGAGCCGCTTTGTCCTCAACAAATCTCACATGCGGTCGCTTGGGATCGAACCCGGATCGTCTAGGTGAGCGGCTATTTTAAAGCTGAAACCAATAACAAGGAATATCTCAAAAACGGCCAACTCCACGAAAAAAATATATGGAATATAAATTGTGTGTTTTAACAAGCTTTACGTTTTCTATTAAGTAAGTTTTTATCTATCTCTTATGGTTTACCAGTTATGCGAAATTCCGCAAAATTCATCCAGAAAATGAGGTTATTTAGAGGTGAGTTTAGAGGCTATTCCCAGTAAATTCTAGATATATATTTTATTTGTCATGTAAATGTCTAACATACGATATTTTAATTAAAATTGTTAGAGCCATTTTTGAGAAAATCAAAATATTCGGCAATTTTTTCATGTATAGCATAGTTGAGGTGGGACATTTTATCGAAAATCTTCGTATCGCATCCTTGGAAGATAATGAACTTCAATACTAAGTTTAGTATTTAACGGTGTTTTCGCTTTTGAACTATGCTGCCAACAGACAGACACACACACACACGATTTTGAGGGTCCTAAAACATGTATTTCCGATGAAACCTCGGTATCGAATATTTGGGTGGATTTCAATACTTTGGCTATATACTATGTACATAGTACGTGTAGAGAAAGTAAAAGGAGAGAGAGAGAGAGAACAGGAAAGAAAACAGAGGTTGGGTGGTATAGGTAGCACTAACCAAAGATCTACATAGCCAGGGAGCTATGCGGATGTAGAGCCTAAGCAGTACTGAAATATAGCGTAACAACCTATAATTTTGAACATAATTGTAAATCTAACCTAAGTACAATAGTGGCCTTTCACGATCAATATAGAATGGGAGTCTGATAACCAATGCAGTTAGAGCATCCATAAATATAATATACATATATAAATATAATATATACATGTAAATAAATGTTATACGAATTCCCAGAATGTGTAAATAACGCACAAACAAGTTATCATAAGGCGATTTACACAACATTCCCGGAAATACATGTTTTGGGTCCCCCTGGATCCAAAAAGAGCATTTTTTGAAAAAATATTCGTGAGCGTGCCTGTGTTTGTGTGTGTCTGTGGACAGCATATCTCAGAAAATAAAAGACCGTTAAATAAACTTGATGTATAAGTTTCGTATCTGCTAAGGATGTGACACAAAGATTTTCAAGAAAATCCCCCACACCCAACTGCCCTTTACATGGAAATGTTTTCAAAAATTTTGATTTTCTGAAAAAGGCTCTAACGACTTTGTTTAAAATACCGTGTATTAAATATATTTACCTAACAAATGAAATCTATATCTTGAATTTTCTGGGAATAACCGCTGAAGACTACTTTAGTCTGAATGAATTTTGCGGAATTTTGCATAACTGCTAAACCGTAAGAGATGGACAAAAACTCACCACACAAAAATGTAGAGCACCTTAAAACATACAATTTATGTTATATACATTTTTTTCGTGGAGTTGATCGTTTTTTAGATATTACTTGTTTTTAGTTTCACTTTGAAAAGCTTCAAGTTTTCTCATACAGGAATTTGTCAACTCCTATCCATACAAACAAAGGAAATTCAGTCACACAGCTTTTGGCTATCTCTTTAGTCTATGGTACTATCTTATTTTGCTTCTACATACAAGGATGCAATTAATAGGAATATTGCTACTAATTTTTTCTCAATTAGCATGAAGTATGTAGAAGCTTAGCTTTTTAACAATAATTTGTTGCAGAGATGTGGAGAAACTCATGTGAATGGAATACATAAGATTTCTTAAGCTTTCAGTTGCACACATTCAATGAATGGAGAAGTATTTGTGAAAGATCTGCATTGGAGGAACACGATTTTGGCAAGAAAAGTAAGAAATCGTTCCACATTTGTTATATTGCTGAACCGGAAGGCAAGTTAATTAATTCTATGTTATTTCAAAGACGTATTTCAAACATTCCATTCCTTGTGGGATTTTTGTGTTGATTTATTTGATATTTAAATCTCTCTCTAAGTGTTGCACAACGCCGCAACACAAACCCATTTGAATGACTACATATATTCTCGGAATAATAAGAAACATCAAAGTCTGAAGCATTGTAAATATGTGTTTTTATACGTCACTGTGCGCATATTAATTAACATTGCTTCTCAGAGAATGGAATGCAACATTCCCACAGTCATTTCAAAAGAATAAAAAATGGTATTTGTCATTCATTGTGCAAGAAACTGGTTGTGGATATACCTTGAAAACGTCATTTCTTGATTTTTATGACGAAACTATTGCGGCTAAAAAAAATGCAAGGACACCGAATACTTAAAATGCAAGGAATTTATTTATTACTATTGCATGCTCATTTTAACCTTAACGAATTCCCCTAAGTACGTGCAGACAAACAAATTTATTAGTATCATGAAAAATCTGATGTGTTCCATTCACATGACTTTCTCTACATCTCTGCAACAAATTATTGTTAAAAAGTTCTTGCTTCTATTTACTTCATGCTAATCGAGAAAAAATTAGAAAAAATTAGAAAAAATAGTCTTTTTATTTGCTTCCTCGTACGCAGAAGCGAAATAAGGTAGTAGCATAGGTTAAAGTGATAATCAAAACTTGGTTGCTATGTGATTGAAGTTCCTTTGTTTGTATGGACAGGAATTTGACAAATTGCTGTATTAGAAAATTATGTTTTTCAAAACTGAAATTTACATTTTTTTGTGTGGTAAGTTTTTGTCCATCGCTTACGGTTTAGCAGTTATGCAAAATTTCATAAAATTCATCCAGTATAAAGTAGCCTTCAGAGGCTATTCTCAGAAAATTCGAGATATCTTTATTTGTCAGGTAAATATCTTTAATATATGATATTTTAGACAAAATCGTTACAGCCATTTTTAAGAAAATAAAAAATTTCGAAAAAACTTCCATGTTAAGGGTAGTTTGGAGTGGGGGGATTTTTCTCAAAATCTTCGTGTGGCATCCCTGAAAGATACTAAATGTAAATACCAAGTTTGGTATTTTACCGACCTTTGAGTTATCGTATTCACAGACATACGGACAAACGGACACGCGATCATACTGACACACGGACGCACACGCTCACATACAGATCTTTTTCTGCAAATACTTTATTTGGATACAGGGGACCCTAAAACATAAATTTCCGGTGAAATCTCGGTATCGAATTTTTTGGTGGAGTACAATACCTTCTCTATACACTATGTAGATAGTACGCGTAGAGAAAGTAAACAATGCGCTCCGAGTTTGGTTCATATTTATATAGTTTCGCTGCTACCGAAGTTTGCTTTTTAGACAGAGGCACTCTTAAAGTAATGCGTGTGTGAAATTTGGAAAATTAAAAGTATGCAAGACCTGATTCAAATTTATGCCGTACAAAATAGTGATATTTTTGTCATGTAACAAAATTCTAGCTTGCATGGTTATTTAACTCATTATCTTTTACTTTCTCTTGCCCACTTGTACAATATACATAGTAGGTAGAGAAGCTATTGAAGGTATTCCCCCAGAAATTCCATACAGAGATTTCACCGGGAATACATGTTTTGAGACCCCCTGCATCCAAAGAAAGCCTTTTTGGAAAAATGTCTGTGTGTCCGCGTGCAGCATAGCATAAAATCGTAAAGTCCATTAAGTACCAAACTTGCTATTTAAGTTCAGTATCTTCCAAGAATGCGACACGAAGATTTTCAAGAAAATCCACTCATTCCCAAATACCCTTTAGGAAATCGTTATTTTCTCAAAAATGGCTCCAATAATTTTGATTAAGATACCGTATATTCAAAATATTTACATGACAAATAGTATGTACATCCTGAATTTTCTGAGAATAGCCTCTGAAGACTTCTTTATTCTAGTTGAATTTTGTGAATGTTGCACAACTGGTAAAGCGTAAGAGATAATAATAAATCTGATGTGTTCCATTCACATGACTTTCTCTACTTCTGTGTAACAAATTATTGTTAATAAGCTTATTCTTCTATTTACCTAATGCTAATCGAGAAAAAACAGCAGAAATAGTCTTATTACTTGCTTCCTTGTAAGTAGAAGCGAAATATGCGAGTATCATAGGTTAAAGTGAAGTCAAAAGCTGGTTACTAGTTGACTGAAGTTCCTTTGTTTGTATGGACACGAGTTGACAAATTCCTGTATGGGAAAAGTACAAGTTTTTTTCAAAGCTGAAACCTAAAACAAGGAATATCTCAAAAACGATCAACTCTTCGAAAAAAATTATATAACATAAATTGTGTGTTTTAATGTGCTCTAAATTTTTGTGTGGTAAGTTTTTGTCCGTTTCTCACGGTTTAGCAGTTACGTAAAATTCATCCAGAATAAAGTAGTCTTTATAGGCTATTCCCAGAAAATTCGAGATATATGTATGATTTGTCAGGTAAATGTCTTTAATATACGATATTTTAATCGAAATCTTTAGAGCCATTTTTGAGAAAATCAAAAGTTCCATGTAAAGGGTAGTTGGGAGTGGGAGAATTTTCTTGAAAATCTTTGTGTCGCATCCTTGGAAGATACCAAAGTTAAATACCAAGTTTGGTATTTAACGGTCTTTTCGTTTTTGAGCTATGCTGTCCACAGACACACACACGCACCTTTTCCCAAAAATGCTTTTCTCGTATGGACCTTGTCAACTCCTGGCCACGCAAACAAACGGGGCATAGCAACAGCCTTTGACTGACCGTTTACCCTAATTTATTCCCCTATAGTTATAAGGAACTAAGTAATAAAGCCGTTTCTTCTAATGTTTATCTCAATTATCATGAAGTAATAAGAAGAATAAGATTTTTAACAATAATTTGTTACACAGACATGTGAATGGAACACATAAGAGCTTTATTTGTTGATTTCGTTGAGTTTTTTTTCTGCCTAATGTTGTCTTAGTAGTTTTACGTATATTGGTCACGGAATCAACAAGGTTATATTGATGTTACTTGAACTGGTATCACTTCCCCAACTGAGAATTTCTCTGTAAATGTCGACGAGTCAGTCCGAGTCAGAGAGCATTTGTGTGCTGTTAATTTCTAAATACGTCTGAAGAAACGCACGGATATTGCACTAAGCTAAAAGTGGTAAGGATAAACCGTCAAAACATGGGCAATGCCAGTATGTAATAGAAGTATTTCTGCCAGATGTATTTATCCAGGTTAACATGAAGTAGATGGAAGAATTTGCTGTTTTAAGAATGATTTATTGAAGAATGTGTCGAGTAAGTCATGTGTGTTAGTTGATAGAGAGTGTGTGTGTGTGTGTGTGTGTGTGTGTGTGTGTGTGTGTGTGTGTGTGTCACCCTCCGTGGTGTAATGCTTTCCATATTAACTTCATATACCCTGAAGCATGAGATCCTCTTCCCATTCGCGCTAAATTTGAACTAAACGTCTACTCGCGCTTATACTTGGCTTGGAGTAGCAATCGACTCTTCTCAGGGCGTTTCAATGGGCTTGTTGGGCTTCACAGATCCAGACTACCTGAGGACTTCTTAAATGATAAAACCACTAGGAGTTTCTTTTAGAATTGCAGTTGTAATCATTTTGTACAATTCTAAAGTGAAACTGCAATCGCTCGATGCAATTTATGTGCTTTGTTGAATGTTCTAAGTGGCCGTTTCATACTTGTTAAAAAGCCTCTTTTTCGTTTTTATAACTGGCTTCACAACCAAGAAAATCGACACGTAACTATGATATTTATTGTTGGAAAACAAGAGGAAATCAAAACACTGATACGCGACGGAAGCACAAGGAATAATAAAACATTTGCATCCAGCGATTTCAACTTCGGAATGCAACAGAACAAAAACATTTGAACATCAAGTATTACAAAAATGACATGAAATTCACAAAATGTCGGCAGATTTTGTGGTTAGGATATATAAGTATTGCCTCAACCCAAGGTCGCGGGTTCACCCGGCGGAGGACGATGAATTTTTTCGGGCGTGAAAATCCTTAGCATGGCTTCTTTCGGAAGGGAAGTAAAACCGGAGGTCTCATGTCGTAGATTTACGAAAAAGAACCTCAAGCCTGATAGACGGGTCTCTGAGTAAAATTAAGCGGTCTTTCACGCCCAGTATAGAATAGGACGCCGAGAACCAGAGCAGTTAAAGAGCATTCATAAATAAAACGCCATTTCATTTGAAACAAGAGACTGTTGTTCGTTTTCAAACACACACATCACTCAAGTTCCATTGCTCTGAAAAGCAAGGTTTGTTTCAAAGTTGCAGAGCGCGTAGCATAAGATGCCTCGCCATGATTATTATTTCAAATTAGAAGCACAGTAGGATAGAAGAGGAGAGCTGTGAAAGAACAAAAAGGAGAAGGTAAAGAGAGTTTGGAATGAAGAGACGGTTTAAGCGGCCAAGATAACTAGATGATTATCTTTCCTCCGAACGTGATCAATGTTATTAACCGGAGCTTCATGCCAATGCACGGCCTATACGGGAATAAATAACGACATGGGCCAGCAGAGGCCATAAACATGCTGCCAACCCAAATTTCCACTTCATTTATACGTTTCGATTTGAATAACTAAATATGATCCTCTAACATTTAGGCTTGTACTAGGGCCGTTTAAATAAAATACAAGTTCATAGAAAACAATAATTTTATTACTAAAAGTTTTGTACACTTATGCTTACTTTTCAACATAATCACCAAAAAGATTGAGACATTTATCTTACTTAGCAATACCGGCTTCAAAAGATGTTGCCGCCAATGATTTCAAATGAGCATTGACATTGTTTTGAAGATCTTCGTACTTTACGACGTTTTCGTAGAGCCATTCAAAACAAACTAAAATGAACGCTGCTTCAGGAATTGTGTTGATCCATGACAACGCCCGTCCACACACTGCTGGCACAACCCATCGGCTCCTTGAAATGTTTCAATGGGACATTTTCCATCATCCGCTGTACAGTCCTGGCCTGGCACCCAGCCTCTTTCACCTTTTCCCTGAACTGAAGACGTGGCTAGGAGGGTAGCACTTTCAAACCAACGAAGATCTTCAAAACAACATCAATGCTCATTTGAAATCGTTGGCGGCAACATTTTTTGAAGCGGGTATGGCAAAGCTGGTGCACAGGTACGATAAATGTCTCAATCTTTTCAGTGATTATATTGAAAAGTAACCATAAGTGTACAGAACTTTTAGTAATAAAATAATTGTTTTCTATGAATTTGTCTTTTATTTATACCCTACCGGGGGTTGAAGAAAAAAGACCCTCGTACATGTAAAAATCTGATCACATGACTTTCTGTACATCTCTGCAATAAAGCATTGCTAATAATCTTATTCTTCTATCTATTTAATGTTACAACATTAGCAGAAACGGTCTTATTACTTAGCTCCTTTATAAGTAGAAGAGAAATAAGAAAACACACTAGGCTAAACCGTCATTCAAATTTTTTAAAATGTGGTTGTTATGGGATTCAAATGCGTTTCTTTGTGTTGGCAAGCGTTGACAAGTTTTAAGTATTTTAAAACTGAAACAATAACAAGGAATATTTCGAAAACTGCCAACTCCACGAAAAAATGTATATCACATAAATTGGACAAGATTGCGACACGAAGATTTTGAGAAACCCCCCCCACCCCAAACTATGCTTTACATGAAACTTTTTTCGAAAATTTTGATTTTCTCAAAAATGGCTAACGATTTTGATTAAAATTTCGTATAAAAAAGATATTTACTGACAAATAAAATGTATATCTTGAATTTTCTGGGAATAGCCTCTGAAGACCACTTTATTCTGGATGAATGCTACGGAATTGTGCATAGGTAATTGATAAACTGTAGGAGATGGAAAAAATACTTATACTTTTCTCATACAGGAGTTTGTCAGCTCCTGTCCATACAAACTAAGGAACTTCAGTCACATAGCAACCAGCTTTTGACTATCACTTTAACCTAAGGTACTCCCTTATTTCGCTTCTACTTATAAGGAAGCAAGTAATAGGACTAGTTCTGCTGATTTTTTCTCGATTAGGATGAAGTAAATAGAAACCTAAGCATTTTAATAATAATTTGTTATAGAGATATAGAGAAAGTCATGTGAATGGAACACATCAGATTTTTTATTTATGATGTCCAAAGAAACACCCACCCACACATACACATTTTAGATCTTTTTCTTAAATGCCTTCTTTATTCAAGGCTCCGCTAACATGTATTTCCGGTGAAATATGGGTATCGAATTTTTGAGACGAATAGAGTACCTCTTATATCTGCTATGTACATTGTACATACATACTATAAAATTAGTCACTGGTTAAACAAAAGAATTACCTAGTGGTAAATAGTACTAAGTTATAACAATCTGATGTGCTCCATTCAAATGACTTTCTCTATATCATTTGCAACAAATTATTCTATTTACTTCATCTAATGGAGCAAAAGTTAGCAGAAATAGTCTTATTACTTGCTTCCTTGTTAGTAGAAGCGAAATAAGGCAGTACCATAGGTTAAGGTGAAAGTCAAAAGCTGGTTGCTCTGCGACTGAAGTTCCTTTGTTTGTATGGACATGAGTTCACAAAGTCCTGTATGAGAAAAGTAGAAGATTTTATAGCTGAAACCAATAAAAAAGGAATATCTCAAAAACAATCAACTCCACGAAAAAATGTATCTAAAATAAATGGCGTGTTTTAAGGTGCTCTACATTTGTTGTGTGGTAAGTTTTTGTCAATCTTTTACGGTTTAGCAGTTGTGCAAAATTTCGTAGAATTGACCGAGATTAAAGTAGTCTTCAGAGGCTATTCCCAGAAAATTCAAAATATAAATTTTATTTGTCAAGTAAATATCTTTAATATACGATATTTTAATCAAAATCGTTATAGCCATTTTTTAGAAAATCAAAAGTTTCGAATAAAGTTCTAAGTAAAGGGTAGTTGGGGGTGGGGAGATTTTCTTGAAAATCACACACGGAAATGTTTCTAAAAATGCTTTTTTTTTTGGAATCAGGGGGTCTCAAAACATATATTTCCGGTTAAATCTCGGTATCGAATTTTTGGGTGCAATACAATACCTTCTCTATACATTATGTACATAGTACTTATATAGAAAGCAAAAATTAGAAAAAGGTCTGTGTGTGTGCGAACACGGTAACCCAAAGAACGAGAAGTCGGTAAAATAGCGAACTTGGTATTTAAGTTTAATATTATCCTAGGATGCGACACGAAGATTGAGGAAAATCTTACCTACCACAAACTACCCTTTATTTGAAACAAATTTCGAACATTTTGATTTTCTCCAAAATAGCTCTTAAGGATTTTGGTTAAAATACCGTATATTAAAGATATTTACCTGACAAATAAAATCTATATCTTGAGCTTTTAGAAAAGGCTTCTGGAGACTCAAACCACAAGATATAGAAAAAAACTGTTTTCATAAACTGTAGATATCATTAAAACACAGAATATAAGTCATATGTATTTTTTGTGGAGTTGACAATTTCTGAGATATTCCTTGTATTGGTTTTAGCTTTAGCATACTTAATTTTTCTCATACGGGAATATGTCAACTCCTGGCCATGCAAAGAAACGAATTTCAATCACTTAGCAACCAGGTTTTAAAAAAGTTGATAATAGCTTTAGTCAAGTATATTACCTTATTTCCCTCCTACTTACAAGGAAGCAAGTAATAAGACCAATTCTGCTATTGCCCGCCTGGGTAGTGTGGTGGTAACATGCCTGCTTCACTTCAAAAGGTCGCGAGTTCGAGGATGAGTTACCCGGATAAGGTTTTTTTCGGGGTTTTCCCTTATCCTGAGAAGACGAATGTCGAGTAGCTTTAAGCTCCATAGAACGCGAGATCATTTCAGCATCATTTCATCAATTTCATTTATCGTCCGATATGACCAACCAGGTTAAAGGACGTAAAGCTAAAAAAAATATGTTTTTTAACGCCAGTAATTTGTTACAGTATTGTAGAGAAGCTCATGTGAATGTAACAAAAATTTTTTTCTATACCTACATTTCTTGTGATATTAAACGAATTAGATAATGTCTGGATTTCAGAAAGAGCTGTTATAGTGGCCATGAAAGCTTTAATTGAATGGTCAACGGAAGAGAGGGGAGGGAGTAGAAGAGGAGAGTCAGGCTCTCCCTACCCAACGTGACAACGCCGACGGATCTGGAAATTGCAGGAATCGATAACATAATCTGCAGAACTCGTTTCCCCATACATTATCATCTTCTCTACACATAAGCGTATAGAGAAGGTACTGTATTGCACCCAAAAATTCGATACCGAGATTTCACCGGAAATACACGTTTTGGGTCCCCCTGAATCCAAAAAAAAAAGCATTTCTGGTAAAAAGGTCCCTATGTGTGTATGTGGACAGCATAGCTCAAAAACGAAAAGACCGTTGAATACCAAACTTGGTATTTAAGTTTGGTATCTTCCAAGGATGCGACGCGAAGATGTTCAAGAAAATCCCCCACCCTACCCGTAACTACCCTTTACATGGAACTTTTTTCGAAAATTTTGATTTTCTCAAAAATGGCTCTAACAATTTTGATTAAAATATCGTATATTGAAGATATTTACCTGACAAATAAAATTAATATCTTGAATTTTCTGGGAGTAGCCTCTGGACACTACTTTATTCAGGATGAATTTTGCGGAATTTTGCATGGCTGCTAAACTGTAAGAAATAGGCAAAAACTTTCCACAGAAAAAATGTAAAGCACATTAAAACACATAATTTATGTTATACATAGATTTTTTCATGGAGTTGATCGTTTTTGAGATATTCCTTGTTTTTGGTTTCAGCCTTGAAAAACTTATACTTTTCTCATATAGGAATTTGTCAACTCGTGTCCATACAAACAAAGGAACTTCAGTCACATAGCAACCAGCTTTTGACTGTCACTTTAACATATGGTGCTCACCTAATTCGCTTCTACTTACAAGACCATTTCTGCTAATGTTTTCTCGACTAGTATGAAGTAAATAGAAGCATAAGCTTTTTAACAATAATTTGTTGTAGAGATGTAGAGAAAGTCATGTGAATGGAACACATCAGATTTTTATTTATAAAGTTATTGGCGTTCGTTTATTAAATATATGCTTACACTAATAAATTGTGGAACAAAGTTGTAAAATGTGACACTCTAGTTTCGTTTTAGCACTACTGCAGCCAAGGGCGGAATCAGAGGGTGGGGGTGCGCGCCCCTTCCTCACTGAGTATAACATTAATAAAACACTCAGTTGCAACATAATAAATCTCAAATAAAGTTTAAAAATCTGAAGTTTCCACTCAAGAAACTTTATCTAGCTGATGCATAAAACTTTCCTTATAAAATATTTTATATACGTCATGTTAACCAAAATAAACATTGCCTGAGATAATCTTATTACTTGCTTTCTTTAAGTAAAAGGGAAATATGGAAATACACTAGGCTAAAATGATAGCCAACTCTTTTAAAAGCCGGTCGCTAAGTGAAATATTTGAAATTCGGATATCTTTGCTTGTTAGGAGTATGCAAATGAAGAGACAAAAAGAACGTCTCCCGTTTGAGAACATTTAAGTACTTTAAAACTGAAACCAATAACTTGGAATATCTCGAAATCGGTTAACACACACCCTCTCTATCTGCGTGTGTGTATACCAAAACGACACCAAACGTGGATGCGGACCTTGGTCATTCCGCACGTGATACGTGAACATAATTTTCACCTCTAAATTCGGCACATACAAAAACCATGGATTAGGCAGTCGTACATAACCAAATGGCACGTGCCTGGCCCACTCCAAGAGAGATGTCGGTTGGTAGCGAAGGTCCCAGTCGCGTGATATAGGCGTGGTTTGATAGTGACGTCAGCACGGCACAGGTCACCTTAGTAATTGAAAACGTAGCATGTGGGGTGTGACGTATGACAACCGATGTTCCTTCGCTGCCTAACCCCAAAAGTGTGCGATTTTTAAACACACATAAAACTTCAAATAGAAGAGTTTGAAGTTTGCGACATCAAGTTTCGGACAAGTCAAAGTGTAAGCTATCTTCGTTTGATGACGTTTTGAAACAGCCTATATATATTTAGTGTGTGTTAATGAGATCTACCTTTTTTGTGTAGGAAGTTTTTGTCTATTTCTTAAGGTTTACCAGTTATACAATAGTTATACAAAATTCATCCAGAATGAAGAGGTCTTTAGAGGCTATTCACAGAAAATTAAATTGTTGCAGCATATTTTCTGTGAAATCTCAGTATTTAATATTTTTGTGGAAGACAATACTTCCCTTTACTTCCTATAAATAAGTAGTAGAAAAATCATAAATAATTTGAAAAGATTATAAAGGAGTTCAATACTTACTTAGGCATCTTACATAAATCCTCGGTTTCTGGCTATTATTTTTCAGACTTTGAACAGAAATATTTTGTGCGCCAGTAATTATGATCTCCAAGTTCAGAAATGTAGATTCTAGTCTACAAGCAAATATCTTGCTGGTTCCCTTTCCTTCAGGGTTACGTGTTGCCAAACTTGCTGGAGTAAATTGAAATGCTTAACTCTTTTCAGGGTCAGCTCCAAATAGAGAACCAGTGCAAACAAATAAAAACATAAAACATAACCAGCACGATCCCAAAAAGAATAAACAACAAAAAGGATATATTAAGAAAAAGAAAGCAGCAGCAACAAATGAGAGCTGAAGTAATGAACTCATCTGTTTCTACAGCCAGTGAATAGAAACAAATTTAGCGGCGACTTCAGAAGGATTCCCACGGTTTTCCAAGCACACTTCTCATATTTAACTTTAAGAGAAGTTTACTTGTTAGTAATATATTACGATAAATATGGAGTTCATTGTTTATGCAAGGTGCATGCATAGTGTGACGTGAGTAAGCTCGCTCTCTCTCTCTCTCTTCAGATGGATAGAAAAACAGAGCGGTTTTCTCTTTCTCCGGAACGAGAACACAGAAAAAAACCTGATTCATTGCAGCAAACACATCAGCAAAGTGGCCGTTTGTATTACGTCCTCTGGGTTTACAAAGGCGCGCCGCCTGCTGCTATCTTCAAAGAATCGCAACAGCAACAACAAACATCTTCTCATATAGGTACTTTCAGTAGCCTCGCCTTATGACTACATAATCATTTCTGCTTTTCTTCTCCATAATGGATTACACTCTTTAAAAGGCAATATTAAATCCAGCTCCTTTCTGCAATATAAAACATAACAAATTTGAGTCCAATTTGTGTAGTCCTTATTAGTATATGCAAAATAAGTACAAAAAGTCTGATGTGCTCCATTCACACTACTTTCTCTAGCACACAAACTTCCTTACAAAAAGTATTTATTGCTTTATCTATATCATGCGATAAACATTAGCAGAAGTAGATAAGTAGAATCAGATTGAAAAAGTCAATGCCATAGCCGGGATTTGAACCAGCATTTCCCGGTCTCTAGCCGGTTGCTCTACTATCGCGCTACCATGGTAACATGCCGGCATAGCATTAAATTCCTCAAATGACTAGCACGCTATGCCGGCATGTTGCTCAGTGGTAGAGCAACCGGCTAGAGACAGTGAGATCCGTGGTTTAAATCCCGGCTAAGGCATAGAATTTTTCAGTCTGACTCTACCTATTCAATTCCTCTCATGCTTACAGCTTGTGTGAAAAAAAAATTAAATTAACATTAGCAGAATTGGTCGTATTACTTCCTTTCTGTAAGTATAAAGTAAACAAGGCAATACCCTAGGCTAAAGGGATAGTCAAATCGTTTAAAATATCTTCGCTATGTGAAACAATTTAAATTCGGTTCTCTTTTGCATTCCCGCTTGAGAAACTTTAAAGCATTTTAAAATGTAAATCAAAGGCAGCGAAATTATTGACGCTACAAAAAATGTACCTATATTACATAAATTATGTAAGTTTTGTGTAGTGTCTATCTCTTGCGGTTTTCCAGCAATGCAAAACTCATTAAGAATGAAGAGGGCTCGGTTGCAATGTAAACATTTTTAATATACAGCCTTTGAATCAAAATCGTTAAAGACATTTTGAGAAAAACAGACATTTCGAAAAATGTTCCATAAAAAGGGTAGTTGAAATGGATTTTCTTTAAAATCTTGGAATCGCTCCTTGGAAGATAATGCACTCATACAAAGTTTGGTATTTAACCAATTTTTCGTTTTTAAGTCCTGTTGTGCACACACACAGTTTTTTTTATCTATTCAGATGACCCTATTTCAGGTGAAATCTCGATATCGAATTTTCGGGTAAAATACAATACCTTCTCTTGCTACTATGCACATTGTATGTACATACGTACTAGGGAAAGTAAATATGAAAGAAAAAATCTGAAATCCTGCACACATTTTTGTCTACTAACTCTTGTATAAACTATTTCTACAGACTATTATTCTTCTATCTACTTCGGGTCGCCCTCCGTGGTGTAATGGTTACCATGATAACATCATACTCCCAAGGTCGCGGGTTCAAACCCGGCGGAGGGCGATGAATTTTTTCGGGTGTAAAAATCCTTAGCATGGCTTCCTTCGGAAGGGAAGTAAAGCCATGAGTCATGTGTCGTAGATGTAGGCACGTAAAAGATAGAGAGGCCTCTGAGCAAAATTAAGCGATCTTTCACGCCCAAAATAGAGTTGAACGCTGAGAACCACAGTAGTTAAAAAGCGTCAATAAATAAAACGCCATTTCATTTTTATCCACTTTGTGTTAATCGATACAAACATTACTAGAAATGCGTTAATTACATACAGGGTGATCAGTAAAGCTCGGTTTTTGGGTCTCGTAGCGCGCACAGTTACGAACACACAGAGTATTCAGAGGTTTAAAGTGAGGGTAGTGGGAAGAGGTATGTAGCCTAAAAAATCTGATGTGTACCATTCACATGACTTTCTCTATATCCCTGCAACAAATAATTCTTAAAAAGCTTATACTTCTATTTAATTTATGCTCATCTTCTTAATAAGCTTATATTTTAATTGTTTCATACTAACCGAGATAAATTAGCAGATATAGTCTTATTTCTTGCTTTATTGTAAGTAGAAGCGAAATAAGGAAGTACCACAGGTTAAAGGGAAAGCCAAAAACTGGTTGCTATGTGACTGATGTTCCTTTGTTAGTATGGATAGGAGCTGACAAATTCCTGTATGAGAAAAGTATGTTTTTCAAAGCTGAAACCAAGAAAAAGGAATATCTCAAAAACGATCAACTCCACGAAAAAATGTATATAACATAAATTGTGTGTTTTAACGTGATCTGCATTTTTTGTGTGTTAAGTTTTTGTCCATCTCTTACGGTTTAGTAGTTATGAAAAATTCATCCAGAATAAAGTAGTCTTCAGAGGCTATTGCCAGAAAAATCAAAATATACATTTTATTTGTCAGGTAAATAACTTTAATATACGATGTTTTAATCAAAATCGTTAGAGCCATTTTTTAGAAAATCAACATTTTCTAAAAAAAGTTCTATGTAAAGGGTAGTTTGGGGTGGGGGGATTTTTCTCAAAATCTTCGTGTCGCATCCCTGGAAGATACTAGACTTAAATACCAAGTTTGGCATTTTACCGACTTTTCGTTTTTGAGTTATCGTGTTCACAGACACACGGACACACTGACACACGGACACACACACGCACGGACCTTTTTCTGAAAGTACTTTTTTTGGATACAGGGGACCCTAAAACATATATTTCCTGTGAAATCTCGGTATCGAAGTATTTGGTGGAGTGCAATACATTCTCTATTCACTATGTAAATAGTGAGTATAGAGCAAGTAAAAAACAGTATAACAATGTGCAGACTTTTAAAAAGATAATGCATATAAAACAACCAAACTCACTCTGAAATCATTGCAGTGAATTACAAGATAGGAGAATAAGCTTTTTAACAATAATTTATTGTCCTCCTGGGTAGCGTGGTGGCAGCGTGTCTGCCTCACATTCGAAAGGTCGTGAGTTGGAATATCGCTTGAGGTTTTTTTTAGGGTTTTCCCTTATCCTGAGAAGACTAATGTCGAGTAACTTTAAGCTCCATGGACCCCGAGATCATTTCACCAATATCATTCATAGTCAGATATGACCAACCAGGTTAAAGGGACTTTAAACTACAACAAAAATATTATAGAGGTGTAGAGAAAGTCATGTGAATGGAACACATTAGATTTCTCTGAGGAGAAACGTACATGCATAAGAAATTGGGAAAAAATATCTGAAATTAGTAAAATTTGGCTATGGATAAAACTGTGTAATAGCCAAGTTGGAGAGGAATCGTGCACACTAAAGGAGGCAGTTTATTGACCTTGTTATTTTTTCAGTACATTCAACAGGTTCTCTTTTTCCATATGAAAAAGATTTTGTTAAGTAAAGAAGTCCATCCACAGAACTTTCTCTACATCTCTGTAACAGATTAATGTTAATAAGCTTATAATTCTATCCACATCATGCTAATCGAGATAAAAGAAGAAACTGTCTTATTACTTGTAAGTAGAAGGGAAATAAGGGAATGCACAAAGCTAAATCGACAGTCACGTGTTTTAAAATGAGGTTGCTATGGAGTTGAAATTCGTTTCCTAGCAAAACCAGGAGTTGACAAATTGCCGTATTTATTTTAAAACTGAAAATAATTCCAAGGAATATCTCGAAAACGGCCAACTCCAGTTAAACCTGTACGTGACATAAATTGTGTTTTTAGGAGCTCTACATTTTTGTGCAGTAGGTTTTGTCTATTTCTTACGGTTTACTACTAATGCAAAACGTCTAATCCCTGAAAATAAAAGATATAAATTTAATGTATTATATTAATATCTTAAATATAAGAAATTGTAATTAAATTCTTTAGAAGCATTTTTGAGAGCGTCAAAATGTTCTAATTTTTATCCATATGAAGAGTAGTTGGGCTGGGGGGGATTTTCTAGAAAATCTTCGTGTTGCATCCTTGGCAGATATTGAAATTAAATATCCAGTTTGGTCTTTAACGGACTTTTTGTTTAGGAGTGGGGCTGCCTACAGAAACACACATACACGGACCTTTTTCTAAAAATCACACGAATTTTTCTATATCTCTGCAATAATTATTGTTACAAAGCATTTTCTTCTAATTACTTAACGCAAATCGAGAAAAAATTAGCAGGAAGGGTCTTATTAATTGCTTCCTTGTAAGTAGCAGGGAAATAAGGGAGTACCAAAGACTAAATCGATGCGTAAATCCTTTAAAAGCTGGTTGCTATGTGATTGAAGTACATTTGTTTGTATGGACAGGAGTTGACAAATTCTCGTAAGAGAAAATTATAAGTACTTTAAATACTTCATACTTTAAAGCTGACAATAATGACACGAAGAATCTAAAAAACGGTCAACTCCATGAAAAAAACGTGTACAACATAAATTGTGTGTTTCAACGTGATTTACAATACTTGTGTAGTAAGTTTTTGTATATTTCTTACGGTTTACTAGTTACGGAAAGTTCATCAAAATGCATTCAGAGTAAACAGACCTTTAGAGGTTACTCCCAAGAAATTCAAGATATACATATCATTTGCCGTATAAATATCTTTAACACGCGGTATTTTAATCAAAATCGTTAGAGCCATTTTTGAGTAAATCAAAATTTTCTAAATTTTTTCCATGTAAAGAGTAATTTGGGGTGAGGGAATTTTTCTCAAAATATTCGTATCGCATCCTTGGAGATACTAAACTTAAATACCAAATTTGGTATTTACCAACTTTTGGTTTTTGAGTTATCGTGTTCACAGACACAGTCACACACACACACACACACACACACACACATGGGCCATTTTCTACAAATGCTTTTTAGTTTCTCTACATGTACATAGTGTATAGAGAAGGTATTGCATTCCACCCAAAATTCGATACAGAGATTTCACCGGAAATACACGTTTTGGGTTCCCCTGAATCCAAAAAAATATTTTTAGAAAAAGGTCCGTGTGTGTGCGTGTGTGTGTGTCTGTGGAAAGCATAACTTGGTATTTAAGTTTGGTGTCTTCCATGGATGCGACACGAAGATTTGCAAGAAAGTCCCCCCACCCCCAAATACCCTTTACATGGAACTTTTTCGAAAATTTTGATTTTCTCAAAAATGGCTCTAACGATTTTGATTAAAATATCGTATATTAGAGATATTTACCCGACAAATAAAATGTATATCTTGAATTTTCTTGGAATAGCCTCTGAAGATTACTTTATTCTGGCGGAATTTTGTATAACTGCCAAACACTAAATTCGTATCTTGAAATTTCTGGTAATAGCCTCTAGAGACCTTTTTATTCAGCGTTACTTTTTAATAACTGCTTAACCACAAGGGGTAGACAAAAGCATACTCCACAGCAAATGTAGATATCATTAAAACATAATATGTCATATATGCTTTCATTGTAGAGTGGGTGGTTTTCGAGATATTCCTTGTTATTGGTTTCATTAAACTATGTAACTTTTCCAAACGGGAAGACACCTCTCGTTTTGCAGCTAGCCATGCAAAGCGAACCGAACTTAAAATGTTTCACATAACGACCAGCTTTTAAAAGATTTGATTTTCGCTTAGCCTAATATATCCCATTATTGTCCTTCTACTTACAATAGAGGAAGTAGTAACACCATTTAGTAATGTATATCTCTATTAGAATGCTGTAGATATAATAAGCCTTTTTACATTCTCTAGCCCCGTATGTACAATGCACATAGGGATACAAAAGTATTGTATTCCACATAAAAATTCGATACCGAGATTTCACCGGAAATATATGTATTAGGACCCCCTGTACCCAAAAAAAGCATTTTCAGAAAAAAATTCCATGTGTGTGTGTGTCTGAACACGATAACTCAAAAACGAAAAGTAGCTAAAATACCAAATTTGGTATTTAAGTTAAGTATCTTCCAGCGATGTGACATGAAGATTTTTAGAAAAATCCCTCCACCCCAAACTACCCTTTGCATGGAACTTTTTTTCGAAAATTTTGATTTTCTCAAAAATGGCTCTTTACGATTTTGATTAAAATGTCATATATTAAAGATATTTACCTGACAAATAAAATGTATATCTTAAATTTTCTGGGAACAGCCTCTGAAGACTACTTTATTCTGGATGAATTTTACGGAATTTTGCATAACTGCTAAACCACAAGAAATGAAGAAATACTTACCACACAAAAAATGTAGAGCATTTGAAAACACACAATTTATGTTATATGCATTATTTTCGTGGAGTTGATCGGTTTTGAGATGTTCCTTGTTTTTGGTTCCAGCTCAAAAAAAAGTTATACTTTTCGCACACAGGACTTTGTCAACTCCTGTCCATATAAACAAAGGAACTTCAACCACAGAGCAACCAGCCTTTGACTATCATTTTAACCTATGGTACTCCCTTATTTTGCTTCTACTTACAAGGAAGCAAGTAATAAGACTATCTGTGATAATATTTTCTCGATTAGCATGAAGTAACTAGCAGCATAAGCTTTTTAACAATAATTTCTGCAGAAATGTAGAGAAAGCCATGTGAATGGAACACATAAGATTTTTTTAAAAAAGTATATATGTGTGTAGCAGCTGGAGAAAGTCATGTGAATGGAATGGAACAGATTTTCAATACCTGTAAACCATAAAAGTTCAGAAAAACTTGCTACACATAAATGTAGATCTCGTCAAAATATACAATTTATATCCTGTATATCTTTGTTCTGTAGATATTCCTAATTATTAGTTTCAATTTTAAAATAGTTTTTTTTCAAACAGATAGTTGTCACCCGTTTCTTTTATTCCTGGTCATGTAAGAGAATGGGATTTCAATTTCAATGCCAAAGCATAGCGATAGCTTTTAAAAAAGTCTGATGTGTTGCATTCACATGACTTTTTCTACATCTCTGCAAGAAAATATTATTAAAAAGCTTATGCTTTATTTACTTCATGCTAATCGAGAAAAAATAGCAGAAATAGTCTTATTACTTGCTTCCTTGTAAGTAGAAGCGAAATAAGGGAGTACCACAGGTTAAAGTGATAGTCAAAATCTGGTTGCTATGTGACTGAAGTTCCTGTATTTTATGGACAGGAGTTGACAAATTCCTGTATGGGAGAAGTACATTTTCAAAGCTGAAACCAATAAAAAGTAATATCTAAAAAACGACCAACTCCACGAAAAAAAATGTATATTACTTCAATTGTCTGCTTTAAAATGCTCTATATTTTTGTGTTATAAGTTTTTGTCCATATCTTACGGTTTAGCAGTTATATAAAATTCCGTAAAATTCATCCAGAATAAAGTAGCCTTCAGAGGCTATTCCCAGAAAATTCAAGATATTCATTTTATTTGTCAGATAAATATCTATAATATACGATATTTTAATCAAAAACGTTAGCCATTGTTTTAAAGATTATAATTTTCGAAAAAAGTTCCATATAAACTGTAGTTGGGGGTGGAGGGATTTTCTTGATAATATTCGTGTGGCATCCTTGGAAGATACCAAACCTGAATACCAAGTTTGGTTTTTAATGGACTTTTCGTTTTTGGGCTATGCTGCCCACAGACACACACACACACACATACACAGAGACAGACAGACAAAGAGACACAGACACGACGGTCATTTTTCTAAAAACGTTTTTTTTTTTATTCAGGGGGTCCCAAAACATGTATTTCCGGTGAAATCTGGGTATCGAATTTTTGGGTGGAATGCAATACCTTCTGTATACACTGTGTGTATAGTACGTGTAGAGAAAGTAAAAATCGAAAATTTCGAAAAATGTTCAATGTAAATGTAGTTTGGGATGAGGGGAAACTTCCTGAAAATCTTTGTATCGCATCTTGGAGCATACTGAACATAAATACAAGCTTTGGTATTTAAGCGAATTTTCGTTTTTCAGTTATGCTGTTCACACAGAGCCCACTATCTAAAAGTGTTTATATATTCAATGATCCTGAAAACGTATATTTCCGCTTAAATCTCGGTATCGAATTTTGGATGAAATATAATACTTTCCCTGTACACTATGTACAGTTTCCATACATGTTAGAGAAAATAAAAATCACTGATGTTCTGCATTCACATGACTTCCTCTACGTGCTCTACTGAAATTATTTTTACTTTGTGTAGCACGTATATACGGTACATTACATTCTGTAGCATATATGTACGACGTAGATATGGGTACATAAAGAATGTACCTTTTTTCGCCCCTAGAAAAAGAGATACACCGATAATCCTGTTTTGATGATCCTTGAATCCAAAAACTATTTTTAGTAAAGGTGCTTGACCAGGAGAAGGGTATACAAATAACGTCAGGTTTATCATAAGTTTGACTATTGACAAAAAGAAACCAATATCAAATAATATATCGGAAATGATTATTTCAATGACGTTATGATGTTCTCTACCTGTTCTGCAAATACATTTCTTACAAAACATTATTCTCCTATCTACATCATGCTAATCGAGATAAAAATTATCAGTAATGGCCGTTTTACATAATTCCTTATAAACAGAATTCAAATAAAAGAATATAGTAGTCTAAAGCGATAGTTTAATTTTTACTTTCTCTACACGTACTATGTATAGTGTATAGAGAAGGTATTGTAACGCACCCAAAAATTCGATACCGAGATTTCACCGGAAATACATGTTTTGGGTCCCCCTGAAACCAAAAGATACATTTTTACAAAAAGGTCCGTGTGTGTGCGTGCGTTTGTGTGTCTGTGGACAGCATAGCTCAAAAACAAAAAGACAATTGAATACCAAATTTAGTATTTAAGTTTGGAACTTTTTTGGAAAATTTTGGTTATCTCAAAAAGGGTCTAACAATTTTTATTAAAATATCGTAGATTAGAGATATTTCCATAACAAATAAAATGCTTATCTTGAATTTTTTAAGAATGGCCTCTGAACACTACTTTATTCTGGATGAATTCTGCGGAATTTGGCATAGCTGCTAAACCGTAAAAAATTGATACCACACAGAAAATGAAGAGCACTTTAAAAACACGAAATATGTTAAATACATTTTTTTCGTGTGGTTAATAGTTCTCGAGATATTCCTTGTTATTGGTTTCAGCTTTAAAAAACTTGTGCTTTTCTCGTATAGGAATTTGTCAACTCCTATCCATACAAAGGATAGGATACTTGCTACAAGGAAGCAAGTAATAAGATTATTTCTGCTAATTTTTTCTCGATTAGCATGCAGTAAATAGAAGCATAAGCTTTTTAATAATATTTTTTGTAGAGATGTAGAGAAAGTCATGTGAATGGAACGCATCAGATTTTTTAAGAAATAGCTCTAACGATTTTGATAAAAATTCCGTACATTAAAACATATTTACCTGACTAATAAAATGTATACCTTGTTTATCTTGAGAACAGCCCCTGGTATCTTTTTCTTTCTGGATGACTTTTGCATAACTGGTTAAGACACAGAGGAAAATTTACTACACACACAAAACATTCTGTTATTGGCTTCAGTTTTAAAATATTTATACTTTTCTGAAATAGGAAGTCGTCATCCGTGTTTCTTATGTTTCACTTCTGCCCATGCAAGAGAACAGAATTTCAATGTCTATCGTAGAGCGACCACTTTTAAAAGATGTGACTACTACTTAAGCCTAATGGATCTTTTATAAGGAATTAAATAACAAGACCATTTCTGATAATGTTTATCTCCAATAGCATGAAGAATAGGGTCGTTTCCTTAGCGCGGCTGCTTAACAAGCACGAGAACCGGATTTGATTCCTGGTAACGGCGTGGGGATTTTCTCTTGCTAGGTGACCTGGTCCGGGGTGCACTCAGCCTTGAGTGCCAATTGAGGAGCTACTCGAGGAAAAGCTAGCGGATGCAGGTTGCGCGGATCGCATTAAGCAGCCGGGAGGGATTCGGAGCGCTATCCACGTCCCACTCTCCAGTACTGCACCTCATCCATGACGCCTGTAAAGTGAAAATGAAGTTTTAACTATCGACGCTCTTTAACTGATGTGATTCTCAGCTTCCCATTCTATGCTGGGCGTGAAAGACCGCTTAATTTTGCTCAGAGGCCTGTTTCTCAGGTTTGCGATACTTTTACGTTCCACGACACGGGACCAACGGCTTTACTTCCCTTCCGAAGGAAGCCATGCTAAGGATTTTTACGCTCGAAAGAAATCTATGTACAGTGATTGCACAACAGGTATGGAAAAGTCATGTGAATGGAACGCTATATATTTCTTTTCTTTAATCATTTCCGAGATATTTTTTGTTACTAGTTTTGATTTCAATACTTTTGTTAAATGTAACGTTATTTGTTTTTCTTTTTCGAGGTCAAGCACTTTTTACTTTCTCTAGGTTGTTTGTACAATATAGATAATGGAGAGAGAAGGTATAGTATTCCACCTAAAAATTCGATACCGAGATTTCACCGGAAATATATGTTTTGAGATTCCCTGGATCCAAAAAAAGCAAATGTTTAGAAACGTGTGTGTGTGTGTGTGTGCGTGTGTGCGTGTGCGTGTGTGTGCTGCATAGCTCAAAAACGAAAAGTCGGTTATATACCAAACTTGTATTTAACGTTAAGGATGCGACACAAAATTTTCAAGAAAATCCCCCCCTCCCCAAACTACCCTTTTACATGGAACTTTTTTTGAAAATCTTCTCAAAATGACTAACAATTTTATTATATATCTATACTAAATCTGCTTACATGACAAATAAAATATATATCTTGAATTTTCTGAGAACAACCTCTGAAGACATCTTCATTCTGGATGGCATTTGTATAACTTTTACATAACTGGTAAACCGTAAGAGATAGACAAAAACCGAGTACACGAAAAATGTAGGTCTCATTAAAACACACAATTTAAGTCATATACATTTTTCTTCCAGAATTGAGCTATTTTAGATAGTTTTGTTATTGGTTTCTATTTTAAACTACCAAACTATTCTCAAGGCGTGGCCATAGAAAGTGAACACAACCTCAATTGTTTAACATAGCAACGGGCTTTTAAAGATTTGACTAACGCTTTAGGCTAGTGTATTACCTTATTTCCCGTCTAATCATAAGGAAGCAAATAATAAGTCCAATACTGCTATTTTTTTATCTCGTTTAATATTATGTAGATAAAAGAATATTTTCTATATAATTATATATAACTCTCAGAATTATAATTATTAACATGTTATACCTAATTTATATACTTACAACTGTCACTGTTTGTTCTAATATCATTTTAATATTATTATATTATTTCCACTTTAACCACTGTATTCATATAATAATAAACATTAGATGTATATTTTGATCTCTGTGCATAATTTATTTGCTGATAATGTTCAAATTCTTCATTGTATACTGGATGTAAGAATTTTAATGTGGACCTTATAAGACATAAGAGTTTTGCGACCTAAAATAAAGAATAAACAAAAAATTAGGCAAAGTTTATTTATGAAACAGCATGAGAAAGTCATGTGAATGGAATACATCAGATTTTTCCTTTCTCTACACCTACTATGTACATAGTGTATAGAGAAGGTATTGTAATGCATTTTTGGAAAATAGTGCGCGCGCGCGCGTGTGAGTATGTGTGTGTGTGTCTGTGAATACGATAACTCAAAAACGAAAAGTCGGTAAAATACCAAACTTGGTGTTTATGTTTAGTATCTTCCAGGGATGCCGCACGAAGATTCTCAAGAAAATTCCCCCACCCACGTTTACATGGAACTTTTTTTCGAAAATTTTGATTTCATCAAAAATGGCTCTAACGATTTTGATTACAATGTCGTATATTAAAGATATTTGTCTAAGAAATAAAATGTATATATTGAATGTTATGGGTATGGAATTTTGCATAACTGCTAAACCGTAAGAGATGTAGGAAAACTTTGCACACAAAAATGTTCAGAAAGTTAAAACATATAATTTATGTTATATACATATCTTTTTTTTTTTTTTTTTTTTTTTTTTTTTTTTTTGAGTTGATTATTTTTGAGATATTCCTTGTTTTTGGTTTCACCTTTAAAAACTTGCACTTTTCTCATACTGAAATTTGGCAAAACTTGTCCATATAAACAAAGGAACCTCAGTCACATTGCAACCAGCTTTTGACTATCACTTTAACCTATGGTACTCCCTTATTTCGATTCTACTAACAGGGAAGCAAGTAATAAGACTATTTCTGCTAATTTTCTCTGGATTTGCATGAAGTTAATAGAAGCACATGTTATTAACAAACATTTTTTGCAGAGATGTAGAGAAAGTCATGTGAATGGAACACATCAGATTTTTTAAAATACAGGTGTCCTCAATAATTTTATTTCCGGCTAAATCTCGATATTGAATGTTTAAGTGGAATACAATACTTTCCCTATCTGACATTTACATTGTACATACGTGCTAGAGAAAATAAAAAATAGTTTTAGAAGGGCACATCGAGGAAACCATGTCTGCAACACATAAATCAATGTTTCTTATTATTTTTGTTCTGTATAAAGGTTTACTTCGTTGCAAACGTGCGGTTGCAAATGTTGTTGATGCAAGGAGCAATGACTCGCGTGGAGGGCGCGGACGGACAGACGACTATCGTCATTTGTCTATTCACAAGAGCGCTCTGTCGGTTGCCACCCACTACGCCTGTTGTCATGCAAATGTCGGAAACAGGTTTGTGTTGTGCTGTGTGATGCGACACTGTTCCAAGAAACGCGTCGCAACAAACAAATGACAATGCAAACTGCAGTTAGATGCACGAATTAATTAAATATACTGCTTTCAACACGTAACAGGAAGAAATGTCCACACTTCTTTACTTCGCTTTACTTATCTCTCTTGTTTTACACGCAAGAGGAATTAAAATTGAAATTTTCGTGAAAGGAAACACTCTCCTTGGACTTCTGTTCCATTTACATGGCCTTCTTTAGACGTTCTACAAATTATACTTGCAAAAGATTATCGTTTTATCTACGAGGGTCGGTTTTTTTTCTTCTTTTTTTCCAACTTCCGATAGGTTATAAATAAAAGACAAGTTCATAGAAAACAATTATTTTATTACCAGTGTTTGTACACTTATGGTTACTTGTCAACATAATCACCGAAAAGATTGAGACATTTATCATACCTGTGCACAATCTTTGCAATACCCGCTTCAAGAACTGTCGCCAATGACTTCAATTGACGTTGCTTTGAAGATCTTCGTTGGTTTGAAAGCGCTGCCTTCCTAACCACGTCTTCAGTTTAGGGAAAAGGTGAAAATCACTGGGTGCCAGCTTTGGACTGTACGGCGGATGATTGAAAATGTCCCATTGAAATTGTTCAAGGAGTCGATGGGTTGTACCAGTAGTATGTAGAGGAGCGTTGTCATGGTTCAACACAATTCCTGAAGTCAGCGTTCCTCTTCGTTTGTTTTGAATGGCTCTCTTCGTAAAGTACGAAAATCTTCAAAACAATGTCTTTTCGTTTTTGAGCTACGCTGCCCCACAATTTTTCTAAAAACGATTTTTATATTCAGAGGATCTAAAACATGTATTTCCGGTGAAATATTGATACAGAATTTTTGTTTGGAATACAATACCATTTTTATATATTATGTACCTTATATGTACGTAGGTAATAGAGAAAGAAAACATCTAATGTGTTGCACTCAGATGAATTTCTCTATTTTCTGCAGCTATTCATATAAAATCTTATTTTGCGTATATTTCGTACAAATCTATATAAACATAGGTGACAACGTGAATAAGAAAATACATGAAGCTAAAATTATTGCCAAACGTTTAAAAGATAATTGTCAGGTCTGGAATGCATAAAAAAGTAAGAAAGGGAAATGAAGACTTCCCAATTAAGAAAAATCCAATGTCATCTATTTCAATGACTTTCTCTGTCGGTTCTAAAAACAAACTGCTCTTACAAAAGATTATTCCCATTTCTTTTTCATACTAATCGAGATGCTAATTAGCAGATGATCTTACTACTTAGTACCTTATAAGTAAAACGAAAATGGGGGAATACACTAGGCTAAAGCGATTGTTAAATCTTTCAAAAGTTGTCATTATATGATTGACTTTGAAATTCGGATCTATTTACATGCCCAGGAGTAGAGCAAATGAAAAGCTTATTTGAATTTCCTGTCTCAGAAGGTACAAGTATTTTAAAATTGAAACCAATAACAAGGAATATCTCGGAAAGGTTATCTCTAAAGAAAAAACAAATATTGCACATTAGTTGTGTGTTGAGGTCTACATGTTTTGTGCAGTATTTTTTTTTTTTTTTGTCTATCTTTAAGGTTTATCAGTTATGCGAAAGTCATCCAGAATGCAGAGTACTTCAGAGGTAATTCCCAGGAAATTCTGCAAGATCATTTCATTCGTCATGAAAATATCCTGAACACGAGGTAATTTAATAAAGATACACATTTAGAAAGTGAAAACTTAGGTAAAATCATCCATATAAACAGTAGCCTGAAGTGGGGAATTTTCTCCAAACATATCGTATTGCATCTTTAGCATATGCTGAATGTATAATACCATGTTTGGTATCTTGAAGGTTTTTAGTCTTTTAGTTATATTGTTCACACACACGCAAGCACAAACCTTTGTTTATGTGTTACATTCACATGACTTTCTCCAACCACTATTTGACTTTTTATATTTATATACATTCTACAAACTTTTCATTTTAATTGAAATAATTTCAGAAATAGCTCTAATATATGTTTTTATAGATACAAACCGAATAACAATAGTACATGTACAGAGTACCGGGTTTGATTCCCAGCTGGGACAGGGAATGTTTGTTTTTAACCACCACTAATCCCTATCCCCCACAAGGTTTGAAAGTTTGCATATGAGGAATCTGATGATAAAATGATTAACCTAATAAAAAAATCTGATGTGTTCCATTCACACGACTTTCTCTATATCTCTGTAATAAACTATTTTTAAAAAGCTTATGCTTTTATTTACTTCCTGCTAATTGAGAAAAGATTAGCAGAAATAGTCTTCACCAGTTCACAAAGTTCTGTATGAGAAAAGTATGTTTTTTATAGCTGAAACCAAAAACAAGGAATATCTTAAAAACAATCAACTCCACGAAAAATATGTATGTAACATAAATTGTGTGTTTTAAAGTGCTCTACATCGTTGTATGGTAAGTTTTTGTCCATCTCTTACGGTTTAGCAGTTTTGCAAAATTCCGTAAAATTGACCCAGAATAAAGTAGTCTACAGAGGCTATTCCCAGAAAATTCAAAACATACATTTTATTTGTTAGGTAAATATCTTTAATATACCATATTTTCATCAAAATCGCTAGAGCCTTTTTTCAGAAAATCAAAATTTTCGAAATGAGTTCCATGTAAAGGGTAGTTTGGGGTGCGGGAATTTTTCTCAAAATCTTCGTGTCGCATCCCTAGAAGATACTAAACTTAAATACCAAGTTTGGTATTTTACCGACTTTTCGTTTTTGAGTTATCGTGTTCACAGACACACGGACACACACACGCGGACCTTTTTCTGAAAATACTTTTTTTGGATACAGGGGACCCTAAATCATAATTTCCGGTGAAATTTCGGTATCGAATTTTTGGTGGAGTGCAATACCTTCTCTATAGACTATGTACATAGTGCGTATAGAGAAAGTAAAAACGCTAATGTGTTCCATTCACATGACTTTCTCCACATATGTGTAAAAAAGCATCGTTAAAAAGCTTATGCTTATATTTACTTCATGCTAATCCAGAAAAAAGTTGCAGAAATAGTCTTATTACTTGCTAGAAGCAAAATAAGGGAAACCATAGGTTAAACTGATAGTCAAAAGCTGGTTGTTATGTGACTGAAGTTCCTTTGTTTGCATGGATAGGAGTTGACAAATTCCTGTATGAGAAAAGTATAAGTTTTTCAAAGATGAAACCAAAAACAACAAATACCTTAAAAACGATCATCTCCACGAAAAAAAAAAGAAACAAAATCGCCCTCCGTGGTGTAATGGTTACCATGCTAACTTCTTAAACCCAAGGTCGCGGGTTCAAACCTGGCGGAGGACGATGGATTTTTTCGGGCGTAAAAATCCTCAGCATGGCTTCCTTCGGAAGAGAAGTAAAGCCGTTGGTCCCGTGCCGTAGATTTACGGCACGTAAAAGAACCTCAAGCCTGAAAGAGACGCCTCTGAGCAAAATTAAGAGGTGTTTCACGCCCAATTCGGAATGGGACGCTGAGAACCACAGTAGTTAAAGAGCGTCCATAAATAACACGCCATTTTCCTTTTTTCCACGAAAAAAAATGTATATAACATAACTTGTGTGTTGTAATGTGCTCTACATATTCTGTGTAGTAAGTTTTATCCATCTCTTATAGATTTTCTTGAAAATCCCCGTGTCGCATCCTTGGAAGATACCAAACCTGAATACCAAATTTAGTTTTTAACGAACTTTTCGTTTTTGAGCTATGCTGTCCACAGATACACAGACACACACACTCACGCACACACACGGACCTTTTTGTAAAAATACTTTTTATTTTTGATTCAGGGGAACCCAAAACATGTATTACCGGTGAAATCTCGGTATCGGTGTACATAGTTCGTATAGAGAAAGTAATAACTTACAGTGAATATACGAGTTGTTTCATAAGTCAAAGCCCCTGATATGACCATAGAAATTAAAGGGGGCTATACAAATGCAAAAAAAAAAAAAAAAAAAAAGTAAGTATTAAAGAACTTTTTGCGATATGCTGGCGTTAAAATCCCATCTCTTTTCATACAATGGGAGAAACAACTGAACATTCACAGCACTTTAAAAGAATAACGGATATATCAGAAAAATTATTTGAAATAAATTGTGTATCAAAGGGATCATTGCACATTTTATATGTGTTACGTTTTCTTCTACAGTTTGTCTACCGGTTATGCTTCTAGGAATAAAGGAAAGATCAGGTTGGTTAATGTTGGGAGGTTGGAGAACGCAGAACATGACAGACAATTCTGGTAGGAGAATCTGCCCATTCTGTGGCTTGGGCGAAAAATGAACACATATGCTGGCGAATGTGCAGAGTGGGAGAACCAGCGAACAATTAAACTAAAATAAAAGTGTTAAAGTCCTACTAGAAGGAGATTGGCATGTTGGGATCTACTGGCTGACCAGAGGAACTAGCAAAACATAGGCAATTTCCTGGCTAAAGAGCGTGAAGCCAGATCAAATATATTCAGTTGATCAAGAATCCATCTCTAGGTTGATCAAGAATCCATCTCTAGGTTATCTCCTTCATTTTCTTTACTTTTCTGTTTTGCTTCTTTTGTCACATTTAAGTTATATTTGACATAGCACGCATAGTCAGTGTTAAGTAATAACTTCAATAACTTGAGTTCAATAACGGTTTCTATTTATATCCAACTGTATAACTGCCTGATTGCCCACTAGTATACGGTTTTTTGTTTCTGAATAAGGATGTTTCACAGGTTACTTCAAGACTCTTCAGAGTAATGAGGGAATTTGGGGCCCATAGTAAAACGTTAGAGAGCAAAATCAGAGTAGTTAAATATTGGATGATAATCGTTCACGCTACCGTGAACAGTTGAGAATATAGGTAATTCGACGTGGGCATCAAAATTAAAGAAAGATTTGAAAAACATTGGGATGGGATACACTTGGATGGTGGGGCAGGCAAACAGACGGAGTATTGGGAGAAAAATTAAGAACCATCTCTTTTCATACAATGGAATGTGGTATTGACAGACAACAAATAATTGCGCAACGCACGGAGAAGATTTCATTAGAAGTACAGTCTGGGCTAAAATCGGAAAGGGATATGGAGCAATACATCAACACAGGTACCACCAAACTCATTAGGGAGGGGCTCGTGTGGATTTGCGAGGAGGAAGAGTCGTGGGCCCATATCTTGGCAAGATGTAGGGGTACGGAGGAATGGAGAAAAAAGTATTGACCGCAATCCTTTACCACCACGAATGTAGAGTTAGAAGCATGTTGGACACTACTGGCAGGTTAGGTAAATTTTTAATTAAGGTAAGACAGCTGAGATCTGATAAGAGGGAAGGGGGGGCGATTAGAAGACCTGCATTAATATGTACGTCGGAATACGAGGTTTTTGGTGTTGTAAATTTAAGTTGCTGTTTGAATATCTTTGTCCTTTTATTTTCGTCTTTACTCTTAATTTTTTGTTTTCACTTTCTCTACATGTACTATGTACAAAGTGTATAGAGAAGGTATTGCGTTCACCCAAAAAGTTCAATACCGAGATTTCACCGGAAATACAGTTTTCGGTCCCCTGAAACCAAAAATGGAATTTTTACAAAAAGGTTCGTGTGTGTGTGTCTGTGTGTATGAGAGTGTGTATCTGTGAGCATATCTGAAAAACGAAAATACCGTTAAATATCAAACTTGGTATTTTTGTTCAGTACTTTCCAAAGATGCGACACGAAGATTTTCATTATAATCCCCCACCCCCAGCTACCCTTTACTTGGAACTTTTTTCGAAAATCCTGATTTTCTCAAGAATGGCAATAACGATTTTGATTCAAATATCATATATTAAAGATATTAACCTGGCCAATAAAATGTATATCTTAAATTTTCTGAGATTAGCCTATGAAGACTACGTCATTCTGGATGAATTTTACGGAATTTTGTGTAAGTGCTAAATCGTAAGTGATGGACAAAACTTACTATAAAGAAAATATAGAGCACATTAAAACACACAATTTATGTTATATGCATTTTCGTGGAGTTGATCGCTTTTAAGATACTTCTTGTTTTTGGTTTCAGCTTTGAAAAACTTATACTTTTCTCATACAGGAATTTGTCAGCTCCTGTCTATAGAAACAAAGAAACTTCAGTCACCTAGCTACCAGCTTTTGACTATCTGTTTAACCTAAGGTAGTTAGTTCTTTATTTCGCTAATTACAAGGTAGCAAGAAATAAAACTATTTCAGCTATTTTTTGTCGATGAAGTAAATAGAAGCATAAACTTTCTAACAATAAGTTGTTACAGAGATGTAGAGAAAGTCATGTGAATGGAACACATCTCACGTTTTAATATTGCTTACATTTTGCGTATTGCAAAACCACGTACGGTCTATGGACCCTTGCGGATGACTTTATTAAAATTCCTATACATTTTGTAATGTGGCGTTTTCAATTTTCCATCTTACCATTAAACTTTCCATAACTCTAAAGCTTTGAAATCGCAAATACGATTAGACATATTCCTCCATGTTCGTCAGTATTATTATCGACATTGTCTTTGATATAATTAAAATAATCTAGGATTATACAATCCATGACTGCTATTCAGCTATTGGGACAAAATTAAATTTTAATGGGATCCTTAAGTGCTTTTTTACTTTGTCTACACCTACTATGTACATAGTGTATAGAGAAGGTATTGTAATGCACCCACAATTTCGATACCGAGATTTTACCAGAAATTCATGCTTTGGGTCTCCCTGAATCTGTGTGTGTGTGTGTGTGTGTGTGTGTGTCTGTGTATAGCACAGCTCAAAAACAAAAAGACCGTTAAATACAAAACTTGGTATTTAAATTTGGTATCTACCAAAGATGCGACACTAAGATTTTCAAGAAAATCCGCCCGCTCCAACTACCCTTTACATAGAACTTTTTTCGAAAATTTTGATTTTCTCAAAAATGGTTCCAATGATTTTGATTAAAATGTCGTATATTAAATATATTTACATGACGATAACTTCATCCAGATTAAAGTAGCCTTCAGAGGCTAACAGAATTATGCATAACTGCTAAATCGTAGTAATGGACAAAAACTTACCACACAAAAACGCAGATTGTGATAAAATACACAATTTATGTCAGATACATTTTTTCGTGGAGTTGATCGTTTTTGAGATATTCCTTGTTATTGGTTTCAGTTTTGAAAAACTTGTTCTTTTCTCATATAGGAATTTTTCAACTCCTGTCCATATAAACAAAGGAGCTTCAGTCGCATAGCAACCAGCTTTTGACTATCAGCTTAATCTATGGTACTCCCTTATTTCGCTTCTACTTACAAGGAAGCAAGCAATAAGACTATTTCTGTTATTTTTTTTTCTCTCTATTAGATGAAGTAAATAGAAGCATACGCTTTTTAACAATAATTTATTGCGGAGATGTAGAAAAGATCATGTGAATGGAACACAGCATTTTTTTTTTTTTTTTTTTTTTTTTTGCAGTTTTAATAAAAACAAAGGTCGATTTTTGGATTTTGGTGCACCATACTTAAAAATTTAATGTTTGTAATATGAATGAGTCTTCTATTGTGGATGTAACACAAGTTTTGGAAGCCATTTTAAAGTGTGCGCTGGTTAAATACCTCTCCATGTCAATGTCAAACTTTAAAGCAATTTTTGTCCTATTGTTACTTTCCCATATTTAAAATCTATCTTCTCCCACAAAAATGCAGCTATAGAACTGAGAAAAATGTCCATACCATTTCAAAATGTGTGTAATACAAATGTGATTGTAATTTTGGTCACAATCCACATGACTTTTTCTATATCTCTGCAAAAAAATATTATTAAAAAGCTTATGATTCTATTTTCTTCATGCTAATCGAGAAAAAATTAGCGGAAATAGTCTTATTACTTGCTTTCTTGTAAGTAGAAGCGAAATAAGGGAGTATCATAGGTTAAAGTGATAATCAAAAGCGGTTGCTATGTCACTTAGGTTCCTTTGTTTGTATGTACGGCAGATGACAAATTCATGTATGATAAAATTTTTGGGAAAATCAAAATTTTCGAAAAAAGTTCCATGTAAAGGGTAGTTGGAGGTGGGAGAGTTTTTTTTTTTTTTTTTTTTTTTTTTTTTAAAGTCTTCGTGTTGCATCCTTGGAAGATACCAAACCTAAATACCAAGTTTGGTTTTAATGGTCTTTTCATTTTTGAGCTGTGCTGCCCACAGACACACAGACACACACATACACATAGACACACACACGGACATTTTTCTAAAAATGCTATTTTTTGTTTCAGGGGGACCCAAAACATGTATTTCCGGTGAGATCTGGGTATCATATTTTTGGGTGGATTATCTTCTCTATACACTATGCACATAGCACATGTAGAGAAAGTAAAAATATTCATTAGCATAATTAAGCGTTGTTCAATCAGTTTTTCCGTTTTGTGATGTATTATATTTCTTTAAAAATATTATTCACTCAGGGAAAACGGACAATTTATAGCAAAGATATTAAGTAATGTAATTTTAAAAAAATTAATATGCTTCATTCACATAGCCTTCTCTAGTTGTTCTATGTACAAACTATTCATATAAAAGATTGTTCTTTTATCTATATCTATATCTATATTAGGCTAATCCAGACAAACATTAGCAAAATTGGGTCTTATTGCTTGCTTCATTGAAAGTAGAAGGGAAATTAGAAAACACACCAGGCTAAAGCATTAGTCAAAGCTTTTAAAAGCTGGTGGGCATGTGAAAGAAATTGAGGTTCAGTTCGCTTTGCATGGTCCCGTTTGAGAAAAGTTTTAGCTATTTAAAAACTGAATCTAATACTAAAATTGCAGAAATAAGCATCTCAAAAACGGTCACGCTACAATAAAACTATATAATATAAATTATGTTTTAACAAGATCTACATGTTTTGTACAATAAGTTTTTGTTTATCTCGTAGGGTTCAGCCGCTATACAAAATTCTGCAAAACTCGTCAAAAATAAACAGCTATTCCCAGAAAATTCAAAATATGCGTTTTGTTTGGCATGAAAATACTTTAATATACGATATTTTAATTAAAATTGCTCTCAAGATTTTCAATAAAACTCTCCCACCCCGAAGTATCCTTTACATGGAAAAAGTATCGAAAAGTTTGTTATTTTCAAAAATGACTAACAATTTTGATTAAAACCTCTTATATTTAAAACATTTACATTAAAATAAAATGTATCTGCTGAATTATCTCTATAGACCTCTTTATTCTGGATGATTTTTGTTAATCTTGCATAACTGGTAAACCGTAAGTTTTTTGTTTTGTTTTGGGGGGGTAGTGTTTAACGCCCGCTGTAACTACTCAGACGCTGCAGGCGGTGACACTGATGATACATGAATGGAGCTGGAGCACCGTTGGAAAGCGATGGCGGGGGAAACCGGAGAAAACCCACCCCAGCGCCGCTTTGTCCACCACAAATTTCACATACGGTCGCTTGGGCCGTCTAGGTGAGAGGCGAGTGGTCTAACCATTCGGCCACGGCGGGGCCTATAAACCGTAACAGAAAGACAAAAACTTACTACTCAAGAAACGTCAAATATCCTTAAAAAACACAATTTATTTCGTATACCTTTTTTCATAAAATTGACAGATTCCGAGATATTCCTTGTTACTGCTTTCAGTGTTAAAATATTTTAACATTTCTCATAGGGAACTTGAAAACTGCTGGCTACGTAAAGAAACGGATTTGTGTCCCAGAGCAACCAAATTTTAAAATGTTTGCCTGTCGGTTCCACGAAAAAAAAAACGTATATGACATAAATTGTGTGTTTTAATGCGATCTAAATTTTTGTAAAGTAATTTTCTGCCTAACTCTTTTACCAGTTTTGGAAAATTCAGTAAAATTCATTCAGTATAAAGAGGTCTTTAGAGGCTATTCGCAAAAAAATTCAAGATATACATTTTATTTGCCATGTAACTATTTGTAACATAAATTAGGTATTTTAATCAAAATCGTTAGAGCCATTTTTGAGAAAATCAAAGTTTTCGAAATTCTTTCCATGTATAGATTGTTTGGGGGGGGGATTTTTCTCAAAATCTTCGTGTCGCATTCCTGGAAGATTCTAAACTTAAATACCAAGTTTGGTATTTAACGTACTTTTCGTTTTTGAGCTTTGGTGTCCACAGACACAAACGGACATTTTTCTAAAAATTTGATGTGTTACACTCACATGACTTTCTCTAGCTGCTCTACAAAACTCCTACAAAAGATTCTTCTTTGTACACAAATACTAATTGAGATAAATATTAGCAGAATGTTCTTATTGCTTAGGGAATAAGGGAATGTGCTATGCTAAAGTGATTGTCAAATGTTTTAAAAGCTATCGTTATGCGATTGTCATTGCAAATCACTTCTTTGCTTGGCCAGGAGTAGAACAAAAGAAAAACGGACACTTCCTGTCTGAGACAAGTTGAAGTACTTCACAATTGAAACCAATAACAAGGAATATCTCGGAAACGGTTACCTCCACAACAAAAACGTAAATGACATAAATTGTGTGTTTTGTCGTGATGTACATTTTTTGTGTAGTGTGTTTTTCTATCTCTTACGGTTTAACAGTTAAGCCAAATTCGGCAAAATTCATCCAGAATAAAGAGGTCTTCAGAGGCTATTCCCAAAAATTTCGAGATATACATTTTATTTCAGGCAAAACTAGCTTTAAAATACGGGATTTTAATCAAAACTGTTAGAGCAATTTTTAAGAAAATCAAAAAGTTCTAAATTTTCTTCATGTAAAGGGTAGTTTGTGGTGAGGTGATTTTTTTTAAAACCTTCGTGTCGCATCCTTGGAAAATAATAAACCTAAATACCAAGTTATGCTGTCCATAGAAACACACACACGGACCTTTTTTTAAAAATGCTTTTTTCAGACTCAGGGGACCCCAAAACATATACTTCCGGTGAAATCTCGGTATCGAATTTTTGGGTGTAATACATAATCAACCTTCTCTATATACTACTTAGATAGTACGTGTAGAGAAAGTAAAAATTGTGGTTGCATTGGCCTAGGAAAGTGTCATCAACTTCTGCAGCACGCCTTCTATATTTGATGAATGCTATATGAGAAAAAGCTTAACAACGATGTGGGAACAAAACTGGCTTTGCAGAGGCCTACCATTAAATTACTTTTCTTCCAAACCATGAGTTGCTCAAAACAAAGAGAAAAGAGCAATGTAAGGGTTTCTTGCGACATAGTGTCGCTTGTTGGACGTAAATAAATCCGAATATATCCATATTAAGAAGCCTGTGAGAGCTACTTGTCGGCATGCCAATATCCTTACAACATACAGCAAATCAAAGGCGGGGGATTCTGTCGGATAAATATTAAACAGAGTAGCTTCTGTACCGCGTGGTTTCGAGTGCAGCATGTTACGAATGTTAATGGAGGCCCTGGAATTTCCACTTTCGCTGATTAATACCTCAGGGAATCATCGTCCCTAAATTACTGGATGGGACATCAATTTCGAGAACGCCGTTTTCAATTACTCTTCATATACCTGTGTTTCCAAGCTTGACTTCGAGCTGGTGATTGGTTCAGAATACTATTGCTTTGTTTACACGCTCATTATCCCATTTGTGTTGTTTATATTTATTAATATATTATTTGCAAACATGATAATCAAGTTCAGCATCTTCCAAGGATACCATACAATGTTTGCAAGACATTTTTACTTTCTCTAGCCCCGTATGTACAATGTACATAGGGATAGAGAAGTATTGTATTCCACCCAAAAATTCGATACCGAGATTTCACCAGAAATACATGTTTTAGGACCCCCCGTATCCAAAAAAAGCATTTTGAAGAAAAGGTCCGTGTGTGTGTGTGTATGTGTATGTATACAACATAAATTGTGAGTTTTAAACACACTCTAAATTTTTTGTGTGGTAAGCTTTTTCCCATCTCTTATTGTTTAGCAGTTATTCAAAATTCCGTAAAATTCATCCAGAATAAAGTAGTCGTCAGAGGCTATTCCTAGAAAATTCAAGATATACAATATCTTGAATTTAGCCTATAAATATCTTAAATATAAGAAATTTTAACCAAAATCGTTAGAGCCATTTTTGAGAAAATAAAAATATTCGAAAAAGTTCCATAAAAAGGGTAGTTGGGGTAGAGGGATTTTCTTGAAATTTAAATACCAAGTTTGCCATTTAGCAGTCTTTTCGTTTTTCAGCTATGCTGTCCACAGACACCCCTTTTTCCAAAAATGCTTTTTATGAATTCAGGCCAACCCTAAACATGTATTTCCGGTGAAATCTCGGTATCGAATTTTTGGGTGCTTTGCAACACCTTCTCTATACACTATGTACATAGTACGTGTAGAGAAAGTAAAAATATGTGACTTAAAGTGTGTATTTTAAGGAGTTCTACATTGTTTGTATAATACATTTTTTCTCTCTTATGGTTTACTAGTTATGTAAAATTCAGCAAAATTCATGCAGTATGAATAGGTTTTCAAAAACTATTCCCAGAAAATTCTAGATATACGTTTTGTTAGTGATGAAAGGATTTTTATGTTTAACGTCTTTTAACCTGATTGGTCATATCGGACGATGAATGAAATTGGTGAAATGATGCTCAAATGATCTCGGGGTCCATGGCGATTAAAGTTACTCGACATTCGTCTTCTCAGGATAAGGGAGAACCCCAAAGTAAACCTTAATCTGAGTAACTCACCCTAAGCGAGAATCAAACTCACGACCTTTGAATGTGAGGCAGACAGGCTATACCACCACATTACTCAGGCGGGCGAAAAGATCTTTAATATACGATAAATTAATCAAAATCGTTGGTCATTTTTGAGAAATTACAAATTTTTGAAAAAGTTTCCCTGTAAAGGGTAGCTTAAAAATCTGATGTTTCATTCACATGACTTTCTCTATAGCTCTGCAACAAATTATTGTTAAAAAGCTTATGCTTCTATTTACTTCATGCTAATTGAGAAACAATTAGCAGAAATAGTCTTATTACTTGCTTCCTTGTAAGTATAAGCGAAATAAGGGAGTACCATAGGTTAAAGTGACAGTCAAAAGCTGGTTGCTTGTGACTGAGGCTCCTTTGTTTGTATGGACAGCAGTGGACAAATTCTTGTGTGAGAAAAGCATAAGCTTTTTTAAAGGTGAAGTCAAAAACAAGGAATAATTCAAAAATGACCTACTCTACGAGAAAAATGTATATAACGTAAATTGTGTGTTTTAACGTGCTCTACATCTTTGGTGTGGTAAGTTGTTGTCTATTTCTTACGGTTTACTAGTTATGACAAATTAAGCAAAATTCATCCAGAATAAACCGGTCTTTAGAAGCTATTCCCAGAAAATTCAAGATAAACATTTTATTTGTCAGGTAAATATCTTTAATATACGTAATTTTAATCAAAATCGTTAAGAGCTATTTTTAAGAAAATCAAACTTTTCGAAAAAAGTTCCATGTAAAGGGTAGTTTCGGGTGGAGGGATTTTTCTCAAAATCTTCGTGTCGCATCTTTGGAAGTTACTACACTGAAATACCAAGTTTGGTATTTAAGCTACTTTTCGTTTTTGAGTTATCGTGTTCACAGACACACGGACAAACACATACACGCACGTGGACCTTTTTCTGAAGATATAAGTATATGTTTTATGGATTCAGGGGAGCCTGAAGCCTGTATTTCTGTTAAAATTGAGGTATCCAATTTTTGGGTGGAATACAAAACTTTCTCTATCTATATATTATGTACTAAGTACAGGCACAGAAAGATGTGGAAACTTTAAAACTACGTATACAAAGGAAATAAATTAATTATAATATTGTTTCTCAGCAACGGTATGTAGCTTCTGTTTCATGTAGTATTGTTTCTAGGATTAAATGTAATTTCAAACACAGGTTCTAATCAGTAACTTGCAGTATTTGCTATGAGACAGTTCAGTTGTATTCTGTGATTATTCGCTAATATTTCAATGCTGTTCACGTATTGAGACAGATGGAGAAACCAACATGTTTAAATCTATTTTTCCCTATTTTGCAAGCTGCATGCACGACCTCTTTCCGAATAGTTAAATTTTATCATTGGAATTTTGCCAATCCAAAAGCTTCTAAACTATTTCCTTTTCCTCGATCAAAGCTCAGATGATCTGCCAACAGAAACTTTCAGCTTAGATCCTATCTTTATTAAACATCAATTCGCCTTTGCCAAAAGCCACGAGTTAAGCAAACTATTGCATAACTTGGCTGGAACAGTATCAATTTTGATTAAAATAACAGACGTTGACATAGAAACTGGGATGTGTATACGATTTTACCTTCTCTAGCACGTATGTACAATAGCCAGAGATGATGTATTCCATCCCAAAATTCCACTTCGAGATTCCACAGGAAATAAATGTTTTAAAGGCTCACAATGCGACACGAAAATCTACCCACCCCAACAGCCTTTACATGAACAATTTTTGAGTATCTTGATTTTCTCAAAAATAGCTCTAACAATTTTTATTAAAATACCATATGTTTAATATATTTTTATGACAAAAAATATTTTATCTTGAATATGCTGAGAATAGCCTCTGAAGATCTCTTCATTTTGGAGAGCTTTTGTATAAATGGTAAACTGTAAGAGACAGACACCAACTTACTAAAGAAAAAACCTTATGTGTTTCATTCACATGACTTTCTCTATATCTCTGCAACAGATTATTGTTGTAGAGCTTATGCTTCTATTTAATCGAGAAAAAATCAGCAGAAATGGTCCTATTAGTTACTTCCTTATAAGTAGAAGCGAAATAAGAGAGTTCCATAGGTTAAAGTGAAAGCCAAAAGCTGGTTGCTATGTGACTGATGTTCCTTTGTTTGTATGGACCGGAATTGTTAAATTCCTGTATGAGAAAAGTAGTTTTTTTTTTTTTTAAAGCGGAAACCAAAAAACAAGGAGTATCTCAAAAACGATCAACTCCACGAAAAAAATGTATGTAAGATAAATTGTGTGTTTTAAGGTGCTCTACATTTTTTGTGTTGTAAGCTTTTGGCCATCTCTTATGGTTTAGTAGTTATGTAAAATTCCGTAAAATTCATCCACAGTATAGTAGCCTTCAGAGGCTATTCCCAGAAAATTCAAGATATACATTTTATTTGTCGTGTAAATATCTTTAATATACGAAATTTTAATCAAAATCGTTAGAACCATTTTTTAGAAAATCAATGTAAAGGGTAGTTTATGATGGGGGGATTCTTTCAAAATCTTAAATATTAACTATGGTATTTTATCGACTTTCGTTTTTGAATTATAGTGTTCACAGACACACGGACCTTTTTCTGAAAATGCTTTTTTTTTTTGGATACAGGAGACCCTAAAACATATGTTTCCGGTGAAATTACGGTATCAAATTTTTGGGTGGAGTGCAATTCCTTCTCTATACACTATGTACATAGTACGTATGGAGAAAGTAAAAATGTAGATCCCATTATAAACACACAATTTATTTCACATACATCTTTTCGTGGTGTTGACTATTTGCTTGATATTCCCTGTTACTGGTTTTAAAATACTTTCATACAGAAAATTGTCAACTCCTGACCACGCAAAAAACGAATTTTAATCATACAGCAACAGTTTTTAAAAGATTTGACTATATGTAGTTTTAGCCTATTGTATTCCCACATTTCCTTCTACTTACAACGAAGCAAGTAATAAAACATTCTAAAAATTCTTTATCTCGATTAGTATGATGCAGCAATTTGTTACCGAGTTGTCGAGAAAGTCATGTGAGTGGAACGCATAATATATATCAACAATCCTTAAAAAGGTGCTTTGAGTGCATCTCAAGTCTGCACCAGACTTCACAAGAAAAATCTGATATGTTCCATTCTCATGGCATTCTCTATCTACTTTATGATAATCAATAAGCAGACATTTTTGTTATTGCTTCATGGTCATATCGTGGGCTTTCACCTGTGAAACTGTAGGTTCAGAACTTTAGGTTAAACTTTATATTACTAAACACACGCACATTCACTCTCACATTCATACTTCCAGACTTTATGGGGGATAGGGAATAATTCCGGTTAAAGAAAAATTCCTCACCCCAGCCGGGAATCGAACCCGGGACCTCCGGGTGAGAAATCAGCTCGCTGACCACTCGACCATGGAGGCAGTCATTAGCAGAAATTGTTTAAATTATTTGCTTCCTTTTAAAACGATAGTCAAATGTTTTAAAAGCTGATTGCCAAGTGGTTGAAATCTGTTTCTATGAAGGGCCAGGAGTTTACAGCTTTCCGTGTGAGAAAAGTTTAAAAGATTTTAAATCTGAAACTAACAAAGAACCTCTCAGAAATGGTCAATTCCATGTAAAAGCCGTGTGCGACATAAATAATGTGTTTTAACATGATCTACATTTTTTGTGTAAGTTTTGTCTATCTCTTATGGTTTACCAGTTACAGAAAAGCCAGCAAAATTCATTTACAATAAAGAGATGTTTAGAGAATAATCCCAGAAAATTCAAGATATACATTTTTATTTGTCATATAAATATCTATAACATACGATATTTTAATCAAAATCGTTTTAGCCATTTTTGAGAAAGTCAATGTTCCAGAATTTTTTCCATGTAAAGGGTAGTTTGGGTAGAGGGGATTTTTTTCAAAATCTTCGTGATGCATCCCTGGAAGATAGTAAACCGAAATACCCAATTTGGTATTTTCTCAACTTTTCTTTTCTTCACACATGTGGACCCTTTTCTAAAAATCGATGTGTTCCATTCATATGCTTTTCTATATATCTCTGCAACAAAATATTGTTAAAAAGCTTATATTTCTATTTATTTCATGCTAATCGAGAAAAAATTATCAGAAATAGTCTTATTACTTGCTTCCTTGTAAGTAGAAGGGAAATAAGGGAGTAGCATAGTTTAAAGTGATAGTCAAAAGCTGGTTGCTATGTGACTGAAGCTCCTTTGTTTGTATGGATAGCGGATGACAAATTCCTGTATGAGAAAAGTATGAGTTTTATTTGTCAGGGAAAGCTTTAATATACGATATTTTAATCAAAAACGTTAAGAGCCATTTTTGAGAAAATCAAAATTTTCGAAAAATGTTGCATGTAAAGGGTAGTTTGGGGTGGAGGGATATTTCTTAAAATCTTCGTCCCGCATCTCTGAAAGATACTAAACTTAAATGCCAAGTTTGGTATTTTACCGACTTTTCGAGTTGTCGTGTTCACACACACACACACACACACACACACACACACACACACACGGACACTTTTCTGAAAATGCTTCTTTTTTGGATACAGGGAACCCTAAACATATATTTCCGGTGAAATCTCGGTATCGAATTTTTGGATGGAATGCAAAACATCCTCTATACACTACGTACATAGTACGTCTAGAGAAACTCAATTTTCACTCATTCTCCACTCGTCTTTCAATAGAATTTTGCTTCTGAATCTGATTTTGGCACTCAAGTGATATCTATTTATGAGTGCCCCAAAAGTAACGACCCTAAAGTACAATTTGCTCAAATATTAAATGACATGTACATCCTTGATTGGTGAAACGAGTGCTTTCCAGTTGCTCGTTGCAATTGCCTGTTATCAACATCAGTTCGTCGAAAAGAACCGGAATTAAATAGAAGCTAGTGAAGCCGGTGTCGGAGAGGGCGGAGACCCTGTGGCTGTAAAAATGGGGGCGGTTCCCCGCGGAGAAAACCACTCAGTGCTCAACAAGCTGCCGCGGGAATTAAATGTATCTTCATTACCAATCAATCAACAGCTCACAAACCCGAGTCAGCAAAAGGAATTTTGTATACTACACGTTTTATTGGATCCGACGTAGTAAATTGATGCTATTAACCGATAATGGGAAGGCCTTCCTAAGAAGAAATACACTGCAATCCGTGATGCAAACTTAGGGAAAGTTCAGAGCAGGTACATAATTTGGTTCTGTAACTTCCCTCCTCATTGATCCACGATAACAACTACTTTTCTTGTTTAGTTATTACTTTCTCTGCACCTTCTGCGAACATAGTAGATAAAGAAGGTATGGTATTCCAACAAAAAATTCGACTCCGAGATTTCACCTGAAATCTAGGATTTTGGGGCTCATTAAATCTAAATCCAACATTTTTAGAAAAGACGCCAGCGTGTGTGTGCATGTGTGTGTGGAACAATTTTCAAACAGTTTCAGTTTCTCAAAAATGGCTCAAAGGATTTTGATTAAAATACCATAAATTAAATATATTTACCTGATAAATAAAATGTATATCCTTAATTTTCTCGATGACCTGTTTATACTGAATGAATTTTGCTGAAATTTGCAGAACTGGTAAACCGTAATGGATAAAAGCTTTTTAAACACAAACTTTAGATCTCGTTAAAAATATAATTTATGTCATATACGTGTTTTGGTAAAGCTGACCGTTTCTGAAACATTCCTTGTTTTTGGTTTCAGCTTTAAAATACTTATATTTTTCTCATAAGGGAATTTGGCACCTACTGGCCATACAGACAAAGGAATTTCAATCACATGGCAACCAGTTTTTAAAATATTTGACCATCGTTTTAGCCTAATGTATTCCCTTCTACTTACAAGGAAGCAAGTAATAAGACAATTTCTGCTAACATGTATCTTCATTAGCATTAAATATATAAAAGAATAAGCTTTTTAACAGAGATGTGATTTATTACAGAGATGCAGAGAAAGTCATGTGAATGGAACACATCAGTTTTTTAAAGTTAGATTCTTTTGATTTTTTTTTAGATCACAATTAATATAAATATGACAATTTCTAACATTTCTCCAGCGACAGAGCAATTATTTGCTTGGAACAGGCACTAAATAGTTAGGGAAGAAGAAATTAATAACTAGCTTAATAAAATCTAGAACATTTACAAAATGAGGCTAAATATGTGTAATATACATATAACGAAAGTTAAAATCATGTCTATGACCGAGCTTAATTTAAATTAAATGGAGTATATGCTTACTTTTTATGCTGGTCTGAAAGCGAGTGTATCGTAAATCAGTATTTAGAAGTGTATTCTTTTAATTAATTGCATCATTTGCCTCCGTGGTGTAGCGGTTACCATTCTAGTCCTTAAAGCCCAAGATAACACGTTCAAAGCTGGTGGAGGGTGATGCATTTTTTCGAACGCAAAAATCCTTAACACGGTTTCCTTCGGAAGGAAGTAAAGCAGATGATCCCGTGTAATGTTTATTTGCACGTAAAAGAACCTCATACCTTGAAACAAGAACGTTCTTGGGCAAAATTCCCCCATTTCGCGTCCGAAAGTCATCACTTCGTCCTGTAGTGCCAGCGAGCATGCGCTGTGCTAGGCCTAGGTTAGTGTGTGTGTGTGTCAAATTGATTTTAGTGTGTTTAATTTTTAGTACTGGTTTCTTCTCTAGTGATTTTTCATACTTTGGTGGTATACACATTACATTGGTTCCGACCCGGAAACAGTTGCTTTCCGCAGTTGCTAGCAATCACTGTTATTTCTTCCCCCACCATGCACATTTTGGTACTTAAGAAAATGCCTTAAGGGGATGGTGTAGTGGATATTACCAAGTCCAGATGACATCTTGGCTCCTAGACGCTTTGCAGTAGATAATAAGGTTAATTTCTCTTCTTAAAAGAGGTTACATATACCTACATACACATATACAGAAAGTTAATGAACTACACCGAAATAAGTTCACAGAATATGTGGATCACGTAAATAAGTGATTTGAGATAGGAGACTTAAAGTCGTAACTTCGAAATTTTAATAAACAGGCCATAAGTTTCTGAAGTGCCAGTACGCCACTGGCTAATTTATCAACCATTCGAGAGCATAACACGAAAACCGAAGGGACATATTACAGCGTACCTCTCTGGCGTAGTGGTTATGATACTGGCTTTCAAGTGAAGGATAGTTTCCGAGTTCGGCTCCCGTTCACGTATCGCGGCACTTCGTTTGGAATGAAAATAATAATAATAATAATAATAATAATAATAATAATAATAATAATAATAATAATAATAATAATAATAATAAACATTTACTCTATGTCAGGAATCGAGCTCATGACCTGTGGGATAGCAGCGTTACGCATTAAGCCACCAAAGCAGTTGAAAAAACGCCTCCAGAGTAGGCTGGCTACATAACTCAAGAATGTAGTTAATGAATGCTCAGTGTCGTACTGTTAGTTCGAAATTTTACAGATTTTTGCGACATTAAATCTTGAGGACGCTAGTAACGAGCTGCTAAAAATATATATTTCTATACTCGGGCAGCACTTATAAAGACACTCTTAGCCATTTTTTTTCAAACTGCTTTGCTTTAACACCGTCTTATCAGCACCTGATACCCACACGTATGCGTTGTGTTTATCCAGGGACCATGCAACGCCAATCTCAAATTACTTACATCAGTCACGTGCACAATCTCGCAAATTATTTCACTGTAGTTCATTAACACCCAGTATACACATACATGGTCGTCTCCTTAGCGCGGTGGTAGCGCAGCTGCCTACCAAGCGGGAGACCTGGGTTCGATCCCCAGTACCGGCGTGGGGATTTCTCCCCCGCTGGGAGACCTGGACCGGGGTGCACTCAGCCTCGTGAGGTCCCTGGGGGGCCAATTGAGGAGCTACTTGATGAAGAAGTAGCGGCTCAAGGTCGTGAGGACCGCATTAACCGGCCGGGAGGGGCTCGAGGCGCTGACCACGTCTCACCCTCCAATACTGCACCCCATCCATGACGTCTGTAGTGGACCGAGATGGGGGACGCAGCGGCCGGGCGGTAGGCCAAGGCTCCCCGTGAGCTGTCGTGCCATGGAGCTATACACATACATACTTGATCTTCAGATTTTTTAGGCCTTTGCCGCCAGTCGTTTGTCCGCGAATAAAGACAATACTAGGTAACGAGTTCATTACGCATTGTCTCCTACAGGACTAGAGAACGAGAAGTAGAAGGAGTGAATGTCGACAGTTTCGAGGTCTCCTTTGTGAAATGGGACTTGCATCGTATATTTCCAATATTTATTTACATTTTAAACATTTGCTTGCTCCTTATAAACCACAGTCGTAGTATTTATACTGATAGGTAACATATTCTTCCAGTTCGGAAGTAGCACACAATCGCGTAGCTTCTGTGATCGGTGGTCTCATCCATCTCGCGTGTAAAAAAACGCACAATATATGTATACAGTACAGACCGCCCAGTAATAAACCCGTTTACTAAGTCGGAAATACACGAGTCCAAGGTGCAATTTCGCACCTCCCCTTTGAGACAAGGGGCTCGCTGAATTAATAACGGCGTCATACATTTAAACCCAATGGTTCTAAAAACCGAATAAATCTGAGGACCCGGTATAACGCAACTATCGTATATCTTTCCATGCGTGTAATGTTTCCCATTCTTAACATTGTAGTTGATCTATTGTGAATAAGGGTGAAAATAATGCACTTATTCATCATTAATATCGTCTTATTTAGATAACAGTTCAGATTCCTTAGACTGTTTAAGTCAAGCCACAGATAAACTCGCCTTATGGCTTGAGCAATGTACTGTAAAAGTAGCTTAAACTCAAGCTCTGAAACCGGAATTTAGTTTTTAGAGTAGGGTTAAATTTTATGAACTTGGTTGAATTCTTAATTAGTTTGTAATAACTAAGTCAGAACGTGCCGACAGTATGTTTCTGGTGTATAACTTGCATAGGCGCCAAGCGAGAGGTTCTCCATAAAGATGACAAATGTGTAGTGGAGGGAGAAAAGGGGAAGAAGCTCTCGCAAGCAGTTCCCCCTTCCTGCAGAAAGCCGGGCAGCAGTTCGAGGAAATCGTGGAATTATTACCAATAAAAGTATACGCGGGGAAGTTTGGAATGGATAGAGCATGTAACTAAGAACCTTAAGAACAGAAAATAAAGCTTAAATTTATAATTACTCTTAGAAAAAATCTTATGTGTTCCATTCACATGACTTTCTCTGCAACAAATTATTGTTAGAAAGCTTATGCTTCTATTTACTTCATGCTAATTAGCAGAAATAGTCTTATTACGTGCTTCCGTGCAAGTATAAGCGAAATAAGGGAGAACCATAGGTTAAAGTGATAGTCAAAAGCTGATTGCTATGTGACGGAAGTTCCTTTGTTTGTATGGATGGAGTTGACAAATTCCTGTATGAGAAAAGTATAAGTTTTTCGAAGATGAAACCAATAACAAGGAATATCGCAAAAACTATCAACTCCACGAAAATCTATATTACATAAATTGTGTGTTTTAATGTGCTCTACATTTTTTGTGTGTAAAATTTTGTCCATCTCTTACGGTTTAGCAGTTAAGCAAAATTTCGTAAAATTCATCCAGAATAAAGTAGTCTTCAGAGACTATTCCCAGAAAATTCAAGGTATACATTATATTTGTCAGATAAATATCTTTAATATATGATATTTTAATCAAAATAGTTAGAGCCATTTTTGAGAAAATCAACATTTTGTAAAAAAAGTTCCATGTAAAGGGTAGTTTAAGTTGGGGGGATTTTCTTGAAATCTTCGTGTCGCATCTTCGGAAGTTTTGTACTTAACGGTATTTTAGTTTCTGAGCTATGCTGTCCACACACACACACACACACACACACACACAAACACACACACACACACACACACGGACCTTTTACCAAAAATGCCTTTTTTGGATTCAGGTGGACCCAAAACTGTATTTCCAGTGAAATCTCGGTATGGCATTTTTGACTGAAATTCAATATCTTCTCCATACACTATGTACCTAGTACCTATGAGTAGAGAAAGTAAAAATCTAGCATTACTAGTTTGGAATTTCGAACATTCAGTCTTACATATCCTTAAGCCATAGAAAGTTTCTCTTATTACTTTCTCTACACGTACTATGTGCATAGTGTATAGAGAAGGTATTGCACTCCACCCAAAAATTCGAACCCGAGATTTCACTGGAAATAAATGTTTTAGGGTCCTCTGTATCCAAAAAAAGCATTTTCAGAAAACGGTCCCTGTGTGTGTGTGTGTGTGTGTGTGTGTGTGTGTGTGTGTGTGTGTGAACACGATAACTCAAAAACGAAAATTTGGTAAAATACCAAGCAAGTATTAAGTTTAGTATCTTCCAGGGATGCGTCACGAAGATTCTGAGAAAAATCCCCCAACCCAAACTACCCTTTACATGGAACTTTTTTGGAAAAATTTAATTTTCTAAAAAAGACTTAACAATTTTGATTAAAATGTCAAATATGAAGGATATTACCTGACAAATAAAATGTATATCTTGAATTTTCTGGAAATAACGACTGAGGACTTTTATTCTGGATGAAGTTTACGGAATTTTGCATAACTGCTAAACCGTAAGAGATAGATCAAAACATAACACACAAAAAATGCAGAGCACGTTAAAACACACAACTTTTATCATATGCATTTTTTTCGTGGAGTTGATCGTTTTTGACACATTCCTTGTTTTTGGTTTCAGCTTTCAAAAACTTATACTTTTCTCATACAGGAATTTGTCAACTCCTGTCCATACAAACAAAGGAACTTCAGTCACATAGCAACCAGCTTTTGACTATCAATTTAATTTATGTTACTCCCTTATTTATCTTCTACTTAAAAGGAACCAAGTAATAAGACTATACCTGCCCTTTTTCTATAGATTCGCATGCAGTATAATGAAGCATAAGTTTTTTAACAATAATTTCTTGCAGAGATGTAGAGAAATCATGTGAATGGAACGCATCGGTTGTTTTTAATCTCTCAGAAAATACATAGTTAGTCCTTCACCATAATTTTCAATCGAAAAATTTAGACTTGAAATGTTTTGTTCACCATTATACATTTGAAAGATGTGAGCATCTACTAAAGGACATGTAGAACAATACGAAACAAAAGGAAGGAGCAGAAAAACGGAGAGAGGCGAAAAGAAAGATTTGATTTAGGAGCACGGACTTCCTGTATCTTATCTTAGCCAGTGTCCAGAGAGGGATGAATCCCATCCCGAGTATAAATCGTGCCTGTTTGAGTTCGATCCAAACCCCCGGTCCCTCTTCTTCAAAATGTGCACATAAATCCGGAAACCAGCCGCCAATTATTGTGATGAGGGTGCGGGCCACGGTCAAAGGTCACTCTGATGGCCTTAGATAGCTCACACAAACCGACAGCATTCATCCCCTATTAGCTCTTTAATTTCTTTATCTTAGCTTATATTTTCACCACATTGCGTATTACATACTTCTTCGAAAGCATTTCCAAACTGCTTCTGTGTGTGGTGTTTAGGATGCCAGCCTAAAATCTAGAAGAAAAAATCTGATGTGTACCATTCACATGACTTTCTCTACATCTCTGCAACAAATTATTATTAAAAAGTTTATACTTCTATTTTCTTCATTCTAGTCAGAAAAAAAAATAGCAGATACAGTCTATTACTTGCTTCCTTGTTAGTAGAAGCGAAATAAGGGGGTACCATAGGTAAAAGTGATAGTCAAAAGCTGGTTGCTCTGCGACTGAAGTTCCTTTCTTTGTATGGATACGAGTTCACAAAGTCCTGTATGAGAACAGTATGTCTTTATAGCTGCAAAAGACAAGGAATATCTCGAAAACAATCAACTCCACGAAAAAACGGTACATAGCACAAATTGTGTGTTTTAAGGTGTTCTACATTTGTTGTGTGGTAAGTTTTTGTCCATCTCTTACGGTTTAGCAGTTATGCAAAATTCCGTAAAATTGACCGAGAATAAAGTAGGCTTCAGAGGCTATTCCCAGAAAATTCAAAATATACATTTTATTTTTCATGTAAATATCTTTAATATAAGACACTTTAAACAAAGTCATTAGAGCCATTTTTTAGAAAATCAAAATTTTCGAAAAAAGGTCCATGTAAAGAGTAGTTTGGGGTGGAGGGATTTTTCTCAAAATCTTCGTGTCGCATCCCTGGAACATACTAAACTTAAATACCAAGTTTGGTATTTTACCGACTTTTCGTTTTTCAGTTATCGTGTTCACAGACACTCGGACACACTGGCACACGGACCTTTTTCTGAAAATACTTTTTTACATATATTTCCGGTGAAATCCCGGTATCGAATTTTTTTGGTGGAGTGCAATACCTTCTCTATATACTATATACATAGCACATATAGAGAAAGCAAAAATTAGCAGAAATAGTCTTATTACTTGCTTCCTTGTAAGTAGAACTGAAATAAGGGAGTGCCATAGGTTAAAGTGATGGTCTATAAATTTTTCGCCGCAAATTAATTATGGAATAATCTATATTGATATAATAAATTCTTAAAAAGTTGATAGGGAAAAATATAACGGTTAATACAACTTTATTGGAATAGAAAAATATTTCGATTGCTGACTGTTGCATCATAAGATGGGCGAAACGTTGGCAAATTTTAGCCTAAAGTCGCTATCTACACCGGAAATACTGGACCAGAGTAATCTCTTTGTATGGTATTTCTTATCTCTTTTGTTTCTGATAATGTTTTGAGACTATTTTCGTGCTTCGATATGAAAAAGTTAAGGACGAAATGCATTTTGCAACAAAAGCTGGTATTGGAAACCGAGATAATAAATGCGGTGGTGAATAAAGAGCTGTGCGTTATTTGAGTTAATAGTGTACCTTAGTTTTAGAAACCTAGTAATGGCAAAATTACCGGCCTTAAGTATTTAGTTTACCTTCGTTGCAGTTATACACAACTATTTAAAGCACACAAAGAAAATGCATATGTTCATTTCCAAGTGCACTCTTTTTACTTTCTCTATACCCGCTATGTATATAGTGTATAGAGAAGGTATTGCACTCCACCAAAAAATTCGATACCGAGATTTCACCGGAAACATATGTTTTAGGGTCCCCTGTATCCAAAAAAGTATTTTCAGAAAAAGGTCCGTGTGTCAGTGTGTCCGTGTGTCTGTGAACACGATAACTCAAAAAACAAAAATTCGGTAAAATACCAAACCTGGTATTTATGTTTAGTATCTTCCAGGGATGCGACACGAAGATTTTGAGAAAAATCCCCCCACCCCAAACTACCCTTTACATGGAACTTTTTTCGAAAATTTTGATTTTCTAAAAAATGGCTAACGATTTTGATTAAAAGATCGTATATTAAAGATATTTACATGACAAATAAAATGTATATTTTGAATTTTCTGGGAATAGCCTTTGAAGACTACTTTATTCTCGGTCAATTTTACGGAATTTTTCATAATTGCTAAACCGTAAGAGATGGACAAAAACTTACCTTACAACAAATGTAGAGCACCTTAAAACACACAATTTATGTTATATACATTTTTTTCGTGGAGTTGATTATTTTTGAGATATTCCTTGTTTTTTTTTCAGCTATAAAGACATACTTTTGTCATACAGGAGTTTGTGAACTCCTGTCCATACATACAAAGGAAATTCAGTCACAGAGCGACCAGCTTTTGACTATCACTTTAACCAATGGTACCCCCGTATTTCGCTTCCACTATCAAGGAAGCAAGTAATAAGACTATTTATGCTAAATTTTGTTCCATTAGATGAAGTAAATAGAATAATTTGTTGCCGTGATATAGAGAAAGTCTTGTAAATGGAACACATCAGATTTTCTTTAGGTTCTGATAATGTATCGACGCTATTTTCAGTGATTCGATATGAAAAATTTAAGAATGAAATGCATTTGCAGCGAAAACAGGTCATAGAAACTGGGAGTAATAAATGCAGTTGTAAATGAACAGCTGTGCGTTATTTGAATTAATAGATTAACCGAGATTTAGAAACCTAGGGTGACCGAAATTATCGGCTTTAGTGTACAAGGACTTAGGATCAAACTCTTGACTCTTCTTTCTTTTGATTTTGATGATGTATCGACACTACTTTCAGTGCTTCGGTATGAAAAATTTAAGAATAAAATGCATTTTGCATAAAAGACAATGTCTTGCAAATTGGTAGTAATGAATGCAGAGGTGAATAAAGAGCTGGGTGTTATTTGAGATAATAGTTTAACCCAGTTTTAGAAATCTACGGTAACAGAAATTACCGGCGTTAGTGAACATGGCGTCAAGTAATTATACGCAACTATTTCAAGCAAAGACTGTATGTTCATTTCCAAGTGTACGATTCAAAATCTTGGACCACCGAAACCAGTTTGTTATCTCTCTCTGAGTGAAGTTTAGGAGCGAAAATTCCTGGTGGACAGAGATATTTCATTAAAAGTCAGTAAATGTAGGGGCTTGTTTCTCACGCTGAAAACGACCACGGTGGGTCTCGCTTAGCATCACAAACATTTTTACGGTTTCCCGGTAAGCATATAAAATGGCTTCTCTCGTTTTTAAGAGCTTCATAATTACCAACGCTAACTTTTGAATGACGAGTTAGTGGAGTGGAATGGAAGTTTTGACCATTAAAACTCTCGTATCGTCTTGTCTCTAAACTCAAGCCCAGAAACTCTAAAGGTAGATATTTCACTATGATCGCCATTCCTCCTTGTAGGTGATATTTACACATATATTTCTGCAGATGTGTATAATGAAAGTATTATTCCTAGATTCAAAAATCTGATGTGCACCATTCGCATGCCTTTCTTTAGCTGTTCCGCAAATAAACCTTTTATTCACAAGATGACCTTGTTACCTTTATCATGTTAATCAATATAAACATTATCAGAATTATTCTTATTACTAGCTTCCTGTAACTACGAGGGCCGTTGAAAATCTTTGTTTGCGGAGAGCCATTCAAAACAAACGAAGAGGAATGCTGACTTCAGGAATTGTGTTGATCCATGACAACGCTCGTCCACACACTGCTGGCACAACCCATCGGCTCCTTGAACAATTTCAATGGGGCATTTTCGATCATCCGCCGTACAGTCCTGACCTTCTCCCTGAACTGAAGACGTGGCTAGAAAGGCAGCACTTTCAAACCAACGAAGATCTTAAAAACAGCGTCAATGCTCATTTGAAATCATTGGCGACAACATTTTTTGAAGCGGGTATTGCAAAGCTTGTGCACAGGTACGATAAATGTCTCAATCTTTTCGGTGATTATGTTGAAAAATAACCATAAGTGTACAAAACTTTTAGTATTAAAACAATTGTTTCCATGAACTTGTCCTTTATTTATAGCCAATCGGAGGTTGAAAAAAAAAACGGTGCTCGTGGAAGGAATATAAGAAAATGAACAAACTGAAGCTATAGTCTGGTCCTTTAAAAGCCAGTCACTGTATGAAACAATTGAAATTCCAATCTCTTTGCCTGCCAGGAGTACACGAACGAGACACGAGAAGAAAGATTTATTCCCGTTTGAGAAAACTTTATTTGGCTAAAATTGAAACCAATAATTTGGAATATCTCGAAATCAATTAACTCAAAAAAAAAAAAAAAAAAAAAAAAAAAAAAAAAAAAAAAAAAAAGGTGTATGGCATAAATTGTGTCCTTAATGAGATCCACAGTTTTTGTGTGGTAAGCTTTTGTATGTCTCTTGCGGTTTGCCAGTTATATAAGTCATTCAGAATGAAGAGGTCTTCAGAGGCTATTCACAGAAAATTCAAGATATACATTTTATTTGTCATAAGAATATCTTAAACATACGGTATTTTAATAAAAATCGTTAGACGCATTTTTGAGAACATAAAAATGTTCGAACATTTTTCCATGTAAAGGGTAGTTTGGGTTGGGTTTTTTTTCTCAAAATCTTTGTGTCGTATCCTTGGAAGATATTCAACTTAAATACCAAGTTTGATGTTTAACCGACTTTTAATTTTTGAGCTATGCTGCCCACAGACACACACACACACATACACACACAGAGGCATATTCCTAAAAATGCCTGTTTGGGAATCAGGAGATCTCAAAACATGTATTTCCGGTGCAATCTCGGTATCAAATTTTTTCGTGGATTGCAATACCCTCTCAATACTCTATGTGCATAGTACGTGTAGAGAAAGTAAAGAGTCCCCGTAATCGTTTATTTTCTATTTACTGATTCGAAAGTTAAGGATATTTTATTTTTAAATGTTGGTAATGTCCATGGCAACACTTCACTTCTATTTTCATGCTAATAATGATTGTTGTCTTTACTTTCTCTATACGTGCTATGTACCTACATAGTGTAGAGAGAAGGTATTGTATTCCACCCAAAAATCGATACCGAGATTTCACCGGAAATGCATGTTTTGGATCCCACTAAATATACTGGTATTTAAGTTAAGTATCTTTCAAGGATGCGACATGAGGATTTTCAAGAAAGTCCTCCCACCCCAACTACCCTTTACATAGAACTTTTTTCGAAAAATGTTAACTTTCTCAAAAATGGCTCTAACGATTTTGATTAAAATATTTCATATTAAAGATATGAATATGTATATTTTGAATTTTCTGGGAATAGCCTTGAAGACTACTTTATTCTGGATGAACTTTACCCAATTTTGCATAACTGCCAAACCGTAAGAAATAGACATAAACTTACCACACAGAAATGTAGAGCACATTAAAACACACAATTTATATTTTAGACATTTTTTTTCGTGGAGTTGATCCTTTTTGAGATATTCCTTGTTATTGGTTTCAGATTTGAAAAACTTTATTTTTCTCATACAGGAATTTGTCAAACTCCTGTCCATACAAACAAAGGAATTTCAGTCACATAGCAACCAACTTTTGACTATCACTTGAACCTATGGCACTCCCTTATTTCGCTTCTTACAAGGAAGTAAGTAATTAGATTATTTCTACTATTTTTTCTTGATTAGCATGAAGTAAGTAGAAGAATAAGCTTATTAATTGGAGTTGGCCGTTTTTGAGATATTCGTTGTTATAGCTTTCAGTTTTATAATACTTGAACTTTTCTCATACGGGGATTTGTCAACTTCTGGCCATGTCAACGGATTTCAACTGAGGCGTTAATATATGGAAGCCAAGAGTTTTCATATCTAGTGTTTATTTTTTGTTAATGGAAAGAAATTGATGCCATATTGATTTATTGAGTATGTAGTAAAGAAGTAATTATTTACTGAAAGTAGCTAGCTTGTAAGTGTTCTTGAATATCAGAATATTGAATTTAATGTGTATTTTAAGTATACTTTCATTTATGTTCAGAAATAATTATTTTAAAAAATGCAACAATAATTGCATTGCTACGTGCATGAAAAAGGAAGTTGTTCTTTCTAGTATACCGCATCCCCAAGCGTGTATGCCCATATTTAAATATTCTCTAAGCGCAAATAGCTTATGAAATAAATATTATATGTACCAAAAACAATTTAATTATAAATAAAAAGAAGTCTGTATTATATACTTCCTTAAAGAATGTTTAATAAGGAGAAACATGTAGAATAAGCTTTGAGCCTATATAAGAGCTGAATAGAAGCTCACCTTTGTCCATACGGAGACACTTCTGTCTCGTCCAGGACTGCTGCAGACAGTGGCGGATGTCCGTTAATCCGGGCAAAAGTCATGCTGTACTGTTCTCCAGAAAACGCCCCGCAATAAACCAAACACCCAACTTTTCCTATCAGGGCCAAAGGATAGAGTGGGGGAATTCCATCAAACACCTTGGCGTCACTCTTGATAAGGGCCTAACGTTTCGTGAACACGTGCGGGGAACGTCGGACAGAGCGAAGGGGTCGGTAGCCTCCCTTTACCCTGTACTGGCCTCCCAGATGCCGGTTCACTTAAAGTCACGCCTTTTCAAGGCGCTTGTAGTCCCCCTGATGCTCTATGCCTGCGAAGTGTGGGGTATGGCAGCAGACTCCTGGCTTCTCTGGTTGCAGCGGGTACAGAATAGAGGACTCCTGCCCATATATTGTTTGTCGACGTTTCCCTTTGAGGCTACTACATGAAGCTTCGGCCCTCCCATATGTGGAAGATGTTATTAGACGCCGGGCTCAAAAATTCTACGCCAGATTGGGCGACCATGAGAACGCACTTGTCAGATCTCTGGGGGAGTACCTACCCTCTGAACGCCGAAAGAGGTGTTTCCGGGTTCCCCGCATGGCTTGTGGGCACCCCCGGTAACAACGGCTTTAAACCAGCCAACAGCGTAATAGCTGAACAAAGCACCCCCCACTCCCATTGGGAGAGGTCTATCAAAATTTCACCACCATAATTAAATAAAAAATAAACACCAGCGGAGCAGAGGAAAGGATGCTGCTCCTGAAAATGCAACCGCTCGAGGAGCCTACCAGCGCTACCTCCTTAACACCACCACTCGAAACCTCCAAAATTAAAACCTCAACCTTCACCTCATTCCTGTGGTTAAGCCCTTACCAGGGTAGGTACACAGCAACAACACCTAGGCTCACCACGAGCCTACCACACACGCACCTTTGTCATTCCTTATTGGTCAGTCTTCATGTGATCATTACTCGGCACAAGCGTAGCGTCCTATGCATTTGGCGGGAACGCGTGCTCTTACCACGCTAGTGGAATGTAATCTTAATTTATCTGTGCCATCCTACAGTCTTAATAATAATTATTGTATCCAGTGGTATTGAAGAATATATAAGAACATCTTACCAGTGAAACCAGTGTACCATTTACAAGTATTATATTAACTGTAATGCATTATCTCCCTCGCGGCCACGATCCTGAGACGTAATAATGCCTATTACAGTGAATAATACTAAAAAGAATCTCAATTAGCTCGCCGATGAATATATTTGTAATGCAACCAAATGGCAACCTCCTTTTAAAAGATTTAACTATCGCTTTAGCCTAGTGTATTTCCTTATTTCACTACTACTTGCTAAGAAGGCAAGCAAACAATAACACAAATTCTGCTAATGTTTATCTTGATTAGCATGAAGCAAATAGAAGAGTGAGCTTTTTAAGAACAATTTATTACAGAAATGTAGAGAAAGTCATGTAAAATTTTTGGTCAAATTTCACAGCTTTGGCGAAAGAGTGTGGTGCTTAACAGACTTTTAATTTTTGAGTTTGCTGTTCACAAACACATATAGGCCTTTTTCTAAACATGCTCTTTTTTTAATTCAGGGGACCTCAAAATATATTTACGGTGGAATCTCGTAATCTAGTTTTTGGGTGTAATGTAATACTTCTCTACCTACTACATACATGTTATATCAGGTAGAGAAGGTAAAAAATCCGAAGTGTTCCATTCACATGACTTTCTCTACATCACTGAAACAAATTATTGCTAAAAAGTTATTATTCTGTTTACTTTATGATAATCGACTTAAAATTGTATTAATTACTTGTTTCCTTGTAAGTTGAAGGAAAATAATGGAATACACTAATAGTCAAATATTTTAAAAGCTAGTTGCCATTTGGTTGAAATCCGTTTCTATGCAAGGCCAGGAGTTTACAACTTACTGTGTTTAACGTCCTTTAACCTGGTTGGTCATATCGGATGATGAATGAAATTGGTAAAATGATCTCAAGATCCATGGAGCTTAGAGTTACTTGACATTCGCCTTCTCAGGATAAGCGAAAACCTCGAAAAAAAAACCTTATCCGGGTAACTCACCCTAAGCGAGATTCGAACTCGCGACCTGTTGAATAAGAGGGACACTTCATTTTTTGTGTAGGAAGCTTTTATCTATCTCTTACGGTTACCAGTTACGCAAAGTTCATTCAGAATAGAGAGGGTCTTTAGAGGCTATTCCCAGAAAATTAAAGATATACATTTTATTTGCCATATAAACATCTTTAATATATGGTATTTTAATCAAAATCGTTAGTCATTTTTGAGAAAATCAAAATTTTTAAAAAATGTCCATGCAAAGAGTAGCTTTGTGTGGGGGTGGGGGATTTTTCTTATAATATTCGTGTCCCATTCCTGGAGGTTACTAAACCTAAATACCAAGTTTGGTATTTTACCAACTTTTCGTTTTTAAGTTGTCGGACACGCACACGGACCTTTTTCTGAAAACAATTTTTTTCTTTTGGATACAGGGTACGATGAAACGTCTATCTCCGGTAAAATCTCGGTATCGATTTTTTGGACGGAATGCAATACCTTGTCTATACACTATGTGCATAGTACGTGTAGAGAAATTAAAAACGAGAAGTTTTGTATGATGGATTCATTCACATAGAAGCATTAACCCAAATATAACAAGAACACAAACATTTATTTACCAGTTAATAAACGAGCTATTCTGAATTATTATCGTTAACGTGAACATTAACACCATCGCCAAACGCTATCGCCTAACCTTGTAATCCCCAAGCTTTTATGTTGGCATTAACGGCATTCCAAAGAATACTAATGCACTAGCACAAAAGAGGGAAATAGAGTCATTTGATGAGAAGTTAATTGTTTTATTTGGTAAAAACAGTTGGTATTATGACAAAAAACGTAAACTAAAGAAAATAATTTGTTAAAATTAAATACATGGAAAGATATTGCGAATAAAGTATTATATGAATAAAGATTATTATTATTGTTATTTCTTTTTACCTTTTTTGGAAATATATAGGTTATAAACTATTTGTTTTGTTTTTTCAGGTGTGAAAACAAAGGGCATTCGTTCTAAGACAAGGCCACGGATCGTGCGAATGCGTGCTCCGCACACAGTCTACTGCCAAGTATTAGTAACGTATGTATGTATTGAATTAAACATAAATATAATTAAAAGTGGCGTGCATCTGCGTGAAAAAATTCTTAACATCGTCGGATGAAATTACCATTCACACGCCTAAGTTCTTCTTGCTTAATATTTCTGCAATATAGTCATAGAGTAGGTTTTTGATACACTCACTTGCTGTGCAATACGATTGAGAGACTTCTTAGTTGAACGAATACAGCATCAATTTCGTCTAGCTTTTCCTCCTTTAGAACATATCGTTTTCGCGTGTTTGGTTTAAAGTTTAGCGATCTCGTTGTTCTAAATGTATTAACCAAACGTCTCAAAAGTGTCAGGAAATTGCGACTGAAATTGTCTGCACAGCTTTCTACATGATTCAGTTTTCTCGTATGTATCGTACTCACGCGTGAGTTTGTTGGCAGGCATTTCCATGGACTAATAAGAGAACAACATTCCGAAGAAAATCACAACACACGCATTACCGAAACACTTCACAACATAGATAAGGTAATACTGAGAGAACTCATAGCTGATAAACGTACTGATTTGATTTGTGGAACCTTGGTCTATGGGGATGCTCACACTCCATTCTTCTCACCCTACATTCATCACTTTCGAGAGTTCGTCGAAAGTTTATTTTTGGAGTGTGCAGTTCCCAATCATACAACCTATGATAAGTTCATTAAGTAAAACTTCTAACGAGAGAGGTGAGGGAAACGAACTTAATATAGATTTGCCTGGCATTTTAGTAGCAGTAGCGGTGGTTGTCACCTATAACCAAGATAGAAACAAACGAGAGGTGCGACAAGATTTCAAAGAAACCATCAGATGCTTCAACAATATCGTTCCAATCAGATGACCGCAGTTGGTTAAAATTGCTCTAAATTGTCTAAGATATTTACTTCAAGCATGACTTAGGTGTCTATGGTCATTTAGTATTTTGTTTCATTTATATAGCTCCCTTTAATATCAACAACTCGTTAGTTGTAGGTTCTTTTTTAGGTTGGTTTCAAATAATTTTGTTTTTACCCAAACACGCACACATTCACACTCACATATAAACTTCCAGACTCTGTGGGGGATAGGGAATAATTCTGGCTGGAGAAAAATTCCTCACCCCAGACGGGAATTGAACACGGGACCCCCGGGTGAGAAGTCAGCTCGACCACGGAGGCTGTCATTGCATTAATAGCGAAACGTCTTATCCACCTGGTTTGGTAGCAGCTGATTAGGTATGCTTTCCCTTTCTTTGAAGCCTTGAAGATCCACAATGAAGATAGGATGTACAATTGAAGAATACGAATCCAATTACTCAAAACGACACCTGCATCCTCGTCCATATAACATAACAAGCAACACGCAATGTTGGAACTGACGTTCTGTTTAATGGTCCACGCACCAGCGACTTTCGCTAACGACTGACGAGTTTTTTGGTGCAACTGTTATAAAGCGTGGTCAACAGTAGTGCAGCAAACAACGTCTGCTGTAATTCAGGAAAAATGCACTTGCAAACAAAGCCAACCAACCATCTTAAAGATGCATGAAAAATATTAATTATATTTTTAGTATTAATTATATTTTAAGTATATAATTTATATATTATTGTATAATATTTTAAAAAAAAATCTAATGTGTTCCATTCACATGACTTTCTCTACATCTCTGCAATAAATTATTATTAAGAAGCTTATGCTTCTATCTACTTCATGCTAATCCAGAAAAAAGCTAGCAGAAATATTCTTATTACCTGTTTCCTTGTAAGTAGAGGCGAAATAAGGGAGTACCATAGGTTAGAGTGACAGTCAAAAGCTGGTTGCTATGTGACTGATGTTCCTTTGTTTGTATGGACAGGAGTTGACAAATTCCTTTATGAGAAAAGTATAAGTTTTTCAAAGCTGAAACCAAAAATAAGGAATATCTCAAAAACGATCAACGATTGTTATAACATAAATTTTGTGTTTTAACGTGTTCTACATTTTTTGTGTAGTATGTTTTTGTAGATCTCTTACGGTGTAGCTGTTATGCAAAATTCCGTAAAATTTAATCAGAATAAAGGAGTGTTCAGAGGCTATTCCCAAAAAATTCATGATATACATTTTATTTATCAGGTAAAAAATCTTGAAAATAAGATATTTTAATCAAAATCGTTAGTGCCAATTTTGAGAAAATCAAAATTTTCGAAAAAAGTTTCATGTAAAGGGTAGCTTGGGGTCGGGGATTTTCTTGAAAATCTTCGTGTCGCATCCTTGGAAGATACCAAACTTAAATACCAAGTTTGGTATTTAAACGGTATTTTGAGCTTAGCTGGTCACAGAAACACACACACACACATATAGACAGGCGACAGACACTGACATTTTTCTAAAAATGATTCTTTTGGATTCAGGGGGTCTCAAAACATATATTTCCTTAGAAATCTCAGTATCGAATTTGTGGGTGCATTACAATATCTTCTCTATACACTATGTACATAGTACGTGTAGAGAAAGTAAAACAGTTGTGATAAGCATAGGCATAATCAGAGCTAGAAAGTTCGTACCGTTCGCCGTCCCGTATATAGGTTGCGACCGACCATGTCCCTGCTTCAAAACAAGTGATTGATAAGAACACAACTGTGGAGATGCAAAAAAAAAAAAAAAAAAAAAAAAAAACTGTTGTCAAGGAAATATTCCTGTTTCCAGAGAGCAAAAATGACTAATGAGTCATTCAGAAACGTGCACCTATTTAGATAAATATATGTAACATAGAAATTGTTACATATATAAAAGTTGATTCTTGACTGATTTCCATATTTATATATGTACATGTTTTAAACACCCAAGCAATTATAACGTGGTTTGTAACATTTACTGATCGAAAATAAATATTCAAATAATAAAATTTATTTCTTAAATATCTTAAGACTTAAGGCAAAATCCAAAGCAGGAATAAACTAAATCTTTTCTTATCTGCTACAGTATTACTAAAATAATAATGTACTTCTGAAGCCTTTCTGCATCAGTATCATCAAGCAAATAGCGTTTATTAAGATCTAAAAGTGCATCCCGCATGCGATATCACACAGAACCCTGCATTCTTTTTCATACACTTTCAATCTTCTTTATTTCAGGTAAGTTGCTCGTGGATTGGTAAATGTGTCTTAAAGCAGAGCAAAGACGTTATTCGAACGTCTTCTTTCCTACCGACGTGGCTCTGTGTTATGCAGTGATAACTATTTTGCAGAATGGGTTCCACTCTATGTTAACCTTTGCTCCCGCAAGTGGTATATGCTAAACCTGCCGGTCCCCATGGTCGCGCTAGCTAAAGCGTCTCGCTTTGGTGCTTCGTGGGCAGGGGATCGTGGGTTCGAGTCCCGCCTTGGGCATGGGTCTTACATGTTTGTGCAATGTGTCTATGTTTGTAAATGAACAGTAAAACCAGTAATTAGTAAAACCTACGGGGGGAAATGTAAATGGGTATACAGCGCCGGTACTATTTTTATTTAAAAAAAAAAAAGAAACAAAAAACTGGCCGTTCTTACTCTGCATGAGGAAGTTGGTACGAGCTTCCTAGTTCTACGTATAATACAAATAATAATTTGAATTTGGATATTCCTAATTTCAGATTAAATAAGATGGCGTCCATTTATCTAATAATGGGCCTAAAGCTATGTAATAAAATACCTAAAAGATATCACAGATTACCACTTTCTGTTTTAAAAAAAAGGTTCTATAATTGGATAGTTTTAAATATTTTTATGTTACTGATGAATATGTAAATATGACAAAGTTTCTTTTTAATTATGTTTTACTTTCTCTACACGCACTATGTACATAGTGTATAGAGAAGATATTGTAATACAACCAAAAATTCGATACCAAGATTTCACCGGAAGTACAAGTTTTGGATCCACCTGAATCCAAAAAAAAAGCAGTTTTGGAAAATGTCCATGTGTGTGTGTGTGTGTGTGTGTGTGTGTGGACAGCATATTTCAAAAACGAAAAGACCGTTGAATAGCAAACTTGGTATTTAAGTTTGATATCTTCCAAGGATGCGACACGAAGATTTTCAAGAAAATCCCCCACCCCAAATAACACTTTACATGGAAATTTGTTCCAAAATGTTGATTTTTTCGAAAATGGCTCTAACGATTTTTATTAAAATATCGTATATTAAAGATATTTACCTGACAAATAAAATGTATGTCTTGAATTTTCTGGGAATAACATCTGAAGACTACTTTATTTTGGATTAATTTTACGGAATTTTGCATTAACTGTTCTAAGAGATGGACAAAAACTTACCACACAAAAATGTAGAACACTTAAAACAAACAATTCATTTTATATAAATTTTGAAGTTGTTCATTTTTTGAAATATTCCTTGTTTTTGGTATGAGCTTTGAAAAACTAAGTTTTCTCATACGGGAATTCGTCAACTACTGTTCATACAAACAAAGGAACATCAGTCACATAGCAACCAGCTTTTGGTTTTCACTTTAACCTATGGTACTCCCTTATTTCGCTTCTACTTACAATGAAGCAAGTAATAAGACTATTTCTGCTAAGTTTTTCTCGATTAGCATTAAGTAAATAGAAGCATAAGGTTTTTAACAATAATTTGTTGCAGAGATGTAGAAAAAATCATGTGAATGAATCACATCAGATTTTTTTTTTTTTTGTGACGCTGCCATTGTCCATACGATTTAAGCCTTAATAAAAGTAACTATTACTATAGTAAGCACTTAGAAGTCTAATGATTAAAAATCCGATGTGTACTATTATGAAGACTTTCTATAACTCATCTGCAAACAAACTTCTTACAAGCTTACCTTTTTCTACTTCATAATAATCGATACAATAATAAGTAGACATTTTCTTATTACATTGTTCTTTATAATTAGAAGGGAAACAAGGGAATGTATTAGGATAAAATGATAGTCAAATGTTTTAAAAGCTGCCGCTATGCTACTGTCATTAAACTTCGATTCTAAGCATGTCCAGGAGTAAACCAAAAGAAACACTAACGACTTCCTGTTTGAGAAAAGTATAAGTTCTTTAAAATAGAAACAATAACAAAGAATAAATTGCAAATTGTTAACTCAAAAAACACGCATACATTAAGTGTGTGTTTTAAGAAGTTCTAAATTCTTTATTCAGTAAGTTTTTGTCTATCTCTTACGATTTACCAGTTATACGAAATTAATCCAGAATGAAGCGATCTTCAGAGGCCATTCCCAGGAAATGCAACATTTACATAACGTTTTCATGAAAATATCAAACATATGGTACTTTAATCAAAATCGTTAGAGCCAATTTTGAGAAAATCAAAATATTAAAAAATGATCCATGTTGTTGGGGTCGTATCCTTGGAATATATGAACTTAAATATCAACTTTTCATTTAGAGCTATGCTACCCACACGCACATTTTTCTAAAAATGTTCAAGGGTCCTCAAAACGTGTATTTACGGAGAAATCACATTCTTTAATTGTCGGGTGGAATAAAATGCCTTTTCTACTATGCAAATTGTACATAGTGCTTAGATTAAATAAAAATTTAATATGTATACAATTAAATAAAAATAATAAAATATAAACAAACAGAAGAAAGAAAATAAAAGTATTGAATAAATTAAATAATAGTAATAATGTATTACAAATAATTAAAACAAAATTATTTAATTCAAATAATATAGTACATTAATAATGATAGTGTATATAATAATATATAAATTTTTGGAAATAAATATTTATCGTAATATAAGGATAAAATGTAATGAAAAATTATACTTTTAAAATCTGAAAAAGAAGGAAAAAAGGTTAGAAAAAGTTATTGAAAATATAAAGGTATAGTTTACTATTTAATTATTTATTTAATTTATTTAATATCTGTAAATTAATGTTGTAGTGTTTAGAAATTAGGTCCCGGGGTATAGTATCATAGATTTTTATTTACTTGCACGTGGTTGAGAAATCAAAAAGTTTACAGGTGTTACGATCTATACTGAGAGATCCTATTATGGAGTCTTAAAGATCAATTCTTTAAAGATAATATGGCTATCGAACACAAAAACGTCGCCCTCCGTGATGGAATGGTTATATAGCCAAGGTCGCGGGTTCAAACCCGGCGGAGGACGATGGATTTTTTTTAGGCGTAAAAATTCCTAGCATGGCTTCCTACGGAAGGGATTCCTTCCTTCGGGTTGGTCCCGTGTCGTAGATTTACGGCACGTAAAAGAACCTCAAGCCTGATAAAAGAGGCCTCTGAGCAAAACTAAGCCCAGTATAAAATGGGACGCTGAGAACCACAGCAGTTAAAGAGCGCCAATAAATAAAACTCCATTTACATTTACTTTTCGAACACAAAAACACGCCGAAAGCTACTGAAGTCTAGGTAGGACTGTACGCGCTGTTCAATTTTTTTCAAAGCTATAATTAAGCATTTAAAACGTGGCTAGACACACGAACATCAGTTTCCAAACTCGCCCAAGAAGAGAAGGAATGTAAATCAATTTTCAAATTATGTGTTCAGAGAAATGGTTTTGCATGTGACCTCCAACACAGTCCTCCAAAGGCGGCTTAAGCCTTTCATTTTTTACTGTTTTAATGGTTCTTGGGGACTGAAAATCGTAAAACAAGCCCACGTTGATGGCTATTTTAGAGGCTATAATAATACGCGCCATATCTGAAGCTGTATCTATTGTACTTCGCTTCAGCGCTGTGGATATGCAAATTTTAAGCGGCCTAACAGAGAAGCCCTACATTGCTTGTTTAGATGGTCTGATTAAATGTTCGTGTTAGAACGTTACTGCACTTTTAAGCTATTGTTTTCATTCTTAGACCAATATGATTTGCGTATTTCGTGCCTCTCTAATGCTATGAGAAACACGTAAAGTAAAAGTGCATTTTACTTTTTCTATGTATGTACAAAGTACAAAAATCTGATGTGTTCCAGTCTCATGACTTTCTCAACATCTCTGCAACAAATTATTATTATTTTTTTATTTTATTGTTTCATTTATATAGTCCCCTTTAACATCTGAGGTCAACTCTTTGTAGGTACTTTTAAGTTAGTTTAAATCATTTAGTTTTACTCAAACAAACACACATTCACATACAAACTTCCAGACTATGTGGGGGATACGGAATAATTCTGGCTAAAAAAAAAATCCCCGCCCCAGTCGGGAATCGCACCACGGAGGCAGTCAACAAAATATTGTTAAAAAGCGTATGCTTCTATGTATCTATGGAGAAAAAATTAGCAGAAAAAGTCTTAATACTTGCTACCTTTTAAGTAGAAGCGAAATAAGGGAGTACCATAGGTTAAAGTCATAGTCAAAAGCTGGTTGCTGTGTGACTGAAGCTCCTTTGTTTGTATGGACACGAGTTATCAAGTTTCTATATGAGTAAAGTATAAGCTTTTTAAAGCTGAAACCAGACACAAGCAATATTTCAAAAACGATCAACTCCATGAAAAAAATCGGATGTGTTCCATTCACATGACTCTTTCTATATCTCTGTAACAAATTATTGTTAAAAAGCTTATGCTTCTATTTACTTAATGCTAATCGAGAAAAAAAAATGTCAGAAATAGTCATTACTTGCTTCCTTTTAAGTAGAGGCGAAATAAAGGAGTACCGTAGGTTAAAGAATAGTCAAAAGCTGGTTGCTATTTGACGGAAGTACCTTTGTTTGCATAGACAGGAGTTGACAAATTCCTGTGTGAGAAAATATAAACTTTGAAAAGTGAAATCAAAAACAATGAATAACTAAAAAACGATCTACTCCACGAAAAAAATTATATAACATAAATTGTGTGTTTTAACGTGCTCTACATTTTCTGTGTAGTAAACTTTTGTCTATTTCTTACCGTTTAGCAGTTAAGCAAAATTCTGCAAAATTCATCAAGAATAAGGCCTTCAGAGGCTATTCTCAGAAAGTACAAGATATACATTTTATTTGGTATGTAAATGTCAGTAATATACGGGATTTTAATCAAAATCGTCGGAGCCATTCCTAAGAAAATCATTTTTTTTTAAAAAAGTTCCATGTAAAGTGTAGTTTGGAGTGGGGGAATTTTTCTCAAAATCTTCGTGTCGCATCCCTGGAAGATACTAAACTTAAATGCACAGTTTGGTATTTTACCGACTTTTCGTTTTTTAGTTATCGTGTTCTCAGGCACACGAATCTTTTTGTGAAAATACTTTTTTTGGATAAAGGGCATCCTAAAACATATATTTCCGGTGAAATCTCGGTATCGAATTTTTGGGTGGAATACAATACTTCTCTATCCCTATGTACATGGTACATACGGGGCTACAGAAAGTAAAAATGGGTTAAGGAGCGTACAAGTAAATGTTATGAAAACAAATATTTTATGACCCTTTTCCATATATCAGAGCTTTCATCAACGACATTGAGACCAAGGATAGCGTAATTGCCACTACTCAACGGGAATAAGATAACTAATACTAACAAAAACGGAAATGTGCTTTGAAATTCCGTTCCCTTTGCAAGACCAGGCAAGGAAATAAAAAATCTGATGTGTACCATTCACATGACTTTCTCTATATCCCTGCAACAAATTATTCTTAAAAAGCATATACTTATATTTACTTTATACTTATCAGAAAACATTAGCAGAAATAGTCTTATTACTCGCTTCCTTGTAAGTAGAAGCGAAATAAGGAACAACCATAGGTTAAAGTGATAGTCAAAAGCTGGTTGCTATGTCAATGAAGTTCCTTTGTTTATATGGATAGGAGTTGACAAGTTCCTGTATGAGAGAAGTATGCGTTTTTCATCGAACTCCACCAAAAAAATGTATATAACATAAATTGTGTGTTTTAATGTGCTCTACATTTTTTTGCAGTAAGTTTTTGTCCATCTCTTACGGTTTAGCAGTTACTCAAAATTCAGTAAAATTCATCCAGAATAAACCACTCTTCAGAGACTATTCCCAGAAAATTCAAGATACACACTTTATTTTTCAGGTAAATATCTTTAATATGCGAAATTTTATTCAAAATCATTAGAGCCGTTTTTGAGAAAATCAAAATTTTCGAAAAAAGTTCCATGTAAAGGGTAGTTGGGAGTGGGGGATTTTTCTCAAAAGCTTCGTGTCGCATCCCTGGAAGATACTAAACATAAATACAAAGTTTGGTGCTTTACCGACTTTTCGTTTTCGAGTTATCGTGTTCACACACACACACACACACACACACACACACACACACACACACGGACCATGCTTTTTTTGGATATTGGGGACCGTAAAACATATATTTCCGGTGAAATCTCGGTATCGAATTTTTGGGTGGAGTGCAATACTATGTACATAGTGCGTATAGAGAAAGTAAAAAAAAACTGAACGTATTACATTCACACGACTTTCACGGATCTTATTATATAGTTTTTGTAAGTAGAGGGGAAATAAGGGAATACACTAGGCTAAAGCAATAGTAAAACTGCCGGTATGCAAAGATATTGATAATCGCTGCTCTTTGCATGGCCAGAAGTAAAATAATAGAAAAACAAATGAGGACTTCCTGTTTATAAAAGGTATAAATATTCTAAAATTGAAACTAGCAACAAGCAATCTCTCAGAAATGATTAACTCCAAAAAAAAGAAATACATCTGACATCAATTTAGTATTTTTCACGTGATCTATACATTGTGTAGATCACTTGTTGTGTTTTGCCCATCTCTTACGGTTTACTAGTTATAGAAAAGTCCTCCTGACTGAAGAGTTCTGGAGGCTATTCTCTGAAAATTCGAGATATACATTTTATATGTCATGTACGTATATTTAATGAATGGATTGTACCCAAAATCGTTAGTAAAAACATTCACAATTTTTAAATATAAATAGCAATTTTGAGTAGGGGTATTTTTTTGAAAATTTTCGTGTTGCATCCTTAGAAAATTTGTATTAAACCGATTTTTGGTTTTTAGTTACTGTGTGCAACGCTTCACATACACGACACTCAAGTATGCACACGGATCTTTTTCAAAACATACCTTATTTTACACAGGGAACCCCAAAAGGTTTATTTCTACTAAAATCTGGGTAACAAATTTAGGGTAGAATGCAATACTCTCCCTACTTTCTATGCACATTTTACTTCCGGGGTAGAAAAATATAAAAAGGATAAACACTTCCTTTAGAACCAGTTAGCATCAAAACACGTATTTTCCTTGAAAGCTGGACATCCAATTTTCGAGCCCAATATACTACTTCCTCTATATGTGTAAATACGTAGCAGAGAATGTAATATAACGTTTCATAATTCGTGGAATCAGTTTGAAGTGATACAGAAAATATTATTACTTTCTCTACATGTACTATATACGTAGTGTATAGAGAAGGTATTGTATTCCAACCCAACATTCGATACCGGAAATACATGATTTGGGTCCCCTGAATCCAAAAAAGGCATTTTTGGAAAAATATCCATCTGTGTGCGTGTGTGTGTGTACGTGTGTGTGTGTACGTGTGTGTGTGTGTGTGGTAAACATAGCTCAAAAACAAAAATACCGTTAAATACCAAACCTGGTATTTAGGTTTGGTTATCTTCCAAGGATGCGACACGAAGATTTTCAAGAAAATCCCCCACCACCGACTACCCTTTACATGGAACATTTTTCGAAAATTTTGATTTTCTAAAATATGGTTCTAACGATTTTGATTAAAATCTCTTATATTTAAGATATTTACATGCCAAATAAATTGTAAATCTTGAATAATCTGGGAATAGCCTCTGAAGACTACTTTATTCTGGATGAATTTTACGAACTTTTGCTAAACCAATAGAGATGTGCAAAAGCTGACCATACAAAAATGTAAAGCACGCTAATACACACAATTTATGTAATACACATTTTTTTCGTGGAGTTGATCGTTTTTTAGATATTCCTTGTTTTTGGTTTCAGCTTTGAAAAACTTATACCTTTCTCATACAGGAATTTGTCAACCCCAATCCTTGCAAACAAAGGAACTTGCAACCAGGTTTTGACTATCACTTTAACCTATGCTACTCCCTTTATTTCGCTTCTACTTACAAGGAAGCAAGTAATAAGAAAATTTCTGATATTTTTTTTCCCGATTAGCATGAAGTAAATGGACGCATAAACTTTTAACAATAATTTGATGTAGAGAAAGTCATGTGAATGGAACACATCAGATTTTTTTTCTTAGTTTCTTTGTATTCTATATTCTCGATATCCAGGAGAGAGGCAAAGAAATATATTTGCTTGCTTTGCGATCGTGAAGAAAAACGCCTGGTATTGGTGCATGCTGTCCCTGGTGGTAGCCATGGTAACGTAACCAAGCACCCCACCCACACCCTACTGTATATGTTTCTGATTCTGAGTATTACTTTAGCTGCGTAGTACAGTCACAGAGACCTGTGGTAGAACAGTGTCCTCTTTTATTACTTTCTCTGCACGTACTATGTACATAGTGTATAGAGAAGATATTGTATTGCACCCAAAAACTCCATACCGAGCTTTCACCGGAACTGCATGTTTTGGGGCACATTGAATAAAACAAATTCTGATGTATTCCATTCATTTGACCTTTTCAACATCTCTGCAACAAACTATTTTAAATTATTTCCTATTTATTTCATGGTCATAGAGAAAAAAATTAGCATAAATAGTCTTATTATTTGCTTCCTTGTAAGTAGAAGCGAAATAACGGAGTACCATAGGTTAAAGTGATAATTAAAAGCTCCTTTGTTTGTATGGACACAAGTTTACACATTCCTGTATGAGAAAAGTAAGTTTTTCAAAACAAACTAAATACAAGGAAGATCTCAAAAGCGATCACCTCCACGAAAAAGAATATATAACTTAAATTGTGTGTTTTAAAGTGATCTACATTTTTTGTGAGGTAAGTTTTTCTCCATCTCTTACGGTTTAGCAGTTATGCAAAATTCCATAAAATTCATCCAGAAAAAAGTAGTACTCAGAGACTAATTCCAGAAAATTCAAGATATACATTTCATTTGTCAGATAAAGATCTTTAATATGCGATATTTTAATCAAAATCGTTATAGCAATTTTTGAGAAAATCATAATTTTCAAAACAATTTTCATGTAAAGGGTAGTAGGGTGGGGGTATTTTCTTGAAAATATTCGTGTCGCAAATTTGGAAGATACCAAAGTTAAATATGAAGCTTGGTATTTTTTGGTCTTTTCGTTTATGAACCATGCTGTCCACACACATAAACGACACATGAACTTCTTCCAAAAATGCTTTTTCTGGATTCAGGGGAACCGAAAACATGTATTTACGATGAAATCTCGGTATCAAATTTTTGGCTGCATTACAATCAACACCTTCTCTATACATATATACATAGTACGTGTAGAGAAAGTAAAAACTAAGCTTTTCCGACAAATAAAAGCTTTGAAATTGTCTTCAGAAATAAAAAGTCAATCAATCACATTTAGTCTCATTCAATTTTTCGAGCGGCCAAGTTCTGCATAATAACCGTAAGTTTTTGTCTGTCTCACCATTATGTAACATTTGCAGAACTCAACTAGGATCAAGAACGCTTCAAAGGCTGTATCCATTAAATTAAAAAAAAAATATTTTATTTATGATGTAAGTATCTTTAATATACAGTATTTTAATTTAAATCGTTAGCCATTTTTGAGAGAATCAAACTTTTCGAAAAATGGTCTATGTAAAGCGTAGTTTGTGGTGGGAGGATTTTCTTGCAAATCTTCTTTTCGTATGCTTGAAAGATACTGAACTTAAATACCAAGTTCGGTCTTTAACCAAGTGTCGTTTTTGAGTTATCCTGTCCATATAGACAGAGGACATATGTAGAGGGGCCTTTTTCCAAAAATGTTTTTTCGAACTCAAGGGGCCTCAAAACACACTTCCTGTGAAATCTTGGTATTGAGATTGCGGGTATAATGCAATACTTTCTCTATCCATTATGTACATTTTTTGTGAGGCAAGTTCTTATCTATTTCTTATCGTTTACTAATTGGGCAAATTTCAGCAAAAATCATCCAGAATGAACAGGCTTTCAGATTCTATTCCCAGAACATTCAAGTTATACGTTTTATTTATGATCTAAATGTCTATAATATAGGTATGGCATTTTAATCACATTCTTAGACCCCTTTTTGAGAAAAACAGAATTTTCAAAAAAAGTTTTCATGTAAAGGGTAATTTGGGGTGGGGGAGGTAGTAAACTTAAATGCTAATACTAATGCTGTTCACAGATACAAATACAATAACGAACGCGCAGACACACACACAAAACGCTCTTAAGAATTTGTGGTGGGGAAAACTTCCACTGAAAAACCATATTTAAAAGTTGCCAGATTGCCGAAGTTTTTTTTTTTTTTTTTGTAGTTTAACGTCAATTAACCTGATTGGTCATATCCGACGATGAATGAAATTGGTGAAACGGTGCTGAAATGATCTCGGGGTCCATAGAGCTTAAAGTTTCTCGACATTCGTCTTCTCAGGATAAGGAAAACCCCCCGAAAAAAAAACTTGGTAATTATAGAGAACTTGGGCCCCTGTAGAAATTAAACAAATTGTGGTTTGACTATAAGTTTGTTTTATACTTGTTACGTTCTCACCATTTTTTTTTTATTGGAAAAGCTCCGTAATTAAGTTAAACGCTAATTTATTACGTGCGCGTAGCGATATTTTTTTGTGCATACTTATGAAGTAAGCTGCTTAGAAGGCGTAGAATATAAATAAAGAAGTCTTGTAGTACTTTTGCAATGTAAATATATAATAATACTACACACTAAAGTGCCTAAAACCTGAGTTTCATTGTCGGCGGCAGGCGAACAATGTTGTGGTATGCAACACCGGCATATGTCGCTAGACGCTGTGCTGATGTATGACGAGTATATTTCACGCAGATACAGCTGTTCAGTGAATTTTATTATGCAGAACTTCGGCCACTCCAAAATCGAATGAAACTAAGTGCGATAGATTCACTTTGTATTTATGATGACAATTTCAAAGCCTGTGGATTTCAAATTTAGCGCGAGGTTAGGTTCCAAACCGTTTAGGTTAGTGTGTGTATATAAATTTATGTTTCTAATTTTATATCGTTGTAGTACCTCATTGTCGATATTTCCATCAACTCCTAACAGCGCAATGTATACAACATTAGTTTTTTAAACCATCTTCCCACCAACAATCCCTCTCTAACCACACCGGTCCCGTTAGAGTGCAAAACTGGCATAAGTCGCAGCGGAGAGAGTTAGCGGCCCAACTTGTAAATAATTACCAAAAACTTATCCGGGTAACTCACCCTAAGCAAGATTCGAACTCGCGACCTGTTGAATACCAGGCAGACACGATACCACCACGATACCCAGGTGGACTTTTTTTTTACTTCTTGAGATCATTGAGGTTTTCACAGACGGCCTCCCTCGGCTACACTTTGCGGCTTAGGACCCAGTAACTAACTACAAAGCGGCTCTAATGACAGAATAACATAAGTGCACTCATGTTAGAGCAATACCAAATGTGTAACCAACGTATAGAAATAATACTTTATCTAAACATGGACTCTAAAATGTGTATTTCCAGAGAAATTTCACTACCGAATTTTTTGATGGAATGTAATACCTTCTCTACCTATGTACAAAGTAGGAAAAGTAAAGAATCTGATGTGTTCCACTCACATGACTTTCTCTACAGCTCTGCATAAATTTCACTACCAAATTTTTTGATGGAATGCAATACCTTCTCTACCAATGTACTATGTACAAAGTAGGAAAAGTAAAAAATCTGATGTCTTACATTCACATGACTTTCTCTACATCTCTGCAACAAATTATTATTAAAAAGTTTATGCTTCCATTTATTTCATTCTAGTCGAGGAAAAATTAGCATAAATCGTCTTATTACCTGCTTCCTTGTAAGTAGAAGCAAAATAAGGGAGTACCATAGGTTAAAGTGATATTCAAAAGATGGTTGCTATGTGACTGAAGTTCCTTTGTGTGTATGGACAGCAGTTGACAAATTTCTGTATGAGAAAAGTTTAAGTTTTTCAAAGCTGAAACCAATTCCACGAAAAAAATATATATCATATAAATTGCGAGTTTTAATGTGCTCTACATTTTTTGTGTGGTACGTTTTTGTTCACCTCTTACGGCTTAGCAGTTATGCAAAATCCCTAAAATTCATCTAGAATAAAGTAGTCTTCAGAGGCTATTCCCAGAAAATTCAAGATATAAATTTTAGGTAAGTATTTACAAGTCACTCCGCTGCGACTTATGCCAATTTTGCACTCTAACGGGGCCGGTGTGGTTAGAGAGGGATTAGAGGTGGGAAGATGGTTTAAAAAACTAATGTTGTATCCATTGCGCTGTTAGGAGTTGTCGGAAATATCGATAATGAGGTACTACCAAGATATAAAATTAGAAACATAAATTTATATGCACACACTAACCTAAACGGATCGGAACCTAACCTCGCGCTAAATTTGAAATCCACAGGCTTTGAAATTGTCATCATAAATACAAAGTCAATCAATCGCACTTAGTTTCATTCGATTTTGGAGTGGCCGAAGTTCTGCATAATAAAATTCACTGAACAGCTGTATCTGCGTGAAACATACTTGTCATACATCAGCACAGCGTCTAGCGACATATGCCGGTGTTGCATACCACAACACTGTTCGCCTGCCGCCGACAATGAAACTCAGGTTTTAGGCACTTTAGTGTGTAGTATTATTATATATTTACATTGTAAAAGTACTACAAGACTTCTTTATTTATATTCTACTCCTTCTAGGCAGCATACTTCATAAATATTCACAAAAAAGGATCGCTACGCGCACGTAATAAATTGGCGTTTAACTTAATTACGGGGCTTTTCCGATAAAAAAAATTGGTGAAAACGTAACAAGTATAAACCAAACTTACAGTCAAACCACAATTAGTTTGATTCCTAGAGGGGCCCAAGTTCTCTATAATCACCAAATTTTATTTGGCATGTAAATATCTTAAATATAAGAGAATTTAATCAAAACCGTTAGAGCCACATTTAAAAAAATAAAAAAATTCGATTTTTTTCCATATAAAATAAAGGATAGTTATAAGTCGTATCCTTAGAAGATGCCAAAATTAAATCAGAAGTTTGATTTATAACGCTCTTTTCGTTTTTGAGCTATGCTACAGACACACACGTACATTTTTCTAAATTTTTTTTTTTTGATTCAGGAGGTCTCAAAACATATATTTCCGGTGAAATCTCGGTATCAAATTTTACGCTATGTACGTAGTACGTATAGAGAAAGTAAAATGTTAATATCACAGTAAGTTATTTTCCCTAGAACAGTTCCGTTTTAAACACTAGTTTAACCAGAGAATAGGCTCCAGATATCTTCCCCATTTAACTTCTTGATTTTAATATATATGAAGCAACGAAAAGCCTATATTACACACACATATACCTGTTCAAACTTACCTTTCTGCTGGGCAGGCTACTGCTTCAAACCTCTGCTGGTGTAGCCATAAAACCAGTTCACTTAAAAAAACTTACGTTAATATAGTCGTGGTTTAAAACCTTCTGTCAAAGTATGCTCCTATTCAGTGCACAAACTAAGCTGCAAAACGTATTTAGATAACTAGCTTTGATAGCTCAATATGCAGTATAAGAGCATTCTTGAAGAGATTCACAAAACTACACACCGTACGTTCATTAACACATTTACGTGCTGTGCTATTATTAACTATCACTGGTTATCACAAATTATGTAAAACAGCAAAAACACACATCTAGCTCACTGGCTTGGGGTATATAAACGTAACGTTATGTTCAAACTGATTTATGTTAGCTTTTTCACGCCGGAAGCATTAAACTCGTGTATGCGAATGCTTTCTTTGTATTTTAAGCACTTTTTTGTGTCTCAAGGATGTTAATTATTAAAACAGGAAGCATTTGTGCTGCGAGGAAGAGGACCGTGAAGAGTAACTTGCTCGGGTAAACGATCGACCGCTGTTGACGTTGATCACTGAACAAATCGAGTAAAAGTCAACCATCCCGAAAACACGCATGCATAACGAGTCTTATCACAGAATAAACCTGAGAGGTTTCGGCCTTGTACGCCTGCGCGAACTCTTCACAATACCTGTCCTGATTTTGATAAGAGTCGATACATATTACCGTCTCTTCTTGTATCTCTTGTCTAACACCTCTTGTCTAAACTGCTAATACAATATTAACATGATTAGAGAAAGTTACAGGAATGGAAAGCATCAGATGTTTTACTTTCTCTACACGTACTATGTACATAGTGTATAGAGAAGGTATTGTATTGCACCCAAAAAGTCGACCGAGATTTCACTGGAAATATATGTTTTGAGACCCCCTGAATAAAAAAAAAACATTTTTGGAAATAGGTCCGTGTATTTGTGTGTGTGTGGACAGCGTAGCACAAAAATTTAAAGTCCGTTAAATTCCAAACTTGGTATTTAAGTTTGGTATTTTCAAGGATGCGACACATGATTTCTAAGAAAATATCACCACCCCAAACTACCCTTTACATTTGGATTTTCTCAAAAATGATTTTGATTAAAGTGCCGCATATTAAAGTTATTTACGTCACAAATAAAATGTTTATCTTTAATTTTCTGGGAATTGTCTCTGAAGTGCACTTTATTCTGGTTTATTTTTGCGGAATTTTGCATAACGGTTAAACCGTAAGAGGATTTGACTATCACTTTAGCCTGGTGTACCACCTTATTTCACTGGTAGCTACAATAAAGCAAACAGTAGGACCAGTTCTGCTAATTTTTTATCTCGATTAATATGATGTACACAAAAGAATAGTCTTTTGTAAGAATAGTTTGTATTGAAATAGCTAGAAAAAGCCATGTGAATGGAACACACCAAAATTTTTATTATTATTATTATTTGCATAAGTTCCTGGCCAATTTATTGAAGAAAATGAAATGGCAAACGTTCAGTGTATTACAGAGAGTGATTTAAATACAGAGGCATTCCGATGCAAAAAATTTCGATCCTACTTTCTTAGAAAATCGGAATCAAGCTTCAGTACGATCTAAACCCACATTTCTATGGCAAGTTAGAAAAGCGACAGCTATAGTTTTAAACAACTTCTTAAGTCTTTGCTCTGCATATTAAGAGAAAAGGTCCGATGTGTTCCATTCAGATGACCTTCTCTACCCATTCTACAACAAACTATTCTTGCAAGAAGTTATTCTTCTACCTACTTCAAACTAGTCGAGATAAACAGTAGTAGGAATGGTCTTATTGCTTAGTTCCTAATCACTAGAAAGGAAATTAGGGCATACACTAGGCTAAAAGACCGAATCATTAAAATTCTATGACTAAAAGAAAAAACAAAACAGTTATGAAACAGGCGAGAGTTTCCCATTTGAGTTAATTTTAAATTTAAAACCGATAACAATGTAGTGGTTAACTCCACCAAAAATTCAATACGGTATAAATTGCGTGTTTTAACGTGATCTACATTTTTTGTAGTAATATTTTGTCTGTTCTTACAGTTCACTGGTTATGCAAAAGAACTTAAGAGTCTATTCTTAGAAACATCAGATGTGCATTTTATTTTTGATGTAAATATCTTTAATCTTTGGTTAAAATCCCCATATTAACGATATCCATATGAAAAATGTTATCTTGAATTTCCTGGGAATAGTATCTATGCTCTTTTCATTCTGAGCGTCTTGCATAATCTATAAACCGTAAGAGACATACCAAATCTTACTGTACAAAAATCGTAGATATCGTTAAAGTAATATATAATTTATATAATTTTTTGTTGAGTTAACAGTTTCTGAGATATTCTCTGTTACTAGTTTACATTTTCCAATACTTGGGAATTAGTCTTTTTCTTCTTTTTTCTTTCTTTCTTTTTGAGACCGGAATTTCAAGGTCATCACATATAGACTAGCTTTTAAAATGACTATCGCCTTAGCCTGGTATAGTCCTTTCTTTGTCTCGCACCTACATGGAAATAATTATTATTGTTTATCTCATTAAGATGATGAAAATGGAAAGATTTTGTAAGAGTTATTTGAACGGGGAGAGAAACCCATGTGTATTTAACACATCAGATTCTTTTAGTGGTAGTGACCATATTTTAAACCTGCTCATACTGATTTGGTAAAGTCATTCTTAATTTACTTCTGCAACTCTTGAAACGTTAATGAATTATTTTGAAGAAAGGTAATAACAAGGAGTGATGAATGAATGGCCAGGGAACAGAGAGACAACTCGTACCTCAACCTAACGTTGAACTGTTCTGTGGATGTGGTGAAGAAACCACAGCAGGCTATAGACCGCAGGCGGAGACACGCAGAGGTCCCTAATGTTTGCAAGATTGATGACTCAGTGGACTGCTCAGAGATGATTCGCTCCGTCGGAACCGGGGGAGAACTCAAGCCAATTGAGACAGCTTAGAGAAGACTATCATCTGCCCAACGAGCAGGCATCTCAGCTATTTGTCCAACATTGTACAAGCCCTAAGCCTATCTGACACATTAAAGGATGCTGGAAGTTACATTTAAAATTTATGTATTTCTGTATAGATTTGAAAATTGTAATGTCATTGTATTGCTTTTATGTTATCATAATACTAAATTTTATTCAAATTCAATAAATACTTTGGAAGATAAACATTTTTTCATAGATTTTATTATGTGAATATGTTGTATAGTCAAAACGTCCCAAGCGCCTCAGAACTTGAGAAAATTGATTTGAAAAACACACAGCAATTTTAAAGAGAGGTATTTCAATTACTTTGATTACAGAGTTAATATATATTTTTAAAAATCTTATGCGATCCACTCACATGAATTTCTCTACATCTCTGCAACAAATTATTGCTAAAAGGTTTATTGTTCTATTTACTTCTTGCTAATCAAGAAAAATAGCAGAAATTATCTTATTACTTGCCACCATGTAAGTAGAAGGGAAATAAGGGAGTACCACAGGTTGAAGTAATAGTCAAAAGCTAGTTGCTATGTGACTGAAGTTCCTTATTTTTATGGACAGGGATTCACAAATTTCCGTAGTAGAAAAGTATAATTAAGTATTTTAAAGCTGAAACCAATCATAAGGATTCTCAAAAGCGATCAACTCCACGAAAAAAAAAAGTTTATAGGACATAAATTGTATGTTTTAACGAGCTCTAATATTTCTGTTACGTAAGTTGTTGTTTATCTCTTACGGTTTACCAGTTATGCGAAATTCCACCAAATTTATCCAAAATAAATGTCTTCCAAGGCTTTTCCCAGAAAATGCAAGATATACATTTTATTTCTCAGGTAAATATCTTTAATATACGATATTTTAATCAAAATTGTTTGAGCCATTTTTAAGAAAATCAAAATGTTCGACAAAAGTTCTATATAAAGGGTAGTTTGGGGTGGCGGGATTTTTCACAAAATCTTCGTATCGCACGCCTGGAAGATACAGAACTTAAATACCAAGTTTGGTATTTTAGCTAATTTTCGTTTTTGAGTTATCGTGTTCACGGACACACACGGACCTTTTTCTGGAAATACTTTTTTGGATTCAGGGGGTCCTAAAGCATGTATTTCCGGTGAAATCTCGACATCGAATTTTTGGATGGAATGCAATACTTCTCTATTCCTATGTACATTGTACATGCGGGGCAAGAGAAAGTAAAAATAGCAGAAATTATCTTATTACTTGCCGCCATGTAAATAGAAGGGAACTAAGGGAGTTCCACAGGTTGAAGTGATAATCAAAAGCTGGTTGCTATGTGACTGAAGTTCCTTGTTTGTATGGACAGGGATTCACAAATTTCCGTAGTAGAAAAGTATAATCAAGTATTTTAAAGCTGAAACCAATCATAAGGATTCTCAAAAACGATCAACTCCACGAAAAAAAAAATAATAAAAGTTTATATGACATAAATTTTATGTTTTAACGAGCTCTACTATTTCTGTTAGGTAAGATTTTTTCTATCTCTTACGGTTTACCAGTTATGTGAAATTCCACGAAATTCATCCAGAATAAAGGTGTTTTCCGAAGCTTTTCCCAAAAAAATGCAAGATATACATTTTATTTGCCGTAAAAATATCTTTAATATACAGTATTTTAATCAAAATTGTTAGAGCTATTTTTCTGAAAATCAAAATTTTCGAAACTTTTTTCCAGGTAATGTGTAGTTGGCTGTGGAGGGATTTTCTTAAATATCTTCGCGTCGCATCCTTGCAAGATACTTAGCTTAAATACCAAGTTTGGTATTCAACGGGCTGTTGATTTTTGAGTTATGCTGTCCACACATATATGGGCATTTTTTTTAAAAAAAAATGCCTTTTTTTTTGGATTCAGGGTGTCTCAAAACGCACATTTCCGGTGAAGTCTCGGTATCGAATGTTTTGGTGCAATATAATAAGTACCTTCCCTATACACTATGTATATAGTACGTGTAGAGATAGTAAAAAGGTAGATTTTTAATTTTTAAATGGATCATGTGTTCATAAAACATATTTTTTATAAAATTCTCGTACTATTCGTGTTAGCATAATTTTGCCTTTTGCAATATTACAACAGCTACTCCTACACATTCTGCGAAATTTTAGTTGTATTTAAACAAAAACTGACATGCGTGGAACATTTTGAAGGGAGTGATAATTTGTTTTGGGAAAAACGCTATTTTATGAAACAGTATTCAAGGGAACATGTGTATTGTAAGATCTTTAAATGACTGTAGAACCCTGAGCAAGAGGAGAACAGTTGAATGTTCATTCTCTATAGACGCCTTAAGTTTTTAACAGTTATTTGTAATAAAAATCTGATGTGTTTCATTCACATGACTTTCTCTATATCTGTGTAAATTATTATTGTTAATAAGCTTATCTTTTATTTATTTCATGCTAATCGAGAAAAATTAGCAGAAATAGTCTTAGTTCTTTCTTTGTTGTAAATAGAAGCGAAATAAGGGAGTACCATATGTTAAAGTGAAAGCCAAAAGCTAGTTGCCATGTGGCTGATGTTCCTTTGTATGGACAGGAGTTGACAAATTCCTGTATGAGAAAAGTTTTTCAAAGCTGAAACCAAGAAAAAGGAATATCTCAAAAACGATCAACTCCACGAAAAAAATGTATATAACATAAATTGTGTGTTTTAATGTGCTCTACGTTTTTTGTGCTTTAAGTTTTTGTCCATCTCTTACGGTTTAGTAGTTATGAAAAATTCATCCAGAATAAAGTAGTCTTCAGAGGCTATTCCTAGAAAATTCAAAATATATATTTTATCAGTCAGGTAAATAATTTTAATATACGATATGTTAATCAAAATTGTTAGAGCCATTTTTTATAAAATCAAAATTTTCGAAAAAAGTTCCCTGTAAAGGGTAGTTTGGGGTGGGGGGATTTTTCTCAAAATCTTCGTGTCGCATCCCTGGAAGATACTAAACTTAAATACCAAGTTTGGTATTTTAGCGACTTTTCGTTTTTGAGTTATCGTGTTCACAGACACACGGACACACACACATGGACCTTTTTCTGAAAATACTTTTTTTGGATACAGGGGACCCTAAAACATATATTTCCGGGGAAATCTAGGTATCGAATTTTTTGGTGGAGTGTAATATATAGTGAGTATAGAGAAAGTAAAAAGCAATTTTCGATTTCTGACTGACTGTAGTCAAAATTTCATTCCCATATCCCTTAAGGTGACAAATCTGTGAAATTTGACTAAAATTGTGAAAAATTAATTTTGCACTTGGCGGACTTAACTACAAATAACTGCATGACCAACCTTAAACACCTTTCCAATCTTGAAGTGCTTCACACGATGCAAAGTTTTAAAAGTGTTATAAAATTGATGGTGATCGTTGCGTATGACGACAAGGGTGTCATTGTTTGCCACTTTGTTCCACATGACAGAACAGTGACCGCACAGTACTACACTGGTGTGACAGGTACGATGTGGCGTTCGGGAGAAGCGTCCGGATCTTGTGGACAGGACAATAATCCTGCATGACAATGCAACATCACATAAAGCAGAGTGTGTAGGGCAGCTACTGCGACGTTGGGGATGGGAAGAATTGGAGCATCCACCGTACTCTCCCGGCATTTCGTCCTGTGATTTTGATCTCATTTGAAAGATTAAGGAACCACTACGTGGTTGCAACACGAGAGGACATTGCTAACGTTGTGCGCGAACAGATGACCCTATTCACACATGGTGCGGCAAATGCTGCGGCAGTTGGTATTCACCGCCTCCCACATGGGCGTGTGGTGACAGTAGTACGGGACTACTTTGAGGGTCTTTAGGCCCTGGTTTGTCATTTCAACTGTATGTGTACTGTGTTGTCATTCTTTTGCACAGTGAAGGTCATATTGCCCTACATACTACCGTAATAAATTAGTGTGTTACGATATTCAGTCCTATTCATTGTCCACACATGTAGTTAACACCTGGTCCTTTCGTCGGTATATGTCACATTTTCCAACCGGACTGGAATCTTCAAGAAAATAAATAGTTGCCATGACTTTTGCCCCAACCCTCGTTTGTGTTTATATTTGAATAAGGTATCTTACCTACATACTATGCATTTTCCATAACTCTATTTCTTATAGTGTTTGACGCCCTTTTTTTTTACAGCTGGCACCGCAGGTAATGACACTGGTGGTACATGGGATGAAGATGGAGCACCGGTGGAATGCAATGGTTGGAGAAACTGAAGAACGCGGAGAAAAGCCACCCCTGCGCCGCTTTGTCCACCACAAATCTCATATGCGGTCGCTTGGGATCGAACCCGGGCCGTCTAGGTGAGAGGCGAGTGATCTAACCACACGACCACAGCGCGGCCCTTCATAACTCTCAGATGCATCACCTTAAATGAGACCAAACTACAAGAAATAAGGGAAAGTGAATTTGTGGTAGAGGAGAAACATGTCCGCATTCTTCTTGCCAATAACGAAAAACCAATGGTCAGATTGTTCGACTCCAGGAATCGAACCTAGCAGCTAGGTGTTGTTAATCTTCTGTTTGCACATACTTCACCAACAGCTCATTCAGGAGCTGTATTGGCAACAGAGATGATAAACTCCACAGAAAGCATCTCCATTCAGACACGTGGACTGTGTTTCATTCTCTCTTCCTTCTCAGAAGAAATGGCCTCACCTGCAACACACTGCATTCAAAATTATTAACAAACTCGGTGAATATCAAAAATAAAAAACATTTTTCAACATAAGGGGAGAAGGTAGTGTCCCTTTTTTGTATTCAGGATTGCATATGATTTATAATTTAGGCGACATCTCCGTCCTGGACCCCATTCTTCACCTAGCCTAGGTCCACTGTGGCCATCTAATATATCCGCTCTATGAATCCGCAGGTGCAATAGCGGTACTGTTGCACTTTCCCTTCTCTTCCTTCTTATTCTTCCAGTGGAAGTTTTTTTTTTTTTTTTAGTGCGTAGTGTCATTCGTTATAGTGACCCCCACATTTGACAGAATATTTCCCTCTGTCACTTGTAAAGATTGTGTTTTCCCCCCTCCACTCGAAAACAAAGGAACATACGTAAATTAAATCTATCGCTTTAACGTGGTGTTTCCTTATTTTCCTCCTACTTACTCGTAAGGAACTAGTGATAAGGCCGTTTCTGCTAATGTTTATCTTAATTAGTATAAAGTAGTTAGAGGAAAAACGTTTGTAAATAGAGTTTGCTACAGAATAGGCAGGGAAAATCATGTAAATGTAACAGAAGATTTTTCGTTATTTACATTTTTGACCTCTGGGTTCTCTAATAAACATTTTTTGCGCCTATTTAGCTTTATATTTAACTTTTTATACAACTCTTAATCTCCTAGGAAGCCTATCAAGTTAAATGATACTTCCATTTTTGTAGCTTTATAGAGTAATGTAGAATGTGCTGATACTTCCATCCATATCCCACAAAAACAACCGGCAGAATGAAGTAAAGAGGCTACTTGTGTAAGCTTCGGTATGGAACTTCATCATATAGCTGCATTGGGCAGGAATCTCTGAAACAAATGAAGCACACCATCTTATGTATCCCAAATTGAAAGAGTAAAGAAAAAATTCCTTATTATAAACATTTCAAGGTATACCCTAATTACATTATGTATATGCTGTGCTAAAATTAAAGAAAACTATATCATTAGAGAACCATAGAAAAATACAACAGCTACGAGGATGCTTTGATAAGTCTCGTAAATTTCCATGAAATAATGGAACATTTTTGTTTCGGCTTTATGGTTGGCAAACTTGATTTATTAAAAGATCCCATAAAATTTTCAACAATTATCACGTTTTCATTGGGGAATTGAAATCGATTTGAGTCCAATTCCATATCAATACGATCACATGTTAAATTCAATACAAACTGGGATCGTTTTGAATAAGCAAGCTTTAAGAATAAATTTATTCAACGTTTTATGTTGGTGAACAATTTCGTTGGCGAACATGTTTGTTACTCCGTCGTTATATAGATTTTGAAGTTAAATAACTATATTTGATAACACATTGCAAATTGTAGAAACATAAAAGTGGTTCCCTTATAATCTACCACAGAACAATAAATAAAAAGCAGTAACATATGACTAACGCATCGAGTATAGCAGAAGAAGAGTTTCTTTACTGTATTCAAACCGATACGGAAGTGTTTCCATTCAAAATATTTCGATCCGATCTCATTCCGATCCCACTTTCTAAGACGATCGGATTCAAAATTCAATACGATTTGAATCCGTGCTGCCATGCAATATTCAATATGGTAAGCGTATTCAAATCTATATCGTGGTACAGTTGTTTGTTGACAGCCAACTGAATTTACCAATGTGTCGACTGGGATTGAACATTGTGAAACCCAAATGTTGATAGTCTCATTTGAAGAGTTGGACAGATGCACAAATCAAAACAGAATTGGAGGAAGCTCACGCAGTCTCTGCACCATCAATGAAGACCAGTTACGTTTGAATTACTGAGTTTAAATGTGGTCCGAAGCACGCTCCGGCCAACCAATCAAGATCACCACACACGAATCCGTTGACCAAATCCATGATTGATACCGTAAAACTATCGAATAAAATCATCTGAGTTAGTGCAAATATCCTGCACAGAGAATTGGACATGAAGACGTTGTGTGCCAACTTGGTGCCGAGATTGCACACAGTCGACCAAAAGTGCATTTGGAACACAATGTCTGGTGATGTTTAATTGCAATCCAGAGTCAAAACAAAGAACAAAGCAGGTGAAAGTGCACCGAAGAAGGCAAAGACCCTTTGTCATCTGGTAATGTGATGGTCACTTTTTCTTGGAATTTCCAAAGGATAATTGTTGCATTGCTTGAAACTTGAGTGGCCTGAAACAAAAAATTTTTGGCATGCAAAAAGGTGCTCTTTCACCAGGTTACGGCACCGTTCCACTCATCAGCGACTGGAAATGATGAAAGTGCATGAATTGGGCTTTGAATTGGTTCCTCAGCCGCCCTATTCACCAGACTTATCCCCAATAAATTCTGCCTGTTCCCTAACTTCAAAATCTGTCGTGGTGGGAAGAAATTTTCATCAAATGAGGAAGTGATAGTTGCACTCAACGAGTATTTTGTAGACTTCGAAAGAAGGTTTTTTCCGACGGGATAATAAAGTGGAGGATTACTGAATCAAGAATATATCCTTCAAAAGGAGTTATGTCGAGAAGTAAGGTGAGCTGTTTAGGAAACACTTTTTCTTACTCTTTACCAGATTATTAAACCACAGCCGTATTCTTTTATAAAGTACGAGTTAATGGTATTATATATAATAATGAATTTACACAAAACATGAGTTTTATTAAACACTACAAATCAAATCTCAGATCAGATTTCCTTTTATTTTATTTTAACATATCGACAACGTTAATACATAAAAATCTTCCACTTATAAAGATACAAACTATGAGTTCGATTACAGAAGATAATACCGAGCCAGGTGCTCAGGCTATTTGTGTGAGATTGGCATTCGGGAGGTCGTGGAATCTATTCCCGCAGCCGACCTCTCTGATCAATGGGCTTTTGGGGGGCTTTCGCGGGTCACTAGGCGAATGCTGGGGCGTTTCTTCATTCCCCCGAACTTCCTGCCCCTTTATTTCATCCAACCGGTCTCTTTCAGAATTGTGTCGGGAAGGACTGCTGTGGTGCGCCCTTCCATGGTGATGACTGTGCTCTGGAAGTACAACTCTCGGCGGGATGGCGCTGCAAGGCGTCTGTAGACGCACGGAGTTCGGTTAAACCTGGGGCGCGGGCTTTTGCGCTCCCCGCGTCGAGATGACGAACAGCTTGGAATCTTTTAGGACCCTCCACGGTGGCTCCAAACCGCCCTCCGGTCTCGACCACCAGTTGATGTGACCCTCTTCTCATACTACATATGGCACTGCAGGCCATGACAATGATGATACATGGAATGAGGTTGGAGCACTGGTGGAATGCAATGGCAGGGAAAACAAAGAACCGGGAAAAAACTCGCCCATGCACCGCTTTGTCCACCACAAACCCTACATGTGGTCGTCTGGGTGAGAGGCGAGCGGTCTAACTACTCGGCCACGGCGCGGCCTATCCAATGGCTGCAGTGGGGGAATCCCCTCCGGCATATCACACAGTAGTTCATATCACAAATAAAAGAAAACACTTCTGTACATGTTTTTACTTTATCTACTTAGTGCATAGATACAGAAGGTATTGCTCTCCACCCAAAATCTCGACACCGAGAGTTCCCGGAAATGCGTCCCCCGTATCCAAATAAAGCACACCCTTTCTACACAAAAATATAGATCTCGTTAAAACACAATTTATGTCATAAACCTTTCTTAGAGGGTTAGTGGTTTCCAAGATATTCCTTGTTATTGGTTTCAATCAAATGAGAAGTAATTGTTCATGTCATATCTCTTTTGTATTACTTCTAGCCACGCAATTAATTGTTTCAAATAGTGACTAGCTTTTAAAATATTTGACTTTCGCTTTAGTCTTGTGTACACATTTATTTCCCTTCTACTAACAAGGAAACAAGTAATAAGATTATTTCTGTTAATGTTTATCTCCATTAGCTTGATGTAGGTATAAAGAGTGGATCATTTAACTTGTAGAATATATCCAAAACTAGGCCATGTAGAAAGAAACGACTTGAATAAAAGTTCCTTGACATAATGGGGGAAATTAATGCCACTTGTGTTTCAATTGTAGAAGGTTTAGACGTTAAATCGAGGGTCAAGGTACGTTTTTACTTTCTCTACACTTACTATGTACATAGTGTATAGAGAAGGTATTGTATTGCACCCAAAATTTGAATACCGAGATTTCAACGGAAATACATGTTTTGAGACACCCTAAATAAAAAAAACATTTTTAGAAAAATGACCGTGTGTGTGTGTGTGTGTGTGTGTGTGTGTGTGTGACTGTGGGCATCATATTTCAAAAACGAAAACGTCGTTAAGAACCAAACTTGGTATTTAAGTTTGGTATCTTCCAGGGATGCAACACGAAGATATTCAAGAAAAGCCCCCCTCCCCATATTACCCTATACATAGAACTTTTTTCGAAAATTTTGATTTTCTCAAAATGGTACTAACAATTTTGATTCAAATATCGTATATTAAAGATATTTATACGACAAATATAATGTATATCTTGAATTTTCTGGGAATAGCCTCTGAAGACTACTTTACTCTGAATGAATTTTATGGAATTTTGCATAAATGCTAAACCGTAAGAGATATACAAAAACTTACTGCACAAGAAATATAGAGCACGTTATAACACACAATTTATGTTATGTACATTTTTTCGGGGAGTTGATAGCTTTTTAGATATTCCTTCTTTTTGGTTTCAGTTTTACAAAACGCACTCTTCTCATATAGAAATTTGTCAACTCGTGTCCATACAAACAAAGGAACTTCAGTCACATAGCAACCAGCTTTTGGTTATTTCTGTAATCTATGGCACTCCCTTATTTCGCTTCTACTTACAAGGAAGCAAGTAATAAGACTATTTCTGCTAATTTTTTCTCGATTAGCATGAAATAAATAGAAGCATAATCTTTCTAACAATAATTAGTTGCAGAGATGTGGGGAAAGTTATGTGAATGGACCACATCAGATTTTTTAAATGGAAAATCAACATTTTTTCTCCTTATTTCTCATTAAAAATAAACAATTTTTATTTAATCCATTTTCTTGTACAGGGTTCTTTTAGCGGTGAAGACAATTAAACTTTGATGAAAGGTAGATACGCAGAGTATCAACACTATACGGGTATTGTACCGTATTACTTGATAAACTCGTGCCTTAGTGTAATAAATGTTCAAAATGATGCCCTTCCACCTCAACATATTTTCAACTCTGTGAATAAACGATTGCTTGTCCGTAAAAGCATGGACTCCATGAAGCCGCACGTACGAAATGCTTGTGCCAGTATTGGAAGAGACATGCTTTTACTATATAGCAATCGTGTATTCACAGAGTTGGAAAATGCACTGGTAGAAGGGCATCATTTTGAATAAGTTTTATACTAAGGTAGGATGCTTATGAAATAATACCGTGCAATACCCGTGCAGTAGTAATACTCTATAGATCTGCCTTTCGTCAATATTTAATGGTCTACACGGGTAAAAGAACCCTGTACAAAAATGGTTTGAACAAAATGTATTTATTACGTTCTCTACACGCACTATGTACGTAGTGTATAGAGAAGGTAATGCAATCTACCCAAAAATTTGATACTGAGATTTCACAGAAATTAGACCTTTTAGGGTCTCCTGTATCCAAAAAAAAAAGTATTTTCAGAAAACAGTCAGTGCGTGTGTATCTGTGAACACAATAACTAAAAAACGAAAAGTCGCTAAAATATCAAATCTGACATTTAAATTTAGTATCTTCCAGGAATGCAACACGAAGATTTTGAGAAAAATCCCGCTACCCTAAACTACCCTTTACATGGAAAAAATTACGAAAATTTTAATTTTCTCAAAAATGGCTCTAACGATTTTGATTAAAGTAACGTACCTGTATTAAAGATATTTATATATATGGCAAATAAAATATATATCTTGAATTTTCTGGAAAAGCCTCTAAAGATCTCTTTGTTCTGCATGAATGTTGTTGAATTTTGCGTATCTGGTAAACGTAAGAGATAGACAAAAACTTACTACACAAAAATGTAGATCACGTTAAAACACACAATTTATGTAATATACATTTTTCGCGGAGTTGCTCGTTTTTTTAGATATTCCTTGTTGTTGGTTTCAGCTTCGAAAAACTTATACATACTTTTCTCATACAGGAATTTGTCAACTCCTGTCCATACAAACAAAGGAGCTTCAGTCACATAGCAACCAGCTTTTGACTATCACTTTAACCTATGGTACTGCCGTATTTCGCTTCTCCTTACACGGAAGCAAGTAATATGCCTATTTCTGTTAATTTTATCTCGACTAGCATGAATTAAAAAGAAGCACAAGCTTTCTAAATGTAATTTGTTGCAGAGATGTAGAAAAAGTCATGTGCATGTCAGAGTTTCTGCCTTCGTATAGTAGATTATAGGTTATTTATAGTCTCCATAAGCGGCGTATATTCATTTGACACAAGGACATGTTAACAACCTTCTTATTCAGTACAGGTTGTATCAACCTCTTCAAGGGCTGTCCAAAGCTGCTATCTTTCAGCAGTTCGCTTTTACCCTGCTTTGAGTTTTCTTTCTTCCTCTGCCGCGAATTTGCATAGATATGTTTATTACGTTCTCCACACTTACTTTATACACAGTGAATAAGGTATTCTATTGCACCCAAAAATTCGATACGAGATTTCACCGGAAGTGCATGTTTTGCGACCCCCGGAATCCGAAAAAAAATTAGAAAACGATCCGTGTGTGTGCCTGTGGGCAGCAAAACTCAAAAGCGAAAACTCTATTAACCCTTTGTTGCCTGTCGGTAGTTCCGCTTGCTTTTAAACATAACTATACAAATAGGGTTGTACTTTAGAATTAATTTCATGATATACTAACCTTCAACCATCAATGACAAGTTTTATACTGCAAAAATATATACAATTTTGTCCTAAAATTGCAGTGATCTTTTTTAAATAAATAAAAGAGTAAAACACACATAACTACAGTTAAATGTAACCCAATTAGCTTCAAAGTATCACACCGATTATTTTACTTGGGCTCTCCCCGTCCTTTATCACTGTCACCCTGCATTTGAACTTGCAACATTTGTTTTTGAATGGATAGTGAATCCATTAACTATCACCTAACACTTATGGTCGTTTCAACCAGTTTTTGGTAGCGATTTTGGCAGGATTAGAAAACTGGTTTAGAAGTATTTAAACATTTAATTGTGAAGAAAAAGATTAATAAAAGATCTATATTTATTTTCGTTTCTATTTTCTCTATCATTTTATATAATAATTTTATAGGTTTATTCCCATATCTTTTTACTAGAACTCCAGTTTTAAACTTGAATTAAAGGGAAAACAGCAAATGTAATATACTAATGCAGGAAATTAAGGGTTAAATACCAAACTTGATATTTAAGTTCAGTAGCTCCCAAGGATGCCACACAAAGATTTTCAAGAAAATTCCTCCACCCCTAGCTACCCTTTACATGGAAAAATATGCATTAATTCTGATTTTCGCAAAAATGACCAACGATTTTGATTAATATAGCTTATATTTAAGATATTTACATGACAAAATGTATATCTGGAATTTTCCGGGAATTGACTTTAAAAGACCTCTTTATTCTGAATCAGTTTTGCTGAATTTTGCATAACTGGTAGACCATAAGAGAGACAAAACAGTACTGTACAAAAAAAAATGTATATCTCGTTAAAAACAAAATTTATGTCATATACAATTTTTTCGTGGAATTGATCGTTTTCGAGATTTTCTTTGTTATTCGTTTCCGTTTTAAAATACTTAAAACGTTTCTCATATGGGAACTTCACAATTCCTGGCCACCCAAAGAAAGGGATTTGAATCCCATAGCAACCATATTTTAAAACATTTGAGAGTCGTTTAGCCTAGTGTATTTCTTTATTTGGTTCTAATAAGTATTAAGACCGTTTCTGATAATGTTTATCTCGATTAGCATGAAGTAGATAGAAGAATAAGCTTATTAACAATAATTTGTTTACACGCACACCTCTCCTCCAATTCATTTGGCACCTAGGTGGCCTAAATCATTGTCCCATTTAACCAATTGTATTTTTCTGCAAACAAATGCACAAAAGTGTTACCGGAGTTTAGGTAATTTAGAATGTTGGTTATTCTTCTACCTACTTCATGCTAATCAAGCTAAGTATTACCAGAACCAGTCTTACTATTTAGTTTCTTATAAGCAACAGGGATATATGGGAATACACTGGGGGAAAGCCACAGTAAAATCTTTTATAGGCTCCTACGATGAAATCAGTCTTTTACTTTCTCTAGCCCCATATGTACAATGTACATAGGGATAGAGAAGTATTGTATTCCACCCAAAAATTCGATACCGAGATTTCACCGGAAATACATGTTTTAGGACCCCCTGTATCCAAAAAAATAGCATTTTGAGAAAAAGGTCCGTGTATGTGTGTGTGTGTCCGTGTGTCTGTGAACACGATAACTCAAAAACGAAAAGTAGTTAAAATACCAAACCTGGTATTTAAGTTTAGTATCTTCCAGGGATGCGACACGAAGATTTTGAGAAAAATCCCCCCCACTCCAAACTACCTTTTACATGGGACTTTTTTCGAAAATTTTGATTTTCTTAAAAATGACTAACGATTTTGATTAAAATATCATACATTAAAGATATTTACCTAACAAATAAAATGTACATCTTGAATTTTCTGGGAATAGCTTCTGAAGACCTGTTTATTCTGAATGAATTTTGCTTAATTTGGCATAACTAGTAAACCGTAAGAGATAGACAAAAACTTACTATATAAAAATGTTGGTCTTGTTAAAATACACAAGTTATGTTATATACATTTTTCTCGTGGTGCTTATCGTTTTCGAGGTATTCATTATTATTAGTTTCAGTTTTGAAGTACTTATACTTTTCTCAAACGGGAGTGTCCGTTTTTCTTTTGTTCTGCTCCTAGCCAAGAATAGAAGCGATTTGTAATGACAATTACATAACGACAGCTTTTAAAACATTTGAATTTTGGTTTAGCCTAGTGTATTCCCTTATTTTCTTCCTACTTATACGGAACTAAGCAATAAGAACATTGTGCTAATGAGTACCACGATTAGCAACGTGCAGAAAGAAGAAGAATCTTATGTATGAAGTTTGTAGAGCAGCTAGAGAAAGTCATGTGAGTGTAACACATAAGATTTTTTAGCATGACCAGGAGTAAAGCCGAAAAACAGGAATGACAAGCGGCCATTTGAGAAAAGTTTTAGGTATTTTAAAATTAAAACCAATAACAAGAATTATCTGAAAATCGTTAACTCTGCAAAAAAGTGTATATGATAAAAATAGTGCGTTTTAACGAGATCTACATGTTTTGTGTAGTTGGTAGGCTTTTGTCTATCTCTTACGGTTTACCAGTTACAGAAAAGTTATCCAGAATGCTCTCAAAGTCTATTTCCAGATAATTCAAGATAAACATTTCGTTTCTCATAAAAATATATTGAATATATGGTGTTTTAATCAAAATAGTTAGAGCCATTACATTTTTGGAATATGTTCCGTGTAAAGGGTAGTTGGGGCTGAAGAATTTTCCTGATGCCATCCTGGGAAAATACTGAACTGAAATATAATATTACGACTTTTGTTTTTGTTTTTCCCACTTAGCACACACTACACAATGCCCAAAAATTCGATACCGTGTATTCACCAGGAATAAACGTTTTAAGCTCCCCTGAATCCAAAAAACTGATTTTAGAAAAATACCCGTGTGTGTATGTATATCTATGAACACGATAACTCAAAAGTAAAAGTCGGTAAAATATCAAACTTGGTATTTAAGTTAAGTATATTTAAAGGATGTGACACCAAAGCTCCCTTTCCATTGAAAAAGTTTAGAAAAGTTTTAATTTCTCTAAAATGGCTCTAACGATTTGATTAAAACACCGTATTCTAAAAATGTTTACGTCGCGAATAAAATGTATATCTTGAATTTTCTGGGACTTTGAAGACCGAATGACTTTTGCATAACTGGTAAACCGCAAGAGCTAGTCAAAAACTTGCAACAAAATGTAAATATATTTAAAACTCACAATTTATGTTTTAATTTTTATTTTCTCTACACGTACTATGTACATAGTGTATAGAGAAGGTATTGTAATGCACCCAAACATTCGATACCGAGATTTCACCGGAAATACATGTTTGAATAAAAAAAAAAAGCATTTTTGGAAAAAAGTCCGTATTTTGAGAACAATAAAAATGTTGACATTTTTTACATGTAAAGGCTGGATTGGGGTGGGGGAATTTTCTTTTCAATGTTCGTGTCGCATCCTTGGAAGAAACCTTTTCCTAAAAAAAGGGGGACTCTAAACATGCTTTTCCGGTAAAATCTCGGTATCGAATTTTTGAGTGCAATGCAATGCTTTACCTATTATGTAAACACACAAAAGGAAGTGTTATCGAGGTTGTGTATGGATGTGCGTCTTCCGCATCACACAAGCATCTAAGACTGGCATGAGATTACGTACAGATATACCGCAAGGTAGCGAGCGAGCGTGTTTTGTTTTGTCGCGGAGTCTGGGTAACGAAGTGAGGAGATATAATTATAGCAGCCGGATACGAGTTGACTAATGAGAGGCACTTGCGTACACATCGCGTGCAAACCATCTTCCGGAAGTGACGCAACATTGTGACAGCAATACTAACGCACATTTAAATTAGTGCCATATTATTTTTTTAGGCCATTAGTGGCTTATGTGAATTTACATGCATTGTTGGCTATAAACAAAGAATATTTTTGCATAATTCTGTTTCTAAGATAAGAACCACCCCGGCGTTGGAGAAGAGGCCGCCGATGAAATCTCTAACGACAACATGCTTAAACATCGATGCTCTACAAACTAGAGCATGAGTGTGGCGTATTATTACAAACCTTTACGTGCTAGTTGGCAAAACGTACAAAACAAAACAAACAAACAAAAAAAACCGCACACAGCGCAATGAAAATAAATCAGATGTGTTATATTCAATTCACATGCACTTCTCTAAACCTATCCTTTATTAATGGGCACAAAAATTATTATTAACAAACGTTATAACCATCTCTACTACATATTAGATGGAGAAGGTATTGCATTACACCCAAAATTCTATACCTATTTTTCATTAAAAATACACGTTTTGGAATTTCATGTATAAAAACTCTGATGTGTTCCATTCACATGCCTTTCTCTAAATCTTTGCAACAAATTATTGTTAAAAAAACTTGTGCTTCTACTTAATTCATGCCAATCAAAACAAATTAGCAGAAATAGTGTTATTACTTGCTTCCTTGTAAGTAGAAGGGAAATAAGGGATTTCCATAGGCTAAAGTGATACTCAAAAACTGGTTGCTATGTGACTTGAAGTTCCTTTTTTTGTATGGATAAGAGTTGACAAATTTCTGTATGAGAAATGTATTTAAGTTTTTCTTAGCTGAAACAAAAAACAAGGAATATCTTAAAAACTACCACCTCTACGAACAAAATGTAACATAACATAACTCCATGGCACGACAGCTCACGGGGAACCTTGGCCTACCGCCCGGCCGCTGCGTCCCCCATCTCGGTCCACTACAGACGTCATGGATGGGGTGCAGTATTGGAGGGTGAGACGTGGTCAGCGCCTCGAGTCCCCCCGGCCGGTTAATGCGGTCCTCGCGACCTGGAGCCGCTACTTCTCCATCAAGTAGCTCCTCAATTGGCCCCCCCAGGGACCTTACGAGGCTGAGTGCACCCCGGGCCAGGTCTCCCAGCGGGGGAAAAATCCCCACGCCGGTACTGGGGATCGAACCCAGGTCTCCCGCTTGGTAAGCAGCAACGCTACCACCGCGCTAAGGAGACGACCACGAACAAAATGTATATGACATAAATTGTGTGTTTTATTCTGATCTACATTTTTGGTGAAGTAAGTTTTTGTACGGTTTAGCAGTTATGCAAAATTTCGTAAAAATGCATTCAAAATAAAGTAGTCTTCAGAGGCTATTCCCAGAAAATTCAAGATATACATTTTATTTGTCAGGGGAATATCTCTAATATACAATATTTTAATCAAAATCGTTAGAGCGATTTTTAAAAAAATCAAAATTTTCGAAAAAAGTTCCATGTAAAGGGTAGTTGTGGGTGGGGGGATTTTCTTGAAAATCTTCGTGTCGCATCCTTGGAAGATACCAAACCTAAGTACCAAGTTTGGTTTTTAACGGACTTTTCGTTTTTGAACTACACTGCCCACAGACACACACACACATACACACAGACAGGCAGACAGACAGATAGACACACACACACGGACAATTTGCTGAAAATATTTTTTTGATCCAGGGGGTCTCAAAACATGTATTTCCGGTGAAATCTCGTTTTCCTTTTTTTTTGTGCAATGCAATACCTTCTCTATACACTATGTGCATAGTACGTGGCCGAGTGGTTACACCTCTTGCCTCTCACGGCCCGGGTTCGATCCCAAGCGAACGCATGTGACCGGGTTTCCCCCGCCATTGCATTCCACCGGTGCTCCATCTTCATTCATGTATCATCAGTGTCACCGCCTGCGGTGCCATAAGTAGTTAAAGCGGGCGTTAAACACTACCCCCCAAAAAAAAAAACAAAAAAAAAACATATTACGTATAGAGAAAGTAAAAAGAAAGCATTCTAGAAAAAACGACAGTGTGTGTGTTTCTGTGAAATAATATAATAAATCAAAAACGAAATGTCGGGCTTTTCTAAAAAAAACTATAAGGATTATGATTAAAATACCATATGTTTAAGAAAAATTTATGACAAGCAAAATGTATATCTTGAATTTTCTGGGAATAACTTAAAAGACCTTTTCATTCTGGATGACTTTTGGTGATTAATAAATCGTAAGAGATAGACAAAAACTTGCTAAAAAATATACACCACGATAAAACACACAATTTATACATTCTTTTTGGAGAGTTAACCTTTTCCAAGATAGTTCTTGTTATTCATTTCAATTTTAAACTACTTAAACTTATCACAAATGGGAAGTTCAGCTTTCGTTTTATACTTCGTTTGTTTTACACCTATCCACGCAAACAGATTAGAACAATTTTGTCTTACAGCGATAAGTTTTAGAAGATTTTACTTAACTTTTTAGCCTAGTTTATTCCCTTATTTCCCTTCTACTTAAAAGCAATCAAGTAATAAGATAATCTTTGCTAATGTTTATCTCGATTGGCATGATGTAAATAAATGAATAACATTTTGTAAGAATGGTTTGTTAGCAGTATAGATAGAGAAATCATGTGACTGGGACAATCATATTTTTTTTAAAGATGTGTGTATGTCCATGAATGCGATAACTCAAAAAAGAAAAGTCGATTAAATACCAAACTTTTACCTTCCAAGAATGTGACACAAAGAATTTGCAGGAAAATCTCCTCCGATCCATACTACTACATGGAACAATTTTCGAAAATTTTGATTTTCTCAAAAATATCTCAGGAGACTTTGATTAAAGTACCATACATTAAAGATGTTTATAAGACAAATACAATATAATGTCAGAATTTTCTGAGAATAGCCTCTGAAGACCGATTTATTCGGTGACTTTCGCATTAGTGGTAAACTGTAAGAGATACACAAAAACTTACTACACAAAATATGTAGATATACTTGAAATTTACAATTTTTGTCACATACATTTTTTTCGTGAAGTTGCTCATTTCCAAGTTATTTCTTATTATTGGTTTCACTTTTAAGCTATGTAACGCTTCTCAAACCTGGCCACCTTTCGTGTCATCTCTCTTTTGTTGTACTAACAATGCCAGGCAAATCGAACTTCAATTGTTCACATATCGACCAGTTTTTAAAACATTTGACTATCGCTTTAGCCTACTGTATAGACTATTTTTCTTCTGTTTACAGGAAACGAAGTACTAAAACAATTCTGCTATTTTTATGGTATTTAGTATGACGTAGATAAAATAATATCCTTTTGTAAGAATAGTTTGTTCACAGAACAGGTGGAAAAAACCTTGTGAATGGAAAACATTTGAGTTTATATATATAAACACACACGAGGTTTGGGGCAAAAGTCATGGCAACCAGTCTTTAATTTCTCTACACATACTATGTACATGTGTATAGAGAAGGTATTGTAATGCACCCAAAAATTCAATACCGAGATTTCGCCGAAAGTACATGTTTTAGGTTCCCTGAATCCAAAATAAGCATTTCTGTAAAAAGGTCCGTGTGTGTGCGTATTTGTGTATGTGTGCGTCTTGGACACATAGCTCAAAAACGAAAAGACCGTTAAATACCAAACTTGGTATTTAAGTTTGGTATTTTGCAAGGCTAAGACACGAAAATCTTCAAGAAAATCACCCGAACCCCAACTACCATTTATATGGAACTTTTTTCGAAAATGTTTATTTTCTCAAAAACGGCTCTAATGATTTTGATTGGAATGTCGTATATTAAAGATATTTTCTGGGAATAGTCTCTGAAGACTACTTTATTCTGGACGAATTTTACAGAATTTTGCATAACTACTAAGCCGTAAGAGATAGACAAAACTTATTATACAAAACGCACAATTTATGTTATATATATTTTTTTCGTGGAGTTGATCGTTTTTGAGATAATCCTTTAAAATACATACTTTTCTCATACGGGATTTCTGTCCATACAAACAAATGAACTTCAGTCACATAGCAACCAGCTTCTGACTATGATACTTCCTTATTTCGCCTCTACTTACAAGGAAGCAAGTAATAAGACTATTTCTGTTATTTTTTTCTCGATAAGCATGAAGTAAATAGAAGCATTAGCTTTTTAACAATAATTTGTTGCAGAGCTGTAAAGAAAGTCATGTGAATGGATGACATCGGATTTTTTTCTTGTAGATATGTGAACGGATCGCAAACGTATATGTGTGGTGTAGAAGTTCTGCAGGCATAGTATGTATGCAGAACAACAGATGGCTCTGTGATAGCTGCTAGTAGCGCAGCGAGGGCTGTGAAGTCGGTTAGTTGGTAAGTGTCGTGCGAGATGAAAGTAACCCGTGTTGATCAGCCCGCTTACATTAAAATATCCGTTCTCCGAGGGAGAAATGTGATGGAATGTCACAGTGAATTAGTGGAAGCATCTGGGAATAATGCCCTACCATACCGTACTATAGCACGGTGGGTAGGCAAGTTTCAGCAAGGACGTGTGTCAACCAGTCAACGTTCGGGACAACCTGGCAGTGTGCGGACCGACATGGCACGTGCCATCATCGAGCAGCTCCTGGATGAAGACAGACGATGGACGCTACTGGAGTTAGAGAGGGCAAGTGACATCATGAAACACACCGTCCACAGGATATTGCGTAATGAGCTGCAATTACGCAAAATCACATCGCGGTGGGTACGGTATGCACTGACGGAAGTTCAAAGGTGGGTGGGCTATGCAATATGCTTCGACCACCTTGCACGCTGGCAACAGGACGGCGATCAATTCTTGTCACGAATAATCGCCATCGATGAATTTTGGGCATACGAATCAGAACTGAAACGTCAGTCCGCGGAGTGGCGATATGCTGGTTCACCAAGAAGGCAGTAGTTCCGTCAGAATCCTTCCCCAGTCAAATTGATGGTGATCGTCGCTTATGACGTCAGGGGTGTCTTAGTTTGCCTTGTTCCACATGGCAGAAAAGTGACCTCACAGTACTACAGGGACTTCCTGGTGCGACAGGTACGACGTGGCGTTCGGGAGAAACGTCCGGATCTTGTGAACAGTGCAATTATCCTGCACGAAAATGCAGAAACAACATAAAGCAGAGTGTGTAGGGCAGCCACTGCGACGTTGGGGATGGGAAGAACTGGAGCACCCACCGTACTCTCCAGACATTTCACCCTGTGACTTTGAGCTCATTCGAAAATTAAGAAACCACTACGTGGTAGGCGGTTTGCAACACGAGAGGACATTGCTAATGCTGTGCGAGAACAGATGACCCGATTCGCACATGGTGCGGCAAATGCTGCGGCAGTTATTATTCAGCGTCTCCCACATCGTTGGCAGCGTGTTGTGACAGTAGCAGGGGACTGCTTTGATGGTCTTTAGGCCCAGGTTTGTCATATCAACTATAAGCTTACTGTGATGTCATTCTTTTGCACCGTGAAAGTCATATTATCCTGTACACTACCATAATAAATTAGTGTGTTACGATATTCAGTGCTACTTATTTTCCACACACGTAGCTAACACCTTGTCCTTTTGTCTGTATATGCCACATTTTCCAACCAGACTGGTATCTTCAAGAAAATAAATAGTTGCCATGACTTTTGTCCCAACCCTCGTGTGTGTGTGTGTGTGTGTGTGTGTGTGTGTGCGTGTGTATGGGTGCCCATGTTAGAAAGTTATACAATATTTAAAATATTAAAGTAGAGATCCGTCCAACGTCACAAAATTCTGGATTGAGGTTCAGTGCACACAGAGTATGTGATGGAGTGGGCGTAGTCTTTAAAGCGCGTACGTGTTGTGCTATCTAGCATTGCTCACTGCCTGGCCTCGTTCAATTGTTGCTAGTAGATAAACCAGTGAACACTGAAAGAGATAGCAGATTGAAAAATGTTGAAAATACGAAAGGGTATTCGTTCGACACTGAAGAAGCTTGTGGATGATTCAAGCATATTTTAGTGCAGAAGGACAGCTTTTTTGTTTTATGCAGTAAAGATGCTTCTTGTAATTCACTGCAATTAATTCTGAGTGAGTTTGGTTGATTTGTGTTCATTGTCTTTTTAAAGCTCTGCACGTTATTATCCTGATGTTTTTTGTTGTTTTTGTTTTTGTTTTTTTTGTATCAACCTTTAAACTTATTTTTAAGAGTACAAGGCGTTTTATTTACTAATTATATTATGATAAATTTGTTTTATTGTGTTACTTGATCAATATAATATCAATACATGTATTGAACTACTTTTGGAACATACTATACCTCAACGTGTGTATGTTTACGCTACAAATCCCGTGCAACTGTGTGCGCTTCAAACCCAAAATCGAACTCTATAAGTCGTCATTGGGGTATGACATTTCAAAATAATGCTATATCTCCGCGTGTTTTATAGAAAAAGTACGAATCAGACGGTAAATTAAATGTCCTGCCTTAATATTGTCATGGCAACTCAATTGGTTAGAGCACCCGGACGAAAATCGTCTTATTCCATCATGACATTTTTACTTTCTCTACACGCAGTATGTACATAGTGTAAAGAGAAGGTATTGCATTCCACCCAAAAATTCGATCCCGAGATTTCACTGGAAATATATGTTTTAGGGTACCCAATATCCAAAAAAAGCATTTTCACAAAAAGGTCTGTGTGTGTGTGTGTGTGTGTGTGTGTCCGTGTGTCTGTGAACACGATAACTCAAAAACGAAAAGTCGGTAAAATACCAAACTTTATTTAAGTTTTGTATCTTCCAGGGATGCGACACGAAGATTTTGAGAAAAATCCCCCCAACCCCAACTACCCTTTACATGAAGCTTTTTTCGAAAACTTTGATTTTCTCAAAAATGGCTCTAACGATTTTGATTAAAATTTTGTATACCAAAGATATTTACCTGACAAATAAAATGTGTATCTTGAATTTTCTGGGAATAGCCTCTGAAGAGTAGTTTATTCTGGATGAATTTTACTGAATTTTGAATAACTACTAAACCGTAAGAGATGGACAAAAACTTAGTATACAAAAAATGTAGAGCACATTAAAACACACAATTTATGTTATATACATTTTTTTCGTGGAGTTCGTCGTTTTTGAGACATTCCTTATTTTTGGCATCTGCTATGAAAATCGTATACTTTTCTCATACAGGAACCTGTCAACTCCTATCCATATAAACAAAGGAACTTCATTGACACAGCAACCAGCTTTTGACTATCACTTTAACCTATTGTTATTATAATAATTATTATTTTCCATTTCTTAAAGCATTATTGGAAATGCATGCTCATTGTTGAGACATTTATTCAGCAGGTAAAGTTGGGAAGTTTTCTGTTACGCCCGACAGAGGTGTAAATCAATACACAGAGACTGACAAGGCGCTACGTTTATGAGGCAATCGATTTTTACGCCGTTAGAATTCACGAGAACTATAAATAAGAGATAAAGAACGATGCTGCTCATTGTTTGTATTACAAAACGGGATGGGCTGTTTGAATAAACATGCCGCATACTTCGATTCACCGAGAACTGAACCATTCAAATAGCAAATAAGATAACGCTTCTCAGAGATATACAGGTGTTCACAAAAAGACATCTAACACGTGTGAAGCTCATTCTATTGTTTTACGAGGGCCATCAAAAAGTAACACGATTTGGCATAACTAAATAACAAGGAAACATATCAGCACAAAACTTTATTTACAAAGTAATAGTACCTTACTGTATTTCTCGACCTAACCTCCATACTCTCAAGACTGTCACGTGGTACCAGCTTTTTAATGTCGATGTTATACTTTTCCACCGCCAAAGAACTTTTTTTTTTACTTTCTCTATACGTACTATGTATATAGTGTATAGATAAGGTATTGTAATACACAAAAAATTCAATACCGAGATTTCACCGGAAATACATGTTTTGGGTCCCCCTGAATCCAAAGAAAAGCAATTTTAAAAACATGTCCGTGTGTCTGTCTGTCTGTGGGCAGTATAGCTCAAAAACGAAAAGACCGTTAAATACCAAACTTGGTATTAAAATTTGGAATCTTCCAAGGATGGGACACGAAGATTTCCAAGAAAATCCCCCACCCCTAACTACCCTTTATATGGAAACATTTTCGAAAATTTTGTGTTCCTTAAAAATGGATCCAACGATTTTGATTAAAATACCACATATTAACGCCATTTCTATCACAAATAAAATGTGTAGCTTGAATTTTCTGGGAATCGCTTCTAAAGACCTGTTTATTCTGGATGAATTTTGCTTAATTTGGTGTAACTAGTAAACCGTAAGAAATAGACAAAAACTTATTCTACAGGAAATGTAGATCTTCTTAAAATACACAAGTTATGTCATATACATTTTTTTCGTGGAGCTTACCGTTTTCGAGGTATTCAGCGTTATTAGTTTCAATTGTGAAGTATGTATACTTTTCTCAGAGGGAAGTGTCCGTTTTTCTTTTGTTCAAGCAAAGAAGCGATTTACAATGACAATCGCATAACGACAGATTTTAAATCATTTCACTTTCACTTTATCATAGCGCATTACTTTAGTTCCCTTCTACTTATAAGTAACTAAATAATAAGAACATTCTGCTACTGTTTATCTCGATTAGCGCTGTGTAGAGAGAAGAATTATCTTTTGTAAGAAGTTTGTAGAGTAGCTAGAGAAAGCCATGTGAGGGTAACACATCAGATTTTTTTAATGCACAAAATGTTCAGTCAATAGAATTTTATAGGCAAACAACGCCAGTGTGTTGTGAGAATGCAATGAACGACTCTTTGGTGAGGAAATGGCGCAAAATTTAGAGTAATCAGGGAAGAGGCAGTATGCACGACAAATACCGGTGTGGAAGTTCATCAATCGTTATGGAGGGGTTGAAAGCAAATGTTGACAAAACAATTCACAATAATCTGATGTGTTCCATTCGCATGACTTTCTCTATATTACTGCAACAAATTATTCTATTTACTTCATCTAATGGAGCAAAAATTGGCAGAAATAGTCTTATTACTTGCTTCCTTGTTAGTAGAAGCGAAATAAGGGAGTACCATAGGTTAAAACAAAGAAATAGAAGCGAAATAAGGGAGTACCATAGGTTAAAACAAAGGAACATCAGTCACATAGCAACACAGCAACCAGCTTTTGACTTTCACTTTAACTTATGGTACTCCCTTATTTCGCTTTATACTTACATTAAAGCAAGAAATAAGACTATCTCTGCTAATTTTTCTCGATTGGTATGAAATAAGTAAAAGATAAGCTTATTAACAATAATTTGTTACAGAGTTATAGAGAAGGTCATGTGAATGGAACACATCAGATGTTTTAGTAACAAAGTTTTAACATCACAAAAACGGTGCTTTAATGAATACAATAATTCCATAATATACGAGGGTTCTCGAACACAAACTTCAGTCATTTTAACTGTCAGATACAATTACCTAACACACGGCAACCTGGTCTTTTCGTCTTTTTTTATATTTCGTAAGTAACAAAAGAAATTTCTATTACAGCGAAACCAATTTACCACTTGTTTAGTTATGCTAATTGCGTCCACAGGGTTTCATGAAATCGTCACATTACTGAGGAGATATTCTATTCATAAAATCCTCTGCTATTTGAAACGAAATAAAAAGTCTCAGCAATAAACAAAAATCTAATTTCGAGCCAAAGGAGCATTAGCACAATGCCTTTGTTTTGATTAGAATTTCAAATTACATTATATCCTCGTACGTTGGAAGAAGTCACAGCAAGTAATTTCAACAGGCGATTGCTTTAGTTGCACCTGAAAACCTAACAAGCTAATAAATGAAAGTAACAAAAGTGACAGCTTGAGCGAGTAACTGAGGAAGGTAAGGAAAAAGACAATAATATTAGCAGCCCACCTTCTGATGTGTGCAATGAAACAGGCTTTAGCATGGTCTTAGTTATTAGAGTCTGGAATCTATTGCCAACTGCGAAAAGTTTGTGGGTTGTTACTATAGGTAAATGTGATTTAAAGCGAGTGATATTCTTGAGCGATACAAGAGAAGTCCTGTGTTCGACAGCTAGTAAACCATGGGAAGAGAGAGGATACCTGCATGTGTATCGGAAGATTCAATAGGAGTCCCGTCTTCGACGTTGGTAAGTGACGGAAGAGACAAGAGTAGTCCTGTGTGTGACAGCAAGCTGGGGACTTCTGTTTGCGCATTTAAAACAGAAGTCCTGTGTGACATTTACGAGCGAATAAAAGAGGGGAGAACAGACATATGTTCGGCAGTTTAAGTGTTACTGAAAAGGAAGTCCTCGTCCGATATTTAGTGTGTATCCTGAAGAGGGAAGAGAGTCCTGTATGTGGCCGTGCTGTGGCCGAGTGGTTAGACCACTCTTCTCCCACCAAGGTGGCCCGGGCTCGATCCCAAGTGACCGCATGTGGGATTTGTGGTGGACAAAGTGGCTCTGGATGGGTTTTCTCTGGGCCCATGAAAACATGGATTATCAGTGTCATCGCCTGCAGTGTCATATTTATAAAAGCGGGCGTTAAACACTATCAAAAAAAAGAGAGTCCCATATTCGACACTTAGGGAAAATTTGGAACAGGGAAGACGGTCCTGTATTCGACAGTGAGCATCCGGAAGAGAGAAGAGAGCTAAGTATTCGAACAGAGTGTGCAACCGGAAGAGAAAAGAGAGCCCTGTGTTCGACAGTGTGCAACCGGAAGAGAGAAGAGAGCCCTGTATTCGACAGTGTGCAACCGGAAGAGAGAAGAGAGCCATGTATTCGACAGTGTGCAACCGGAAGAGAGAAGAGAGCCCTGTGTTCGACAGTGTGCAACCGGAAGAGAGAAGAGAGCCCTGTGTTCGACAGAGTGAGCATCCGGAAGAGAGAAGAGAGCCCTGTGTTCGACAGTGTGCAACCGGAAGAGAGAAGAGGGCCCCGTGTTCGACAGAGTGTGCAACCGGAAGAGAGAAGAGAGCCCTGTGTTCGACAGTGTGCAACCGGAAGAGAGAAGAGGGCCCCGTGTTCAACAGTGTGCAACCGGAAGAGAGAAGAGGGCCCCGTGTTCGACAGAGTGTGCAACCGGAAGAGAGAAGAGAGCCCTGTGTTCGACAGTGTGCAACCGGAAGAGAGAAGAGGGCCCCGTGTTCGACAGAGTGTGCAACCGGAAGAGAGAAGAGAGCCCTGTGTTCGACAGTGTGCAACCGGAAGAGAGAAGAGAGCCCTGTGTTTGACAGTGTGCAACCGGAAGAGAGAAGAGAGCCCTATGTTCGACAGTGTGCAACCGGAAGAGAGAAGAGAGCCCTGTGTTCGACAGACTGTGCAACCGGAAGAGAGAAGAGAGTCATGTGTTCGACAGAGTGTGCAACCGGAAGAGAAGACAGCCCTGTGTTCGACAGAGAGTGCAACCGGAAGAGAGGAGAGAGCCCTGTGTTTGACAGAGAGTGCAACCGGAAGAGGAAAGAGAGTCCCGTGTTAGAAAGAGTGTGCAACCGGAAGAGGAAAGAGAGTCCCGTGTTAGAAAGAGTGTGCAACCGGAAGAGGAAACAGAGTCCCGTGTTAGACAGTGTGCAACCGGAAGAGGAAAGAGAGTCCCGTGTTAGAAAGAGTGTGCAACCGGAAGAGGAAACAGAGTCCCGTGTTAGACAGAGTGTGCAACCGGAAGAGGAAAGAGAGCACTGTGTTAAGAGTGTGCAACCGGAAGAGGAAAGAGAGTCCCGTGTTAGAAAGAGTGTGCAACCGGAAGAGGAAACAGAGTCCCGTGTTAGAGTGTGCAACCGGAAGAGGAAAGAGAGCACTGTGTTAAGAGTGTGCAACCGGAAGAAGGAAGAGTTCTTCGACAGCAGGTGAGTATTTGGAAGGGGAAAGACAGTTCTATTTTCGTCAGCATCCGGAAGAGAGATCTGTGTTAGACAGAATGTGCAACCGGAAGAGGGAAGAAGGTCCTTCGACAGCTGGGAGTATTTGTAAGACAGAAGAGAGTTCTGTATTCGATAGTGAGCAGTAAGAGAGAAAAGTGCCCTGTAGTGACATGCACGGATTCTCCTCCTTATATAGTGCGTTGTGTGTCGGTTTATGATGTCGGGAGCAGAAAGCAATCCAACATGCAACCCATCGATTCCTACGTTTATGCTAGTCTAAGAGAAACCATTCTTACTTGTAGAAGGTGGCCGAATAAGTGATTTTATTAATTATTATTTTTTTAATCTTTATTTTATTATTTCTTTGTTAAGCGTCCTATAACCTGGTAGGTTAATTCGGACCATGTATGACAACGGTGAAATACTGTTCTGAAGAGCCTATATACCCAAGGGCGATGGATTTTTTTCCGGTGTAACAATCCTTAGCATTGCTTCCTTCGGAAGGGAAGTAAAACCGTTGGTCCCTTGTCGTAGATTTACAGCACGTAAAAGATCCTCAAACATGATAAAGAGGCCTCTGAGCAAAATTAAGCAGTCTTTCATGCCCAATATAGAATTGGGCGCTGAGAATTATAGTAGTTGAAGAGCGCCATAAATAGCACTCAACTTCATTCACAAATGAGCCCGGGTTCTATTGATAATATCTACTGATACTTTAAATTCCCAGAAAATTGTCTAATTGCCAGAAATTTGCATAAGGGACAACCCAGGACAAAACCTTACCCGAAAACTAGTCCTATCCGAGATTAGAACCGAAACCTCTTAATGTGATACAGATATGCTACCGCCACACCACAGAGGCGGGCCTCTTGCTCAGTTAGCGGCGAAGATCCTCATTCAAAAAACACAATTTCTTGTATCATTAGCAACCCATTCAAATGGGTTTGACATTTACAAGGAGCAGAATGTTTCTTTCGAATTAATACCAAGATAGATGTATATTTACTCCTATAAACGTGAAAGGGTTTTTTACAAATTAATTCTCATGCTGTTGGCGTTGCAATACGATTTAAAGGTATTTATCAACTTAAGGAGCTTTTTGTTAAATTATATTAATACTTTGATAATTGCAATGTTTTCTTTCTCAAGCTCGTGAGCACAACATACGAGAGCCGTTCTTTTTTCAACTTCCGATAGGCTATAAATAAAAGACAAGTTCATAGAAAACAATTATTTTATTACTAAAAATTGTGTACACTTATGGTTACTTTTCAACATAATCACCGAAAAGATTGAGACATTCATCGTACCTGTGCACAAGCTTTGCAATACCCGTTTCAAAAAATGTTGCCGCCAATGATTTAAAATGAGCATTGACCTTGTTTTGAAGATCTTCGTACTTTAGGACGTGTGCGGAGAGCCATTCAAAACAAACGAAGAGAAATTGACTTCAGAAATTGTGTTGGTCCATGACAAGGCTAGTTCATACACTGCTGGCACAACCCATCGGCTCCTTGAACAATTTCAATGGGACATTTTCGATCATCCACCGTACAGTCCTGACCTGGTACCCAGCGACTTTCACCTTTTCCCTGAACTGAAATCGTGAGCACTTTCAAACCAACGAATATCTTCAAAACAACGTCAATATTCAACACAAGCTTGGTATCGAATTTTTGAGTGGAATGCAATGCCTTCTCTATACACCATGTACATGGTACGAGTAGAGAAAGTAAAATGCTAGCTATAGTATAATCCGGGCTTGTGGGCCGTGGTCTCTGGGCTCCTCCTTCTTCCCAGACGTTTCGTCCGCGACTACGGCACACATCTTCGGTGGCAGCGGCGAAGTTGAAGTACTCTACTGAACGTTTTAACTGTGACAGTCCCGTAGAGTACTTCGACCTCGCCGCTGCCACCGAAGATGTCTACCGTAGACGCAGACGAAACGTCTGGGAAGAAGAAGAAGCCCGGATTATACTATAGCTAGTATTGACACCGGCAGTGAAAGTAAAAATGGTTTACGTATTCCAAACGAAAAATGTTGCACACTCCTATTGCATCGAGGGAATTACATATTCTTGCTTTCCGCGCAGTATAACACGCAGTGAACAGAAGGCGATTCACATGAGTATCGAGTAAATTCTTTCTCTTTGATTTACACAAAGAGCAACCAATTGGTGAAGACTATACTAGACTAAGATCTTTATTACCTTATTTTGCTTATTTGAAAAAAAAAAGAAGTAATATAGCTCTCGGAGTTTACGGAAAAATATTGAAAAAACTCTGATGTCTTCAATTCACATAACTTTCTCTAACTGTTGCTATGTGATTGATATTCCTTTATTTTAATGGCCAAGAGTTGGCAAATTCCCTTTAAGCATTTTAAAACTGAAACCAATAACAAGGAATGTCTAAAAAATGGTAAACTCTACGAAAAAAAAATGTATATAATATAGATTGTGTGTTTTAACGAACTTTGCATTTTTTCTTAAGTAAGTTTTTATCTATCTCTTACAGACTATGCAAAAATCTGTAAAACTCATCCAGAACAAAGAGATCTTCATTTTATTTGTCATAAAAATGCCTTTAATATTCCATATGTGAATCAAAATTGTTAGAGCTATTTCGAAAAATTGTGTGTGCTTGGAGTGGTGGGATTTTCTTGAAAATCTTCATGTTTTATTTTTGGAAGATATTGATCTTAAATACCAAATTTGGTATTTAACGGACTTTTCGTTTTGGAGATATTCTGCCCACAGGCATACACAGACACACATGGCATTTTTCCAAAAAAAGTTTTTTTTTATTATTATTATTCACGTGTTCTCAAGACATATTCCTGGTATCGAATTTTTGGGTGCAATACAATACCTTCTCTATACACTATGTATATAGTACGTGTAGAGAAAGTAAAATCGCGACTGAACTTTGTGAATAGTATCATAAATACGACATCGAACAGCTAGCAGGCTAGCATGTCCGTTGGATCTTTCTCCTCAGGTCAAGAAGCTAGAGATTTTGAGTCTACAGTTCACTAACCTGGTCTAGAGGTAGGCTACAAAAATCCACAGCTGCGGAGAGGTGCGCAGAGGAACGAAGACACAGGTAGTACGGGAGAAAACAATCCTTTTCCCATGCAATGTTCTAAACATATTTAGTCACGGTTAGTTTCGGCAAAACAAGAAGGGAGCTTGTGTGTTGTAGCTCCATGCAAAACAAGTGAGCGACTACCATTGTAAGGCAACAGAGCATCACGAGGGATACCCGTGACAAATGCCAAACGCTGAGACAAAATGGAAAAAGGATATTGTTTACGTGTAATACCGATATAAGGAACTTGATTCGTTTGAAGGCACTTCTTTGAGAGTAATAGGATATAAACGTCTAAATTACGTTATTATAGAATCTAGGAATAGTTGGAAACACGAAAGAATACAAATATTTTATATTTCAGAGATTCTTTTATGCATTTCACAAACATGTAGTGGAGACTGGCCTAAAATGGCATACTCTAGACAAAATTTGGTTTAAATCTTTGTACATTATGTTTAAATACACGATTTAATGTGTTTTTAGAAACTCTAAACCATTAGTAAGCACTTTATAAAAATCTGATGTGTACCATTCACATGACTTTCTCTATATCTCTGCATCAAATTATTCTTAAAAAGCTTATACTGCTATTTACTTCCTGCTAATCAGATAAACATTAGCAGAAATAGCCATATTACTTGCTTCCTTGTAAGTAGAACCGAAATAAGGGTTAACCATAGGTTGAAGTGATAGTCAAGAGCTGGTTGCTATGTCACTGAAGTTCCTTTGTTTGTATGGACAGCAGTTGACAAATTCCCGTATGAGAAAAGTATAAGTTTTTCATAGCAGAAACGAAAACCAAGGAATGTCTAAAAAACGATGAACTCCACAAAACAAATGTATATAACATAAAGTATATGTTTTAACGTGCTCTACATTTTTGTGTAGTAAGTTGTCATTCTCTTACGGTTTAGCAGTTATTCAAAATTTCGTAAAATTCATCCAGAATAAAGTAGTCTTCAGAGGCTATTCCCAGAAAATTCAAGATATAAATTTTATTTGTCAGGTAAATATCTTTAATATACGACATTTTAATCAAAATCGTTAGAGCCATTTTTAAGAAAATCAAAATTTTCGAAAAAAAAGTTCCATGTAAAGGGTAGTTAGGAGTGGGGGATTTTCTTGAAAATCTTCGTGTCGCATCCTTGGAAGATACCAAACTTAAATATGAAGTTTGTTATTTAACGGTGTTTTCGTTTTTGAGCTTTACCGTCCATAGGAATGGACCTTTTTCCAAAAATGCTTTTTACTTTCTCTATACGTGCTATGTACAGAGTGTATAGAGAAGGTATTGCACTCCACCAAAATTTCGATATCGAGATTTCACCGGAAATATATGTTTTAGGGTCCCGTGTATTCAAAAAAAGTATTTTCAGAAAAAGGTCCGTGTGTGTGTGTGTCCGTGTGTCTGTGAACATGATAACTCAAAAACGAAAAGTCGGTAAAATACCAAACTTGGTAATTAAGTTTAGTATGTTCCAGGGATGCGAAACGAAGATTTTGAGAAAAATCCCCCCACCCCAAACTACCCTTTACATGGAAAATTTTTCGAAAATTTTGATTTTGTAAAAAATGGCACTAATGATTTTGATTAAAATATCATATATTAAAGAAATTTACCTAACAAACAAAATGTATATTATGAATTTTCTGGGAATAGCCTCTGAAGACTACTTTATCCTGGATGAATTTTGTATAACTACTAAACCGTAAGAGAATGACAAAAACTTAACCCACAAAAAATGTAGAGCACGTTAAAACACACAATTTATGCTATATGCATTTTTTCGTGGAGTTGATCGTTTTTTGAGATATTCCTTTTTTTTTTTTTTTTTTTGGTTTCAGCTTTGAAAAACATACTTTTCTCATACAGGAATTTGTCAACTTCTGTCCATACAAACAAAGGAACTTCGGTCACAAAGCAAACCAGCTTTTGACTAATATTTTAGTCTATGTAACCCCCTTATTTCGCTTATACTTGCAAGGAAGCAAGTAATAAGACTATTTCGGCTAATGTTTTCTCGATTAGCTTGAAGTAAATAGAAGCATAACCTTTTTAACAATAATATATTGCAGAGCAGTAGAGAAAGTCATGTGAATGGAACACGTCAGATTTTTTTGGATTCAGGGGACCCAAAACATGTATTTCCGGTACATTGTACATATGGGGCTAGAAGAAGTGTAATAGACTCTTGTTTCTCAAGAGTAACCTGTCTAAAAGGCACCTTAGTCCATTCTTGCATTAGCTCTACACCTCAACAGCATCATTATCTTGTTTGTGGGTGCCACACTCGGCGTTAAGAAGCAAATTGGTATACCTGTGACAGGTATTCAAAATAATCTAATATAAAAGTCGTTGCCAATAATGGCTCCCATCTCTCTGAACGTGACTACAGAACTCAATTATGTTGAATAAAACATGAATTGCACAACGCCTTCCTTTGCTTCCTTTAAATCGTCTTGCAATGATGAAATAAAATTCTCGGCTGAGCCTTATGAATCCGAGACCTTTCCTTTATTATCTAATTTACAATTATGGGAGACTTTAACAGACAAAAGAGTGTCACGATAAATTTGTGCACATTCATCACGCAAGTGAGAAACTTCCAAGAGCTTGAAAACTCTGCAAAGGTGATTCTTTTACTTCTGGATATACGAGTATCTGGAATAACTCAGCGGCTGGAATGTTTTTTTTTTTTTTTTTTTTACTTTCTCTAACCCCATATGTATCCAAAAAAAGCATTTTCAGAAAGAGGTCCGTGTGTGTGTCCGTGTGTCCGTGTGTCTGTGAACACGATAACTCAAAAACGAAAAGTAGCTAAAATACCAAACTTGGTATTTAAGTTTAATATCTTCCAGGGATGCGACACGAAGATTTTGAGAAAAATCCCCCCACCCCAAACTACCCTTTACATGGAACTTTTTTCAAAATTTTGATTCTATTAAAACTGACTAACGATTTTGATTAAAATATCATATATTAAAGATATTTGCCTAACAAATAAAATGTATTTCTTGAATTTTCTGGGAATAACTTCTGAAGACCTGTATATTCTGGATGAATTTTGCTTAATTTGGCATAACTAGTAAACCGTAAGAGATGACAAAAACTTACTATAAAAAAATTTAGGTCTTGTTAAAATACACAAGTTATGTCATATACATTTTTCTCGTTGAGCTTACCATTTTCGAGGTATTCAAGGTTATTGGTTTCAGTTGTGAAGTACTTATACTTGTCTCAAACGGAAATGTCTGTTTTTCTTTTGTTCTACTCCTGGCCAATAAAAGAAGCGATTTGTAATGACAATCGTATAACGATAGCTTTTAAAACATTTGACTATTGATTTAGCCTAGTGTATTCCCTTATTTTCTTCCTACTTATACGGAACTAAATAATAAGAATATTGTGCTAATGAGTACCACGATTAGCAAGGTGCAGAAAGAAGAAGAATCTTGTGTAAGAAGTTTGTAGAATAGCTAGAGAAAGTCATGTGAGTGTAACGCATCAGATTTTTTTACTTTCTCTACACGTACAACTATGTACATAATGTATAGAGAAGGTATTGTATTCCACCCAAAATTCGATACCGAGATTTCACCGGAAATACATGTTTTGGGTCCCCTGAATCCAAAAAAAAAAAAAAAAAAAAAAACTGATTTCTTACACTCACATGACTTTCTCTAGTTACTCTACAAACAAACTTGCTACGAAAGATAATTCTTCTTTCAACATCATGCTATTCGAGATAAACATTAGCAGAATTTTATTACTTAGTTCCTTATAAGTAGACTGAAACTAAGGGAATACATTAGGCTTAAGTGATAGTCAAATGTTTTAAAAGCTGTCGTTATGTAATTGTCATTGCAAATCGCTTCTTTGCTTGGCCAGGAGTAGCACAAAAGAAAAACGGACACTTACTGTCTGAGAAAAGTATAAGCACGTCACAACTGAAAACAATAACAAGGATATCTTGGAAACGGTTACCTCCACAACAAAAGCGTAAATGCCATAAATTGTGTTTCAACGAGATCTACATTTTTTTATAAAGTAAGGTTTTGTTTATCTCTTATGCTTTATTAGTTATGCCAAATTAAGCTAAATTCGTCCAGAATAAACAGGTCTTTAGAAGCTATTCCCAGAAAATTCAAGATATATATTTTATTTGTAGTAGAGATGGCTTTAATATGTGGTATTTTAATCAAAATCTTTAGAGTCATTTTTGGAAAAACTAAGTTTTCGAAAATGTTTCTATATAAAGGGTAGTTAGGGGTGAGGAAATTTATTGAAAATCTTCGTGTCACATCCTTGGAAGATACCAAACTTAAATAATTATGGTATTTAAAGGTATTTTCGTTTTTGAGCTATGCTATTCACAGACATACACACACACAAACATGGACGTGTTTCTGATTTTTTTTTTTTTTTTTTTTTTTTGGATTCAGATGGCCCTAAAACATGTATTCGCGTTGAAATCTCAACATCGAATTTTTGGGTGGTTTGCAATACTTCTCTAACCCTATGTACATTGTACATACACTCACGTAAATACTACTGACCGAATATTTGAAATTTACCCGTTGTGTTCTGCAACTCTTTTCACATAAGAATGATTATCTGCACGCGTGAAATATGGCGCTGCTGGACCACCTGGTATATAAAATACTTCAAGAATGCACAATGTGACGTCATGTTTAACCGAAACAATGTGCTAAACCTTTCAAAAATGTGTAAATAAATTTGAGGAAGTAGACTGAGGAAAGTATATTAAAACTGTGGAGGAAAAATATGACGCGTTCCATTCACATGAATTTCTCTAGCTGTTCTACAAACAAACTCCTTACAAACTATTCTTCTTCCTTCCACTTCATGCTAAAGAAGATAATTACTAGAGGAATGGTCTTATAACTTAATTCCTTATAAGTAGAAGGGCACTAAAGGAATAAAACTATATGTATGTGCGTGCGTGTATGTGTATCTAAGAACAACGTAACTCAAAACAAGAGTCGGTTATACACCAAACTTGATAATGAAGTTCAGAATCTTCCAAGCATATGACACAAAGATTTTCAAGATATCACCCCCCTCCCCCAAATTATTCTTTAGCGGTATACACTATGCTAAAGCGATGGTCAAAGTTTTAAAAGCTGTCGTTAGGCGATTGTCCTTGAAATTTGCTTCATTGCATAGCCAAGAGTAAAACAAAAGAAACACGCGCTTCCTGTTTGAGCAGTGCATAAGTATTTTAAAATTGAAACTAACAAGGAATATCTCGGAAACGGTTAGCCCCACAACAACAATTTAAAGGATATAAATCGTCTATCTACATTTTTGTGTAGTACGTTTCTGTCTATTGCTTAAGGCTTCCAGTTATGCAAAGGTTATTCACAATAAAGACGACATCAGAAAATATTCCCAAAAAATTAACATATAAAATGTATTTGTCGTGTAAATATCTTAAAGATACAGCTTTTGAGAAAATCAAAATTTTCGAACATTTTTCCATGTCAATGGCAGTTCGTGTGTTATTCTTGGGAGATGCTAAACTTAGCTACCAAGTTTGGTGTTTAACGGACTTTTCGTTTTTGAGCTATGCTGTCCACAAACACACGCGCACATTGACCTTTTTCTAGAAACTCTCTTTTTGAATTTAGGGGTCTCAAAACATTAGCTTCTCTGTCTGCTAGTATAAAAAAATAAAAACAAAATTTGAAAAAATAAAAAAATAAAAAAATCAGTCCGTATCGACCCTGATTCCTTGAGTGTAGATGCGTCTTCCTTTCGTTAAAAAAAAAAAAAAAAAATCTAACAGAAAGTTTCGATAAAAAATTGCTTTAATTTGCCCCGTTGAGTTCTGCAATTTTTTAACTCTGTGCAGCCCAATATAGAATCATTATCTGTATTTGTTGCTTAAGATAGGTAACTGTTAACGTTCCATATTTATCTTTCTTCATTCTGAATATTTCAGTACCTGTTTCCTTTTAAATGTATTTATACTAACACGGCTTAGTACAAGCAAAAGCGAAAAAACATTGTACACAGCATATATACTAGTAAAAATAACGTGAATACTTTAACAGTGAAATCAATTAGGTAGGTACTATTAATTTAGAAAGTGATGATGACAGCAGCAATGATGATGATTATGAATTATTTCGGCTTGAAATAAACGTGACAACATTGTAGGTAGTGATGTTTGCTTGTACCTAGTGCTACCGTACGCGACTGTTAGAGCAGGCAATGCACCAGGACACGAGGACTGTCCCAGAAGTACCCGACCTAACGTATAGATAGTGTTGTTTCAAACAACAACAAAAAGTACCAACATTAGAAAGCTTAAGTTTGAAGTTTCACGATTTTACACTGTTTGGCAGCCATCATTAGTGAAGTCTCTCATTGAACTGTAAACATGGATAAAACTGGCCATCGTTATGTGATACAATACTTTCATTTGAAAAGTCTTAGTCCAACTAATATTAAAGCAGAGCTAGATTCTACTTCTGGGGAGTCTGCTCCTTCGTTTACAACAGTGAAATATTGGGTGGCAGAGTTTAAACGCGGCCGTACGAGCTGCCAAGACGAACATCGCAGTGATCTACCAAATGAGGCTACCAGTCCAGAAATTGTAAAGAAAATCCACAAAATGGTATTGGATGACCGTTGACTAAAAGTGCACGAGCTAGCAGACATTGCAGACATTTTAAAAGGTTTGTACATTGTATACTGACTAAAAATGTGAATGTGAGAAAGTTGTGTGCAAGGTGAGTGCCGCGTTTGAAAAAAACAGCATGAAACGAAGGAACAATCAAAACAGTGGATTGGAAGGGAAGAATCGGCTCGAACAAAAACGGCCATCTAGGGAAAAAGAAAGTTTTTTTTTTTTTTTTTTTCAGGAAGACAATGCATCAGTTCACAAGTCCACTATCGCCATGGCCAAAATCAATGAGTTAAAGTTCGAATTACTTCCTCAGGCACAGTATTCGCCAGATTTAGCCACCTCTGATTATTTTCCAAACTTGAAGAAATGGCTTAGTGGTAAGATTTGCCAAAAATGAAGAGGTGGAGTCTGCAGTTGATGGCTATTTTGCAATTCTGGATAATTCTCACTATAAACAGGGTATCGAAGCTTTTGAACATCTCTAGGAAAAGTGTATTGAGCTGAAAGGAGACTATGTAGAGAAATAAAGATGTTTTCCCCCCAAAATGTTATGTCGGGTACTTCTGGGACAGGCCTTCTAGATTTCAAGAGAAATATCAGAGACTTCTGCGCGTCTTTGCCTGGCTGTGGGCCTGGGACCACCTCCGATTCCTTCGCTTCATCCCTGCCTCTCGGGGGGGGGGGGAGTGTAGCCAGTATGCAACCTTATTTATTGTATAGATAAGACAGAAGAAAGTAAAAACAGTTATACTTTGAACCTTACTCTTGTAATTTTAAACTTAGTACTTAAAGATTTTTTGTGACAAAGAGCATCACTAAGGAAGCATAACCATACAGAATGTTGTATTGTGATGCGTCTGTTAACAAAGAGAGTGGCCATGCAAGTTAGTCACGTAAAAAGGAAGACGAATGGGAAAGTGCCGTAAATACACCTGTTATTGACTCCTGCAGGTGGAAGCAGTCATGTTCCTATCTTATCCACGTCTCACTTCTAGAGTCTTATTAGCTCGGAATGTGCAGCTCTTCTTTTCTTTCCACTCTTTTCCAATAAGTTCCAGGGCTGACTTTTTGTGAATCAATGGAATAACGTCTTTAAAAATCTGATGTGTATCATTCACATGACTTTCTCTATATCCTGCAACAAATTATTCTTAAAAAGCTTATACTTCTATTTACTTTATGCTAACCAGAAAAAATTAGCAGAAATAGTCTAATTACTCGCTTCCTTGTAAGTAGAAGCGAAATAAAGGACAACCGTAGGTTAAAGTGATACTCAAAAGCTGGTTGCTATGTCAATTAAGTTCCTTTGTTTATATGGATAGGAGTTGACAAGTTCCTGTATGAGAAAAGTATGTTTTTCATAGCAGAAACCAAAAATAAGGAATGTCTAAAAAACGACGAACTCCACGAAAAAAATGTATATAACATAAATTGTGTGTCTTAATGTGCTCTACATTTTTTGTGTTGTAAGCTTTTGTCCATCTCTTACGGTTTAGCAGTTATTCAAAATTCAGTAAAATGAATCCCGAATAAACTACTCTTCAGAGGCTATTCCCAGAAAATTCAAGATATACATTTTATTTGTCAGGTAAATATCTTTAATATACGAAATTTTAGTCAAAATCGTTAGAGCCATTTTTGAGAAAATCAAAATTTTCGAAAAAGTTCCATGTAAAGGGTAGTTGGGGGTGGGGGGATTTTTCTCAAAATCTTCGTGTCGCATCCCTGGAAGAAACTAAAATTAAATACCAAGTTTGGTATTTTACCGACCTTTCGTTTTTGAGTTATCGTGTTCACAGACACACGGACACACACACACACACACGGACCTTTTTGTGAAAATGCTTTTTTTACTTTCTCCATACGCACTATGTACATAGTGTATAGAGAAAGTATTGCACTCCACCAAAAATTCGATACCGAGATTTCACCGGAAATATATGTTTTAGGATCCCCAATATAAAAAAAAAGCATTTTCACAAAAAGGTCCGTGTGTGTGTGTGTGTCCGTGTGTACGTGTGTCTGTGAACACGATAATTCAAAAACGAAAAGTCGATAAAATACCAAACTTGGTATTTAAGTTTAGTATCTTCCGGGGATGCGAACGAAGATTTTGAGAAAAATCTCCCCACCCCCAACTACCCTCTACATGGAACTTTTTTCGAAACTTTTGATTTTCTCAAAAATGGCTCTAACGATTTTGATTAAAATTTTGTATACTAAAGATATTTACCTGACAAATAAAATGTATATCTTGAATTTTTTGGGAATAGGCTCTGAAGAGTAGTTTATTCTGGATGAATTTTACTAAATTTTGAATAACTGCTATACCGTAAGAGATGGACAAAAACTTACTGCACAAAAAATGTACAGCACATTGAAACACACAATTTATGTTATACATTTTTTTCGTGGAGTTCGTCGTTTTTGTGACATTCCTTATTTTTGGTTTCTGCTATGAAAAACGTATACATTTCTCATACAGGAACTTGTCAACTCCTATCCATATAGACAAAGGAACTTCATTGACATAGCAACCAGCTTTTGACTATCACTTTAACCTACGGTTGTCCCTTATTTCGCTTCTACTTACAAGGAAGCGAGTAATTAGACTATTTCTGGTATTTTTGTCTGATTAGCATAAAGTAAATGGAAGTATAAGCTTTTTAAGAATTATTTGTTGCACGGATATGGAGAAAGTCATGTGAATGGTACACATCAGATTTTTGGATATTGGGAACCCTAAAACATATATTTCCGGGGAAATCTCGTATCGAATTTTTGGGTGGAGTGCAATACCTTCTCTATACACTATGTACGTAGGGCGTATAGAGAAAATAAAAATCTGATGTGTTCCATTCACATGACTTTCACTACATCTCTGTCACAAATTATTGTTAATAAGCTTATTCTTCTATCCACTTCGAGCTAATCGATATAAACATTAGCAGAAAATGTCTTATTACTTAGTTGCTTGTAAGTAGAAGGGAAATAAGGGAATACACTAGGCTAAAGTTTACCCGTTGCACAAAAGTCATCCGGAATTAAGAGGTCTACATAGGTTATTCCTAGAAAACTCAAGATATACATTTCGTTTGTCACGAAATACCTTATTTTCTCAAAAATGTCTCTTACGATTTTGATTAAAATATCGTAACTTTAAGATATTTACCTGACAAATAAAATATATATCTTCGATTTTATGGGAATAGCCTCTGAAGACTACTTTATTCTGGATGAATTTTACTGAATTTTGCATAACTGCTAAACCATAAGAGATGGATAAAAACTTAACACATAAAAATGTAGAGCACATTAAAGCACACATGTTATATACATTTCATTCGTGGAGTTGATCGTTTTTGAGATATTCCTTGTTAATAGTTTCAGCTTTAAAGAAACTTATATTTTTCTCATACAGGAATTTGTCAACTCCTGTCCATGCAAACAAAGGAACCTTAGTCACATAGTAACCAGCTCTTGACTATCACTTTAACCTATGGTACCCCCTTATTTCGGTTCTACTTACAAGGAAGCAAGTAATAAGACTACTTCTGCTAATTTTTCTCAATTAGCATGAATTAAGTAGAAGCATAAGTTTTTTTAACAATAATTTGCTGTAGAGATATAGAGAAAGTCATGTGAATGGAACACATCTGATTTTTTTATACAGGAAAGCCTAAAGAGTATATTTCCGGTGAAATGTCGGTGTCAAATTGTGGGTGTAGTGCAATACCTTCTGTGGTACGTCCAAGTAATATATAGAAAAATTAAAAAAATAATAATAAAAACGGTCCTGTGTGTGGTGTGTGTGTGTGTGTGTGTGTGTGTGTGTGTGTGTGCTTATGAACAACATAAGTAAAATAGAAAATAAGAACCAAAAGTTGATAATTAAGTTCAACATCATCCCCAAGGATGTCACAAGAAGATCTGCAAGAAATCCCCCCCTCTCAAACTACTCTTTACTAGGAATTTTTTCTCGAAAATTTAGTTATTCTCAAAAATGGCTCTAAGGATGTTGATTAAATCAACATATATTAAAAATATACATCACAAATAAAATGTATATCTCGAATTTCCTGGTAATTGTCTCTGAAGATAGCTTCATTATGAATGGCTTTTGCATAACTGACAAAGCGTAAGAGATGGACAATAACTTGCTGCATAAAAAATATAGATCAAGTTAAAACACACAATGTATTTCCTTTACATTTTTTGTGGAGTTAACGCTTTCCGAAATACTCCTTGTTATTGGTTTCAGTTTTACAAACTTGCATTTTTCTCAAACAGGAAGTCACCAATGTATCTAGCAACACCTTTTGCAAATTTGACAATCACATAGTGTATTCCGCTAAACTTTATTTCCGTTAGCATACAAACATCTGATGTGATCCATTCACATTACTTTCTCTACATCTCTGCAACAAATTATTCTTAAAAAGCTTATGCTTCTATTTATTTCATGCCAATCGAGAAAAAAGTAGCAGAAATAGTGTTATTACTTGCTTCCTTGTAAGTAGAAGCGAAATAAGGGAGTAGCATAGGCTAAAGGGATAATCAAAAGCTGGTTGCTCTGTGACTGAAGTTCCTTTGTTTATAGGGACACGAGTTCACAAAGTCCTGTAAGAGAAAAGTATGTTTTTTATAGCTGAAACAAAAAACAGGGAATATCTCAAAAACAATCAACTTCACGAAAAAAAGTTATATAACATAAATTGTGTGTTTTAAAGTGCTCTACATTTGTTGTGTGGTAAGGTTTTGTCCATCTCTTACGGTTTAGCAGTTATGCAACATTCCGTAAAATTGACACAAAATAAAGTAGTCTTCAGAGGCTATTCCCAGAAAATTCAAAATATACATTTTATTTTTCAGGTAAATATTTTTAATATACGATATTTTAATCAAAATCGTTATAGCCATTTTTTAGAAAATCAAAATTTTCGAAAAAAGTTCCATGAAAAGGGTAGTTTGGGATGGGGGGATTTTTCTCAAAAACTTCGTGCCGCATCCCTGAAAGATACTAGACTTAAATACCAAGTGTGGTATTTTAGCGACTTTTCGTTTTTGAGTTATCGTGTTCACAGACACACCGACACACGGAAACACAGACACACGCACGGACCTTTTTCTGAAAATATTTTTTTTTGGATACAGGGGACCCTAAAACATATATTTCCGGTGAAATCTCGGTATCGAACTTTTGGTGGAGTGCAATACCTTCTCTACACACTATGTACATAGTACGTATAGAGAAAGTAATAAAAAGGAGAATAATCTTTTGTATGAAGTTTGGTTGTAGAACAGGTAGAGAATACCATGTGTACGGCATACATCGGATTTTTCAGCCTGTATATTACATATCGCTGAACATTGTAGTTTTTAAACAGGTGCATTAAATACGTAATTGAAATTGAAATCATTAATTAATTTGGATTAACTATTTTATGTTCTTTTTACTTTCTCTAGCCCCATATGTCCAATGTACATATGGACAGAGAAGTATTGTATTCCACCCAAAAATTCGATACCGAGATTTCACCGGAAATACATGTTTTAGGACCCCCTGTATCCAAAAAAAGCATTTTCAGAAAAAGGTCCGTGTGTGTGTCCCTGTGTCCGTGTGTCTATGAACACGATAACTTAAACGAAAACTAGCTAAAATACCAAACTTGGTATTTAAGTTTAGTATCTTCCAGGGATGCGACACGAAGATTTTGAGAAAAATCCCCCCACCCCAAACTACCCTTTACATGGAACCTTTTTCGAAATTTTGATTTTATTAAAACTGACTAACGATTTTGATTAAAATATTATATATCAAAGATATTTACCTAGCAAATAAATTGCATATCTTGAATTTTCTGGGAATAGCTTCTGAAGACCTGATTATTCTGGATGAATTTTGCTTAATTTGGCATAACTAGTGAACCGTAAGAGATAGACAAAAACTTACTATAAAAAAATTTAGGTCTTGTTAAAATACACAGGTTATGTCATATACATTTTTCTCGTAAAGCTTACCGTTTTCGAGGTATTCATTGTTATTGATTTCAGTTGTGAAGTACTTATACTTTTCTCAGACGGGAGTGTCCGTTTTTCTTTTGTTCTACTCCTGGCCAAGAAAAGAAGCGATTTGTAATGACAATCACATAACAACAGCTTTTAAAACATTTGACTAGCCTAGTGTATTCCCTTATTTTCTTCCTACTTATACGGAACTAAATAATAAGAACATTGTGCTAATAAGTACCACGATTAGCAAGGTGCAGAAAGAAGAAGAATCTTATGTATGAAGTTTGTAGAACAGCTAGAGAAAGTCACGTGAGTGTAATACATCAGATTTTTCCACTTAGGTCTTTATTACATTCTCTACACGATTTTATGCATCCTGTATAGGGAAGATATTGTGTTGCACCCAAGAAATACGATACCTAAATTTCACCAATTTAATCCAAAAGAAGCATTCTTAGAAAAATGTTTCTGTGTTTGTGTCTAAGTGTATGTGTGTGTCTGTAGACAGCATAACTCAAAAACGAAAATTTCGTATTTAGCTTCAGAATCTTCCAAGGATATCTCACGAAAATTTTCAGCCAAATTACCCTTTATATGAAGACAATTTCCAATAATTTTATTTTCTCAAAAATGGCTCTAACGATTTTAATTAAATACCGTTAGCATATTTAAGATATTTACATGGCAAATAAACTGTATATCTTCATTTTCTGGGAATATCCACTGAGAACCTGTTCATTCTGGATGAATTTTGCTGAATTTTACATAACTGGTAAACCGTAAGATATAGACAAAATGTTATTCTACAAAAAATTTAGATCTTGTTAAAACACACAATTTAATATACTTTTAAAGAATTTTCTCACAAGGGAATTTGTAAACTTCTGGTCATGCAAAGAAACGAATTTCCGCAACATGGCAAAAAAACTTTTCACTATCACCTTAGCCGATGCTACTCCCTTATTTCTCTTCTACATATAAGGAAGCAAGTAATAAGACAATTTCTGCTAATAATTAACTTAATTATCATTAAGTAGATAGGAGAATAATTTTTTTAAGAATAATTTGTTACAGACTATACACTATGGACATAGTACCTACGTGTAGAAAAAGTAAAAAGGACCTAAACCTAAAAAAAAAAAGTACGATATTTAGCATAACATTTCCTCATCAGACAGGAAGATTAAGGTGACGAAATAGTTTGTGCTTCGAAGTAATATTACGTCGTAGAATAGATCCGATATAATTTTCGACGAGATAGTTCATTTTTTTCGAGGAATCGAGAAAGTCACTGTCCGGAACATTTTAGTTTGAGCTAGAAGGAAAGCACATTGCGTGCAAGGCAAAGATATTATAGTAAAGTTAATATTTTCGATGGGAATAGGGAAATTTTGTCGTTAAATTACAGACGATTTTTAGTTTTAAAAGAAAGAAGACTATTTTTCAAAGTCGAAACTATGTTGAAAAGTTTGCGAGGTTTGTTCCAAAGAAAGGAGATTGTTCTTTACACCAAGTAAATCCCTGCACCATGTACGTACGGCCCTGAGTAAAAGAGATCTCAAGAAAAGACTTTTTGCACAACTGCTGCAAACCACGTCCCTGAAACCCTGCTGCAATATCCTATGTATTCCATGCACATAACTTTTTCTAGCTGTTCCACAAACAAATTATTCTTACAAAAGATTATTCTTTTATCTACGTCATGCTAATCTAGATAAACATAAGCAGAATTGAGCTTGTTACTTGCTTCCTTTTAAGTAGAATGAGATTAAAGAAATACATTAGGCTAAAGCAATAGTTAACTCTTTTAAAGCTGGTTGCTATGTGATTGTTTGCATGGAAAGTTGACAAGTTCCCGAATGAGAGAAGTATAAGTACTTTACATTGAAACCAATAACAAGGAATATTTCGGAAACAGTTACTTCCACAACAAAAACGTAAAAGATATAAATTGTGTGTTTTGACGAGATCTACATTTTTTGTGTAGTACGTTTTTGTCTATCTCTTACGGTTTAGCAGATATGCTAAATTTCGTAAAATGCTTCCAGAATAAAGTAGTCGTCAGAGGTTATTCGCAGAAAATTCAAGATATACATTTTATTTCTCAGTAAAATATATTTAATATACAATATTTTAATCAAAATCTTAGAGCCATTTTTCGGAAAATTAAAATCTTCGAAAATTTTTCCATGTAAAGTGTAGTTGGAGGTGGGGGTATTTTCTTGAAAATCTTCATGTCGCACCCTTGAAAGATACCAATCTTAAACACTAAGTTTGGTATTTAACGGAGCTAACGGACACATACACACACGGACCTTTTTCCAAAAATGCTTTTTTTTTGTTTTCAGGGGGGCCAAAACATGTATTTCCGGTGAAATCTCAGTATCGAATTTTTGGGTGAAGTACAATACTTTCTCTATACACTATGTACACAGTACGTGTAGAGAAAGTAAAAATACAAAGAAAACATGAAATAAATGTAGCTATTGGTCCATAATGCTATATCTTGCTGCAGTATTTATAGGTATTTTAAAGTCCTTTTAGGCAGTTTATAGGTCGTGAACTTTGTAGCTGTATGTATGAATTACTATAATCCCCTATTTCACTCCGTTTGTAAATTGAGACACCTGTTCAAGAACACTGTCACGGATTGTTAATTCTGCATTCCACTGAAGACTCCCTAGAACCGCTGTGCTTTTGTCTTTCTATTTCTTGGAAATTAAGGAAGCTAGCTATCTGGTTCTTGCACCCAATTGTAAAACAAAACAGCGAGCGTCCTGGGGAGGAAATCAGGATTCCTTAATTCTGTTTAGCTACAAAGTTTCAGTGGATCAGATGAAGGTAGAAGGGTCCTGACAGAAATAAAAGGAATGTCTTCTTCACGTCATTGAAAGCTCTCTCCCCCACCAAAGCCAAGTTCAAACAATCAACGGCTGCTTTTCTAATTCGATCCCCTTTTCTGTTTATCCCGCCTCCCATTGCACCCATCACAATTGGAACCCCTCCTCTCATACTCCCTTTCTCCTATCTTATTGTGTTGACTTTGAACTAACTTTCAATAGAGGTTCGTATCTTCTTCTTCTTCTTTCTGCTCCCCGTGTCTTTGTTTCCAGTTTATCCTCGAGTTGGCTGTTTTACTGCAATGAGAGAAAAAATAAAAGAGAGAAAGGAAAAGAAAAGGGTCATTGGACTAAGAGAGAGGAGTCAAAATGAATGGTTGTTTCATCATAGGTTTAGCTCGTCTCGTAATTAAGGTTTGCCGGGATCCGCAACCCTCCTTCCGGAACGTATAATCCGCTTCCTGTAACACGTTTGGGACCCAATACTCATTCCCATTGGTTATAGACCACAAACCGAAAAAAAAATATCTGATGTGCTCCATTCACTTGACTTTCTCTACATCTCTGCAACAAATTATTGTTAAAAAGTTTATGCTTCTACTTACTTCATGCTAATCTAGAAAAAAACAAGCAGATATAGTCTTATTACATGCTTCCTTGTAGGTAGAAGCTGGTTGGTATGTGACTGAAGTTCCTTTGTTTGTATGGACACGAGTTGAAAAATTCCTGTATGAGAAAAGTATGCTTTTTAAAGCTGAAACCAAAAACAAGGAATATCTCAAAAACGATCAACTCCACGAAAAACAAAAAAATATACATCATAAAGTGTGAGTTTTAACGTGCTCTACATTTTTATGTGGTAAGCTTTTGTCTATCACTCACTCTCTACCAGCTATGCAAAAGTCCGTAAAATTCATCCAGAATAAAGGAGTCTTCAGAAGCTATTCCCAGATAATTCAAGATATGCATATTATTTGTGAGGAAAATATCTTTAATATTAGATATTTTAATCAAAATCATTAGAGTAATTTTTGAGAAAATGATTTTTTTTATATAGTTCCCTGTACAGGGTAGTTGGGGGTGGGGGATTTACTTGAAAATCTTCGTGTTGCATCCTTGGGTTTTATTTAACGGATTTTTCGTTTTTGAGCTATGCTGTCTACAGACACAAACACAGACAGACACACACACACTGACCTTTTTTTTGGATTGTTTGGGACCCAAAACTTGCTTTCCTGTGAAATATCGGTATCGAATTTTTGGGTGCATTACAATACCTTCTCTGTACTCTATGTCCATAGTAAGTGTAGAGAAAGTAATGAGCATCTTGGAAACGGATAACTCTACAAAAAATGTGGATCACATAAATTGTGTGTTTTAACGAGAACTACATCTTTTGTGTTGTAAGCTTTTTGTATCTCTTACGAGTTACTAGTTATGCAAAATCCATTCCGAAGGCTATTCCCAGAAAATTCAAAACATATGTACATTTTATTTGTCACATAAATAACATTAATATGCGGCATTTTATTCAAAATTATTAGAACTATTTTTGAGAAAAACAAAATTTTCTAAACTTTTTTCATGTAAAGGGCATTTTTCTCAAAATTTCGTGTGGCATCCTTGAAAGATATTAAACTTGGTATTTAGGTTTGGTATCCTCCAAGATGCGACACGAAGATTTACAAGAAAATCCCCCCACTCCTAACTACCCTTTACATTTTGATTTTCTAAAAAATGGCTCTTACGATTGATTAAAATATCGTATATTAAAGATATTTACCTAACAAACAAAATGTATATCTTGAATTCTCTGGAAATAGCCTCTGAAGGCTACTTTATTCTGGATGAATTTTGCATAACTACTAAACCGTAAGAGATGCACAAAAACTTAACACACAAAAAATGTAGAGCACGTTAAAACACACTATTTATGTTATAAACTTTTACTTTTCTCATACAGGAATTTGCCAACTCGTGTCCATACAAACAAACGAACATCAGTCACATAGCAACCAACTTTTGGCTTTCAGTTTAACCTATGGTACTCCCTTATTTCGTTTCTACTTACAATAAAGCAAGAAATAAGACTATTTCTGCTATTTTTTCTGGATTAGCATGAAATAAATAAAAGAATAAGCTTATTAACAATAATTTGTTACAGAGATATAGAGAAAATCATGTGAATGGAACACATCAGATTTTTTTTTTAATACAGGAGACCCTAAAAATGTGTTTCGGTTGGAATCTCGGTACCGAATTTTTGGGTGCACACAATACCTTCTCTATACACTAAGTACATAGTACATGTAGAGAAAGTAAAAACTAGCTAAAACTAATGAAGAAGTAATTAAAGTTATCAGTGAATAAGGATGTAGAGTTTATTTGGAAATGGTGTGTTGAAAGGGATCCCTTGATAAACAAAACGACACCTCTGTCACGGCTCATCATTGTTTCATGAGTAGCAATACAAATGAGGTGTTTCCGTGACCACCACGTGAATAGTGCAAATTCTCTTCTCACATGAGTGACTCTGTTCCCCTTGAGTATATTCACTGCCACTTGACGTTTTCAATAAACACTTCCCTTAATGTGCTAAGAGATCAAGCCCCGTGTGTCACGCTTTCTGAACCTATCCCATATTTCAATTCAAACAAAGCTATAATTTAATATCGGCTTCTAACCATATACAGGGTGATCTATATAGAGCTGACACATTTCTTTCATTAATTGTTTCAAAACGTGTTATGCTAGCGACGACTTATTATACCTAAATTATAGAGGAAATTTGGGAGATTATTTACCTCTAAGGACTCTGTTGTCAATAGCTTGACTCTCCTTTGTGATGTTGTGCTTCAGATCGTCCAATGTCTTGGGACGTGTGGCGTAAACGCTGTCTTTTAAGTAAAGAAAGAAGTCCGGCGATGTCAAATCCGGAGATCTCGGTGGCCACAGGTTCCTGGAAATTATCCGGTCGTCAAAGAAACTTGCGATTAGTTTCATGGACTCATTTGATGTATGGCATGTAGCGCCATCTTGCTGAAAATATTCTTGAATCAGCTCTACATCTTACTTCATTTTCACGTTGAATGTCGAAGCAGCTGCCAACAAAGCATCTAGTGACAAGGAATCGAAACTCCAGAACATTCTGCTTAATTTGGTGCTAAAAATTTGGTAATTGAATGAATTTCCAACGGAATAATTAAAGAAAGAAATGTGTCAGTTCTACAAAAATCACTATAACACTTTACTTTCCCTAGCTGTTTCACAAAAACTTCCTTACAAAAGATTGTTCTTTATCTAAGTCCTGCTAATCGAGATAAACATTAACAGAATTGGTCTTATTACTTGCTCGGTTGTAAGTAGAAGGGAAATAAGGGAATACACTAGGCTAAAGGTATTTCTTCATAGCTATTTTTACCAAAAAAGTTACTTAACATGGGTTCTGTTTGGTATTTCTTGGAGCAGAACAAAAGAAATAAACGAATTGACTCCCCGCTAGAGGAATGTTTAAGCAAATTAAATTGAAACTAATAATAAGAAATATGTTAACTGTACAAAAAGCTATTTATATATGACTTAAATTCTGTGTTTTAATGAGATTTACTTTTCTTGTACAGTAAATTTTTAGCTGTCTCTGACGGTTAACGAGTTATACAAAAGTCACCCAGAATGAAGAGGTCTTCCCATAAAAATCCAAGATATACATTTTGCTTATCATGAAAACGTCTTAAATATACAGTCTTTTAATTAAAATCGTTAGGACTATTTTTGAGAAAATCAAAACGTTCGAAAAATGTTCGATGTAAAGGGTTGATTGGGGTGAGGGGATTTTCGTGGAAATCTTTCTATCATGTTCTTGGAATTTAACAGGCCTTTCATGTTTTAGCAATGCTGCCCACAACACACACAAGGACATTTTTCTAAAAGTGATTTTTGGATTCAGGGGATCTTAAAACATGTATTTCCAATGAAAGCTCACAATCTAATTTTTGGGTGGAAAACAATATCTTTTCTGTACATGATGTATATAGTACGTGTAGAGAAAGTAAACTCTGATGTGAATAAGTCACATGACTTATTCTACCTGTTCTGCAAACAACTGCTCTTACAAACGATACTCTTTTATTTACATCTTGCTCATCGATGTAAACCTTAGCAAAATCGATCTTATTACATAGTTCCTTATACGTAGAAAGGAAATAAGGGAATTTGCTACATAACGCAAATTTTACTTTCTCTATTTCGTGCATAGGTAGAGAAGGTATTGTGTTCCACCTAAAAATTCGATACAGAGATTTCACTGGAAATACATGTTGATACCCTCTGAATCCAAAAAAAGGCAATTTTAGAAAAAGGTCCGCATGTGTGTCTGTGGGCAGCATAGCTCAAAAACGAAAAGTCTGTTAAATACCAAATCGAAATTTAAGTTCAGTATCTTCTAAGGATGTGACACGAAGATTTTCAAGACCTACCTCCAGGTACCCTTTTACATGGAAAATTGCGAAAATTTTGATTTTCTCAAAAATGGCTCTAACGATTAAAGTCTCTTATATTGAGATTTTTACAAAACAAATAAAATGTAAATCTTCAATTTTCTGGGAATATCCTTTGAAGACATGTTTATTTGGATGAATTTTGCGGAATTTTGCATAACTGGAAAACCGTAGGAGATACGCAAAAGCTTATTACACAAAATACAGAGTGCGGTAAAATACAAAATTTATGTTATATAACGTTTTTCGTGAGGTTCATAGTTTTTGCGAAATTCCTTGTAATTAATTTCAGCTTTAAAATGCCTTAACTTTTCTCATACGGGAATTTTTCAACTCCTGTCTATACAAAGGTACTTTAATCACATAGCAACCAGCTTTTAAAAGATTTGACTATCGATTTAGCCTATGGTACTCCCTTATTTAAACGGGAGACCTGGGTTCGTCCCCCAGTGCCGGCGTGGGGATTTTCCCCCGCTGGGAGACCTGGCCCGGGGTGCACTCAGCCTCGTAAGGTCCCTGGGCGGCCAATTGAGGAGCTATTGATGGAAAAGTAGCGGCTCCAGGTCATGAGAATCGCATTAACCGGCCGGGGGGCTCGAGGCGCTGACCACGTCTCACACTCCAATTCTGCACCCCATACATGACGTCTGTAATGGACCGAGATGGGGGCGGTAAGCCAAGGTTCCCCGTGAGCTGTCGTGCCATGGAGTTATGTTATTACTCCCTTATTTCCCTTCTACTGGCTTGGAAGCAAGTAAAAATGGAAACGGCGTGTTATTTATGGACGCTCTTTAACTGCTGTGGTTCTCAGCGTCCCATTTCATACTGGGCATGAACGACCGCTTGATTTTGCTCAGAGGCCTCTTTATCAAGCTTGAGGTTCTTTTACGTGACGAAATCTACGATACGGGACCAACGGCTTTACTTCCCCTTCGAAGGAAGCCCTGCTAAGGATTTTTACGCCCGCGACCTTGGGTATATGAAGTTAGCATGGTAACCATTACACAACGGAGGGCGATATGGAAGCAAGTAATAAGATCCTTTCTGCTAATAGAAGAGTAAGTTTTTAACATAATTGATTACAGAGAAAGTCATGTGAATGGAATATATAAGATTTTTGTCTGTAATATCTTCACATTCCCTTTAATTAATATACTCCACATTTAGCAGCTTCTTACGTTTCAGGACTTTTATACTCGTATTCATTCATCAAATGGACAGCCCTGTGCTATTTTAGCACGCTAATGTAGGCAAACAAAGTATAACAAACGAATGCAATTCACGTCCCTAATTAACATGTTGATTCAGCTTGACGCCTATTTTTACCTGTTCTGTAACATCTGTTTGTTTAGCTTCTGGTATTAATCAAGACAAAAATAGACATTCTGGCCAGAATTTCCAAACATATACTCCTTGCAGAATATTTATAGTGCTTTAGCATAAATGCATTCTAACACAGGCACCCTCAGCTGACTGCCTTCTCATCATTATTACTTTCTCTACACTGCATTCCACCCAAAAATTTGATACTGAGATTTCACCGGAAATACTAGTTATTTACATGGCAAATAAAATGTACTCCTTGAATTTTCTGGGAATAGCCTCTAAAGACCTCTTTATTCTGTATGTCTTTTACATAATTGGTAAACCTTAAGAAATATACAAAAAAGAATCTGATGTGATCCATTCACATGACTTTCTCTACTTCTGTGTAACAAATGTTTATTAATAAGCTTATTCTTCTATTTACTTCATGCTAATCGAGAAAAAATTAGCAGAAATAGCTCATTACTTGCTTCCTTGTAAGTAGAAGCAAAATATGGGAGTATCATAGGTTAAAGTGAAGTCAAAAGCTGGTTACTAGGTGAGTGAAGTTCCTTTGTTTGTATGGACACGAATTGACAAATTCCTGTAAGAGAAAAGTACAAGTTTTTTAAACCTGAAACGAAAAACAAGGAATATCTCAAAAACGATCAACTCCTCGAAAACATGAATATAACATAAACTGTGTGTTTTAATGTGCTCTACATTTTTTGTGTGGTACGTTTTTGTCCATTTCTTAACTGTTTAGCAGTTATGCAAAATTTCGTAAAATTCATCCAGAATAAAGTAGTCTTTAGAGGCTATTCCCAGAAAATCCAAGATATACACATTATTTTTCAGGTAAATTATCTTTAATATACGATATCGTTACAGCCATTTTTGAGAAAGTCAAAGTTTTCGAAAAAAAGTTCCATGTAAAGGGCAGTTGGGGGTGGAGAGTTTTCTTGAAAATCTTCGTGTCGCATCCTTGGAAGATACCAAACTTAAATACCAAGTTTGGTATTTCACCGTCTTTTCGTTTTTGAGCTATACTGTCCACAGACACACAGACACACTCACACGGACCTTTTTCCAAAAATGCTTTTTTTATTCAGGGGTACACAAAACATGTATTTCCGGTGAAATCTCGGTATCGAATTTTTGGGTGAAATACTATACACTATGTACATAATACGTGTAGAGAAAGTAATTATTACACAAAAATATAGATCTCCTTAAAACACACAAATAATGTCATATACACATTTCTCGTAAAGTTGTCCTGTTCCGAAATATTTCCTGTTATTGGTTTCAATTTTCAAGTGCTTTAACTTTTCTAAGACGGGAAGCCCACATCCGTGTCATATCTGTTTTGTTTTACTCCTGGCCATGCGAGAGAACCGAATATCAATGACAATCGCATGTGACAGTTTTTAAAAGATTTGACTATCGCTTTGGCGTCGTGTTTTCCGCTTTTCCCTTCTCTTACATGAAATATGTAATAAGAGTATTTCTGATATCTTCTGTTTATTTTAATTAGCATAGACTAGAGGGAAGAGTAAACGAATAATTTGTTGTAGAATAGTTGGAGAAAGAACACATAAGAATGTTTATTTATTTGGTCTTCGGTGTTATTTAAACCCTTCACAAACAGAAAAAAACGTTTCTTTTCGCCTTTATTTTGTTTATTTCCAGCAAGCAAAATAGTCCCATTTTGATTGTTTCACATAGAGAACAGCTTTTAATAGATTTTACTATCTGTTTAGTCTAGTGTATTCCCTACTATGTACATAATATACAGAGAAGGTGTTGTACTCCACGCAAAAATTCGATACCGAGATTTCACCGGAAATATGCGTTTTAGGGTCCCCTGTATCCAAAAAAAAGCATTTTCAGGAAAAAGTCTCAGTGTGTGTGTGTGTGTGTGTGTGTGCGTGTTCGTGTATCTGTGAACACGATAACTCAAAAACGAAAAGTCGGTAAAATACCAAACTTGATATTTAAGTTTAATATCTTCCAAGGATGCGAAACGAAGATTTTGAGAACATTCCCCCCACCCCAAATTACCCTTTACATGGAGCTTTTTTCGAAAATTTTGATTTTTTCAAAAATGGCTCTAACGATTTTGATTAAAAGATCGTTGTTTAAGATATTTACCTGACAAATAAAATGCATATCTTGTATTTTCTGGAAATAGCCTCTGAAGACTACTTTATTATGGCTGAATTTGACGGAATTTTGCATAACTGCTAAACCGTAAGAGATGGACAAAAACTTGCCGCACAAAAATTGTAGAGCACGTTAAAACACACAATTTATGCTGTATACATTTTTCTCGTGGAGTTGATCGTTTTTGAGATATTCCTTTTTCTTGGTTTCAGCTTTGAAAATATTATACTTTTCTCATACAGGAATTTGTCAACTCCTGTCCATACAAAGGAACATCAGTCACATAGTAACCAGCTTTTGGCTTTCACTTTAACCTATGGTACTCCCTTATTTCGCTTCTACTTACAAGGAAGCGAGTAATAAGACTATTTCTGCTAATTTTTCTCGATTAGCATGAAGTAAATAGAAGCATTAGCTTTTTAACAATAATTTGTCACAGAGATGTAGAGAAAGTCATGTGAATGGAATACATCACATTTTATGCTTACTATGAATACATTGTGCTACGTGCTAGAGAAAGTAAAATTATTATATTCAATGCACCTCAAAATTGTAATTCCAGTATTGAATTTGAGGTGAAATGCAATATCTTCTCTACTGATTTAGTATGCGGCAGATAAATAAAATATACATACAAAGATTTGGCGGTAATACTGGAATACCAAAGCTAAAGATATTCGTTAAACAGTCACAGGAATTAGGCGAGGCTAGCTTCTGCTATCACATGTTTGCATACGACTTCTTAGCAGATAAACAGGAAAGGAATTTGTAGTTTTACCTTAAATTTCGTCATCCTTAGGGAACCGTTATGATTACTTACAGTCTTTTCTAATCTTATCTCGCATACATAAACAAGTCCATTTTTACTTTCTCTAGCGTATGTACAATGTACATGGGGATAGAGAAGTATTGTATTCCACCCAAAAATTGGATACCGAGATTTCACAGGAATAACATGTTTTAGGACCCCCTGTATCCAAAAAAAAACATTTTCAGAAAAAGGTCCGTGTGTGTGTCCGTGTGTCTGTTTTTTTTTTTTGGTAGTGCTTAGCGTCCGCTTTAACTACTAATGGCATCGCAGGCGGTGATACTGGTGATACATGAATGATGATGGAGCACCGGCGGAATGCAATGGTGGGGGAAACCGGAGTACCCTGAGAAAACCCGCCCCATGCGGCCGCTTGGGATCGAACCCTGGCCGTCTAGGTGAGAGGCTAGTGGTCTAACCACTCGGCCACGGTGTCCGTGTGTTTGTAAACACGATAACTCAAAAACGAAAAGTCGGTAAAATACCAAAATTGGTATTTAAGTTTAGTATTTTCCAGAGATGCGACACGAAGATTTTGAGAAAAATCCCCCCGCCTCAAACTACCCTTTACACGGAATTTTGATTTTCTTAAAAATGGCTCTGACGATTTTGATTAAAATATCGTATATTAAAGATATTTACCTGACAAATAAAATGTATACCCACAATTTTCTGGGAATAGAAGACCACTTTATTCTGGGTGAATTTTACGAAATTTTGCATAACTGCTAAACCGTAAGAGACAAAATCTTACCACACAACAAATGCAGAGCACTTTAAAACACACAATTTATGTTATACACATTTATTTCGTAGAGTTGATCTTTTTTCAGATAATCCTTGTTGTTGATTTCAGCTTTAAAAAACATACTTTCCTCATACCGGAATTTATCAACTCCTGTCCATACAAACAAAGAACTTCAGTCACGTAGCAACCAGCTTTTGACTATCACTTTAACCTATGGTACTCCCTTATTTCGCTTCTACTTACAAGGAAGCAAGAAATAAGACTATTTCTGCTAATTTTTTCTCGATTAGCAGGAAGTAAATAGAAGCATAAGCTTTTTAAAAATAATTTTTTGCAGAGATGTAGAGAAAGTCATGTGAATGGAACACATCAGATTTTTTTCTACCAAAAAAATAATCTTGGTAAATTGAATATTCGTTGCATAATCAATCAATATAACGGCACCACTGAAACTTTTTAATGCAATTTTTCTTTAAAAAAATCTGATGGTTTCCATTCATATGACTTTCTCTACATCTCTGCAACAAATTATTGTTAAAAGGCTGATTGCTAAGTGACTGAAGTTCCTGTGTTTGTATGGATAGGAGTTGACAAATTCCTATATGAGGAAAGTAAGTTTTTCAAGACTGAAACCTAAAACAAGGAATATCTGAAAAACGATCAACTCTACGAAAAAAAAAAAAAAAAAAAGATTTATAACGTAAATTATGTTTTAAAGTGCTCTACATTTTTTGTGTTGTAAGTTTTTGTCCATCTCTTACGGTTTAGCAGTTATGCAAAATTCCGTAAAATTCGTCTAATATAAGGTAGTCTTCAGAGGCTTCTTTATTATGTTTGAGGTTCTTTTACCCCTCCGCTGGGGTTGAGGCCGAGATCTGGGGTACAAGAGGCTAGTATGGTAACCACTACACCTCGGAAGTTGCTCAGACAGTCTGGACTACCTCCGTTACTACTGTAGTCAGATAACGTTACTGTGTGTGTCACGGAGGGGTATTCCGCGCTGCAGCCGTTGGCTTACGCCAGACTCCTGTAGGAGAAAATGAGTGTAATTACAAAGGGTAGCCGGTTCATTTCGACACGAGAGCACCAGAGTCCGCAGACAACCACCAAGGTGATCCCGCCTCTGAGAGCTGTATTTTCAGAGCGTAGTCACCTCCACGAAATGGCACCTCTACCGCAATCCTTGACAACACTTACAACCCTGAAAGAGACCGGTTGGGATGAAATGAATAGGGCATGAAGGGTCAGGAACTTCGTGGGAAAGAAGAAGCCGCCCCAGCATTCGGTTAGTGACTCGGAAAATCCCCCCCAAAACCCAAATATCAGAGAGGTCGGCCGCGGGGAACCGATCCACCGATCTCCTAAATGCAGCCGGTCCCCATGGCCGCGCTCGCCAAGGCTTTGGTGCTTCGTAGCGCTGGGGATCGTGGGTTCGAGTCCCGCCTTGGGCATGGGTGTTATATGTTTGTGTTCATGTGTGTGTTGTAACAGTAAAAAAACAGCAGTCCAGTAATAATACAGAAAAACAAGGTAAAACAAAACAAAAAAAAAAAAAAAAAGGTAAATTAAAGTAGGGTATACAGTGCTGGAGTCCTGATCAGACTCCGGTACCGTATTTTAAAATAAATAAAAAAAATGCCAGTCCCTGACTAAACGCCTGATCCACCTAGCTCGGTCTATGGAAAGGCCAGCTGTGAGTTAGAAAATGTCCGCAAAAATCTTTCTGAAAATGTTTGGAAGATACTGAACTTAAGTACCAAGTTTGGCATTTAACCAACTTTTCATTTCTTAGTTATCGTGTTCATAGACTCCGACATACATACACTTATTTTTACTTTCTCTACACGTACCATGTACATAGTGTATACAGAAGGTATTGCACTCCACCCAAAAATTCGATACCGAGATTTCACCGGAAATATATGTTTAGAGACCCCCTGAGTCCAAAAAAGCATTTTTAGAAAAAGGTCCGTGTGTGTGTCTTTGAACACAATAACTCAAAAATGATAAGTTGGTAAAATACCATAATAGGTATTTAAGGTCAGTATCATCCTGGATGCAACACGAAGAGTTTGAGAAAAATACCCCCACCCCAAACTACCATTTACATGATACTTTTTTCGAAGAGTTCGATTTTCTCAAAAATAGCTTTAACGATTTTAATTAAAATATCGCACATTGTAGATATTTACCTGACAAATAAAATGTATACCTTGAATTTTCTGGGAATAGCCTCTAAAGACTACTTTATTCACGATGAATTTTAGGAAATTTTGCATAACTGCTAAACGGTAAGAGATGGACAAAATCTTACCACACAAAAAATGTAGAGCACGTTAAAACACACAATTTATGTAATATACATTTTTTTCGTTGAGTTGGTGATTTTTGAGCTTTCCTTGTTTTTGTTTTCACCTTTAAAAAACATACTTTTCTCATACAGGAACTGTCAACACCTGTTCATACAAACAAAGAACTTCATTAACATGCAACCAGCTTTTGACTATCACTTTCTTATTTCGCTTCTACTTACAAGGAAACAAGTAATAAGATTATTGCTGCTAATTTGTTCTCAATCAGCATGAAGTAAATAGAGGTAGAAGTTCTTTAACAATAATTAGGTGCAGAGATGTAGAGAAAGTCATGTGAATGAAGCACACAAGATTTTTTTCCAAAATTGCTGTTTTTATATTAATAGGTTTTCAAAACATGTATTTCCGGTGAAATGCAACTTTTTGGTGGAGAACAAAGAGTTTTCTGTTTATGATGCACATGTTAAGAAAGAATGGGAAAAGAAAAAAAAAAAATCTGATATGTAAAACTCACATGAATTTCTCTAGCTGCTCTCTAAACAAACTTCTTACAAAATATTCTTCTTCTTTCTACACAATGCTAATCGACATAATCTTTAGCAGAATTTTATTACTTAGTTTAAGTAGAAGGGAACTAAGGGAATGCACTAGGCTAAAGTGATAGTCAAATGTTTTAAAAACTGTTGTTATGCGATTGTCGTTGCAAATCTTTTCTTTGCTTGGCCAGGAGTAGAACAAAAGAAAAACGGATACTCCCTGTCTGATAAAAGTTTAAGTACGTTACAAGTGAAACCAATAGCAAGGAATATCTCCAAAACGGTTACCTCCACGACAAAAACGTGAAGGACATAAATTGTGTGCTTTGATGAGATCTACACTTTTTGTGCAATAAGTTTTCGTCTATCTCTTACGGTATAGCAGTTGTGCAAAATTCAATAAAAATCATCCATAACAAAGAGGCCTTTAGAGACTATTCCCAGAAAATTCCACATAAACATTTTATTTGGTGTACAAATATCTTAAATATAAGAGATTTTATTCAAAATTGCTTGTGGAATTTTTGAGAGAATCAACATTTTCAAAAATTTTTCCATGTATAGGGTAGTTGCATCCTTAAAAGATGAAAAACTTAGACACCAAGCTTGGTATTTAACGGTCTTTTTGTTTTGAACTATGCTGTCCACAGGCACCCGCACAGACACACATATGCAGTGTATAGAGAAGGTATTGTATTGCTCCCAAAATGTTGATACCGAGATTTCACCGGAAATACATGTTTTGTGACCTTCTGAATAAAAAAATACATTTTTAGAAAATGGTCCGTATATGTGTGTGTGTGTCTGTAGGCAGCATTGCTCAAAACACGAAAACACCATTAAATACCAAACTTAATATTTAGGTTTGGCAACTTCCAAGGATGCAAAACGAAGATTTTCAAGAAAATCCCCCTACCACAAACTACCCTTTACATTGAAAAGTTTCCAATAATTTTGATTTTCTAAAAATGCCTCTAACCACTTTGATTAAAATGTTGTATATTAAAGACATTTACCTGACAAACAAAATGTATATCTTGAGTTTTCTGGGAATAGCCTCTGAAGACTACATTATTCTGGATCAATTTTACGGAATTTTGGATAACTGCTAAACCGTAAGAGATAGGCAAAAACTTACTATACAAAACTTGTAGGGCTTGTTAAAATACACAATTTATGTTAGTAAGATTTTGTTCATGTAGTTGACCGTTTTTGAGATATTCTTTGTTAATGTTTCAGCTTTAAAATACTTATACTTTTTCATACCTCTGGCCATACATACAAAAATACTTCAATCACATAGCAACTAGCTTTTAAATGATTTTAGTAGTTCTTTAGCCTTGTGTATTCCCCTATTTCCCTTCTACGTACAAGGAAGTAAGTAAAAAGACTATTTCTGGTAACTTTTTCTCGATTAACATGAAAGAAATGGAAGAATAATTTTTTTTTAACAATAACTAGAGATGTAAAGAGCGTCATGTTAATGGAACACATCAGATTTTTCACCTAAGTTGGGCTATTTTGCAATAAATGTATAGAAGGTATTTCTAAGAAAGCATCAGAAGAAGACGCTATGGATATTACTGGCTGGGAAACAAGAGACTGCTAGAAAGTAAGGGAAATACGGAGGGAAGAAGGAAGGCGCTTATGAATGATTCAAAGGGTCGATGGCGATCGCTCTGGATCTTCTGAGGGAGGGCGTATTGACTTTGGGGGCTTAGGGACCAGACCTTCAATGTTCCGTACTGGCTGGAAACATGCTTTTCCAAAGATAGGCACCACAATTCCGCTTACAGAAATGGGCAAATATTTTGTTACCGTTCCTTCCGGGATTCGTTCTTCTGCGAATTCAAATGCTAAGTAAGCGATGAATCGAATATACACGACTATTCTGCTGTGGCTACTCAAAAAGGAAATATTAAGAAAAGAATATGATGTGTTCCATTCCCAAGACTTTATCTACCTGTTCTCCAAACAAACATTCTTTACAAAAGATAATCCTTTTACCTTCTTCATGCTAGTTGTGATAAACATTTGGGACTGTTAGTCGGCTTCTAACCATTGTCATTTTATTAATTGTTTATCAGTTTCTATTTAAAGAGTGCTAATACTCAATTATTTCACGTATTTAAGAGTGTAAAAATTAGCTTTTAGCAAGAGCAGTTTAGAGTTGTTTGCTCCAAACTTGGAAAGTGGAAAGAGAAACTTTCTTTGTCAGGAGATACTCTATTGTCATAGCACGTACGAGTAGCGTTGAGTGCAACAGAGAACCAAGTGATAGTAAAGACCCTTTTAGTTTAGAGAAGAGTTCTTTTCATTGAGTAACACTTGTCACGTGGACGTTATGTTGCATCCTGGGTAGGAAATAATGTATTTTGGGTAATATCATCTCCAGGTTCGCGATTTTTCCGACCAATCCGAAAGAAGCCGCCATGTCAGTAATTTTGGTAGATAAGTAGAAGATTACAGCACATCGGGGCATTAAGGTTACATTGAGGCTGTCTTTTAGTTACATCGCAGGTAGCTCTCAGTTACATATCGGCATTCAAGTTAAACATCGCAACACTCAGCAATACTTAATTATCGGCGCTCTTAGTGATGAATAGTTAAAAACAGTTAAGCACATCTAGACTTAGTTAAATACAATTAAGTTAAAGAAACAAGGTTATTAAGAAAAATACGTGTGCGTCGTCGATTAAGGAAGTTTCTAGTGATTGTACAGAAAAGTGCTTATATCGTATCTTCTAGTTGTCAATAAATTGAAGTAAAAGCAACGTGTGTTTACCTAACTTTATAAGATCACTCCCCAAACTACCCTCATTCGCTACCACCCGAGAGAGTCAAACCAGCATGCAGTAGATCTTCACAACAAAAGGTACGTAGATCTACTCATCTGGTAGTGGAGTGAATCTTGAAGCACTTCCTACGTCATCATACCTCTGAGCACGGGGCTAAACTGCTACATACTTGGCTCTTTAACGTGCTGCAACAACAAAAGCGCTTCATACTTGGCTAACACCACGTGGTGCCAATAATAAACGCTTCATATTAAGAAATGGTCATTTATTTAGTTCCCTGTAAGCAGAAGGAAAGTAAGGGAATACAGTAGGCTAAAGCGATAGTCAAATCTTTTAAAAGATGTCTGTTATATGATTGAAATTCGGTTCTCTTTGCACGGTCAGGGGAAAAATAAAATAACCAGGAGAGTTAAGAAAAACTTATATATTTTAAATTGAAACCAATAACAAATAATATCTTCCAACAGATAACTCTACAAAAATTCTATGACATAAATTGAGAGTTTTTGCCAGATCTCCGTTTTTTGTTTAGTAAGTATTTTTATATCTCTTACGGTTTAAGAATTATACAACAGTTATCCAGAATGAAGAGGCTTACATGCTATTCCCAGATTGAAGAATATAAATTTTATTTAATATGTAAGTATATTTAATATGTGTATTTTAATCAAAGCCGTTAAAGAAAATCAAAATTTACGAAAAACTTTCCATGGAAAGGGTAGTTGGGGCGGGGGGATGTTCTTGAAAATCTTCGTGTCGCATTCTTGGGAGATACTAAACTTAAATACCAAGTTTGGTATTTAACGGACTTACACACACACACACACACACACACACACACACACACACACTGGCAGACAGACACACACACGGACATTTTCCTAAAAATACTTTTTTTTATTTAGGGGGTCTCAAAACATATATTCCAAGTGAAATCTCGATACAGAAATGTTGAGTGCAACACAATACCTTCTCTATACACTATGCACCTACATAGTACGCGTAGAGAAAGTATAAATATGTGTACCATTCACAAGAATTTCTCTACCTGTTCTGTAAACATACTATTCTTACAAAAGATTATTCATACTGATCGTGATAAAATTGGACTTATTATTTAATTCCTTATAAGTTGAAAGTCGCCATTCGTGGCGTAGTGGCTACCATGCTAGCCTATAGAACCCAAGATTGCAGGTTCAAATCTGGGGAAGGGTGATGGAAAAATCCTTAGCATGACTTCCTTCTGAAGGGAAGTAAAGCCGATGGTTCCGTGTAATGTTTAAATGCACACAAAAAAAAACCATATCTTGAAAGAAGAAGGTCCCTGGGCAACAATTTCAACCATTTCGCGTCCGCAAACCGTGATTTCGTCCTACAGTGCCATCTGTGGACAAAGAGCTGATCCCATGTCACCATGGCACCTAGTGGCGAACTCACGAACTATAAATTCAAAGCAAATCATGGAAACGTCGAAAAAAAGCTCTTTACTCCCCTTAGATGACACTGTGAATACTACTATAAATAGAAGGGAAACAAGAGAATACACGAGGCTATGGCGCTAATCATATAGTTTATAAGCTGGTTGCCATGTGGTTGAAATTCGGCTCTCTTTGATTGGCCAAGGGGTAAAAAAAATCTGATGTATCCCATTCACATAACTTTCCCTACATCTGCGCAACAAATTATTGTTAAGCGTATACTTCTATTTACTTCATGCTAATCGAAAAACAATTTAGCAGAAATAGTGTTATTACTTGCTCCCTTTTAAGTAGAAGCGAAATAAGGGAGTACTATAAGTTAAAGTAATAGTCAAAAGTTGGTTGCTATGTGACTGATGTTCCTTTGTTTGTATGGACAGGAGTAGACAAATTCCTGTATGAGAAAGTTTAGTTAAAGTTTAAGTTTTTCGAAGCTGAAACTAAAAACAGCGAATACCTTAAACACAGTGAACTCCACGAAAAAATGTATATAACATAAATTGTATTTTAATGTGCTCTACATTTTCTGTGAGGTAAGTTTTTGTCCACCTCTTACAGTTTAATAGTTATGCAAAATTCCGTAAAACGCATCCAAAATAAATTAGTCTTCAAGGCTATTTCCAGAAAAATCAGGATATACATTTTATTTGTCTGGTAAATATCTTTAATATACCATATTTTAATCAAAATCATTAGAGCCATTTTTGAAAAAATTAAAATGTTCGAAAAAAGTTCCATGTAAAGGGTAGTTTTGGGTGGGGGGATTTTCTTGAAAATTTTCGTGTCGCATCCTTGGAAGATACCAAACTTAAATACGAAGTGTGGTATTCAACGGTATTTTCGCTTTAGAGCTATGTTGTCCACAGGCACACACACATACACACGCACGCACACTCACGGACCTTTTTCCAATTTTTTTTTATTCAGGAGGATCCAAAACATGTATTTTGGTGAAATCTCGGTATCGAATTTTTTGGTTGGAATGCAATACCTTCTCTATACACTATGTACATAGTATGTGTAGTGAAAGTAAAAAGAATTTTAAAAATATATTCGTGTATGCATGTATATGTGTGTGAGTGGGCAGCATAGCTCAAAAACAAAAAGTCGGTGAAATATCAAACTTGGTATTTAGGTTCGTTTATCTTCCAAGGATGCGACACGAAGATTTTCACGAAAATCCCTCCACCCCAACTACTCTTTACATGGAACTTTTTCCGAAATTTTTTATTTTCTCTAAAACGGTTTTAACGGTTTTAATTACATCGCCATATGTTTAAGATATTTTTATGACAAACGAAATGTATATCTTAAATTTTCTGAAAATAGCCTCTTAAGACCTTTTTGTTCAGGATGGCTTCTGTATAACCTTTGGGTAACAGAAAACGGTAAACGGCACAAAAAAATCTAGAACTGTATAACATACACAGTTTTTGCAGAGTTAGCCGCTTTCGATTTATTTCCAGTCATTGGCTTTAGTTTTAAGCTCCTTAAACTTTTCTCAAACGGGAAGTCTTTTTATTTTCATCTCTCTTTTTACTTTCCCTAGCCCCATATATACAATGTACATAGGGATAGAAAAGGTATTGTAATGCACCCAAAAATTCGATACCGAGATTTCACCGGAAATATATGTTTTGTGGTCCCCTGAATACGAAAAAAACATTTTTAAAAAATCTGATGTGTTCCATTCACATGACCTTCTCTACAACTCTGCAATAAATTATTGTTAAACAGTTATGCTTCTATTTACTTCCTGCTAACCGAGAAAAAATTAGCAGAAATAGTCTTATTACTTGCTTCCTTGTAAGTAGAAGCGAAGTAAGGGAGTACCATAGGTTAAAGTGATAGTCAAAAGCTGGTTTCTGTGTGACTGAAGTTCCTTTGTTTGTATGGACACGAGTTCACAAAGTCCTGTATGAGAAAAGTATGTTTTTTATAGCTGAAACCAAAAACAAGGAATATCTCAAAAACAATCAAATCCACGAAAAAAATGTATATAATATAAACTGTGTGTTTTAAAGTGCTCTACGTTTGTAGTATGGTAAGTTTTTGTCCATCTCTTACGGTATAGCAGTTATGCAAAATTCCGTAAAATTGACCCAGAATAAAGTAGCCTTCAGAGGCTATTCCCAGACAATTCGATATATACATTTTATTTGTCAGGTAAATATCTTTAACATACGATATTTTAATCAAAATCGTTAGAACCATTTTTTAGAAAATCAAAATTTTCGAAAAAAATTTCATGTAAAGGGTTGTTTGGGGTGGGGGATATTTCTCAAAATCTTCATGTCGCATCTCTAGAATATTCTGAACTTAAATACCAAGTTTGGTATTTTACCGACTTTTCGTTTTTGAGTTATCGTGTTCACAGACACACGGACACACTGACACACACACACACACACACACACACACACACACACACACACACACGGACCTGTTTCTGAAAATACTATTTTTGGATACAGGGAACCCTAAAACATATATTTCCGGTGAAATCTCGGCATCGAATTTTTTGGTGGAGTGCAATACCTTCTCTATACACTATGTACATAGTACGTATAGAAAAAGTAAAAATACAATGCTATGCCGGCATGTAGCCATGGTAGCTCAGTGGTAGAGCAACTGACTAGAGATCGGGAGACCCGTGGGTCAAATCCCGGCTATGACATTGAATTTTTCAGTCTGACCATCGATCTAAAGATCTCTCTATTTTGGGGATATTTTATTAATAATGCACATTGTTTGGATATGTTTGGCTTGGTTTTCTACTGCCAAAAATCTCTGCCGACGTATATTGAACCTTTTTCTAACTCCATTCTTTTCAGAATAATATGTCTGCAACAGAGGGTGTATTGTTGAGAAGAGAGAGACAGAGAGTAGATAAAATGCTCTCTACCTTACACCTATTCATCCACCACCAATACCACAGCTATTGACTTGGAAATGAGGAACTATACTGGCGACGCGGCAACATAAAACTTCCTGTTTCCCTGCGTGAACGGGAACAATCGGGGAAGCGAAGGAGCATCATGTACTAAAACAACTGCTGTGTATCTCTTAATATTATTTTCTGGTACACTCATCACTTTTACTTTCTCTGCACGTACTATGAACATAGTTTATAGAGAAGTTATTGTATTGCACCCAAAAATTCGATACCAAGATTTCACCGGAAATATATGCTTAGAGACTCCCTGAGTCCGAAAAAAGAATTTTTAGAAAAAGGTTCGTGTGTGTCTGTGGGTAGCATAGCCCAGAAACGAAAACTCAGTTCAATACCACGAAGATTTTCAAGAAAATCCCCCATCCCCGACTACAATTTACATGGAATATTTTTCGAAAATGTTTATTTTTTCAAAAATGTCTTTAACGATTTTAATTAAAATATCTTAAGTTAAAATAGTTTTATGACAAACGAACTGTATATCTTGAATTTTCGGTAATAGCCTTTGAAGATATCTTCATTCTGGATAACATTTGTAGCAAACCGTAAGAGATATACAAAAACTTACTGCACAAATGATGTAGATCTCATTAAAACACAATTTATGTCATATACATTTATTTTGTAGGGTTATCCGTTTTCGAGGTATTCCAGATTATTGGTTTCAATTTTAAGCCACTTCAACTTTTCGCAAAAGGGAATACACCTTTCCTCTCGTTTCTCGTTTATTTACTCCTGGCAAGCAAACAGATTGGAATTTCAATTGTTTCACAGAGCGACCGGCATTTAAAGGACGAGACTATCGCTTTAGCCTGTGAATTTTCTTATTTACAAGAATGCTGGTCATAAGACTTATTATTCTGCTAATGTTTATCTTAATTTGCATGGTGTAGATAAAAGAATAATCTTTTGAATAAAAGGTTTGTTTGCAGAACAGCTAGAGGACATCATATGAACGAAACACAGATTTTTTTCCTTCTACTTACAAGAAACCAAGTAATAAGGACAATGTCTGTTAATGTTTGTCTCAATTAGCATTTGTAGATAGAAGAATAATTTTTTTAACAATAATTTGTTACAGAGATGTAGAGAAAGTCATGTGAATGGACCACATCAGATTTTTTTTACTTTCTATACTTAGTGCATAATACACGAGAAGGTATTGCATTTCACCCAAAATTCGTCTGTGGTCTACACACCAACTCTGATTCGGGTTTTCTCGTGGTTTTCCTTTGTCGCCAGGCCTATACTAGTGTTGTAAATCTAATGCCATGACTTTTTCCTGTGCCTCATTCCCCACCATTTCATTTCATATTACCTTTTGGGATACGGTGTTTGACTCGGTGGTTTGGTGGTGTGTGGTGCGCGGTGGATATGCGTTATCTGTTTTCTCCTGCTGTGATACGGAACCAGGGCAATTCGGACCACACAATTAGGAAGTGTGCTAGGGGGGGGGGACAGGGAAAGTCCCTTTCTCCAGGAGGTTTCATAGGTCTCTGGCCGTCCGTTTAAATCCTTTGCGAGAAGCAAAACATACAACGCGCACTACGACCTATACAGAAAAATTATGGTCATTAACCTAAGATACAAAGTGAAGGAAACACAAGAGGTTACAGGTCCCGAGCAGACAGATCATAAAGACGTGCGAAAGTCCCCAAAGTTCCAGGCTCCAAAACCCGTTCCACTGCTGAAATTGCCTAGAAAGACCGTTGACCGAGGAGCTATCTAGTGTCTAAGGAAAGTACTATTTGCCTTGAGCAACCATCCCCACCATGCCGTGCACCAGCACACCCGCGCACCATACGTTAAGATGAGAAGGGAACAGAATTAAGGGAAATGGTGGAAAGGAAACTGTGGTATGTAAAACTACCAGCATTAGCCTACTGGACAGGGAAAACTTCGGAAAACCTAAAGTCAAAATGGGCGACCGACGAGAATCTAATCCGTAATCTCAAACTCTACCAAGCCCTTTTTCCCAGTCTTAGGAAATCTTCTCGTGAAAATCCCAAATGGCATATATTTTTTTTTTAAATAGAGCATTCCTACTTTGTATATTTCGGCTATTTACTTAGATTATTTTTCACATTCTTAATGCTTTAATTGCGACTTTAATTATTTGATATAAAATGCTCCTTATAGAACAGTCTTCATATTTCATGTATAATATGTACTTCATAAGTATGTTCTTATTGTATATGAAAATAAAGATTGTTCTGGTCATATAATGTAAGCAAAGCGACGGGAAGTTTTTGTACTTGCAATTCTTAATTGTTAAATTATATATTTAATGTTTTCTACCACATAAATGTTCAATCATATATCCTGAACAAAACCTAGGTGGACTGCCTTCGTGGTCGAGTGATCAGCTAGTCGACTTTTTACCTGGAGGTCCCGGGTTTGATTCCCGGGTGGGGCGGCGAATTTTTGTTTTAGCCAGAATTATTCCCTATCCCTCACGAGTCTGGAAGTATGTATGTGAAAGTGAATGTGTGTGTGTTTAAGGAAACAAAACGATTTCAACCCAACGTAAAGAACCCACAGCCAACGAGTTGTTTTTAATGCAAAGCCCCCGTAATGAACTTAGATGTTAAACGGGGTTATATAAATGAAACCGTTAAAAAAAGCTAGGTATATCAGTTTAAAAAACAAAAGGTCCTAAAAATGTAAATACTCTAAATTTTAATAATGTTCTGGTAAAAACTGCTCAATAGAGAACTTTTTATACGAAGAAAAATTTAGTATTGAGAAACATAAAACAATTGAATTTAAAACATTATGATAATAAAATGAATTTAATTAAATAAAACACAGATCCCAAAAACTTATAGTCTAGAAGCAAGTAATAAAACAACTCTGCCCACGTTTATCTCAATTAGCATTTAATACTTTGTTTGTGAGAAGGCTAGAGAAAGTCATGAGAAAGGGACACATACAATATTTTATTACGTGGTCCTCATAAGATGCATTTTTGGTGAAAGATCGATATGGATTTTTTGGATGTATCTTCTCTATACAGTATTTGCATAGTATTCGTAGCAACAAAGCCTATGCTTCTATTTACTTTATGCTAATAGAGAAAAAAAAATAGGAGACATAGTCATATTTCCTCGTAAGCAGAAGCTAAATAAGGGATAAGTTAAAGTGATAGTCAAAAGTTGGTTGCTATGTGAGTGAAACTCCTTTGTTTGTGTGGACAGGAATTCACAAATTCCTGTATGAAAAAAGTATGATTTTTAAAGCTGAAACCAAAAACAAAGCGTATCTAAAAAATGATAACTCCACGAAAAAAAAATATATATACCATAAACTGTGTGTTTTAACTTACTCTACATTGTTTGTGATGTAAGTTTTTACCTATCTCTTACGGTTTAGCAGTTATAAAAATATTTCGTAAAGTTCATCCAGAATAAAGTAATCTTCAGAGGCTGTTCCCAGAAAATTGAAGATATACATTTTATTTGTCAGGTAAATATTTTTAATATACGATATTTTAAACAAAATCGTTAGAGCCAAAAATGTCCAGGTAAAGGGTAGTTTGGTGTGGGACCAAGTTTTGCACTTTACCGACTTTTCGTTTTTGAGTTATCGTATTCACAGACACGCTCACACACACACGTGGTAACGAATTTTTGGGTGGAGTGCAATACCTTCTATGTACTTAGTACGTGTAGAGAAATTAAAAAGGTTTTAGATGTTATAATCGATTGTGATGAAAATTTTTGTCGAGGAGTTTAACCTTGAGTTACCTGTGAGTTGGTAACACTGTCTTTACCGTTTCCCACATCTGCATCATCTTGTTACACGCACGTAGGTTTAACCTTTATTATCGAGTTCGACACTGTTCTGCGGTTACAGGTAACATCATAAACCCTGTGTTAAAAGAAAGGCACATGAAACAATATTGTAACACAAGCAAGAAATAATATCAGAGTATACGTGTTAACTTTCGCTTTTGTGCTTCGATTTTTCTAATAAACGCTTGACAGTATTAGAAACTGACATTTCTACCATTTCCGGAAAATAAAACATCCACGCGTCCGTGGAAGAGCCCCAATCTCAGGGCGAGTTTCCCGAAAAAGAGGTTTTTCATGTTTTCTCTTAATCTATAAACCTGAATGTCGGATAATTATAAGCTCATTTGACTATCATCTACATTATTTTCTCCACCTAAAATACTTTGTTTTAATATACGATCTACAAACTTGTTACGAAAATCATTTTTACCTTCTCTACGACAGAAAATGTACATGATTAAAAGCAACCCAAAATTCTATGCTGACATTAAAAAAAAAAACTTTTTGTGACCCTAGAAGCCAAAAGACATATGATATGTTTCACTCACATGACTTCTTTACAGCTCTGTAACAAATTATTGTTAAAAAGGACACTGTGTGTGTGTGTGTGTGTGTGTGTGTGTGTGTGTGTGTGTGTGTGTGTGTGTGTGTGTGTGTGTGTGTGTGTACAGTATAGTCCCAAAAAAAAAGAAAAGACTGTCAGGCCTCTCACCTAGACGGCCTGTGTTCGATCCCAAGCGAATGCATGTGAGATTTGTGGTTGACAAAGCGGCACTGGGGCGGGTTTTCTCTGGGTACTCTGGTTTCCCCCGCCATCTCATTCCACCGGTGCTCCATCAACATTCATGTATCATCAGTAGTTAAAGCGGGCGTTAAACACTACAAAAAAAAAATAAACTGTTACCAACCTAATCTGGTATTTAAGTTTAGTATCTTCCAAGGAAGCAAACGAAGATTTTGAAGAAAAAAAAATACTCCCTAAACTACCTTGTTGTTTTTCTCAAAAATGGCTCTAATGACTTTGAAAAAAATTTGTATATTAAAGACATTTACATAAAGAATGAAATGTGTATTTAAATTTTCTGGGAATTGCTTCTGAATACCATTTTATTCTGATTGAGTTTTGCAGAATTTTGCAAAAGAGTTAAACCGTAAGAAATAAACAGAAAAACTTAACACACAAAAATGTAGATCTCGTCAAAACATATAATTTATGTCATATATGTTTTTGTTTTTTTATGTAGAGCTAAGCGTTTCTGAGACATTCCTTATTATTGGTTTCAATTTTAAACTACTTAAACTTTTCTCAGAGGGAAATGATGTTTCGTTTTATCTCTCTTGTTTTACTGCAGGTCATGAAAAAACCAGCCGAACCTCAGTGGTTTCAAATAGGACTAGCTTTTAAAAGATTTGGCTATCGCTTTAGCCTAGTACATTCCCCTATTTCCCTTCTACTTACAAGAAACCAAGTAACAAGACAATTTCTGCTAATGTTTATCTCGATTAACATGAAGTATATAAAAGAATAATCTTTTATAAGGAAAGTTGTTTGAGTAACAGCTAGAGAAAGTCATGTGAATGGAACAATGAGAATTTTAAACGTGTATTTGAGGTAAATCTTAGTATGGACTTTTTGTGTTGAGTGCATTTTTGGAAAAAAAATTATTCCTTGTGTGTTTCTGTGAACGTCATAACCCAAAAGGTGTGTTAAATGCCTAACTTTCTATTTAATTTGACCATCCACCGAAAATGCGAAATGAATGTTTTCAATAAACTTCCCCATTTATATGTGATAGTCTGTGTGCATTCACGATCCGATAATCATGGAATTCATTATCGTTTTAATTATTAGGGAACTTTTTACTTTCTCTATACGTACTATGTACACAGATATTTGATGTAGTATTGCACTAAAAATTCGATAGCGAGATTTCACCGGAAATATATAAATGTCCGTGTGTCTGTATGTCTGTATCTCTGTATGTCTGTCTGCCTTTCTGTCTGTCTGTTTGACTGTTTGTGTATGTGTGTGTGTCTATGGGCAACATAACAAAAACGAAAAGCCTGTTAAAAACCAAACTTGGCGTTTAAGTTTGGTATCTTCCAAGGATGCGTCTTGAAGATTTTCAAGAAAATCCCCTCACTCTCAACTAACCTTTACATGAAACTTTTTTCGAAAATTTTGATTTTCTTAAAAATAGTTCTAACGATTTTGATTAAAATCTCGTATGTTTAACATATTTACATGACAAATGAAATGTAAATCTTGAATTTTCTGGGAATAGCCTCTGAAGACTACTTTATTCTGCATCAATTTTACGGAATTTTGCATAACTGCTAAACGGTAAGAGATGGGCAAAAACTTACCACATGCAAAGAGTAGTTTGGGGTGGGGGGATTTTCTTGAAAGTTTCCGTGTCGTATCCTTGGTAGCTACCAAACGTAAATACCAGTTTGGCATTTAACGGTCTTTTCGTTTTTGAACTATGCTGTCTATAGACAAACACACACACACATGGTCGTCCTTGTAAAAATTCTTTTTTTTTTTTGGGTTCAGGGGGGCCCAAAACATATATTCCCGGTGAAATCTCGGTATCGAATTTTTGGGTGGAATGCAATACCTTCTCTATACACTATGTACATAGTACGTGTAGAAAAAGTAAAATTGACTATCACTTTAACCTGGTGTATTGCGTATTTCCCATCCACTTACAAGGAGGCAAGCAATAAAATAATTTCTGCTAATGTTTATCTAGATTAGCATGAAGTAGGTAGAAGAATAAGCTTTTCAACAATAATTTGTTTCAGAAATGTAGAGAGTCAATGTAAATGAACACATCAGATTTTTCACTACTGTAATACATTTGACTTTGGAAAATATTCAATAGTGCCCATCAGTAGCGCAAACAGATTTATTTCTTTATATACAAGAGCACAAATTAATTTACAATAATATTGAAAAAATTAGCCATAGCTATAAGCAGTCTATACTAGTGAAAGAAAACAGGATAAATAATATATATTATAACAAGAATACTATAACTTTTTACTTTCTCTATACGCACTATGTAATAGTATATAGAGAAAGTATTGCACTCCACCCAAAAATTCGATACCGAGATTTCACCGGAAATATATGTTTTAGGGTCCCCAATATCCAAAAAAAGCATTTTCACAAACAGGTCCGCGCGTCTGTGTGTCTGTGAACACGATAACTCAAAAACGTAAAGTCGGTAAAATACCAAACTTGGTATTTAAGTTTAGTATCTTCCAGGGATGCGACACGAAGACTTTGAGAAAAATCCCCCCACCCCCAACTACCCTTTACATGGAACATTTTTCGAAAATTTTGATTTTCTCAAAAATGGCTCCAACGATTTTGATTAAAATTTCGTATATTAAAGATCTTTACCTGACAAATAAAAGGTATATCTTGAATTTTCTGCGAATAGCCTCTGAAGAGTAGTTTATTCTAGATCAATTTTACTGAATTTTGAATAACTGATAAACTGTAAGAGATGGACAAAAACTTACTACACAAAAAATGTACAGCACGTTAAAGCACACAATTTATGTTATATACATTTTTTTCGTGAGTTCGTCGTTTTTGAGACATTCCTTATTTTTGGTTTCTGCTATGAAAAACGTATATTTTCTCATAAAGGAACTTGTCAACTCCTATCCATATAAACAAAGGAACTTCATTGACATAGCAACCAGCTTTTGACTATCATTTTAACCTATGGTAGTCCCTTATTTCGCTTCTACTTACAAGGAAGCAAGTAATAAGACTATTTCTGCTCATTTTTTCTGATTAGCATAAGGTAAATAGAAGTATAAACTTTTTAAGAATAATTTGTTGCAGGGATATAGAGAAAGTCATGTGAATGGTACAGATCAGATTTTTATAAATGGAACATAAAAAGTTCCAGGACTGGACACTGAAATAAAAGATTGTAACAGTTTGCTATTCAGTACATATACATAGCTATCTGTTCTGACTTTGTATCTTAAATCTTCCAAAATAAAAATCAAATTTACCATATCCTGACTACAATTGTGTTAATATGAAGTTTCCTATGAGAGTTCATAGTGCAACGACATTCAACTATTGGAAAAAACGATATCTCTTGTTCCTTTAGAGCTGAACATCCACTGCTCGTTCCAATGTAACATAATATACTTCTTAAGTTTATTTCTAGAGTAAAATATGGGACATAAATTGCAGCTAAAGTTTAAACAGATTTCATAAATGTGGTTATGTGTGAAAAATCTGATATGTTCCATTCGCATGACTTTCTCTACATCTCAACAATAATGTATTCTACCGTTTACTTCATGCTAATCGAGAAAAAATTAGCAGAAAGGCGCTTATTGCTTGCTTCCTTGTAACTAGAACAGAAATAAGGGAGTACGTTTGGCTAAATCGATATTCAAAATTTTAATCTTTAGTCTTTTAAAAGCTAGTTGCTATGTCATTGAAATACCTTTGTTTGCATGGACCGGAATTGACAAATTCCTGTATGAGAAAAGTATATGCATTTTGAAGCTGAAAGCAATAACTAGGAATATCTAAAAAATGGTCAACCTCACGAAAAAAACATATATAACGTATATTGTGTGTTTTAACGAGCACTGCGTTTATTGTGTAGCAAGTTCTTGTCTATCTCTTACTGTTTAGCAGTTATGCAAAATTCCGCAAGATTCATCCAGAGTAAAGTACTCGTCAAAGACTATTCCCAGAAATTTAAAGATATACATTTTATTTGTCATGTAAATATCTTTAATATACGATATTTTATTCAAACTCGTTAAGAGCCATTTTTGAGAAAATTAAAATTTTCGAATACTTTTCTATGTTTTTTTTTTATTTTGGTAGTGTTTAACGCCCGCTTTAACTACTAATGGCACCGCGGGCGGTGACACTGATGATACATGAATGATGATGGAGCACCGGTGGAATGCGATGGCGGGGAAATCGGAGTACCCGGAGAAACCCACCCCAGCGCCGTTTTGTCCACGACAAATCTCACATGCGATCGCTTGGGATCGAATCCCGCTCGTCTAGGCGAGAGTTGAGTGGTCTAACCACTCGTCCACGGCGCGGCCCAGTTTTCTATGTAAAGGGTAGTTGGGAGTGGGGGGATTTTCTTGAAAATCTTCGTGTCGTATCTTTGGAAGATACCAAACTTAAATAACAAGTTTAGTTTTTAACGATCTTTTTGTTTTCGTGCTTTGCTGCTCAAACATACATACACGTGCTCACATTTTTTTCTGAAAATGCATTTTTTGGATTCAGGGGGTCAAAAACATGTAATTCCGGTGAAATCTCGGTATCGAATTTTTGGGTGGAATACAATGCTTCCTCTATACACCATGTACATAATATGTGTAGGGAAGTAAAAATGCTCTTAAAATGTGGTAACGTTAAACAACAGAGGAGTGTTTTACCTGAAAGATTGCCAAAAACGAAGAACTTCGGTCACAGATTTGTTACCATATTAGGCACTACACAAACCTCAAACCACAACATCGGCAACGCTATCCAATATTCATTTTATTCTTCCAATTTTGGGCAACATCAACACTACCAAACATTATGATAGCTCAGACATTTTTCTTCAGTTATAGCCTGCTTTCTTCCAAATATTTTGAATATACTTTTTATTTCTCTGCACATACTGTGTACATAGTGTATAGAAAATGTATTGTATTCCATCCAAAAATTCTATACCAATATTTCACCGGAAATCCAGTATCCAAAAAAGCATTTTTAGAAAAAGGTCCGTGTGTGTGTCCGTGACCACGATAAGATTTTGAATAAAATGGCATACGTTTAAGATATTTTTATGACAAACAAAACGTATATCTTGAATTTTCTGGGAATAGCCTAGTAAGACCGCTTCATTCTGAATGACTTTTGCGTAACTTTTGTACAACGGGTGAATCCTAATAAAATGACAAAACCCTACTACTCAAAATGGAGATCTCGTTAAAACACACAATTTATGCCATTTTTTGTGGAGTTGACCGTTTTACTTATTCCAAGTTGTCGGTTTCAGTAAACTTTCCTCAAACGGGAAGAGATTCCTAGCAAGCAAAGAGAACCGAATTTCAATTGTTTCACTTAGCGACCAGCTTTTGAAAGATTTGACTGTCACTTTAGCCTGCTGTATTCTCTTACTTCCCTTCTGCTTACGAGGAAGCAAGTAATAATACCAAGTCTGCTAATGTTTATCTTGATTAGCATGCTGTAGATAAAAGAATAATCTTTTGTAAGAAAAGTTTGTTTATGGAACAGCTAGAGAAAGCCATGTGAATGGAACACATCAGATTTTATTTTCGTCTGTTATTTGATCCAATCATAAATGCCAAGTTACCAAATTTAAGCTTCTAAGTTTTAATATTTTTAAACATTAATTTTTACTTCCTCTACCACATACATAGTAGGGAGAAGGTATTGCATACCACCCAAAATGAAATTAGAGATTTTGAGGACCAATGGATAAAATTCAAATATAAGGTCTGTGTGTTTATGTGTGTGCGGTCGCGCGCACGTGTGTGTATCGCTGTGTGTCTGTGCTAGTAAACAGCATAACTTAAAAATGACATGTCAGAAAAGTACCAAGGCTTTGAAGATTTGCATGAAATTCCCCTCACGCCAAACTACCCTTTACATGCAGCATTTTAGAACGATTTTGATTAACACACCAGATGTCTAATGTTTTTCTTTTTATTAGTATTTCACTCTGAATGAGTTTTGCATAATTTGTAAACCATATAGAAAATCTTACCACAAAAATATAGGTCTCTTTATAGTACACTCTTTATGTAAAATACATTTTTTATGCAGTTAACCATATTTGAGATATGCGTTTAAATTTCCAATACTTATCTCAAATGAGAAGTCGTTACATATGTTTCCTCTCTTGGTCATGCGTAGAGAACGGAATTTCTAAGATATTACCTAGCGACCGGCTCTTAAAAGATTTGCCTATTGCTTAATACCACTGCGTTCTCATATTCGTACTCTGCGTACAAATGCAATGTGTTTGGCATTTATAGAAAACCTACCCATATGGATAATTACAAAAAGAATAATAAATGCAGTTCAAAAAGTCAGCAGCATGCTGTATTCCAAAGCTTAATATATAGGCTAACTAATTTACCTTTAACAAGAGAAGAATATCCAAAAGAATTAAACCATATCATTAAAGTATCTAAATAGTTGGATTCATCAACAACAATAACAAAAACTATTTTAAATACCAATAAAGAATGATAGCACAAAAATATAAAAAAAAAATAACTATCACCCAAAGTTACTCCCACTTTTCAAAAGGTTGTTTGAGAAATGCAACATTATATTGGCACCTAGTAACAGATTCAACTTGAAACATGTTAAATAAACCACTCATTACAACTATTGATATGCTACATAAATCTGGAATTTATCATATAGGTTGCAATGGTTATGAAAAGGTTTACATCGGTACAACTAAAAGACATTTAAAGACACTTTTAAAAGAACACCAAAGAAATATCAAGCCTACATAGTTGGAAAGATCAGCAGTAGCTTACTGGAATTCAAACCATGAACTCTGGCAACAAATCAAATTATTAAAATCCATTACTATGTCATCAGAGTTAGATATCTGGGTAACGTTTTTCATCCAGGGTAATATTAGCAATGTGGTCAATTTTGAAATACTGCCACCTGACATCATTTTAAAATTAATAAAATCAGAAAGTCAAGCTAAAGACTTAAAACTAGCAAACAATTCCAAGATATCCCACCAGAAGTCACCGAAGGAAGAAGGCAGATGTCACCAAAGTCCATTAACTACTACCAAGAGGTCACTCTAATCGGGACGGCACCAATATTAGAAGTCGAGGAAGAACGGGCGGCGGCCGCCCTATACCCTGTTCTGGCCTTCCAAACTTAAAGTTATGTCTTTTCAAAGCACTCATAGTCTCTCTGATGCTCTACGCCTGCGAAGTATGGTGCATGGCAGCAAATACTTGACTTCTCCCATATGTGGAGGATGTAATTAGGCGCCGGGCTCAAAAATTTTACGCCGTATTGGGGCAACATGAGAACGTATTGTCAGACCACTGGGAGACTTCTTACCAACTGAACGCTGATGGCTTGCAGGTACCCCCAGTAACAACGGCTTCAATCCAGCCAACAACAAACAAGCTGAACTAAGTACTAACTATAAATCAAATCCTACAAAAATAAATATTTAAACAAACAAACATCAGCGAGACAGAGGAAAAGAATGCTGCTCCTGAAAAATAGTAACCGTTGAGGTGTCTATCAATAGCGCTACCTCCATACCACCAACACCCAAAACTCCACCAAAATCACCAACTTTCAACCATCCATCACTCCTGTGGTTAAGCCCTTACCAGGGTAGGTACACAGCAACAACACCTAGGTTCACCAAAAGTCTACCAAATCACACACGCACACCACCTCAGGCGTCCACAGACCTGACAGATGGCAATGTATGAATTGTCAAAACGCGTCTAAACAACTTCCACCAAAATCCAGTGAAGAAGTCTCCAGAATGGACGTCCATAAATGTTTAACATGAAATCTTCACTTTCAATAGTGCTTTTTTTAATAATCAATGTATAAAACTGTTTCTGCTAATGTGTTTCTCGATGAATTTGAGGTGGACAGAATAATATGATAGATGGTGTAAGAACAGTTTATTGAGGAATGGGTAGAGAAAGGCAAGCGAAAGATATATTGATATTTCGTCTATCTTATTAGACTGTTATAGAGTTGACAGTATATTCTATTTGTCGTTTGCACTATATTATTAATTTAGTCTTGCGCCATTCAATTTAGTAAGAATATGAGTGTATCTTTCCCCAGCTAATCTTGGCAAAAATGTTCCCCTTCTTAAAATGCATTACAGTTTTATAAACTTCATGCAACTATCGTGTTCATTAAGTACTCTATTTATTTCATTGTTGTCTTACTCTCTTTTTTTCAAAGCTGTATAAACTATATCCCCTAGACGCATCCAACTCTTATCAAAAACCTTTACACTCCAGACAGGTCTGTAAAACAAAAAATCTGATACGCTCAATTCACATGACTTTCTCTGCAACATGCTAAACAAGATACACATTAGCAGAAATGGGCTTTACTTATTCTTATAAGTAGAAGGGAAATATACTACGTGAAAGCCATAGTCAGACTTTTTAAAAGCTGTTCGGTAAAATAATAGAAATTCGGCTCCCTTTATATGACCAGATGTAAAATAAAAGATTAATTTACATTTTAGAAACGTGTAACTAGTTAAAAATTGAAGCCAATAACAAACAATATCACGGAAATGGTTAACAGCGCAAAAAAATCAAAAAAAAATCTAATGTGTTCCATTCACATAACTTTCTCTGCATCTCTGCAACAAATTACTCTATTGGCTTCATCTAATCGAGAAAAAAATAGCAGAAATAGTCTTATTACTTGCTTCCTTGTTATTAGAAGCGAAATAAGGGGAGGTTAAAGTAATAGTCAAAAGCTGGTTGCTATGTGACTGAAGTTTCTATGTTTGTATGGACACGAGTTCAAAAAGTCCTGTATGAGAAAAGTAAGTTTTTTATAGCTGAAACCAAAACAAGGAATATCTCAAAAACAATCAACTCCACGAAAAAAATGTATATAACATAAATTATGTGTATTAAAGTGCTCTACATTTGTTGTTTGGTAAGTTTTTGTCCATCTCTTACGGTTTAGCAGTTATGCAAAATTCCGTAAAATTGACCCAGAATAAAGTAATCTTCAGAGGCCATTCGCAGAAAATTCAAAATATACATTTTATTTGTCAGGTAAATATCATTAATATACGAACTTTTAATCAAAATCGTTAGAGCCATTTTTTAGAAAATCAAAATTTTCGAAAAAAGTTCCTTGTAAAGGGTAGTTTGGGGCGAGGGGATTTTTCTCAAAATCTTCGTGTCGTATCCCTGGAAGATAATAAACTTAAATACCAAGTTTGGTACTTTACCGAAATTTCGTTTTTGAGTTATCGTGTTCACAGTCACACGGACACACGGATACACACACACGGACCTTTTTCTGAAAATACTTTTTTTGGATACAGGGGACCCTAAAACATATATTTCCGGTGAAATCTCGGTATCGAATTTTTGGGTGGAGTGCAATAACTTCCCTATACACTATGTACATAGTTCGTATAGAGAAAGTAAAAATACTTAGTATTTTACAATAGTAAAAGTACGTTTTTGTTGATCTTTACGTTGATTTTTAGAGGACATTCCTAGAAAATTCAAGATATACATTTGTTTATCACAAAAATATCTTTTATATGCCGTGCTTCAACCAAAATCTTTAAACCATTTTTGAGAAAATATTTTTCGAAATGTTTCCCATGTAGGTACAGGGTAGTTTGGTGGGGAGGTACATTTCTCAAAATGTTCAAGTCGCATCCCTGGAAGATAGTAAATTTAAATACCAAGTTTGGCATTTTTGAGTTATCGTGCTCACAAACACACGGATACACACACGGACCTTTTTCTAAAACTTTTTTTTTGTCTTTTTTGGATACAGGAGACCCTAAAACACTTATTTCGATGAAATCTGGGAATCTATGTTTTGATGGAGTGCAACACCTTCCTCCTCGATGAACCATTTAAAAGAAAACAGGCAAGATCGGGTATTTCAGATACTTGTACCTACATATGAACTCCGCAGGTTATCTTGGTAAAATTGAATGAAGAAGGATATTTCCCCTCTTTTTCTTAAAACGCATTACAGTTTGATAAACCTTGCTGGAGGTTCCTGTTTATTTAAGCGCTGTGTATTGATTTCATTATTGTCTTAACCCCCCTCTTTTCAAAGTTGTATAAACTGTATCCCCATGACGCGTAAACTCATAACAAAATCTGATGCGTTCCCATGATTTTCTCTACCTATTCTACAAATAAACTATCCTTACAAAATATTCTTCTTTTATCTAAGTCATGTTAATCAAGAAATACATTGGCAGCAATAATCTTATTGCTTGTTTCCTTGTAAGTAAAAGTGAAATAAGTGAATAGACTAAAGTGATAGTCACATTTTTTAAAACCTGATCGGTGAAACAATTGAAAGTCGGTTCTCTTTATATGACCAGGACTAAAACAAAAGAGACATGAAACTAAAGATTAATTTCCATTTTTAGAAACGCTTAAGTACTTAAAAATTGAAGCCAGTTATGAGGAATATCTCGGAAATATTTAACACCGCAAAAATTTGTACTTTTGTGTAGTACGTTTTTGTCTATCTCTTATGGTTTAATCAGTTATGTATAAGTCATTCCAGAATGAAGATGTATTTAGAAGACATACCCAGAGAAAATAAAATTTTTCGAAATTATTCGATGCTAAGGCTAGTTTGAGGTGGAGGAATTTGTCTCAAAATCTTCGTGTCGCATCCCTGGAAGATAGTAAACTTAAATACCAAGATTAATGTTCTTTTAGTTTTCGTGTTCACAGAGACACACACACACACACCGAGCTTTTTATATTTACGTATTTATTTTATACAAAGAACCCTAAAAAAACGCGCAAGGCCGGGTATTTTAGCTAGTTCAACCTAGGTATGAACTCCGCAGGTTATCTTGAAGAAGGATTTTCCCCTCTTCTTCTTAAAACGCATTACAGTTTGATAAACCTTGCTAGAGGTTCATGCAACTATCCTGTGTATTGATTTCATTGTTGTCTTAACCCCCCCCCCTTTTTCAAAGCTGTATAAAGTGTATCCCCTAGACGCGTTAAACTCATATCAAAGACCTTTACACTGCAGACAAATCTGAAAGAAAAATATGCGGAGTTGTCGCAGCTGCAGATGAAGGAATCCTGAATATTGAAGGGAAGATAAGGCAGGGTGGGCCGAAATCGCATAGGGAATTGGCAAGTGTGTCCCCTGTTTTCTGAAGGATATATATTTCCCCTTCTTGCCGACAAATCCATCTAAACCCTGCGGGGGAGGTAACCCCTATATAAAGATTATGGCAGGGTCCCAGACTATGCCTTCGTACAAGACGTAATACTGGGGATGAATTCCAACACATGCCCCTGTGCCATGTTTTCTCAGCCCTAAGGGCCCGCTTCTCTACATCTTCATGTATGGAGACGTTTCCAAAATGTGACACCAGAATTACGTCTTTCCTGCGTCTGGTGTTCCCGCGATATCGTCAACAGAGATCACTCCTATAGAAATATTAATGGAGTCAGCGGTGATCCATCAAGGTGGACGTCAGGGTTAGCCATCTAACGTGGTGAAAAGTGGTTGTGGTGCACTGGGTATCAACAACAAGAATAATAAAAATAATAATAATTATTATTATTATTACTATTATTATTATTATTATTATTATTATTATTAAAGTATACAGTTGTATTCCACCAAAACATTCGATACCGAGATTTTACCGGAAATAAATGCTTTAGGACCCCCTGTATCCAAAAAAAGCATTTTCAGAAAAAGGTCCGTGTGTGTGTGTCCGTGTGTCCATGTGTCTGTGAACACGATAACTCAAGAACGAAAAGTAGCTAAAATACCAAACCTGGTATTTAAATTTAGAATCTTCCAGGGATGCGACACAAAGATTTTGAGAAAAATCCCCCTACCCCAAACTACCCTTTACATGGAACTTTTTTCGAAAATTTTGATTTTCTTAAAAATCGCTGTAACGATTTTGATTAAAATATCATATATTAAAGATATTTACCTAACAAATAAAATCTATATCTTGAATTTTCTGTGAATAGCTTCTGAAGACCTGTTTATTCTGGATGAAGTTTGCTTAATTTGGCATAACTAGTAAACCGCAGGAGATAGACAAAAACTTACTTTACAAAAAATTTAGGTATTGTTAAAATACACAAGTTATGTCATATACATTTTTCTCGTGGAGCTTACCGTTTTCGATGTATTCATTGTTATTAGTTTCAGTTGTGAAGTACTTATACTTTTCTCAGACGGGAGTGTCCGTTTTTCTTTTGTTCTACTCCTCGCCAAGAAAAGAAGCGATTTATAATGACAATCGCATAACGCCAGCTTTTAAAACATTTGACTATTGGTTTAGCCTAGTGTATTCCCTTATTTTCTTCCTACTTATACGGAACTAAATAATAAGAACATTGTGCTAATGAGTACCTCGATTAGCAAGGTGCAGAAAGAAGAAGAATCTTATGTATGAAGTTTGTAGAACATCTAGAGAAAGTCATGTGAGTGTAACACATCAGATTTGTACTTTATTTAATTCATAGTACGTAGGTAAAGAGCATTCCCCTAATAAAATTCGACGACGAGATTTCACCGGAAATATACGATTTAGGTCCTCCTGTATCCAAAAAGATATTTTTTTAGAAAAAAAAAAAGGCGCGTATCTGTGTGTCTTTGGGCAGCATAGCTCAGAAACGAAAATAAATACCAAACTTGGGTATTTAAGTTAACTATCTTCCAAGGATGCGACACGAGGATTTTCAAGAGAATCGCCCCACCCTCAACTACCCTTTACATGGAGAATTTTTCGACAATTTTGATTTCCTCCAAAATGGTTCTAACGATTTCGAATAAAATACCGTATATTAAAAAAATGTAAGTCCTGAATTTTATAGGAATAACCTCTGAAGACTTCTTTATTCTGGATTTTGCATAACTAGTAAACGGTAAGAGATAGACAAAATCTTACGACACAAAAAATATAGATCTCGTTGAAACACAGAATTTATATCATATACATTTTTTTCTTGGAGTTGACCATTTTTAAATACCCCTTCTTATTGGTAAAATACTTAAAATTTTTCACATACTGGGAATTTGTGAACTCCTGCTAATGCAAAGAAATGGATCTCATCCACATGGCAACCATTTTTTAAAAGATTTGACTATCGTTTTAGACTAGCGTATTCCCTTATTTCCCTTCAACTTATAAGGAACTAAGTAATAAGACCTTTTCTGCTAATGCTTAACTCGATTAGAATGAAGTAGATAGAAGAATAAGCTTATTAACAATAATTTGTTATAGAGATGTAGAGAAAGTTATGTGAATGGAACGCATCAGATTTTGAAAAAAGGTTCGTGTGTGTGTTTAAGTTTAGTATATTCCAAGGATGCGACAAAAAGATTCTCAAGAAAAGTGCCCCACTCCCCAACTACCCTTTACATGGAACAGTTTTCGAAAACTCTAATTTTCTCAAAAGGTCCTATAACGATTTCGATTAAAATACCACGTGTTTAAAATGTTTGTAATAATTTCAGAATACAGGACCTATTCTTTCTAACATGTACATTGCACATACTGCTAGAGAAAGTAAAACTCTGAGTTCCATGGCTTTCTCTGCATCCCTGTAACAAATTGCTGTTGAAAAGCTTATTCTTCTATCTACTTCATCCTAATCGAGTAGCATAAAGGGTTTATTACTTGCTTCCTACGCAACAAAGATGGCGCGAATGCTACTGTCGTTCATGTGTGAAGAGTAGAGAGATGTGGTTCGATATTTTTTGGGGCAAAGGTCATAACCCGAGTGAAATTCACAGGGACATGCGTGGCATGTATGGAGTTGATTATATGGAGCATAGGAATGTCTCCAGGTGTGTGCATTCTTCCAAGAGTGCCATGTGAATCTAAGTGATTTGCCACGCTCCGGAAGGTAAGCCCGCAGAATATCAGAAGCATTTGGACCACCGATGTCTGCAACTCGAACGTTATCCCTACAGCTCAACATTTCCTACGGTGTAGTGAACGATATTGTTCATGACACGTTCACATTTCATAGTTTGTGCTCGCTGGGTGCCTGACTGACAACCACAAGGGCCAGCGAATGATGAGAAGCTTGGATTATTTAAGCGGTACACCTCAGAAGGGCATGTCTTTCTGAAAGGAATCGTCACTGGTGATGAGACGTGGGCATACGACCATACACCCGAAACAAAGCAGGCAAGTATGGAGTGAAAACATGCTGGTTCCCTAGTGAAGAAAAAAATACACAGTGATTCAGTCTGCTAGGAAAGTGCTTGTGACAATGTTCTGGGATATGCATGGTGTTTTATTGGTGGACTTTGCTGAACACGGGACCACTGTGAATGCTGCAGCTTACATTAAACGTTGGTGAAGTTGCGCCTGCCTGCTCTTCGTGACAAACCCCCAACATTAATGCTGACGATGTCAAATTTGGTTGGAGGTGCTTTAGCATCAAGCATACTGTCCGGGCTTTGCACCGTCGGACTTTCATGTGTTTGGTCCCAAGAAGAAATTCCTGGCCGGCCAAAGCTTTGCGACAAATGCGGAAATGAAATCAGCAGTCACAGAAACGGACTTCTACGAACAGGGCATATTGAAAAGGTATCACGATGGGAGAAATGTGTTCAGAAAGTTGGTGACTATGTTGAAAAGTAGGTAAAAGGTGTAAGTCATTTATTAATCTCTCTTTTTTTTTTAATTATTAATTTTTTTTGTAAAAAAGCTATCCTGCGCTCTTTTCGATCTGCCGTCGCATTTTAAAACCGAAATTAATAACAAGGAATATCTCTAAAATGGTCAACTTGACGAAAAAAATGTATATGACATGAATTGTGTGTTTTAACAAGATCTAAATTGTTGTGTAGCAAGTTTTTGTCAATCTCTTAGGTTTACCAGTTATACAAAAGTAATCGAGAATGAAAATGTCTTCAAAGGCTATTCCCAGATATCAAGATATAGATTTTATATGCCATAAAAATCTTAAACGTATGGCATTTTACTAAAAAAAAAAAAAAAAAAAAAACCGTTAAAGCCGTTTATGATAAAATTAAACTTTTAAAAAAATTGTTCTATGTAAAGGGTAGTTTCAGATGGAGGATTTTCTTGAATATCTTCATTTCGTATTCTTGGAAGAAAATGCCAAATGTTATATTAACAGACTTTTTGTTTTTGAGCTATGCTGCCCACACATACATACATACACACACACAAACGGACATTTCTAAAAGTTTTTTTTTTATTCAGAGGGTCTTAAAACACATATTTCCGGTGAAATCTCGGTGTTGCATTTTTGGTTGGAATACAATATAATTTAATCTACTATGTACGGTATACTACAAATGTGCTGAGAAAGTAAAAACGATTGGTGTCCGAAACATTATTAAAAACATGATGTATTCCATTCACATGATTTTCTCCTCATCCCTGTAACAAATTATTATTAAAAAATGTTATTCTTCTGTCTACTTCATGCAAATCGTGATAAACATTAGCACAAATTGCCCTTATTACTTGGCTCCTTGTAAGTGGAAGGGAAATAAGATAATGCACAGGCTCATCCTTTAAAAGCCGGTCGCACTGTGAAACAATTGAAATGCTAATGTCTTTACTTGCCAGGAATAAACAAACGAGAAACGAGAAGAAATACATCTTTCCGTTTGAGAAAAGTTTTAAGTGGCTTGAAATTGAAACAAAAAATCCGGAATATCTCGGAAACGGTTAACTCCACAAAAAAAAAAGTATACAATATAAATTGTGTTTAAAATGAGATCTACAGTGATTTTTAATGGGCAGTAGTTTTTATATCTCTTACGGTTTGCTGGTAAACCAAAAGTCATCCAGAAAAAAGAGTTCTTCAGAGGCTATTCCCATAAAATTCAGGATATACATTTCATACAAATATATAAAACATGCGGTATTTTAATCAAAATCGTTAGAGGCATTTTTGAGAGAATCAAAATTTTCAGAAGCTGATCCATAAAAAGGGTAGCTCGGGATGGGAGGATTTTCTTAAAATCTCGTTTCAATTTCTTGAAGGATACTCAACTTAAAAACCGGTATTCAACCGACCTTTTGTTTATGGGCTATACTGCCCACAGATAAACACACATGGACCTTTTTTTCTAAAAGCGCAATGCAATACCTTCTCTATACACGATGTACCTGTAGATGCTTTTATTTCCTCAAACACACACACACACATACATACTTCCAGACTCTGTGAGGGATAGGGAATAATTCTGGTTAAAGAAAAATTCCCCGCCCCAGCCGGGAATCGAACCCGGGACCTCCGGGTGAGAGTCAGCTCGCTGACCATTCGACCACGGAGATAGTCTATACAAGCTTTCGTTACATATTTCCTTGTAAATTCAAAGGAATAAGGAAATATACTAAGCTAAAACAATTCATAAATATTTTTATAACAGGTAGGTATTATTATTTGCTTGAACAGGAGCAAGAAAAACGAATGACGAAATCCCTTTTGAGGAAATTATAAGTATTTTAAAATTGAAATCAATAATAACGAATATCTCGGAAATAGTTAACTCCAAAAACAATAAATAAAATTTAAAAAAAAACAAAACGCAAGTGACTTAAATCGTGTTTTTAAACAAGGTCTATAGTAAGATTTTGTCTACACCTTACGATTTATCGGTTATACCGAAATCCTCCTGAATGAAGAGGGCTTCAGGTGCTATTCCCTGGAAATTCAAGATATACATACATTTTATTTGCCTTCTAAATAGCTTTAATATATGGTAATTTTACCTTCTCTGCACGTACATAGTGTACAGAGAAGGTATTGCATGCCACCCAAAATTCTATAACAAGAGTTCACCGGAAATAATAGTCGTTTTAAGGTTATATTGTTTACATTATTTTAATTAGAAAGCTAACTTAACTTAGCTAAGTTCAGCAAATTCAACAAAAGCTTTATTTTCAACAAATGCCGCATACGACTAATATACCCTATGAAGTATGTGAAATTCCTGTGCGTGTTGCTGATCACAGTACGTAATGGCTGCAGACCTAGGAAGTTCGTACTGTTCATCGTTCTATAATTAGGTTGCGATCGTCCAAACCTGTTGTCAAGTAAACAGTACTTTTGCAGAGAGCAAAAATGACTTATGAGGCATTCGTAAGAACATATCATTATGTACAACATACAAATTGTTACTTATATAATACAATAATTTTCTTCTCTGCATATGTCTTTCTGAAAACACCAAGTAATTATAACATGAATTATAATATTTACTGCTCTAATGTAAAATAATATCCAAATAATAAGATTAATTTTTTAAATATCTTCAAACTCTTACCAGGTAAAAACCAAAGCAGAAATTAAATTAAATCTTTACTTATCTGCAGCCGTATTACTGAAAACTATATGTACTTCTGAAGCCTTTCAAATGTAAACCTCATACTACGTTCCGACAAACAAGATTTGTAATGCAAAAATCTGATGCATTCACATGACTTTCTGTATATCCCTGCAACAAATTATTCTTAAAAAGCTTATACTTCTATTTACTTCATGCTAATCAGAAAAAATAAACAGAAATAGTCTTATTACTTGCTTCCTTGTAAGTAGAAGCGAAATAAGGGAGTACCATAGGTTAAAATGATAGTGAAAAGCTCGTTGCTATGTCAATGAAGTTCCTTTGCTTGTATGGATAGGGTTGACAAGTTCCTGTATTAGAAAAGTATACGTTTTTCATAGCAGAAACCAAAAATAAGGAATGTCACAAAAACGACGAACTCCACGAAAAAAAATGTATATAACATAAATTGTGTATTTTAATGTGCTCTACATTTTTTGTGGAGTACGTTTTTGTCCATCTCTTACGGTTTAGCAGTTATTCAAAATTAAGTAAAAGTCATCCAAAATAAGCTACTCTTCCGAGGCTGTTTCCAGAAAATTCAAGATATACATTTTATTTGTCTCGTAAATATCTTTAATATATGAAATTTTAATCAAAATCGTTAGAGCCATTTTTGAGAAAATAAAATTTTCTAAAGAAGTTCCATGTAAAGGGTAGCTGGGGGACACGAAGATTTTTAGATTTTTCTCAAAATCTTCGTGTCGCATCCCTGAAAGATACTAAACTTAAATACCAAGTTTGGTATTTTACCGACTTTTCGTTTTTGAGTTATCGTGTTCACAGACACACGGACACACACACACACACACGGACCTTTTTGTGAAAATGCTTTTTTTTTTCTTTTTTTTTTGGATATTAGGGACCCTAAAACATATATTTCCGGTGAAATCTCGGTATCGAATTTTTGGGTGGAGTGCAATACTTTCTCCATACACTATGTACATAGTGCGTATAGAGAAAGTAAAAAAGTTCGTTCCACTTCGCCAGATGTATCAGTATCACCAAGCAAATTGCTTTTGTTGGGATATAAAAGTGCAGCTTGTATGCGATACATCACACTGAACCATGCATTCTTTTCATTTACACTTTTCATTTTCATCTTTATTTCAGGTAGCATGCTCGTGGATTAGTAGATCCGTCTTGACAGTTCGTCTACATGCCGCATAGATTCAGTTCATTCTCTGGACTGTAACAGTGTGATAGTTGTGGGTAACTTTCTGTACAAATTTGCAATGAATAATATGTTTCTGTGAGTGGTTCTGTTACTACATGTTTGACAGTTTGTTTACTAGAACCACCATCGGTTTCTAAATAAGTACATGTATAAGTGCACTGCTAGAAAACTTATATGGTTGTAAAACAAATTAATTTTGCTCACATTTGAGCAGAACAGCTTCTTTCCTACCGACATGTTCTGTGTTATGCAGTGATAGATGTTTTGCAGTAATGGGTTACACTCTAATTTGACCTTTGCTAGAGCAAGTAGCGCCGCCTGGTATTGTCAAGTCTGGCCGCTTTTATTCTGCATAAAGAGATCGGTACGAACTTCCTAGCTCTGGATGAGGCTCGAGTAGTATCGATACGGTATCGAGACCGGCTGCGTATCGGAACTATACGAGCTGCGGTATAATTTTCCAGCGCTAAATAAAGCCATTTCTGCTAATATTTATCTCGATTAGCGTGAAGCAGATAGAAAAAAGATCTAATATGTTCCATTCACATGACTTTCTCTATATCTCTGCAATAAATGATGTTTAAACAGCTAATGCTTCTATTTACTTCCTGCTAATCGAGAAAAAATTAGCATCCTTGTAAGTAGGAGCGAAATAAGGGAGCAGCCTAGCTTAAAGTGATAATTAAAAGTTGGTTGCTATGTGACTGAAGTTCCTTTGTTTGTATGGACACAAAGTCCTGTTTGAGAAAAGTATGTGTTTTATAGCTGAAACCAAAAACAAGGAATATCTCAAAACAATCAACTCCACGAAAAATATGTATATACAATAAATTGTGTGTTTTAAAGTGTTCTACATTTGTTGTATGGTAGGTCTTTGTCCATCTCTTACGGTTTAGCAGTAATGCAAAATTCCGTAAAATTGACCCAGAATAAAGTAGTCTTCAGAGGCTATTCCCAGAAAATTCAAAACATACATTTTATTTGTCAGGTAAATATCTTTAATATACGATATACGATAATTTCCAGTAAAGGGTAGTTTGGGGGTGGGGGGATTTTTCTCAAAATCTTCGTGACGCCTCCCTGGAAGATACTAAACTTAAATACCAAGTTTGGTATTTTACTGACTTTTCGTTTTTGAGTTATCGTGTTCACGGACACACGGACACACACACACACACATGGACCTTTTTTTTTGGACACAGGGGACCCTAAAACATATATTTCCGGTGAAATCTCGGTATCGAATTTTTTGGTGGAGTGCAATACCTCCTCTATACACTATGTACATATTGCGTATAGAGAAAGTAAAAAGATCTGATGTGTTCCATTCACATGAATTTCTCTACATCTCTGTAACAAATTATTGTTAAAAAACTGATTCTTTTATTTACTTCATTCTAATCGAGATAAATATTAGCAGAAATTATCGTATACTTGTTTCCTGTGTGAGTTGAAGAGGAATAAGGGAGTACCATAGACTTAAACGACTGTCAAATGTTCTAAAAGCTGTTTCTGTGGTTGAAATTTGTTTCTTTGTATGACCAGGAGTTTACAAATCCCCATATGAGAAAAACTGAAGTAATTTAAACCTGAAACAAATAAAATGGAATATTTTAGAAATAGGCTACTCCACGAAAAAAATGTATATGAAATAAATTGGGTGTTTTAATCACATCTGCATTTTTTGTGCAGTAAGCTACCTCTTACGGTTTACCAGTTAGGAAAACGTCATTCAGAGTAAAGAGGTCTTGAGAGGCTAATCCCAGAAAATTCAAGATTACATTTTATTTGTCATGTGAATACCTTTAATATATGGTATTTTAATCAGAAACCGTTAGAGCCTTTGTAGAAAAAAATTAACATTTTCGAAGTTTTTTCCATATAAAGGGTAGTTTGGGATAGGAAGATTTTCCTCAAAATCTATATGTCACATCCTTGGAAGATACTAAATTTAAATACCAAGTTTAGTATTAACCGACTTTACATTTTTGAGTTGTGGTGTTAACGGACACATGGTGACATACGTGGACCTTTTGGGTGGAATGCAATACATTCTCTATGCTCATAGTACGCGTAAAGAAAATAACAAGGAATATCTGAGAAATGGTCAACTTAAATGAAACATATATGAAATAAATTATGTGTTTTGACCACGTCTACATTTTTTGTGCAGTCAGCTTTTGTTTATTCCTTACGGTTTACCAATTATGCAAAAGTCATCCAGAGTGAAGAGCACTTGAGAGGCTAATTCCAGACAATTCATGTTGTATATTTTATTAGTCATGTAAATATCTTTGAAATACGCAAATCGTTAAAACCATTTGTGAGAAAATCAAACATTTTCAAACCATTTTTTCCATGTGAAGGTTAGTTCGAATGGGGGTGTTCTCTAAATGTTTGTGTCTCATCCTTAGAAGATACTAAACTTAAATACCACCTTTTCGTTTTTGAGTTATCGTGTTCACAGACACACGGACACACACGGAACTTTTTCTTAAAATGCTTTTCTTGGATACAGGGGAGCCTAAAATTGTATTTTCGATGAAATCTCGGTATCAATTTCTACTTTCTCTACACGTACTATGCACATCATGCATAGAGAAGGTAATTGCACCTCACCCAAAAATTCGACACTGAGATTTCACCCGAAATATATGTTTTAGGGTCTCCTGTATCCAAAAGAAAACATTTTCAGAAAAAGGTACGTGTGTGTCCGTGTGTCTATGAACACGATAACTCAAAAACGAAAAGTCGGTAAAGTACCAAACTTGGTATTTAAGTTTAGTATTTTTCAGGGGTGCGACGTGAAGATTTTGAGGAAAATCACCCCACCCTAAACTACCCTTTACCCGGAAATTGTTTCGAAAATTTTGATTTTCTGAAATTTGGTTCTACGATTTTGATTAAAATACCATATATCAAAGATATTCTCCTGACAAATAAAATGAATAATTTGAATTTTCTGGGAATAGCCTCTGAAGACTACTTCACCTGGATGAGTTTTACGGAATTTTGCATAACTGCTAAACTGTAAGTGATTAACAAAAACTTATTACACAAAAATGTAGAGCACGTTAAAATACACAATATATGTTATATACATTTTTTTCGTGGAGTTTATCGTTTTTAAGATATTCCTTGTTTTTGAAAGTTTATTATACAGGAATTTGTCAACTCACGTCCATACAAACAAAGGAACTTCAGTCACATAGCAACCAGCTTTTGACTATCACTTTAACCTATGGTACTCCCTTATTTCGCTTCTACTTACAAGGAAACGAGTAGTAAGACTATTTCTGCTATTTTTTTTTTTTTTTTTCTCGATTAGCATGAAGTAAATAGAACCATAATCTTTTTAACAACAATTTGTTGCAGAGATGTAGAGAAAGTCTTGTGAATGGAACACATTAGATTTTTTTTTTTTGAGGTAGAATCAGTAGTTTCGCTACCCGCGTAAAGAAAAACACTATGTAAAGGAAAGTAAAAAATAGAAAATATCAAATTCACTCACTTTAATCAACTTTTAACTGTTAACTAGCGAAAAGATGCAGTAAAAGGTTACCATTAGACGTTTAAATTCGCCGTTCATTCAACTGCAAAAAGCTGTAATGGCCGACCGGTAGCAAATCTCTGAATTCCAAGTAAGTTCAGATCGATAACGTGGTATTCAGAGAGATGTGCAATAGACAGGCGCAAAACCGCCCCTTGCCCCTCTATCTGTCACGTCCGCCACCCTCAGCCCCTCCGCAGACATTTACATCTACTCGCCCAGTCTTGCTTCCTGATCACTTTTATGCTAGAAACGCGGCAAAGTTCTCCCGCACTGGAAAATACAAGCATTTTCCATTTATTCTCATACATTCATTAATTCTCATACATGTGCTGATGACAAACCATATTTTAGCTGCTGTTTCGTGCGGAGTAGGAATTTACAGTACATATAAATCCTTACCATGGTTCCCACCCAGATGATAACATCTGCTGTTACAATCACATGGCCTTCTATACCCATTCTTCATCATGGTATTCTTACAAAAGCTTAGGCGCCCTCCATGGTGTAATGGTTATCATGCCAATTTCATATACCCAAGGTCGCGGGTTCAAACCCGGCGGAGGACGATGAATTTTTTCGGGCATAAAAATCCTTAGCATGGCTTCCTTTGGAAGAATATTAAAGCCGTTGGTCCCGTGTCGTGGTTTACGGCACGAAAAAGAACCTCAAGTCTGATAGAGAGGCCTCTGAGCAAAATTAAGCGGTCTTTCACGCCCAGTATAGAATGGGACGCTGAGAACCACAGCAGTTAAAGAGCGTCCATAAATAACACGGCATTTCATTTACAAAAGCTTATCCTTCTATCTGCTTCGCGTTGGTCGAGATAAGAATTATCAGAAATGATGTAATTAAATATTTCTTTAGGGTAGAAGGGATTTCAGTATCGTAGGCTTTAAACTTTTAAGAGTGAGTTTCTATGTAATATCTTTTAAAATTCCTTCTTTTTGCATGACCTAAAGGAAGAAAGACATAACGACTACCTATTTCAGGAAAGAATACCTTTTGGAAAATTTAAACTTATAACAAGGAATATCTAAAGAAAAATCTGTTGTGTTCCATTCGCATGAATTTCTCTACAAACTATTGTTACGAAAGATTGTTCCTTAATTTATATCACGGTAATCGAAATAAGCATTAGCAGAAATTGTGTTTACATATTTCAAGAGGTATAAGGGATTTCAGTTACGTAGGCTTTAGGTGATAATCAAATCTTTTAAGAGTGAACTTCTATGTAATGGCTTTTAAAATCCCTTCTTTTTGCATGACCTGAACGAGGAAAGAAATAACGACTTCCTATTTTCGAAAAGAATACCTTTTGATAATTTTGAATTAATAAAACAAGGAATATCTGCTAAAAAAAGAATCTGTTGTGTTCCATTCACATGACATTCTCTACAAATATTATTACTAAAGATGTTTTTATTTACATCGTAGTAATCGGGGTAAGCATTGGGAGACATGGGAGAAGGAAAATAAGATAAAACACTAGACTAAAGTGTTAGTCAAGACTTCTAAAAATCCAGACGCTATATGAAACTATTGAAATTAGGATTTTGCTTTGCACGGCCAGAGAAAACCAAAAGAAAGATGAAACGAAAAGTATGAGAAAAGTTACGTTGTTTAAAACTGAAACCAACAACATGGAATATCTAGAAAACGGCCAAATCTACAAAAAGAATGTGTATGAGATCTGAATATTTTGTGTAGTAGGCATCTTTTGTCTATCTCTTACGATTCACCAGTTATGCAAAATTCATCCTGAACGAAGAGGTCTTCAGAGGCTATTCCCAAGAAATTGAAGATATTTATTTGTGATATACATATCCTTAATACGCGGTATTTTAATTAAAATCATTAGAGCCATTTTTGAGATAAACAAAATGTTTGAAAAATGTTCCATGTAAAAGATAGTTTGGGGTAGAAAATTTTCTTAAAAATATTCATATCACTTCCTTGAACTATCTATACTAAACTTAAATATGTAATTTGGTATTTACGGTATTTTCTTTTATGAGCTATGTTGTCCACACAGACACACATGCATGGATTTTTTTTCTAAATATGCCTTTTTTGGACTCATGGGACCTCAAAACATATATTTTCTGTGAAATCGCAGTACCGAATTTTTGGAATGTATACAATTCCTTCCCGATACACTAGGTACATAGTATGTGTAGAGAAATTAAAAATAATTTGACATAAATTCTATGCTTTGACGTGGTCTACTTTTTTCCTTTTTTGGCAGTAATATTGTATGTCTCTAGCGGTTTACCAGTTACACAAAAGAAGTTCAGAATAAACATAACTTCAGGGGTTGTTAGCATTAAATTCAAGATATACATTTAATCTGTCATTAAAGGGCTTAAAATGTGCATTTTAATTAAAATCATTACAACCAGTTGTGAGAAACTCAAAATGTTTGTTAGTATTTCCATAAAAGATAGTTGGGAATGGGGATTTATATTGAAAATGTTCGTGTTGGATGATGTTGAATTTAAATACTAGATTCTTCATTTTAAGTTATGCTGTTTATGATACCTATTTAAATAACAAATGACATGTATACCTTGATTTTTCTGACAATAGCTTCAAAGTTTCTCTTCTTCGGATGAAGACATATGGGTTCTTCAGATTTACTCGACCTTTAACGCCAGTCGTTTGTCCGGGCATGAGGTCAATACTAGGTAGCGAGTTTATAACGCATTGCCTCTTGCCGAGGACTAGCGAACGACGAGTAGAAGAGGTGGATGCCAACAGTTTCGAGGTCACCTTAGTGAAATGGAACTTTTAAAGTATTTTTTGTAATATCTACATTTGGAACATTCGCTTGCGTCTCGTAACATAGAGGGCTTTACTTCCCTATTAAAATAAACGCTTGTTCATGCTCTTTACAGCAGTAAATAGAAACTGATCTACAAAGAATATATTAAGAAAATACACACATTTTGAGATCAGTGCTCACTTCCATCTTGGGTGCGAAGAACACACAAAATGTCCTGGTGAAAAACAGCTCTGTACCGCCCAATACTCGACCTGATTACGAAGTCGGCAATGCATGCAGCTAACATCCAATTGCGTACCTCCCCTTTGAGAAAAGGACCTCGCAGAACTAATAATGAATAAAGACTGCAATTTAAACATAGCATTAATTTTCTCTCTCTCCTGTTGGCCAAATAGTTTTCACCTGAAGGAAAAAAAAATAATAATAATAATGACGTCATGCACTTAAACCCCCAACGCTAAAGGGCGAATAAACCTGAACACCAGGTATAATCTTGTAATCTTGTATAACTGTAAACGTTAAGTGATAAACGAAACCTTGCTATATAAAAGCAAATTTCTTTACAACAATCTATTTATACCAAATAACTTATTTTTTTGGTCATTTCAGTATTAATGGTTTGGATTGTTCAATACTTGATCATTTAACGTCCTGTGTAATTTCAACTATTTCTTCAGATGTCATGGAAAGATTATGAAATTTTAAGTCCACCGTATAACCGGTTCTAAAACATTTGACTATTGCTATTCCGTCTGTAACTTTGATTAAAATGAAATAGGCAATTATACTTTCATGAGAATAATCCGAATACCCAATATTAAACGTCACCCTCCGTCGTGTAGTGGTTACCTCTAAAACCCAAGATTGCAGGTTCCTGGTGCAGGATAATGTATTTTTTCGTATGCAAAAATTCTTAGCCTGGTTTCCTTCGGAAGGGAAGTAAAGCCGATGGTCCAGTGAAACGTTTATTTGTACGCAAAAGAATCCCATGACCAGAAAGAATAAGGTTTCTGGGCAAAATACCGCCATTTTCGTCCGCAATTCGTGATTTTGTCATACAGTGCCATCTGTGGGCGACGAACCAATCCTCACTTCACCATGGCGCATAGCGGCGAACTCATGAACTAGAAATTCAATTCCGATCAAGGAAACATCGCAACGATGTCTTATGCTCCACTTAGGGGCTACAGGAAATTGAAATTGAATAACAATAATAAACAATATAGAGCACAGAAAGTAAATTATATGTAACAAATTAGATTTTTAGAAAAAGTATACGTGTTTATGTGCAATCAGCATAGGTAAATCAAATAGCATTTCATAAGTTGACACATAAAGATTTTCAAGAAATTATCCCCACCTTAACTAGCTTTAACTGTAACACTTTTCGAATATTTTAATTTACTCAAAATTAGCTAACAATTTTGATTAAAATACCTACCAGATGTTTAAGTTACCTTCACGACAAATATCTTGAATTTCCTGGGAATAGCATCTGAAATGCTCTTCATTCTTAATGACTTTTGCATAAGTGGTAAACCATTGACTTCCTAAACCCAAAGTGAACTGTTTTCAACGTGATCCTCTATTCTCAGTGCGCCATGGAATTCCTCCAAAAATCATCAACATAAAGCAGTGCACTTGCTTCCTGCAGTTTTTCATACTTTCACTTGTCAAGGGAGAACTGTAGGGAAGATACATCATCTTCAATAGAGGAAGTTCGGTTCATTTCTAAAAACGATTTGTGGGGGGGGGATGGCTGTTTCAATGAACATGTACCGAGTTTATTGAACAATAAATTATAGTATGAGCAAGGGAAGTGAATTATTACAGAATCAGGGGATAGTTTGGAATAAAATATATACATTTGACATGTTACGTTCACATGACCTTCTCTACGAACTAGTGTTACAAAAGATTATTTCATATCTACATCTTGGTAATCAAGATAACATTGGTAGAAATAGTTGTATTAGTTTATTATAAGTAGAAAGGAAATAAAGTAATACACTAGGCTAAAGCCGGCCGTTTCAAGACCAGGAGTAAAACAAAAGAGAGATGAAACGAAAGATTACCGTCCTTTGAGAAAATTTAAGTTGCTCAAAATTGAAACCAATATAAGGAATGTTTCGGAGTATATTACACAAATTGTGTTTTAGCGAGATTTAAATTTTTTGTAGAGTACGTTTTTATCTATCTGTTACGGTTTACCAGTTATGCAAAATTCATTCAGAATGAAGAGGTCTTCAGAGGCTATTCCCATAAAGCTTAAGATTTTATTCATGATGTAAATATCTTTAATATACGGTATTTTAATCATAATCGTTTGGGTCATTTTTGAGAAATAAAAGAATTCGATATTTTTTCGATGTAAATGGTAGTTTGGGGTAGGGAATTTTCTTGAAAATCTTAGTGTCAGATCCTACGATACCAAACTTAAATTTTAAGTTATGTACAGACACGCACAGACACATACAGACACAAACACAAATACACACAGACACAAACACACAGACACATACACACAGACACAAACACAGATACACACAGAGACACAGACACAAACACACAGACACACTGATACACACAGACACATACACATAGACACAAACACACAGACACACAGAGACACAAACACACACAGACACAAACACACAGATACAAACACACACAGACACAAACATACACACAAACACGAACAGACACAAATACACACAGACACACATACACAAATACACACAGACACAAATACACACAGACACAAATACACACAGACACAAACATACACACAAATACAAACAGACACAAACATGCACACAAATACAAACAGACACAAATACACACAGACACAATCACACACAGACACAAACACACACAGACACAAACATACACACAAACACAAACAGACACAAATACACACAAACACAAACAAACACAAATACACACAGACACAAATACACACAGACACAAACATACACACAAATACAAACAGACACAAACATACACACAAACACACACAAACGCAAATACACATACACACAGACACACACTCGGACATTCTTCTAAAAATGATTGCTTTTAGATTCCGGTAAAATATACTATGTACATTGTACATCGTGGTAGAACAAAGCGTAACAGGGGCGGCTTTTTTCCGGATTCTTCGGTTTCCCCCGCCATCGTATTCCACCGGTGCTCCATCTTCATTCCATGTATCACCAGTGTTACCGCCTGCGGTGTCATGATAGTAGAAGCGGGCGTTAAACAATATCAAAGAGAATGAAGGAACCGCAGGAGGCTTTGGGCCACAGCAAGGTCGGCACAGTCGACAGAGACTGCAGACTTCCCTTAAGAAATCGAGAATAAAACACTTGGGCACAGGAGGATCGCTCAGAGGCGCCCCTCCAGCGGAACCGGGAACAACTTACTTTTTTTTATTTTGTGATTATTTCTTTAATATTTAATAACAATAGAACGCGACACCTTCAGCAGGTAACCTCCTTGAAACTATGTGTTGCATTTTTTTCCTTTCCTTTTTTTAATTGTTTCCTTACGTGTTCATTGTTTCTTAATGTTCTGTTTTTACTTAAAGGTACACATATTCACATTTACAAACACACAAACACCCATGCCCAAAGCGGCAATTGAATCCAAATCCCTTCTGCTAGGAAGCGTCAAAGCTAAGCGTCTTAAAAAGCGTGGCCATGGAGATTGGCCGACTCAATAGTTGAGGAACATAGTCTGCCATCTGTCAGGGCCGAGAAGAAGTTCCAAAGCTTCTCCGCCATCTGTCCAGCACCTATTGCTGCTCTGCCTCGAAGTTACCCGGAAACATGAATGAGAGGAAACGTGGGAAGGAAAATCCGTGGTAGAACACACCACCCTAACATTCGCCTGATCAACCAGGTAAAACACCTAAACCCCGTGGTATAAGTGGGCGACCTGCGGGAGTCGGGCTCGAACCTTCCCCAATGGAAGCGTCACATTTCAATATATACTATAGAAGGTATTAAAGCTCTTGGTGTTCTTTGAGGAACCAAATAGGCAAATATGTGTTTGGTATTATTAATTCAACCAAAAAGTATGAAACTTAATCTTATTGGTAAAGCTAATGAGTTATTGCTTATCGCTATCTGGTTCAGTAACAGTTTAACAACATCCGGAAATTATGTAAATGCTCCTTATGAATGTATGAATTGCTTGTAAAGGTTAAATATTACTGAATATGAAATATGAGCTAAAGCTTTCCTGGCGACGAACATACCCTTGAAGCCCGAGAACGTCTAGAGCAACGGTTCCCAACCGGTGTGCCCCGGCACCCTAGGGTGCCTGGCTAAGGGGTGCCGCGAGATATTGAGATAAACAAAAAAATATACCTTCTACTGAAGCCTTAAGTCTTGTAAGGTCTTGAAATAAAATAAGTCAAATCAATTACTCTCATGCACGGCAGATGGTGATAGTGGTCGATTCATTTCAATAATTCAGTTATACTAGTATCCCACAGATGGCATTACAGCTATACCCTGCCGAACATTCCCGAGACTACTCGCTTCCTCACGAACATTCCCGAGACTTCCACATGAATATATAAAAGTGTACGCCGCTTGGCGCTTTCAGTTGTCTTTCTCGCGTGTATTCACAGTGTTTAGCTATGGATAAGTTCATTGTTAAACGTAAACGTTAGGACAGTGAAAGTGAACAGTTGGCTCCTACTGCTTGCTTTAAGAAGCCAAATCTTACAGTTACTCCCGGATCATCGAATTCACCACATAAAGAAGACAAACGAAAGAAAAGAACATACCAGGAAGTTACTTAGCGTATGGATTTAAGTGGAATAACAATGAGGAAAACCCTATCCCTGTGTGTTTAGTTTGTGGCGAAACACTTAGCAACGAGGCCATGGTACCTTGCAAACTGAAGCGGCATCTTACAACAAAGCATCCTAGTGTGTCACAGAAAAGTGTAATGTATTTCTCACATATATTAGAAGGGGAGAAGAAAACAGCTGTGAGAATGGTAAAGAGAATGACCATAGGTGATACTGCTCTTGAAGCCTCATTTAAAGTAGTAGAACTGATAGCTAAAAAAAAGAAACCTCATACTCTTGGAGAGGAAATCATTGGCCCTGCATGTCAAGTTATAGTTTCAACAATTCTTGACGAAGGAGCAGCTAATCAAATTTCGAAAGTTCCTCTGTCCAACAACACAATCAGCCGCAGGATATTTCAGAAATGTCATGCAATATCAACGAACAAGTCACGGAGAAAATAAAAACTTATAGAACATTTGCTTTGCAAGTAGATGAGAGTCTCGATATTGGTGACAAACCGCAACTCCTTGGTTTTATCAGATAAATTGATGAAAAAGATATTAGTGAACAGTTTCTGTTCTGTAGACCGCTGGAGACTACAACCACAGGCCATGATATTTTCGTTTCTATTAATTCCTATCTCAATGACCATGATCTTTCATGGAAAGACTGTTGTGGTATATGTTCAGATGGTGCACCATCTATGTCTGGGAAAATTAAAGGTTTTACTGCCAGAGCTCTCAATGAAAATCCATTCATTATTATAACTCACTGTTTTCTGCATAGACAGGCATTAGTCGTGAAAGCGTGTAATGAAGATTTTGCTGAAGTGTTTAACCGAGTTGTGAAAATGGTGAACTCTATGAAGTCTCGACCTTTAAAGTGCAGAATTTTTGAACAGTTATGTCGCGCAACGGACGCAGCTCATACCTCTTTGTTACTTCACACAGAAGTAAGGTGGTTGTCGCGGGGTCGTGTATTGAACCGGTTTCTCGAACTTAAAGAACAGCTAAAAACTTTTTTTAAGGATGAAAATCAAGACACATTTCATGAGCTCTTACTAAGTCATTCTTGGTGTTTTGAACTGTCGTATCTGGCAGATATTTTACATAAGCTGAATGAACTGAATGTTTCGATGCAGGGTCGACATGAAACAATAATCTCCTCAACCAATAAAATGAAAGGTTTTAAAAGAAAACTTAGCTCTTGGAAGTCTGCAGTTCAAAAAGGAGATTTGTCGAACTTTCAATCTCTTCTTAATGTGGCAGGGTAAGCTGAAAGACCGCATTTGTGATCACTTATCAAGATTGCAAGATGCAATAGATGCGTACTTTCCAACTATTTCCACTAAGAATCTCGACTGGGTTGTCTCACCATTTGATTTCGTAGATAGTGCAGAGGAAATAGATTTCACTGCTTGCGAACGAGATGAATTTATTGATCTTTGCGCTGATTCCACATTCAAAGGTAAGTTCACCAAGAGTGAGGCGATGGTGGCTAGTTTTTGGCTTCAACGGAGAGAGGAGTACCCTAACCTAATGAAGAAAGCAATTAACGCACTTTTGCCCTTTTCAACATCCTATCTATGCGAGCAAGCCTTCTCTGCTATGGTGACAATAAAATGCAAAGCAAGAAATAGACTGAATAACCTTGAGGATGATTTGCGTGTTTCACTGTCAACTGTAAGACCCGACATCACATATCTGTGCTCTAAGCATCAATCACAAGTTTCACATTAATCATTAATCGAACAAAATTTATTGATGTATTTTTACTCAGTGATTGTAGTAAAGTTTACTGTATTATGTTATGGTGTACGTTATTATTATATAATATTTCAATAAATTAACATATTAAGCTTAATTTTCTTTTAATTCAAGGAAGGGTGCCCCTGGTGTTTAATGTTATTGCCAAGGGTGCCGTGAACTTCAAAAGGTTGGGAAACACTGGTATAGAGTATTACTGAATATGTTTTATCACAGGGCATAATGCACCAATCTCCGATCAATAGTTTGCAAAAATATTCCTTTGGAGACGTCAACAACGCGTATATATTACTTGCTGAATTACGCAAACGTTTTATACACGAACACTAATTAATAATGATGATGATGATAATAATAATAATAATAATAATAATAGATGGATGGGCGGGGTACACAAGACACTTAGATGGACGGAAGGACAGACGTACAAATGAATGGATGGACGGACGGAAAACCCATTCACATGACTTTCTCTACAACTCTGCAATAAATTATCGTTAAAAAGCTTATGCTTCTATTTACTTCCTGCTAATCGAGAAAAAAAGTAACAGAAATAGTCTTATTACTTGCTTCCTTGTAAGTAGAAGCGAAATAAGGGGGTTAAAGTGATGGTCAGAAGCTGGTTGCAATGTGACTGAAGTCCCTTTCTTTGTTTGGACACGAGTTCACAAAGTCCTGTATGAGAAAAGTAAGTTTTTTATAGCTGAAACCAAAAACAAGGAATATCTCAAAAACAATCAACTCCACTAAAAAGATGTATATAACATAAATAGTGTGTTTTAAAGTGCTCTACATTTGTTATGTGATGAGCTTTTGTCCATCTCTTACGGTTTAGCAGTTATGCAAACTTCCGTAAAATTGACCCAGAATAAAGTAGTCTTCAGAGGCCATTCCCAGAAAATTCAAAATATGCGTTTTATTTGCCAGGTAAATATCTTTAATATACGATATTTTAATCAAAATCGTTGGAGCCATTTTTTAGAAAATCAAAATTTTCGAAAAAAGTTCCATGTAAAGGGTAGTTTGGGGTGGCGGGATTTTTCTCAAAATCTTTGTGTCATATCCCTGGAAGATACTAAACTTAAATAGCAATTTTGGTATTTTACTGACTTTTTGTTGAATGAATGAATGAATAAGTGTATTTATTAATATAGCAATATCATATATAGAATTTCAACAGTCGCACGGGTCCACAGACCGTACGTGCTTTTGCAATACACATTGTTGAGCAATATTAAAACAACAACCACAACAAAGAATTAAAAGAGTAAACACGAAAATAAAAAGACAAAGGAAATACACAGTCAAAAGCAATATTAAACAACAATAAAAATTAAGAGTGAATCCGAAAATAAAGATACAAAGATATTCAAATATACCAATTTAAATTTACAGCACAGAGTACACCTCCATAAATGCACCCTCTTATCATAGATAATTACACTTAAGACATATATACACATAATATATACAACCCTAGCACAACAGTGACCTAAGTCTGATATAATATACATGTATGTAGAACATTGTAGTCACTTTTGTTTAGTTGATCTTATCCCCCCCCTTCTCTATTGGCAGCCTCCTCAGATCTCAGCTGTCTTGCCTTAAGTATAAATTTACCTAGCCCGTCCATGTTTTCCGTGCCTGCCAGTAGCGTCCAACATGCTTCTATCCCTACATTCGCAGTGGTAAAAAATTGAGGCAAATATTTTTCCCGCCATTCCTCCGTACCCCTACATCTTGCCAAGATGTGAGTCCACGACTCTTCCTCCTCGCAAATGGGACAGATTCTTATACCATTCACGTCAGAAATTTTCGTGCTCCTCCATGCTCCTAGTCTAATCCACGCGAGCCCCTCTCTAATGAGTTTGGTACCTGTTTTGATGTATTGCTCCATACCCCACTCCGATTTCAGCCCAGACTGTACTTCTAATGACACCTTCTCTGTGCATTGCGCAATTATTTGCTGTCTGTCAATATCACAGAGACGTTTCTTAATTTTTCTCCAAATACTTCGCCTGTTTTCCTGCCCCGCCATCCAAATGTCTCCCATCCCAATGGTTTCCAACCCTTTCTTTAATTTTGATGCCCACGTCAAATTACCTTCCATTCGCAACTGTTCACGGTAGCAGACTGCCCTAATTAGAGATTGGTTTCCGTGAACGATTCTCATCCAATATTTAACTGCTCTGATTTTGCACTCTATCGTTTCACTATGTACCCCGAATTCCCTCATTATTCCGCAGTTTGCCGTACCCCTCCCTACACCCAGAATTCCTTTCAAAAATTGGGTCCTCACTTGATCCAGATTCCCTGTTTGTTCCCACCCCCATATTTCTCCTCCGTATGTCATCGTGGATCTAACTGTCGCTCCGTATACAGTTTCCATTAAGGTTATGGAGATATTCGGAATTCTGCAGCGTATCCGGAGAGCTTCCGCCGCTTTCACCCTTGCCTTGTGTTTCGTAATGTCAATGTGTTTTGTCCATTTTCCGTTCATTGTAAATGTGAGTCCTAAGTACACAAAGGATTTAACATTGTCCAGTATCTGTCCTGCATATGTCCAAGTCTCCTCCCTGCTATAAACACAACCCTTTTTGAAAGTCATTGCCTTAGTCTTATTCACATTAACTGTAAGTAGCCATTCATCGCAATAGTTCTTAAGTTTGTCCAGTCCTCGTTGCAATCCGTTTACTGTCGTAGAGCACAATACTAAATCGTCTGCGTATAAAAGTGTTGGGATCTGCAAATCCGCTACTACTGGTGCTTGAATATTCTCTGCTATCATTGTATCCGTAATATCATCCACAAAGAGATTAAATAGCAATGGAGATAAAATACAGCCCTGCCTCACTCCCCTATAGCTTCGGCAGCTCTCGGACACTCTGTTTCTGTCGTACTTCACACAGAATTGGACATTTTGATATATTGCCTGCAATGCTCTAACCATTTTACTTGATAACCCCTTTCTGCCTAGTTTGTACCATAATGCATTTCGATTGATAGAGTCAAATGCCTTCTTAAAGTCCACAAAAGCACAATGAAGCTTTCCCCGCTTAGCTAACAGTTGCTGCGTCCTTAAAGTGTCTAATATAAAAGCGGCATCTATGGTACTGTGTCCTTCTCTGAAACCCATTTGAAATTTTGAAAGTTTGCCAAATTTAGATTCCCAGTCCTTTATTCGGTTATATAACACTCTACAATAAATTTTTTCCATAATTGGCAACAGAGTAACCCCCCTATAGTTATCCGGATTTCCAATAGTTCCCTTCCCTTTATAAATGGGATGAATAATGCCCTTTCCCCAGCAGGTAGGGTAATTCCCCTCAATAAATAATTTGTTGCATATCTGGAGCATACTCCTACCAAACTCATTAACATTGGCTGCGGCTTTAAAAACTTCCGGGGGCAGCCCATCCAACCCTGGAGCTTTGCCTACCTTCAGACTCCTTAGCGCCTGTGCTATTTCTCGTGCTGATATTTCCTCGTCCAGTATTGGGATCTCAAGATTTCCCAAAATTTGCACTTCCTTTATAAAAATTCCTTCCCTTTCACCTTTCCCGAATATTCCCATAAAATGCATTGCCCATTTTCTGGGAGAAATTTCGTTGGGCGCCTGACGGTTGCCTCTTAAATGTTTTACTACTTGCCACATCTCAGCGTTATCCCCCCGCGTTAAAATATTACTAATTTTCTGAGTAATTTTGTCTTGCCATGTAGTTCTCTTTTCCCGTAAGAGCTGTTTATACTCCCTTCGCTTTTTGTAAACATTTTCCTAATGTCATCTCCCCCCTCCCTCCTGAATTTTGACAGAGCCTCCTCTGCTTGTTTCTTTACAGTTCTGCATTGCTGGTCATACCAACCATTGCATCGTTTTACCTTACCATGCATTTGGACTTTCATTGTCCCCGCAGCCGTTGCTATTATATGCGTTAGTTCCTCCGCTGTGTCTGCGTTCCTTTCCCCTAATCTTCTTTCTAATTTATCAACAAATACTTCTTTTTCTATCGGTTTCCATATAAATTTACTAATGAATCTCCCTTCGTCCCCCTGCCCCTCTTCAGGTGCATGCGCCACCATGGCCGTCTCTATATTCAGTTCCAGGACAACTGGACAGTGATGTGACTCGATACGATCCCCCACCCAAAAATTTCTAATTCTGCCAATTAAACCCTGACTTACTAAAATAAAATCTATTACACTACCCCCATTTTCATTTATGAAAGTGAGTTCTCCCTCTCGATCCTCACCGTACTTGCCATTCATTATTTCTAAAGAGAAGGCATCACAGAAAGCAAGTAATTGTCTGCCCTTTGAGTTATCGTGTTCACAGACACACGGACACACACACGGACCTTTTTCTGAAAATACTTTTTTTGGATACGGGGGACCCTAAAACATATATTTCCGGTGAAATCTCGGTATTGAATGTTTTGGTGAAGTGCAATACCTTCTGTATACACTATGTACATAGTACGTATAGAGAAAGTAAAAAATCTGATGAGTTCCATTCACGTGACTTTCTCTACCTATTCTATCAAAATTCTTACAAAAGAATATTCTTTTATCTACATCATGCTAATCCAGATCAGCATTAGCAGAAATTGTCTTCATAGTTCTTTCCTTGGAAGTATGCGGGAAATAAGGAAGTGCAGTAAGCTAAAGCGATAGTAAAATAGTTTATACGATCTCTTTGATTGCTAAGAATGACTTTCCGTTTGAGAAAAGTTTGAATATCTTAAAATCAAAACAACAACTTGGAAATCTCTAAAATGATTCAACTCTACAAAACAGTATATGACATACATTGAGTGTTTTAACGAGATACACATTTTTTGTGCAGTAAGCTTTTGTCTATCCCTTATGGCTTACAAGTTATACAAAAGGTATATAAAGGTCATACGGAATGAAAAGGTCTTCAGAATAGGAAGAAGTGTGGATTGGTGAAAGGATGAAATAAATAGATCCCGATAGCTCTAGGTAACCATAGTGTTGGATGCTATGGGTCCTCAGAAATGTAGCAAGTCAGGGAAGTGAGAAAATGAGATGTAATAGATAAAATGTAGGGTTAGAATTTAAGTATTGCAGAATCGTTGGTGTGAATTAAACCATGTAATTATTGAAGTGAAATAAATATCTATCTGTCTGTCTGTCTCTATCCAGCCAGCCATCTATCTCTCAAGCTCTCTATCTATCCTGCTAGCTAGCTATCTATCTCACTAGATCTCTATTTATCCTGCTAGCTATCTATCTATCTACGTATATATATACTGCTATCTATGTATCTATCTATCTATCTATCTATCTATCTATCTATCTATCTATCTATCTATCTATCTATCTATCTATCTATCTATCTATCTATCTATCTATCTATCTATCTATCTTTCTATCTATCTCTCTATCTATCCATCTATCCTGATATCTATCCCTCTATCTATCTATCCTGCTATCTATATATCTCATGCTATCTATCTATATATCTCATGCTATCTATCTATCTATCTATCTATCTATCTATCTATCTATCTATCTATCTATCTATCTATCTATCTATCTATCTATCTATCTATCTATCTATCTATCTATCTATCTATCTATCTTGCTATCTATCCATCTATCGCTATATCTATCCTGCTATATATATATTTATATATATACTTCTATCTATCTATCTATCTATCTATCTATCTATCTATCTATCTATCTATCTATCTATGTATCTATCTATCGAACTTTAGCAGGCACCTCCACCAATTTTCTCGTGTTATACATGTTAAAGGATTTGCTATCAGAGGTGATCGAGGGGCAAGACAACACATAGGGGAGTAAAGTAGGTACAATAAATATTATTTGAAATTCTAAACTGACTACTGGGAATATAACTTTCTTGTTAGGTCAAAGGGAAAGAAAAAAAAAGAGATAAAAACCCATGAAAAGAAGGATTTGAATGTTAGCAAGGCTGTAGGGGTGCGAGTTGGCAAATCTCTTTTTTCCCTCGGTGCATGGTGGTTGAATTTGCTCCGTTATTGTCAAGAAAATGTTTCCCCTGCGAATATATCGGGGGTGTAGGGCATCTGCACTAGTAGAATAAGGAGCCAAGTTTTTCTAGGGGTGTGAGCGAGGGCTGGCAGCGAGGGTGGAATGAAGGAACGATCAAAGGGGAACCAAGCGAAGAAAGAGGAAGAGGAGGAAAGTTTGAATCGCTGCGTATGGAATACGAAATTGAGTGAAGTAGAAGGCAAGTAACTAACCAACCAAGACTCGTATTGTGGCGAGCTTGCAGGGGTTGTCGGCGGGTGCTTTGTGTAAGAAGTAGCAGATTCTGTCCCTGTGACGTGCCGTCTCTGTCGAGGGTAACCGGAGGAATATGCAATCCAGAGGTCCGCCGTTCTAGAAATGCCCTGCAGTAACATACAATCGTTGTTGAGAAAGTAGGCCCAGATCCATAGTCCTTACTTGAATTGGAAATGGAGTTAGTTTACTTTTTACTTTCTCTACACGTACTATGTACATAGTGTATAGATAAGGTATTGCACTCCACCCAAAAAATCGATACCGAGATTTCACCGGAAATATGTTTCAGGGTCCCCTGTATTCAAAAAAAAAACATTTTCAGAAAAAGGTCCCTTTGTGTGTGTCCCTCAAAAATGAAAAGTCGATAAAATACCAAACTTGGTATTTAAGTTTAGAATCTTCCAGGGATCCGACACGAAGATTTTGAGAAAAGTCCCACATCCCAAACTATCCTTTACAAGGAACTTTTTTCGAAAACTTTGATTTTCTCAAAAATGGCTCTAAAGATTTTAATAAAAATATAGTAAATAAAATGTATATCTTAAATATTCAGGGAAAATGTAGAGCGCTTTAAAACACACAATTTATGTTATACACATTTTTTTTCGAGGAGCTGATCGTTTTTGAGATATTCCTTGTTTTTAGGTTTCACCTTTAAAAAACCTACATTTTTCTCATACAGGAGTTTGTCAACTCCTGTCCATACAAATAAAGGAACTTCAATCACATAGCAACCAGCTTTTGACTATCAGTTTAACCTATGCTACTACCTTATTTTGCTTCTACTTACAAGGAAGCAAGTAATAAGAATATTTCTGCTAAATGTTTCTCGATTAGCATAAAGTAAATATAAGAATAAATATATAACAAAATTTTGTTGTGGAGATGTAGAGAAAGTCATGTGAATGGAACACATTAGATTTTTTCTCTTTTTTCCAGTTTCCTTTGTGAACCTATTTACCGTTTTCTGTTTACGACATATACACATTTTTTGGTGCATTATAATACCTTCTCTATACCTATGTAGGTACATAGTACGTGTAGAGAAAATAATATACTTCCCACAGACACACACGGGCATTTTTCTAATTTTTTTTTTATATTCGGGAGGTCCCAAAACACGTGTTTCCAGTGAAATCTCGGTATGGAATTGTTGGGTGCAATACAATACCTTCTCTATACACTATGTAGATCGTACGTGTAGAGAAAGTAAAAATACTGAATATGTCAATAGAGAGAACACAAGGAAACATTTGAATGCCTAGCTCACATTAAGATCCACCAGGAAATGGAAATTAAGTTCTATTTATTGACTCTCTTTAACTGCCGTGGTCTCAGCTCCCATTCTATACTAGGCGTGAAAGACGCTCAATTTTGCTCAGAGACCTCTCTATCAAGCTTGAGGTTCCTTTACATGCCGTAAATCTACGACACGGGACCAACGGCTTTACTTCCCTTCCGAAGGAAGCCACGATAAGGATTTTTACGCCCAAAGAAATCCATCGTCGTCCGTGGGTTTATGAGGTAACTATTACATCACAGAGGGTGACACCAATATCAGATTCAGAAAAAATCTGATGTCTTCCACTCACATGACTTTCTCTACATCTCTGCAACGAATTATTGATAAAAATCTTATGCTTCTATTCACTTCAAGGTAATCGAGAAAAAATCAGCAGAAATGGCCTTATTACTTGCTTCCTTGAAAGTAGAAGTGAAATAAGGGAGTACCATAGGTTAAAGTGATAGTCAAAAGCTGGCTGCTATGTAATTGAAGTTCCTATGTTTGTATGGACCGGAGTTGACAAATTTCTGTATGAGAAAAGTATAAGTTTTTCATAGCTGATACCAAAAACATGGTATATCTAAAAACGATCAACTCCACGAAAAAAATGAATATAACATAAACTGTGTGTTTTAACGTGCTCTAATTTTTTTTTTTTTTGTGGTAAGTTATAAAAAATTCCGTAAAATTCATCCAGAATAAAGTAGTCTTCAGAGGCTATTCCTAGAAAATTGAAGATAAACATTTTATTTGACATGTAAATATCTTAAATTTACGAGATTTTAATCAAAATCGTTAGAGCCATTTTTAGTTAATCAAAATTTTGGAATTTTTTTCAATTTAAAGCGTAGTTTGGGGTGGGGAATTTTCTTGAAAATCTTCGTGTTTCATCCTTGGAAGATACCAAACTTAAATACCAAGTTTGATATTCAAACGGTCTTTTCGTGTTTGAGCTATGCTGTCCACAGACACACACACACACACGCACGAACGTACACGTACCTATTTGTAAAAATGCTTTTTTTTTTATTCAGGGGGACCCAAAACAAGTATTTCCGGTGAAATCTCTGTATCGAATTTTTGTGTGGAATGCAATACATTCTCTATACACTATGTACATAGAACGTGTACAGAAAATAAAAACAATGCAATTGCCCACCTGGTAGTATGGTGGTAGCGTATCTGTCTCACATTCTACAGGTCACGAGTTCGAATCTCGCTTAGGGTGAGTTACCCGGATAATGTCTTTTCGTGGTTTTTTTCCCCTTATCCTGAAAAGACGAATGTCAAGTAACTTTAAGCTCCATGGACCCCGAGATCATTTGAGCATCATTTCACCAATTTCATTCATCGTCCGATATGATCAGCTAGTTCTAGGTCATTAAGCTTAAAAAAAAAAAAAAAACACCAAAAAAAGTGAGCGGGGATTAAGTGAAAACTGGGCGAGTTATGTGAATTTTTCTAGTGAAGTCTTGTATAGATTTGAGAAGCACTCAAAGCAAAATTTAAAGTATTCCATTCACATGCCTTTCTCTATCTGTTCAACAAAAGCTATTATTCCTTTATCTACCTAATACTGATCTAGATCAACATTAGCAAGAATTGTCTTATTGCTTGCTTTCTTGTAAATAGACGGGAAATAAAGGAATACACTAGGCTACAGTGATAGTCAAATATTTTAATCTGCGGCCCTCATTCGGGAGATCCTGGTTTCAAAACCCATAAGCGACTATTTGGCTTGGACTTTTTCGTGGTTACCCTACGTCACCAAATAAAAATCCTTAGCATGGCTTCCTTCGGAAGGGAAGTAAAGCCGTTGGTCCCGTGTCGTAGATTTACGGCAAGTAAAAGAACCTCAAGCCCGATAGAGAGGCCTCTGAGCAAAATTAAGCGGTCTTTCACGCCCAGTATAGAAGGGACGCTGAGAACCACAGCAATTAAAGAGCGTCCATATATAATATGCAATTTTATTTTCTACGTCACCAAGGTAAATACCGGACTGCATATTAAATACCACGACACTAGGTTCCACCTTCAGTCGAAAACAATAGTAAAAGCTAATGTTTAATTAATGTTTACCATTCACATCTCTACAATAAATTATTGTTAAAAAGGTTATTCTTCTATTTACTTATAGCTGATCCAAAAAAATTAGCAGAAAGGTCTTATTATTTGCTTCCATATAAGTAGAAGAGAAATAAGAGCCAAATCACACAGGCTAAATCGATAGTTAAATCTTTTAAAAGCTGGTTGCTATAAGACTGAAGTCCCTTGTTTGAATGGACAGGAGTTGCCAAATTCCTGTTTGAGAAAAGTGTACGAATTTTAAAGCTGAAACCAAAAACAAGGAATACTTCAAAAATGGTCAACTCCACGAAAATGTTGCATATAACATAAATTGTGTGTTTTTATAAGCTCAAGATTTTATCTATCTCTTACGGTTTGCCAGTTATGGAAAATTCCGCAAAATTCATCCAGAACAAACGTCTTCAGAGGCTATTCCCAGAAAATTGAAGATATACATTTTATTATCATATAAATATCTTAAATATAAGAGATTTTAATCAAAATCGTTAGAGCATTTCTTGAGAAAATCAAATTTTCGAAATGTTTGCCATGTAAAGGGTAGTTGGGGTTGGGAGGATTTTCTTGAAAATTTTCGTGTCACATTAAACTTAAAAGGTATTTCCGTTTTTGAGCTATGATGCCCACAGACACACACACATACAGACGTATACATGGACATTTTTCTAATTTTTATTGTTCCGGGGGTATCAAAACATGTATTTTCGGTTGAATCTTGGTATCGAATTTTTGAGTGCAATACAATACCTTCTATATACACTATGTACATAGTTCGTGTAGAGAAAGTAAAAATTAAATATAAATAATGATACGACTTGCGCTGCCATCTATCCATAGATAAAGGAGTTCGACTGAAGTACAACCTAACGCCATCTGCTCGGCACCAAGCTAAAGTGATGTAGTATGGCAATGATTCTGAAAGAATGCTACCCACCGCATATCGTCAACTAGGTATCTTACAGAACAGTTCCGTCTAGATCAGGCATGGCGAACAGTGCTCTCTTCTAGACCATCAAAGCATGGCGACGGCCTGTGGACAGCATAGCTCAAAAACTGAAAACCATTAAATGCCAAAATTGGTATTTAAGTTTAATAACTGCCAAGAATGCGACACAATATTCAAGAAAATCCCCCCATCCCAAAATACCATTTACACAGAAATATTTTTTGAGAATTCTGTTAACCTTTTGGTTAAAATATCGAATATTAATTATATTTACATGACAATACAAAATGTATATCCTGAATTTTGTGGGAATGTCCTCTGAGGACCTCTTTATTCCGGATGAATTTGGTAAATTTTCCATAATAGTTAATCCGTAAGAGATAGACAAAAACTTACTGCACAAAAAATGTAGGTCTCGTTAAAACACATAATTTATGTTATATGTATTTTTGTTGTAGTTGACCACTTTATAGATTTTCCTTATTTGTTTCAATTTTAAACTGCGTAACTTTTCTGAAACAGGGACAGATTTCGTTTCATCTCTGTTTTGTTTTACTGGTAATGCAAGGCCAATCAAATTTCACCTGTTCCATATCGCCAGCATTTAAAAGAGTTGACTATAGATTTTGCCCTTATTTCCTTCTGCTTAGAAGATGCCAAGTAATAAGGTAATAACTGCTAATATTTATCTGGATTAGCATGATATAGATAAAATAATAATGTTTTCTATGAATGATTTGCTTACAGCAGGTAGAGAAAGTCATGCGAATGGAATTTTTTTTTTTTTTTTTTTTTTTTTTTAAATTTTGTGGAGCTAACCACTTCAGAGATCTTCCCTGTTATTGGTTTCAATTTTAAAGTACTTAAACATTTTTACAGGTCCTATGTACATAGTGTATAGAGAAGGTATTGTATTGCACCCAAAAATTCTATACCGCAATTTCACCGGAAATGCATGTTTTGGCTCCCCCTGAATCAAAAAAAAAAAAAAAAAAAAGCCGTGTGGTGTGTGTGAGTGTGCCTGTGGAAAGCATAGCTCAAAAATGAAAAGACCATTAAATACCAAACTTGGTATTTAGGATTGGTATCTTCCAAGGTTGCCACACGAGGATTTTCAAGAAAATCTCCCCCCCCCCACCACAACTACCCTTTACATGGAACTTTTTTCGAAAATTTTGATTTTCTTAAAAATGGCTCTAACGATTTTGATTAAACTGTCGTATATTAAAGATATTTATTTGACAAATAAAATGTATATCTTGAACTTTCTGGGAACAGCCTCTGAAGACTACTTTATTCTGGATCAATTTTACGGAATTGTGCATAACTGCTAAACCGTAAGAGATGGACAAAAACTAACCACACAAAAATGAAGAGTCCTTTAAAACAGACAACTTATGTTTTATACATTTTTTTTCCTGGAGTTTCTCGTTATTTAGACATTCCTTGTTTTTGGTTTCAGCTTGGAAAAACATAATTTTCTCATACAGGAATTTGTCAACTCCTGTCCATACAAACAAAGGAACATCAGTCACATAGCAACCAGCTTTTGGCTTTCACTTTAACCTATGGTACTCCCTTATTTCGCTTCTACTTACAAGGAAGTAAATAATAAGACTATTTCTGCTAATTTTTTGTCGATTAGCATGAAGTAGATAGAAGCATAAGGTTTCAAACAATAATTTGTTGCAGAGATGTAGAGAAAGTCAGATGAATTGAACACATAGGATTTTTTTCAAATTGGAAGCCCTCATCCGTTTCATATACCTTTTGTTTTACTCCCTGTCCATGGAAACGGAACCAAAGCTCAATAACAATCGCATAAGCCCAGTTTTTAAAAGATTTGACTGTCGCTTTAGTCTTGTGTTTTCTCTTATTTTCCTTCTATATATATATATATATATATATATATATATATATATATATATATATATTTTTTTTTTTTTTTTTTTTTTGCTTGCTTGCTTTTATCAAACTTTGTGTCCATAATAATTTAGAACTGACAGTTTTTTGGACCCCCTGAAGCATTTCTTTCGATGGACGTCATAGAGTTTTGCAATTGGACGACTGACTCATGTTTTAATAGGAAATGATTTATAGAGACATTAATGGAAAATAGTACTTAGTTAAATAGAGGAAAAGAAGCCAAAGAGGACATACCGGTAATTAGAGATACTGAAAGATTACACTTGTAGTTCTTTATCTGGAGGTATCTGGAACAGTAAATAAAACAATGACTATAATTAACAACCAAAATAAAAGAAATCTGATGTGTTCCATTTACATGACTTTCTCTATATCTCTGCAATAAATTATAGTTAGAAAGCTTATGCTTCTATTTACTTCATGCTAATCGAGAAAAAAAAATTAGCAGGAATAGTCTTATTACTTGCTTCCATATAAGAAGAAGGGAAATAAGGGAGTACTATAGGCTAAATTGATAGTCAAAACCTGGTTGCTATGTGACTGAAGTTTCTTTGTTTGCATGGAAACGAGTTGACAAATTCCTGTATGAGAAAAGTATAAATTTTCAAAGGAAAGCTAATCAGAAGGAATATCTCAAAAACGATCAAATCTACGAAAAAATGTAGGTATGTAAATAAATTGTGTTCTTTAACGTGCTCTACTTTTCTTGGTGTTAAGCTTTTGTCCATCTCTTACGGTTTAGCAGTTATGCAAAATTCCGTAAAATTCATCCAGAATAAAGTAGTCTCCAGATGCTATTCCCAGAAAATTCAACATATACATTTTATTCGGGTGCAAATAGCTTTAATATATGTGATTTTAATCAAAATCGTTACTGCCATTTTTAAGAAAATCAAAATTTTCGAAAATGTTACCATGTAAAGGGTAGTTTGGGGTGGGGGATTTTTTTTTTAAATCTTCGTGTCGCACTCTTGGAAGATACTACACCTATATATGAAGTTTTTGTTTTTTACGGTCTTTTCGTTTTTGAGCTATGCTGCCCACAGACATACAAGCATGGACATTTTTATAAAAAGGCTTTTTTCTGGATTCAGGGGGCCTCAAAAAATATATTTCAAGTGAAATTTCGGTATCGAATTTTTGGGTGCAATACAGTACCTTCTCTATACACGATGTACATAGTACGTGTAGAGAAAGTAATATCTGTATTTTAAAAGTCACTTCAAACCTTAAACTGCCATAGTTATTAAACTAGAGGCGTTCATAAGCCCTTAGAAAATCCAAGAAATTAAACTCGTAGCATCGAAAAAAGTTTGTATTTAGTAACCTCGCTTCTAACTAGATGGCAGTTAAAGTTTCAGCTATATCCATATCGTGGTTTCGTTGCCATAGAAGATCGAATCAGTAGTCTTGTGTGCTTATTTAGAAAGATGAAAAAAAATTAAACACTTCTGTTTAAAAATTTAATGAAGTTCATGACACACCTGCTCCTGCGTTTGCAACAAGTTACAATTGGATAAATTAATTTAAACTTTGCCGTACATCCACAAATGATGAACATCGTTTCGGATGTCCAGTAGAAGAGATCCTCTGAAATTATTGACAAAATCTTGGATATGATTTTGAGTGATCGATGAAATAGTAGAGCACACAGCCATTTCACAAGATACAGTGTTTTCAATTTTGCACCAAAAATTAGGTCTAACAAAGGTCTCTGCAAGACGCGTGCCGCATTTGCTCTCAATGGAGAATAAACGCAATCGTGTGATCGATTCGGAAGCTGGTTTGGCACTTTTCCGTCGCAATCCTGACGAGGTTCTGCTTCGATGCGGAACTGTGGATAAAACATGGATACACTATTACACTCCAGAGACCAAAGTACAGTCGAAACAGTGGCGTTTTGAACACCAACCGGCTTAGAAGAAGGCAAAGTTGGTGAAATCAGCGGACATGGTGATGGCCACGGTATTTTGGGGTGCACTCTGAATCATCTACGTTGATTACTTGCAGAAAGGAAGAAAGATAAATGGGGAGTATTATGTACCGTTATTGCACCAGTTGAACGGAAAAATCTAGAAAGAACGCTCTCATTTGGCAAAGAAAAGAATTCTCTTCCATTAGATGATGGAAAGGTGCACACCTGTGCAGTTTCCATGGCTAAAAGTATAGAATTAAGGTTCGAAATACAAAATCCACCGTATTCACCAGTATTACTTTCTCTAGCTCCGTATGTACAATGTACATAGGGATAGAGAAGTATTGTATTCCACCCAAAGTTCGATACCGAGAATTCGCCGGAAATATATGTTTTAGGGTCCCCAATATTCAAAAAAAGCATTTTTACAAAAAGGTCCGTGTGTGTGTGTGTGTGTCTGTCCGTGTGTCCGTGTGTCCGCGTGTCAGTGTGCCCGTGTGCAATGAACACGATAATTCAAAAACGAAAAGTCGGTAAAATACCATACTTGGTATTTAAGTTTAGTATCTTCCAGGGATGCGACACGAAGATTTTGAGAAAAATCCCCCACCTCCAACTACCCTTTACATGGAACTTTTTTCGAAAATTTTTATTTTCTCAAAAATGGCTCTAACGATTTTGATTAAAATTTCGTATATTAAACATATTTACCTGCCAAATAAAATGTATATCTTGAATTTTCTGGGAATAGCCTCAGAAGAGCAGTTTATTCTGGATGAATTTTACTAAATTTTAAATAACTACTAAACCGTAAGAGGTGGACAAAAACTTACTACACAAAAAATGTAGATCACATTAAAACACACAATTTATGTTATATTCATGTTTTTCGTGGAGTTCGTCGTTTTTGTGACATTCCTTATTTTTGGTTTCTGCTGTGAAAAACGTATACTTTTTTCATACAGGAACTTGGCAACTCCTATCCATATAAACAAAGGAACTTCATTGACATAGCAACCAGCTTTTGACTATCACTTTAACCTACGGTAGTCCCTTATTTCGCTTCTACTTACAAGGAAGCGAGTAATTAGACTATTTCTGCTATTTTTGTCTGATTAGCATAAAGTAAATAGAAGTATAAGCTTCTTAAGAATTATTTGTTGAGGGGATATGGAGAAAGTCATGTGAATGGTACACATCAGATTTTTTTTTATATCATTTCCAAACTTGAAAAGTGGTTGGCTGAAAACGATTCACGTCTAACGAAGAGGTTATTTCCCTAACAGATGCTTATTTTGAGCACCTTCTGAAATCCTACTTTTTGAAAGCGTTAAAACAGTTGAAGAAACGCCGAGAAAGGTGCATCGAGCTAAAAGGAGGTTATGTTGAAATATAAAAAGTCTAAAAAATTATTTGTTTTTCAATCTTTGTCTAAGGACCTAGTAATATTTGAGAGAGGAAAGAAACATAAAATGTCACATCCTGTGTAAATAATGGTGCTTTATAAAACGTTGGAATGATGTCCTCTGTTACCTTGTTCAACATACACATTCTGCGACTCCATGCAAAGCGTTTTATAGATGATGTCTTGGAATATTGACAATTTCTTGCGAGGTAGCATTTTTCAATTGTTGTCGGACAGTTGGGTATGTCAAGAAAGGTCGTTCTCAAGAGTTAGAAAGAGAGATTTCGACTGGATTAAAATCTGGAGAACGCGGAGGCCTTTTTGTTGGAAAATGTCTACTGTTGACACGATCGCGAAACACCTGCGAATTAATTGTTTTGCAGGGATGTAGATATTGTTGCGAACAAGGTTTTGTAACGTGGGAGATAGCTATTTGAGGGTGGTGAAAGGAAATCACATAATAGAGCAATAATAACAATGGGACTTAACTTTAGCTAATATATTAAAAAACCTGATGTGTACCATTCACATGACTTTCTCTATATCCCTGCAACAAATTATTCTTAAAAAGCTTATACTTCTATTTACTTTATGCTAATCAGAAAAAATTAGTAGATATAGTCTTATTACTTGCTTCCTTTAAAGTAGAAGTGAAATAAGGGACTACCATAGGTTAAAGTGGTAGTCAAAAGCTGGTTGCTATGTCAATGAAGTTCCTTTGTTTATATGGATCGGAGTTGACAAGTTCCTGTTTATCATAGCAGAAACCAAAAATAAGGAATGTCTCAAAAACGACGAACTCCACAAAAAAAATGTATATAGCATAAATTGTGTGTTTTAACATGCTCTACATTTTTTGCGTAGTAAGTGTTTGTCCATCTCTTACGGTTTAGCAGTTATTCAAAATTCAGTAAAATTCATCCAGAATAAACTACTTTTCAGAGGCTATTCCCAGACGATTCAAGATATACATTCTATTTGTCAGGTAAATATGTTCAATATAAGAAATTTTAATCAAAATCGTTAGAGCCATTTTTGAGAAAATCAAAATTTTCGAAAAAAGTTCCTTGTAAAGGGTAGTTGGGGGTGGAGGATTTCTCTCAAAATCTTCGTGTCGCATCCCTGGAAGATACTAAACTTAAATACCAAGTTTGGTATGTTAGCTACTTTTCGTTTTTGAGTTATCGTGTTCACAGACACACGGACACACGGACATGCTTTTTTTGGATATTGGGGACCTTAAAACATATATTTCCGGTATCGAATTTTTGGGTGGAGTGCAATACTTTCTCTATACACTATGTACATAGTGAGTATAGAGAAAGTAAAAATATTAAATAATCTGTTGATTGCACATGTTTGATTTGCAAAAGTGGAGGGTTGCAATCTATTCCTTTAACACTAGCAAAGTCGCCCTCCGTAGTGTAATGGTTACCATGCTAGCTTCATGTACCCAAAGTCGCGGGTTCAAATCCGGCGGAGGACAATGGATTTTTTCAGACGTAAAAATCCTTATCTTAGCTTCCTTTGGAAGTGAAGTAAAGCTGTTGGTCTCGTGCTGTAGATTTACGGCACGTAAAACAACCTCAAGCCTGATAGAGAGGCCTCTGAGAAAAATCTGATGTGTACCATTCACATGTACCATTCACATGCCACAAATGATTCTTAAAAAGCTTATGCTTCTATTTACTTCATGCTAATCTAGAAAAATCTGATGTGTTCCATTCACATGACTTTCTCTGCAACTGTGCAATAAATTATTGTTAAGAAGCATATGCTTCTATTTACTTCTTGCTAATCGAGAAAAAAATTAGCAGAAATAGTCTTATTACTTGCTTCCTTGTAAGTAGAAGTGAAATAAGGGAGTACCATAGGTTAAAGTGATGGCCAAAAGCTGGTTGCTATGTGGCTGAAGTTCCTTTGTTTGAATGGACACGAGTTCACAAAGTCCTGAATGTGAAAAGTATGTTTTTATAGCTGAAATAAGGAATATCTGAAAAAACAATCGAAAAAAATGTATATAACATAAATTGTGTGTTTGAAAGTGCTCTACATTTGTTGTGTGGTATGTTTTTGTTCATCTCTTACGGTTTAGCAGTTATGCAAAATTCCGTAAAATTGATTCAGAATAAAGTAGTCTTCAGAGGCTATTCCCAGAAAATTCAAAATATACATTTTATTTTTCAGGTAAGTATCTTTAATATACGATATTTTAATCAAAATCGTTAGAGCCATTTTTCAGAAAATAAAAATTTTCGAAAAAGGTTCCATGTAAAGGGTAGTTTGGGGTGGGGGGATTTTTCTCAAAAGCTTCGTGTCGCATCCCTGGAAGATACTAAACTTAAATACCAAGGTTGGTATTTTACCGACTTTTCGTTTTTGAGTTATCGTGTTCACAGACACACGGACACACACACACGCGGACCTTTTTTCTGAAAATATATATTTTTTTTTTTTGATACAGGGGACACTAAAACATATATTTCCAGTGAAATCTCGGTATCGAATTTTTTGGTGGAGTGCAATACTTTCTCTATACACTATGTACATAGTGCGTATAGAGAAAGTAAAAATTGAGCGTATTTCACCCTCAGTATAGAATGGGACGCTGAGAACCACAGCAGTTAAAGAGCGTCCATAAATAACACGCCATTTACATTTAACCCTGGCGAATATCATTCTTATTACGGGGGTTACTAACACAAAGCCTCACCTTAAGAAATATGTTATGGTGTGTCTAGGCGAAGTGAGAGATGAATCCTTAGCAATGAAAAAATGACATGATTAGATCTAAATGCTTATTTGCTCTACACGCACTATGCACATAGTAGATAGAGAAAGTATTGTATGCCACCCTAAAGTTCTATGTCGATATTTCACTGGAAATACATGTTTTGCGGTCCCCTGAATCCCAAAATATTTTAGAAAAAGATCGCGTATTTGTCTGTGGGCAACATAGCTAAACAACGAAAACACCATTAAATACCAAACCTAGCATTTAGTATCTTCCAGAACACGACACGAAGAATTTACAGAAAATTCTCCAACTACCTTTACATGGAAAAACATTTTGAAGAAAAGATTTTCCCCCCAAAATGGCTCTAACGATTTTCATAAAAATAGCATATATTAAATATATTTACACCACAAACAAAATGTATATTTTGACTTTTTGGAAATATTCTCTGAAACTTTTCTGGGAATAGCATGACCGGTAAACCATAAGAGTCATAAATGTACTACAAAAAAAACGTAGATCTTGTAAAACACACAAATTATACTCCATTTTTTGTGTGGGGTTAATGATTTCCGAGAACCTTTTCTCATACAGGAATTTGTAAACTTATGTTCAAACAAAGAGAACGAATTTTAATCAAATAGCAATAAGATTTAAAAGATGTGATTATCGGTTTAAACTAGTGTATTCCCTTATATTCCTTCTACTTATAAGGAACTAAATAATAAGACCATTTCTGCTAATGTTTAGCTCTTTTAGCACGAAGTGAATAGAAGCATATGTTTTTTGTTGTTTTTTTTTTTAAGAATGCTTTATTACAGAAATATAGAGACAGTCATGGGAATGGAACACATCAGATTTTTACTTTCTCTATATAGAAGGTATTGCATTCCACCCAAAACCCCGATACCGAGATTTCACCGAAAATATACGTTTTAGGGTAAACTGTATCCAAAAGAAAGCATTTTTGGATAAAGGTCCATGTGTGTGTGTGTGTGTGTGTGTGTATGAGTCAGTGTGTCCGAGTGTCTATGAACACGATAACTCAAAAGCGAAAAGTTGATAAAATGCCAAACTTGATATTTAAGTTTAATATCTTCCAGAGATGCAACACGAAGCTTTTGACAAAAATCCCCCCACCTCAAACTACTCTTTACTCGCAAAACCTTTCGAAAATTTTGTTTTCTCAAAAATGGTGCTAACGATTTTGATTAAAATCTCGTATATTAAAGATATTTACTTGACAAATAAAATGTATATCTAGAATTTTGTGGGAACGGCCTCTGAAGACTACTTTATTCCGGATGAATTTTGCTGGATTTTGCATAACTAATAAACCGTAAGAGATAGACAAAAACTTACTGCATTAAATATGTAGATCTCATTAAAATATATAAAATATACTAGAAGTATTCGTTTGCTTAACTTTTTTACAACAATGTCTAATTGTTTCACTAGCTATCGGATAGGTGGTGTCTAAATCGTTTATTGTTGACGTTCATGTTGCAAAATTCAGAACTACCAATATTTGAGAACTGCTTATCACTAGCCATTAGAAGGTTGTGGAACCATCATTGGTGGTTTGTTCTTAAATCACTAGAGTCGCTTTATAATTGATTTTAAGGCATAAGCTGTCTTTTTTCACATCATGACGATGATTTACAACATTTTTACAAAAAATACCACGAAGTGCCATCCTGCCGATTCTAAAAGTGATTCTGTGTTTCTGTGTGTAAATACACGATTTTCGTGTAACTTGTTTTTAGTAGTTTTAAGTGGTATCACCAAAGTATACGAACGAAGCGAGCATGCGCTGTAATAGGTTTAGGTTAGTGTGTAAAGAAACTGATTTTCCTGTACTTTGATTTCAATAATTTTCACTGGTTTCAGTAAAGCATGCGAGCGAAGCGAGCGTGCGCTGTGTTATGTTTAGGTTAGTGTGTGAGTAAATATACTGATTTTCATGTACTTTGGTTTTAATCATTGTCACTGGTGTCACCAAAGCATGCGAGTGGAGCGAGCGTGCGCTGTCTTATGTTTAGGTTAGTGTGTGAGTAAATATACTTATTTTCATGTACTTTGGTTTTAATCATTGTCACTGGTGTCACCAAAGCATGCGAGTGGAGCGAGCGTGCGCTGTCTTATGTTTAGGTTAGTGTGTGAGTAAATATACTTATTTTCATGTACTTTGGTTTTAATCATTGTCACTGGTGTCACCAAAGCATGCGAGTGGAGCGAGCGTGCGCTGTCTTATGTTTAGGTTAGTGTGTGAGTAAATATACTGATTTTCATGTACTTTGGTTTTAATCATTGTCACTGGTGTCACCAAAGCATGCGAGCGAAGCGAGCGTGCGCTGTCTTATGTTTAGGTTAGTGTGTGAGTAAATATACTGATTTTCATGTACTTTGGTTTTAATCATTGTCACTGGTGTCACCAAAGCATGCGAGTGGAGCGAGCGTGCGCTGTCTTATGTTAGGTTTAGGTTAGTGTGTGAGTAAATATACTTATTTTCATGTACTTTGGTTTTAATCATTGTCACTGGTGTCACCAAAGCATGCAAGTGGAGCGAGCGTGCGCTGTCTTATGTTTAGGTTAGTGTGTGAGTAAATATACTTATTTTCATGTACTTTGGTTTTAATCATTGTCACTGGTGTCACCAAAGCATGCAAGTGGAGCGAGCGTGCGCTGTCTTATGTTTAGGTTAGTGTGTGAGTAAATATACTTATTTTCATGTACTTTGGTTTTAATCATTGTCACTGGTGTCACCAAAGCATGCAAGTGGAGCGAGCGTGCGCTGTCTTATGTTTAGGACAGTGTATTAAATAAATTACATAGTTTTCGTCTACTTTGGTTTTAATCGTTTCGATTGTTCCAACCAAAGCATGCGAGCGAAGGAAGCACTAGGTGTGATAGGTTTAGATTAGTGTGTATCAATAAATTGACATTCCTGTACTTTGGTTTTAATAATTTCCACCGGTTTCACCAACTGAGCCTTAGCACTCCATTGTTAATGTGTGAGTGTTGGTGACTTTTGAGCTTCACTTTTTTTTCTTATTTGTTTGGTGACTTTATCTACGTTGGTAGCATACACATTTCATTGTTTCTAGACCAGTAATACTTCCCGCCTAGCAACAGCTGTTTAAATCTTCCCCCACCATGATAATTTCGTGAATTTTGCTATTCAAGAAAGAGTATTTTCAGGGTAGGAGCGGTGGGATATTCCAGTTCTAGATGAAAACATATTAGCTCCTTGGTGCTCTGAAGTGGATTATAAGGTTAGTTTCAATTCTTAAGGATATATTTATATGATGGTACTCTCGTATAGCTTTACCGACTATCGTTTTAGCCTAGTGTATTTTATTATTTCCCTTCTAATTACAAGAAAGCATTTCTGTTACTGTTGATGTCGATTAGCATGAAGTAGATAGAAAAATAAGTTCTTTATCAATAATTTTTCACAGATGTAGAGAAAGTTATGTCAATGAAGGACATCAGATTTTTAAAATGTTATGGCGTACACACCCAAAATGTTAGAGAGGCTTACATATAGTAATATAAACGTTTTTAATACGAGGCGAATGGAAGGTTACAAGTTGATCTCAATGTGTGCAAATTAACACCACTAAGTTGAGTAACATGAAGCTTCCCCCTGAATATTTTTTCATCACTTAGTGAGGGGGTGACTGCACCTCCCTTTACAACACTACCACCCGCCACCATCCTTTAAAAAAGAAGCGAAAAAAAAAAAAGATGTTGGTTTATGCCCGCTAGGAACGTAATAATTTTTCCCGCAATTCCCTCCCTTCTGGTGATGCACCCCCACGGAGTCCGTGGCTTTAGGGACCCCCTCCCGCGAGCTTACAAATAAATAACGCATAGCCTCGTATAGATAAATACATAAAATACCAAGATCCAGAGCGGCGGGTACTGGAATCGGTAATCGTGCCTCTGGGAAAATATTCCAGTCTTTCTAATACAATATTCACAAGGTAGAAGGGCCCCGCGCTCCGGCTTTCCCTTTTTTTAAGATTAAAGAAACTAAGAGAGCCATCTCTACTAAATTGAAAATATAGCACCGCAGTATTTACCCTCCACCCTAATTTCTGTGGAAGAGGGATCAAAGATGTGACTGGTTTAAATTGAAAGTTTGTTGCAGCTGAAATACGAACAACATAAAACACACGCATTTCGTTTCTTCCTCTTCTCTACTTACACTGTTGCTTTTTACGTTCTCTAGCTCGTATGTACCTACATGCAATGGACATAGTAGTTAGAGAAGGTATTTTTTTTTAAGTTTAACGTCCTTTAACGGTTGGTCATATCGGACGATGAATGAAATTGGTGAAATGATGCTCAAATTATCTCGGGGTCCATTAAGCTTAAAGTTACTCGACATTCGTCTTCTCAGGATACCCCGAAAAAAAACCTTATCAGAGTAACTCACCCTAAGCAAGATTCGAACTAGCGACCTGTTGAATGTGAAGCACGCTTCCACCACACTACCCAGGCGGGCTTAGAGAAGGTATTGTGTTCCACCCAAAAATTCGATATCGAGATTTCACGAGTAAATACTTGGGGTCCCTTGAGTCCGAAAATAACATTTTTACATTCTCTACACATATTAAGTACAAAGTGTATAGAGAAAGTATTGTATTCCACCCCAAAATTCGAGATTTTACCGGAAATACATATTTTGAGTATCTCTGAGTCGAAAATAGCATTTATATCATCTCTACACGTACAATGTAAATAGAGTACAGAGAAGGTATTGTATTCCACCCCAAAATTCTATGTCAAGATTTAACAGGAAATACATATTTTGAGGTCCCATGAGTCCAAAAATAGATTTTTTTATTTTATCTGCACAAATTATGTACATAGTATATAGAAAAGGTATTGTATTCCACTACAAAGTTCTAATCGGTCCCGGTTCAATCCCAAGCAACTATATGTGAGATTTGTGGTGGACAAATCAGGTTTTCTCCGGGGTCTCCGGTTTCCTCCGCCATCACATTTCACCGGTGCTCCATCTTAATGCCATCACCTACAGTGCCACTCGTAATAAATGTTGAGATCTCACCGGAAATACATCCTTTTGAGTTCCCCTGAATCCGAAAATAGCATTCTTACTTTCTCTACTCGTACTATGTGCATAGACTAAAGAGAGAGTATACAGTAATTAGATGTCGAGATTTCACTGGAAATAAATATTTTGAGGTCCCCTGAGTCGAAAATAGAATTTTTAGAAATTGGTCTGAGAGTGTGTGTGTGTATGTGTTTGTGTGTCTGTAGACAATATATCTAAAAAAAAAAAACGATTAGTCAGTTAAAAACCAATTTAATATCTTCCTAAGATGTGACTCGAAGATTAAAAAAACTCTCCACTACAAACTACCCATTACATGGAAAATAGTTTGAAATGTTGATTTCCTCAAAAATGGCTGTAACGATTTTGTTTAAAGTATCGTATATTAAACATATTTACATCACAGATAAAATGTAATTTCCTGGGAATAGCCTCTAAAGAACCCTTAATTTTGAATTAAGCACAATTTTGCGTAATGGTTAACCAAGAGATTGACAAAAGCTTAATACTCAAAAAATATAGATCTTGTTAAAACACCGTTATCCAGATATTCTTTTTTTTCCCCCTTTTTTTTTTAAGTTTAACATTCTTTTACATTGTTAGTCATATCGGACGAAGAAATGACATTGGTTAAATAATGTTCAAAGTAGCTCGGGGTCCATGGAGTTTAAAGTTATTCGAAATTCGTCTTCTCAGGTTAAGGGAAAGCCCCGAAAAAATACTTATCGAGGTAATTCACCCTAAGCGAGATTTGAGCTCGCGACCTGTTGAATGTGAGGCAGACACGCTACCATCACTCTACCCAGGTGGCCTCCTTGTTATTGGTTTCAGTTTTAAAATACTTAAATTTTTCTCATACATCAACTTGACAACTCCTGGTCATGAAAAGAAACGGATTACATTTCCATAGCAACCACATTTTAAAGCATTTGACTATCAGTTTAGCCTAGTGTATTCCCTTATTTCTCCTCTACATCTCTATTAATAAATTACTGTTAAAAGTTTATTCTTCTATTTACATAATACTGGTCGAGAACAAATTAGTAGTAAGGGTCTTATTACTTGCTTCCTTGTAAGTAGAAGGGAAATAAGGGAGTATCATAGGTTAAAGTAATAGTCAAATCTTTTAAAATTTGGTTGCTATGTGATTGAAGTTTCTTTGTTTGTATGGACAGGAGTTGAAAAATTGCTGTACCTATAAAAAAGTAAGTATTTTAAAGCTGAAACCAATAATAAGGAATATTTCAAAAACGACCACTCCACATAAAAAAAGTATATAACATAAATTATGTGTTTTAACGGGCTCTACATCTTTTGTGGAGTAAGTTTTGTCATCTCTTGCGGTTTATCAGTTATGCAAAATTCATCCATAATAAACAGGTCTTTAGAGGCTATTCCCAGAAAATTTAAGATATACAGTTTATTTGCATGCAACATCTTTAATATACGATAATTTAATCAAAATCGCTACAGGGATTTTTGAGAAAATCAAAATTTTCGAAAAATGTTCCATGTAAAAGGTAGTTTGGGGTGAGGAATTTTCTTGAAAGTCTTCGTATCTCATCCTTGGAAGATACTGAACTTAAATACCAAGTTTGATATTTAACGGACTTTTCGTTTTTGAGCTGTGCTGCTCAGAGACACACACACACAAATACACACAGACACGCACGGACATTTTTACTAAAAATCTGACGTGCTCCATTCACATAACATTCTCTACATCTCTGCAACAAATTCTTGTTAAAAAAAATTATACTTTTATTTACTTCATGCTCTTAGAGAAAAGTATTAGCAGAACTAGTCTTATTGCTTGCTTCCTTGTAAATAGAAGCGAAATAAGGGAGTACAATAGGTTAAAGTGATAGTCAAAAGCCGGTTGCTATGTAACTGAGGTTCCTTTGTTTGTACGGACGAGAGTTGATAAATTCCTGTATGAGAAAAGTGTAAGTTTTTAAAAGTTGAAACAAAAACAAGGAATATCTCAAAAATGATCAAGGCCACGAAAAAAATGTATTTAACATAAATTGTGTGTTTTAAAGAGCTATGCATTGTTGGTATAGTAAGTTTTTGTCTATCTCTTACGGTTTATAAGTTATGTAAAATTCCGCAAAATTCATTTATAATAAACAGGTCTTCAGAGGCTATTCCCATAAAATTGAAGATAACATTTTATTTGCATTTAACTTGTTTAATATACGATAATTTAATCAAAAATTTCGATTTTTTCCATATAAAGGGGGGAATTTTCTTAAAAATCTTCGTGTCTCATGTTTGGAAGATATTGACTTTTCGTTTTTGAGCTATGCTTCCCACAGACACATACACATAGACATATTTCTAAAAATGTTTTTTTTTTGATTCAGGGGGTGTTAAAACGTGTATTTCATGTGAAATCTCGGTGGCAAATTTTTGGTTGGGTTACAATACCTTCTCTACACACTATGCAGTACGTGTGGAGAAAGTTAAAATGACTTAATTTTAAATATTTTATTTACATTATTACTTGCTTATGAAGGACCCTGTATCTCGCAATATCTGGTTCCATATACTCTTCGCTTGCTAACTGAAATTCGTACACAGATCTCTCCCTCAAGCCCTTATCAGGCATCTCCAAGTTAGCTAATCTTCAAGCAGTTTTCCTTAAATGCAGAAGTTATAATCGAGAGCCCATTATGTCTGTGAATCGTATCTACTGAACACAGTTTTTCCTATTGCCAATCTTCTTTTCGTTCCGATCCATCTTTGTCCGCGCTTCATCAGGAATTGTAAAGCTCTCTCGTATGGCACAGCTACGCCTGCTGGATATTGGATTGCGGGCAGCCTACCTATTTAGGAGCATAACTGCTGCAAGATGCCGATACAACAAATTCCAAGAAATCTTACACAGCGAAGCACGACAGACGATTGGAGAAGGGGAAAAGTGAAGTAAGTTTTCCGATAATTGGGGACCAGTTCCTGAGGGACATCTGCGACCGTGCCTTGGCAGGGAGCCTGAACTTCCAAATGCAACAACATCCCTACTCTACCTCTCTCCACTTAACGTTGCATGGCACAAGGTAGAGGAGTGAAGGCTAGAGCAAAAAAAAAAAAAGATGTTACATTCTCTACTTGCTCTAAAAACTTCTTACAAAATATTATTCTTGCTTCCACTTGTTCATTCTAATTGAGATAAACGTAAGCAGAATGGTTCTGTTATATTCTTCCTTATAAATAGAAGACAAATAAGAGAATACACTAGGATAGAGTGATAGTCAAGTGTTTTATCTACTTGCTCTATAAACGTCTTAAAAATATTATTCTTCCTTCTACTTCTTCATGCTCATCGAAATAAACATAAGCAGAAGGTTATATTAGAAGTTCCTTATACATAGAAGAGAAATAGGAGAATGCACTACAATAAAGGGATAGACAAACGTTTTCTCTACTTGCTCTACAAACTTCTTACAAAATATTATTCTTCTTTCTACTTCTTTATACTAATCGAGATAAAGATAAGCAGAATGGTCCTGTTAGAAGTTCCTTATAAACAGAAGACAAATAATAGAATACACTAGGATAGAACGATAGTCAAATGTTTTCTTCACCTGCTCTACAAACTCCTTATATAATATTCATCTATCTACTCCATGCTAAGCGAGATAACCATATGAATGAATGAATGAATAAGTGTATTTATGGACATAGCAATATCATACATAGAATTTCAACAATCACACGGTCCACAGACCGTACGTGCTTTTGTAATACACATTACAAACAATATTAAAATAACAACAACAAAGAATTAAAAGAGTAAACACGAAAAATAAAAAGACAAAGGTAATACACAGTCAGAAGCAATATTAAAACAATAAAGAATTAAGAGTGAACACGAAAATAAAAATAAAAAGATATTAAAATATAGCAATTTAAATTTACAGCTCAGAGTACACCTTCATAAATGCACCCTCTTATAATGGATAATTACACTTAAAAGAAATATATGCACATAATATACACACCATATATACACCATGTTAGCAGAATTGCCCTATTTTATATTTCCTTATAGATAGAAGGGAAATTAAGGAGTACACTAGGATAGAGCGATTAAATGTTTTCTCTACCTGTTCTACAAACAAACATTTTACAAAATATTTTTATTCTTTCTACTTCATGCTAATCGAGACAAACATTAGCAGATAAGCTAATTCTTATAAGCAGAAGAGAAATAAGGTAATACATTAGGATAGAACGATAGTCATATGTTATCGTTAGCTGCTCTACAAACTTCTTACAGCCCGCCTGTGTAGTGTGGTGGTAGCGTGTCTGCCTCACATCCAAAAGGTCGTGAGTTACCCGATAAGGTTTTTTTTTCGGGGTTTTCCCTTATCCTGAAAAGACTAATGTCGAGTAACTTTAATCTCCATGGACCCCGAGAACATTTGAGCATCATTTCACCAATTTTATTCATCGTCCGATATGACCAACGAGGTTAAAGGACGTTAAAGTACATTACAAAATATTATTCTACCTTCTATTCCATACTAACCGAGATAGACATTAGCAGAATGGTTTTATTACATATTTCCTTATAAGCAGAAGAGAAATAAGGGAGTACAATAGGATACAGTGATAGTCAAGTGTTTTCTCTAACTGTTCTATAAACAAACTTCTTACAAAATGTTATTACTTTCTCTATATTCACTATGTACATAGTGTATAGAGAATATATTGCACTCCTCCAAAAAATTCGATACATTCACCGGATATATATGTTTTGGGGTCACCTATATCCAAAAAAAAGTATTTACAGAAAAAGTTCCGTGTGTTTGTGTGTGTGTGTGTCCGTGTGTCCGTGTATCTGTGAACACGATAACTCAAAAAGGAAAAGTCAGTAAAATACCAAACTTGGTATTTAAGTTTAGTATCTTCCAGGGATGAGACATGAAGATTTTGAGAAAAATCCCATACCCCAAACTACCCTTTACATGGAACTTTTTTCGAAAATTTTGATTTTCTAAAAAATTTCTCTAACGATTTTGATTAAAATATCGCATATTAAAGTTATTTACCTGATAAATAAAATGTATATTTGAATTTTCTGGGAATATGCTATGAAGACTACTTTATTCTGGATGAATTTTTCATAACTACTAAACCTTTAGAGATGGACAAAAACTTAACCCACAAAAAATGTAGAGCACGTTAAAACACCCAATTTATGTTATATACATTTTTTTCCTGGAGTTGATCGTTTTTGAGATATTCGTTTTTCTTGGTCTCAGCTTTGAAAAACTTATACTTTTCTCATACAGGAATTTGTCAACTCCTGTCCATACAAACAAAGGAACATCAGTCACATAGCAACCAGCTTTTGGCTTTCACTTTAACCTATGATACTCCCTTATTTCGCTTTTACTTACAATAAAGCAAGAAATAAGACTATTTCTGCTATTTTTTCTCGATTAGCATGAAATAAATAAAAGATAAGCTTATTAACAATACTAATTTACAGAGATATAGAGAAAGTCATGTGAATGGACCACATCCGATTTTTATTCTTTCTGTTTCATGCTAATCGAGATAAACATTAGCAGAACGGTTCTATTACAAACATGTTTTCTCTACCTGCTCCACAAACTTCTTACAAAATATTATTCTTCCTTCTAGTTCATACGAATCTATTAACATTAGCAGAATGGTGTCATTGCATTCATTCTTGTAGAAGGGAAATAAGGTGATACACTAAAGGGATAGTAAAATCTTTTAAAAGTTGGTCACTATGTGATTGTCACTAAAATTCGCTTCTTTACGTATCGATCTATAAGTTTATTTGTTATTAATAATAAAACTGGAAGAAGTGGATTTGTATTAATTTTAACAGAATATTGTAGTATTTTATTTATAAATAATGTCTCAGAGTAAAAAAAATCACGGACGAGCTTCTCTTTGAGAAAAGTATAAATATTTTAAAACTGAACCCAACAACAAGGAATATCTCAGAAATAATCAGCTCTATAAAAAGGTTGTATATTATATAAATTGTATGTTTAAACGAGCTCCATATTTTTTGTCTAGTAAGTTTTTGTTTATATCCTAAGGTTAACCAGTTATGCAAAAGTCAAACAGAATGAAAGGGTTTGGTTTTTATCGGGCTTTTAGTTTTTATGTTACGCTTCCCATAGACACAAACACACGCGCGCGGACATTAGTTTTCTAATTTTTACTTTCTCTATACGTGCTATGTATATAGTCTATAGAGAAGGTATTGCACTTCAACCAAAAATTCGATACCGAGATCTCACCGGAAATATATGTTTTAGAGTCCCATGTATCCAAAAAAAAAGTATTTTCAAAAAAAGGTCCGTGTGTGTGTCCCTGTGTCTGTGTGCCCGTGTGTCTATGAACACGATAACCCAAAAACGAAAAGTCGGTAAAATATCAAACTTGGTATTTAAGTTTAGTATCTTCCAGGGATGCGACACGAAGATTTTGAGAAAAATCCCCCACCCCAAACTACCCTTTACATGGAATTTTTTCGAAAATGTTGATTTCCTAAAAAATTGCTCTAACGATTTTGATTAAAATATCGTATATTAAAGTTATTTATCTGACAAATAAAATGTATGTTTTCAATCTTCTGGGAATAGCCTCTGAACAGTACTTTATTCTGAGTGAGTTTTACGGAATTATACATAACTGCTAAACCGTAAGAGATGGACAAAAACTTACCACACAAAAAATGTAGAGCACATTAAAACACACAATTTATGTTTACATTTTTTTCGTGGAGTTGATCATGTTTTTGATATTCCTTGTTTTTATTTTCAGGTTCGAAAAAGAACTTCTCTCATACGGAATTTGTCAACTCCTGTCCATACAAACAAAGGAACATCAGTCACATAGCAACCAGCTTTTGGCTTTCACTTTAATCTATGGTACTCCCTTATTTCGCTTCTACTTACAAGGAAGCAAGTAATAAGACTAGTTTTGCTATTGTTTTCTGATTATCATGAAGAAAATAGAAGTATAAGCTTATTAACAATAATTTGTTACAGAGATGCAGAGAAAATCATGTGAATGGTACACGTCAGATTTTTACTTTCTCTAGCCCCTTATGTACAATATACTTAGGGATAGAGAAGTATCGTATTCCACCCAAACATTCGATGTCGATATTTCACCGGAAATACATGTTTTAATACCTCCTGAATCCAAAAAGAAAGCATTTTCAGAAACAAATCTGTGTGTGGGGGGGCAGCATAGCTCAAAAACGAAAAGACGGTTAAATACCAAACTTGGAATTTAAGTTTGGTATCTTCCAAGAATGCGACACGAAGATTTTCAAGAAAATCCTCCCCCCATCACGAACTACTTTTTACATGGAAAGGTTTTCGAAAATTTTGTTTTTCTTAAAAATGGCTATAACGATTTTGATTAAAATACCTCATTTTAAAGTCATATCCATCACAAATAAAATGTATATATTGAATTTCCTGTGAATAGCTTCTAAAGACCTGCTTATTCTGGATGAATTTTGCTTAATTTAGTATAACTAGTAAACCGTAAGAGACAGACAAAAACTTACTTTAGAAAAAATCTAGATCTTGTTAAAATACACAAGTTATGTAATATATATTTTTTTCGTGGAGCTTACCGTTTTCGAGGTATTCCTTGTTATTGGTATCACATGTGAAGTACCTATACTTTTCTCAGACGGAAGTGTCCGTTTTTCTTTTGTTCTACTCCTGGCCAAGCAAAGAAGCGATTTGCAATGATAATCGCATAACGACAGGTATTAAAACATTTGATTATCACTTTAGCCTAGTGCATTCCCTTAGTCCCCTTCTAATTATAAGGAACTAAGTAATAACATGTTTACCTCGATTAGCATGCTGTTGAAAGAAGAATTATCTTTTGTAAGTACAGCATATCAGATTTTTACATAGTGTATAGAGAAGGTATTGCACTCCACCAAAAAATTCGATACCGAGATTTCACCGGAAAGATATGTTTTAGGGTCCCCTTTATCTAAAAAAAGCATTTTCGGAAAAAGGTTCATGTGTGGTTGTGTGTGTGTGTGTGTGTCCGTGTGTCTGTGAACACGATAACTCAAAAACGAAAAGTTGGTAAAATACCAAATTTGGTGTTTAAGTTTAGTATCTTCCAGGGATGCGACACGAAGATTTTGAGAAAAATCCTCCACCCCAAACTACTCTTTACATGGAACTTTTTTCGAAAAGTTGTATTTTCTTAAAAATGGCTCTAACGATTTTGATTAAAATATCATATATTAAAGATATTTGCCTGACAAATAAAATGTATATCTCGAATTTTCTGGGAATAGCCTCTGAAGAGTAGTTTATTCTGGATGAATTTTACTGAATTTTGCATAACTGCTAAACCGTAAAACTTAGATAAAAACTTACTACACAAGAAATGTAGAGCACGTTAAAACACACAATTTATGGAATATACATTTTTTTCGTGGAGTTGATCGTTTTTGAGATATTGTTTCTGGTTTCAGCTATGATAAACTTACTTTTCTCATATAGGAATTTGTCAACTCCAAGGAAACAAGTAATAAGACTATTTCTGCTAATTTGTTCTCGAGTAGCATGAAGTAAATAGAGGCATAAGCTTTTTAACAATAATTTGTTGCAGCGATATAGGGAAAGTCATGTGAATGGTATACCTCAGATTTTTGTATTGAGTTACTGCAGCAGACCCACGCAGACGCAATTCACCTATAAATGGAATGTGTAGAAGTGAAGCAAAACAAGTGTCTGGCGATCAGAAAGTGCCTTAGGGCAGTACTCCCATAAGAGACAAAGAGGATGCGTGCTATAACCGCCGCTTGGGCATCATCCATCTTGGTCAGGCGCTGAAATGGGCGCTGTCAGTCGCCCGTCCTGACAGCAAGCCGCGAGGGTCAGCTTCCGCATGTAAAGTGAATACATTAGATGCCTTAGACACAGGTGACGGTGCGGACTCCACATGTAAATGAGACGGGTAATGGATTCTGGCAGTAGTGAAGGGCGTGCTGCGAATGCCAATACCCAAGTGTCAAGTACTGGGGCCTCCACGTCTACCACAACCTGCAAAGCAGAAAGGCGACAAAACCAACTCCTGCGTCTGCAATAAAGTTTAGTTCTTATAGATTAGACTGATAAAGCATCTCACGTGTTCCATGCACACGAATTTCTCTAGATATTGAATTTGATTTCTATATAATTTTCCAAAATGAATTAGATCCTTATAATATTCGATTACTTGAAGTTGATAGCCGAACAAATTTAACCATAGCATCTGAAGATGTAATCCATTCATGAACAATCCCTAGTATTGGGGTAGCATCAGATGTAACTAATTCTTACAATATCTTATTCTTCTATCTACATCATGACAATCTATAAAATTAGCAAAAATGCTAATTCTGTTCTTACAAAAGCGTATTCTTCCATCTACTTCATGGTCATCGAAATAAACGTTAGCACAAAACGTAATTATATTCTTACAAATCTTATTCTTCTATTTATTTCATGATAGCTAAAATAAGCATTAGCAGAATTGCTAATATGTTCTTAGAAAAACTTTTTCATCTATCTACTTCATGATAATCGAGATAAACATTAGCAGAAATGGTTTTATTATTTACTTGCTTATAAGTAGAAGCGAAATAGGAGAGGACACTAGTCTAAATAGGTAGTCAGATCTTTCAAAAACTGGTTGCTATGTGACTAAACTTCGGTTCTCTTTGCATGCCCAGGAATAAAACAAAGGAAACATGAAACATCCCTGCTTCAGAAAAGTTTAAGTATTTTAAAACTGTAACAAATAATAAACCCCAATTCGGAAATGGTTAACTCCACAAAAAAATAAATGAAAAAAAGTGTGTGTTTTAATATGATATAAATGTTAACCTTCTCTACCACATATGTATGTACAACGCACATAGCAGATGATGTATTGTTTTCCGCCCAAAAATTAAATACCGAGATTTAATCTGAAATAAAAGGAGAACCCCTCCTGGAACGGCTAACCAGAACTTCCAAACTAAGCCACCTCACCAAGGCGATAGTGTTTTAACGCCCGCTTTAACTAATTGTAGCACCGCAGGCGGTGACACTGATGATACATGAATGAAGATGGAGCACCGGTGGAACGCGATGGTGGGAGAAACCGGAGAACCCGGAGAAAGCCCGCCCCAACGCCGCTTTGTCCACCACAAATCTCACGTGCGGTCGCTTGGAATCGAACGCGGGCCGTCTAGGTCAGAGGCGAGTGGTCTAACCACTAATACTAACACCAATATGTTTTGAGACCCCCTAAAACCAAAAGAAGCATTTAAAAAAAATCTAATGTAGTCCATCCACTTGACTTTCTCTATATCTCTGCAACAAATTTTTGTTAAAACGTTTATGCTTCTATTTACTTCATGCTAAGTGAGAAAAAATTAACAGAAATAGTCTTATTACTTGCTTCCCTGTAAGTAGAAGCGAAATAAGGGAATAACATAGGTTAAAGTGAAAGCCAAAAGCTGGTTGCTATGTGACTGAAGTTCCTTTGTTTGTATGGACAGCAATTGTTAAATCCCTGTGTGAGAAATTTATAAGTATTAAAGCTGAAAGCAAATACAAGGAGTATCTCAAAAACGATCGACTCCACGAAAGAAATGTATATAACATAAATTGTGTGTTTTAATGTGCTCTACAGTTTTTGTGTGGTAAGCTTTTGTCTATCTCTTACGGTTTACCAGTTACACAAAATTCCGTAAAATTCATCCAGAATAAAGTAGTCTTCAGAGGCTATTTCCAGAAAATTCAAGATATACTTATTTGCCAAGTATATGTCTTTAATATATAATATTTTAATCAAAATTGTTAGAGCCATTGTTTAGAAAATCAAAATTTTCGAAATTTTTTTCATGTGAAGGGTAGTTGGGGCTGGGGGGAATTTCTTGAAAATCTTCGTGTCGCATCGTTGGAAGATATGGAACTTAAATACCAAGTTTGGTATTTAACGGTCTTTTCGTTTTTGAGCTATGCTCTCCACAGACACACACATAGGTATACCCAGACAGACACATACACACAACGGACATTTTTCTAAAAATGCTTTTTTTGGATTCAGGTGGTTTCAAAACATGTATTTCCGGTGAAATCTCGGTAGTGAATTTTTTGGTACAATGCAATACCTTCTCTATACACTATGTACATAGTACGTATAGAGAAAATAAAAAATCTGATGTGTTACACTCACATGACTTTCTCTAGCTGCTCTACAAACCTACAAAAGATTATTCTTCTTTATACAGAATGCTAATCGAGATAAATATTAGCAGAACTTTATTACTTAGTTCGTAATAAGTAGAAGAGAATAAGGGAATGCGCTATGCTAAAATTATTGTCAAATGTTTTAATAGTTATTGTTATGTGATTGTCATTGCAAATCCCTTCTTTGCTTGGCCAGGAGTAGAACAAAAGAAAAACAGACACTTCCTGTCTGAGACAAGTTTAAGTACTTCACAATTAAAACCAATAACAAGGAATATCCCTAAAACGGTTACCTCCACAACAAAAACATAAAGGACATAAATTGTGTATTTTGTCGTGATGTACATTTTCTGTGTAGTGAGTTTTTTCTATCTCTTACGGTTTAGCAGTTAAGCAAAATTCATCCAGAATAAAGAGGTCTTAAGAGGCTATTCCCCAAAAATTCGAGATATACATTTTATTTCGGACATAAATAATTTTAATAAACGGGATTTTAATCAAAATCGTTAGAGCCATTTTTAAGAAAATCAAAATTTTCGAAATTTGTTCCATGTAAAGGGTAGTTTTTAGTAAGGGGATTTTTTTTAAATCTTCGTGTCGCATCCTTGGAAGATACTAAACCTAAATACCAAGTTTGGTATTTAACGGTCTTTTCGTTTTCGGGGTATGCTGTCCACAATCACACAGACAGACAGACACACACACGGACCTTTTTTAAAAATGTTTTTTTCGGACTCAGGGGACCCCAAAACATATATTTCCGGCGAAATCTCGGAATCGAATTTTTGGGTGCATTACAATACCTTCTCTATCCCTATGTACATTGTACATATGGGGCTAGAGAAAGTAAAAAAGCTTATTGTTCTACCTGCTTCTTGATAAACGAGATAAACGTTAGTATAAATATTATTGTTAATGATGTTCTTACGAAAGCATATTCTTCTATGTACTTCAAGATAATCCAGACAAGCTTTAGCATATATGTAAATGCTATTTTTACAAAAGCTTATTCTTCTACTTCAAGATATTCGAGGTATATATTAGCAGAAATTGTTTTAATACCTGCTTTCTTGTAAGTAGAAGGGAAATAAGAGAATACACTAGAATAAAGCGATAGTCAAATCTTTTAAAAGCTGGTTGCAGTGTGGTTGAAATTCTGTTCTCTTAGCACGCCCAAAAATAAAGCAAAAAAAAAAAAAAAAAACAGACATGACATATTTAAGAATTTTGAAGTTGAAACGAATAACAATGAATATATCGGAATCGAATTTTTGGGTGGATTCAGTATTTTCTTTGCCTATGAATGATGTAGTACGTAGAGGAACTAAAATATTGCTTTAGCTATAGGAAATAATAGCATTCGTTTTTACCGTAATTCTTGGAATTGTTCATGAATGGATTACATCCTCTTATATAACCAAAATATGTAATTAATGTATATATTGATTATGTCAAAGAACAAGTTGGTGCCGCAGAAATGCAGGCGACTTGCATTCCGGGGGTCGTGGGTTTGATTTCTCTTGGCGATCATCGTTCTATTTCGAGGATTTTCTCGAGAGGCTAATTCCTTACTCGAATTCTCCAGGTAAATTTAATGCAATATTTGACATAAAACTAAGTTGAAAAATAAATGACAATAGGAATGGGAATAGATGGACAGAGGAAGAAGAGTAAATATCATTTAATAACGTACATGCAAGATTACAATTATATCTCACACAGCCCACCAAAGGTCTTTACTTTGCTCCATTCACGTGACTCTCTTATACATTTCTGAGAAAATCTATTTTTAAAAGGCTTATTCCTCTGTCTACTTCATGCTAATCGAGATAAACAGCAGAATTGTCTTATTACTTACCTTCTTGTAAGTAGAAGAGAAATAAGGAAGTACACTAGGCTAAAGCGATAGTCAAAAATTTTAAAAGCTAGTTGCATGTGATTGAAATCTATTTCTTTGCAATGCCATGGGTTTAACATTTTCCGTATGAGAAAAGATCAAGTGTTTTAAAATTGAAATCAATATCAAGGAATATTTCACAAATGGTCCATCTCGAGAAAGAAATGTATATGACATAAATTGTGTGCGGTAAGTTTTTGTCTATCTCTTTGTTTACCAGTTATACAAAATTCATGGAGAATAAAGAGGTCTTCAGAGGCTATTTCGAGAAAATTCAAGATATGTATTTTATTTATCATGTAAATATGTTTAATATAAGCTGTTTTAATTAAAATTGTTAGAGCCATTTTTGATAAAATCAAAATTTTCTAATTTTTACTTTTTCTAGGCCTATATGTACAATGTACATAGGGATAGAGAAGTATTATACTCCACCAAAAAATTCGATACCGAGATTTCAACGGAAATACATGTTTTAGGACCCCCTGTATCCAAAAAAAACATTTTCAGGAAAAGATCAGTGCATGTGGGTGTGTGTGTGTCCGTGTGTCTGTGAACACGATAACTCAAAAACGAAAAGTAGCTAAAATACCAAACTTGGTATTCAAGTTTACTATCTTCCAGGGATGAGACACGAAGATTTTGAGAAAAATTCCCCCAACCCAAACTACCCTTTACATGGAACTTTTTTCGAAAATTTTTATTTTCCTAAAAATGGCTCTAACGATTTTGATTAAAATATCATATATCAAAGATATTTACCTAACAAATAAAATGTATATCTTGAATTTTCTGGGAATAGCTTCTGAAGACCTGTTTATTCTGGATGAATTTTGCTTAATTTGGCATAAATAGTAAACCGTAAGAGATAGACAAAAATTTGCTATAAAAAATTTAGGGCTTGTTAAACTACACAAGTTATGTTATACATTTTTCTCGTGGAGCTTACCGTTTTTGAGGCATTCATTGTTATTAGTTTCAGTTGTGAAGTACTTATACTTGTCTCAAACGGGAATGTCCGTTTCTCTTTTGTTCTACTCCTGGCCAAGAAAAGAAAGGATTTGTAATGACAATCACACAACGACAACTTTTAAAAATTTGACTATTGGTTTAGCCTAGTGTATTCCCTTATTTTCTTCCTACTTATACGGAGCTAAATAATAAGAACATTGTGCTAATGAGTACCTCGATTAGCAAGGTGCAGAGAGAAGAAGAATCTTATGTATGAAGTTTGTAGAACAGCTAGAGAAAGTCATGTGAGTGTAACACATCAGATGTTTTCCCATATAGCGAGTATTTTCCTGTCTTTTCGTTTTTGAGTTATTGTGTTTGCGGACATACACATGTAGTTTTTTCAATTTTTTTATTCCGCGGACCTCAAAACATGTATTTCTGTATAATGTCTGTATGCAACTTTTAAGTGGAATACACATCAGATTTTTTTGGATACAGGGGAACCTGAAACGAGTATTTACGGTATCGAGTTGTTGGGTGCAACTCTATGCACTATGTACATAGTACGTGTAGAGAAAGTAAAAGGTTGTTAAAGTACACGACAGTACCAAACACCAGCTTTGCGAAGCTCGCCACACAGCAGCAAGGACAAAAAGATAACATCCCAGAACTTAACGTTTCCTTATCACACTTTCACATGTCCAGACGATGAGGGATTATGGGTAACCGAGCGATCCGTTTTTGTTTCCTTTTTGCTATTCTTTGTGTGCCCTTACATGCCTTCCTTTGTTTCTCATCTCTGGATTCTAGGTCCAACGATCACAGGGAGATTGGTTTCCGTGTTGCTGGATTCCCCCTGGAGGAACAGACAGTTAGGCCACCAGCGTGACAGCAGTGTACATTCGCTTCCTATCTCAAATGACCAGATCAGTCTAAACAACACCGATACTTTTATCTAATTTGGAAATTAAACGCAAAAAAATCTATCAACCAATTATGAAAATTATGCTCAATGCACCTCGTTTCGTAAATATTTTATCCACAACCGGATTTATAAAAATCTGATATATTCCATTCACATGCCTATCTCCATCTCGGAGCAAACTATTGTTAAAAAGCTTATTCTTATATCTATTTCATTAGCAGAAATGATAAAGGAATACAGCGATAGACAAAATCTTAAAAGCTGGTTGCCATGGGGTTGAAATCCGTTTTTGTATGGCCAAGAGTTTTCAAATTCTCGTATGAGAAAAGTGTTTAAAAGTGAAATCAATAACAAGGAATATCTCGTAAATGGTTAACTCTAAGAAAAAATATATACCGACATAGATTGTGTGTTTTAATAAGAACTCCATATTTTGTGTAGTAAGTTTTTCTCTGTCTCTTACGGTTCACCAGTTATGCAGAATTCATTCAGAATGGAGAGATCTTTGAATACTATTCCGAGAAATTCAAGATAAAGGTTTTATTTGTGATATAAACATCTTTAGTACACGGTGTTTTAATTAAAATCGTTAGAGCCATTTTTGAGAAAATCAAAATTTTCGATTTTTTTTCCATTTAAAGGGTTACTGGGGTGGGGGATTTTCTTGAAAAGCTTTGTGTCGCATCCTTGGAAGATACTGATTTTAAATACCAAGTTTGGTACTTAACGGACTTTTCGTTTTTGAGCTATGCTGCCCACAGGCACTCACAGGGACATTTTTCTAAGAATGCTTTTTTTTTTTGGATTCAGGGGACCCAAAACATGTATTTCCGGTGATATCTCGGTATGGAATTTTTGGGTGCAATACAATACCTTCTCTATACACTATGTATATAGTACGTGTAGAGAATGTAAAAGTGTATATGACATAATTTGTGTGTTTTAATGAGATCTACATATTTTGTGTAGTAAGTTTTCTCTAAATCTTACGGTTTAAAAGTTATGCAAAATACATCCAGAATGGAGAGGTCTTTGAAGGCCATTCCTAAATATACGCTTTGTTTGTGATGTAGATTCTTTAATATGCAGTATTTTAGCAAAGATCGTTAGAGTCATTTTTGAGAACTTCTGCAAAACGTAGATTCAAGCAAAATCTTTTAATCTTTTGTAAAAGATTTTGCTTGTAGAACAGCTAGAGAACGTCATTTGAATAGAGCACATCAGATTTTTTTACCCGAGAGTCTCAAAATGTGTAATTAGAGTGAAATTTCGGTTTCAAAATTTTGGATGAAGTACAATGCTTCTCCTAGTCAGCATATTAGGATGAATTCTAAATTCAAAATCATTTTTCTGGAATGTCTATTTGAATGTGCAACAAATATTGACAGTTAAAACGACTTTGTACACAACTGAAGGGTCAACAGCTTCCTGTGAGCATAAACTCCTTACTTTCTCTACACGTTACTATGTACATAGTATATAGAGAATGTATTGTAATGCACCCAAAAATTCCATGCCGAGATTTCACCGGAAATATATGTTTTGAGACCCCTGAATCCAAAAAAAAAAAAAAATATGCATTTTTAGAAAAATGTTCATGTGTGTGTCTGATATATAAGTTTGGTATCTTCCAAGGATGCGACACGAAGATTTTCAATAAAACCCCCGCTCACCCAACAACCCTTTACGTGACAAAATTTTCGGAAATTTTTATTTTCTTAAAAATGGCTCAACGATTTTAATTAAAATACCGTATGTCAAAGATATTTACCTGACAAATAAAATGTATATCTTGAATTTTCTGGGAATAGCCTCTGAAGACTACTTTATTCTGCATGAATTTTGCGGAATTTTGCATAACTGCTAAACCATAAGACATGGACAAAAACTTACAACACAGGAAATGTAGAGCACATTAAAACACACTATTTATGTTGTATACATTTCTTTTGTGGAGTTGATAGTTTTTAAGATAATCCTGGTTTTTGTTTCAACTTTGAAAAATGTATATTTTTCTCATACGGAATTTGTCAACTCCTGTCCATAGAAACAAAGGAAATTCGGTCACAGAGCAAACAGGTTTTGACTATCACTTTAACCTATGGTACTCCTTTTCGCTTCTACTTACAAGGAAACAAGTAATAAGACTATTTCTGCTATTTTTTTCTGATTAGCATGCAGTATATAGAAGCATAAGCTTTTTAACAATAATTTGTTGTAGAGATGTAGCGAAAGCCATGTGAATGGAACACATAGTGTTTTGAGTTGTTTAACACTCATTAACTTTATCAAGGTATATTACGGGATAACACGGTTCAGTAGTGATGGAAGACTACTTGTTAGATGTGGGGGCGTGGTGGAAACGCGCCCAAACAAGCCTTGATACTTGCTGCTGGCGGTGGGCGACAACTGCAGCGTCTTGTGAGGTTGAAGGGTACGTCTCTATTTAGATCTAGCATGGAGGAAAATGGCTCCACAGAGCCACTGCACTGAAAGTTGCCCTAGCCTCACTCCACTACCCATTCTTTCCCCTTCTCCACCTGTGCTTCAAATCGTCTCATGCAGTGGCGGATGTAACTTTGAACTCGCGACGCAGAGTGCCAGATAGAATATTTTGTGACTGACAAACCAAATAAATCATAAGAAGATATCATAAGTAATACCACGAGTGTTGTCATCTTGTCGATAATTCACGACCTGAGCGAAGCGACGCGAGTCAATTGTCCTAAGAGATGAAAACACGAGTTGTATTTGATAAGACAATTCAGCGAAATAGACTATTAATAATTTATAATATATAGGAAGGGAGATTTTATCAGGTTATGATTGCAATACTTATATTTGCCCTCAAATATAGACGACGCATCGACCATGTTTATTTACCGATTGTGTTTTTTTTTTCTTTCTTTCTTCACTGCTTCCTGGATTATAATATGGCCGACCATGCCTATACCTAAAGTACAAATACCGATAGCAACAATAAAAATCTGATGTGTTCCATTCACATGGCTTTCTCTACATATCTGCAACAAATTATTGTTATAAAGCTCTTACTTCTTTTTACTTCATGCTAATCGAGAAATAATTAACAGAAATAGTCTTATTACTTGTTTCCTTGTAAGCAGAAGGGAAACAAGGGAGTACCATAGGTTTAAGTGATAGTCGAAAGCTGGTTGGCTTTGTGACTGAAACTCCTTTGTTTGTATGGACAGGAGTTGACAAATTCCTGAATGAGAAAAGTATAAGCTTTTCATAGCTGAAAACAAAAACAAGGGATATCTTAAAGACGATAAACTCCACAAAAAATGAAGATAACATAAATTGTGTGTTTTAATGTGCTCTACATTTTCTGTGTGGTAAGTTTTGGTCCATCTCTTACGGTTTAGCAGTTATGCAAAAATCCGTAAAATTCATCCAGAATAAAGCAGTCTTCAGAGGCTATTCCCAGAAAATTCAAGATATCCATTTTATTTGTCAAATAACTTAAATTTATGAGATTTTAACCAAAATCGTTAAAGCCATTTTTTAGAAAATCAAAATTTTCGAACTTCTTTCAATGTAAAGGGTAGTTGGGGGTGGGGGGTTTTCTTGAAAATCTTCGTGTCGCATTCTTGGAAGATACCAAACCTAAATACCAAGTTTGTGTTTTAACAGTATTTTCATTTTTGAGCTATGCTGCCCACAGATACACACACACACGGATATTTTTCTTAAAATTCTTTTTTTGGGTTCAGGGAGTCTGAAAATATATATTTCCGGTGAAATCTCGTTATCGAATTTTTGGGTGCAATACACTACCTTCTCTATACACTATGTACATAGTACGTATAGAGAAAGTAAAAATAGGGAACATTTATTTTATTTCATCTTTTAATAACTAATACATAAAATGAAAACAAACGTTATTTTATTTGAGGTCATTGCACTCATCTCATACGTAAGAAATACAAATAATGATTATTTGAACTAAATGCATTATGAATTAGATAAAACGTTAAATAAAGCTTGTAACTGAATTCACTGAAAGTACAATTGTGGAACTTACAGTTATTAAAAGTGAAGATTGCCTGACCGGATTGTCACCTTGTTACCGATAACAGGAGATTAAACAACCGAACGTCAGGTGCGACAAGATTTCAAAGAAATGAACATCAGCTGCGATAAGATGTTTCGACAATATCGCTCCAGTCAGATGACCGCGATTGGTTGAAACTACCTGATCTCAGCCTTTGCATTGGTGCTTTAATAGTTGACCTAAATAGTCATTCAAATACACAATAGTCTCATCTTGTCACATTATAAATAGTAAAGGAAAATGAACCTGTTTCGTGGCTCAGTTTCTGAGTGTGGTTGGCAAAACTCGAATTTTGCTTCTCTATATCTCTATACATGCTGTAAAATATATGTATGGATTTTCAAGTGTAAACGTTTAGAAATAATGATGATATTAACAGCAATAAAAACAATATATTGTTTGCTGATAAGATGGTCCCTACCCAGGATGCTGAAGATGGTGATAGAATATAAATATTAAAGATATGATGTGATCCATTCACATTATTTTCTCTACCTGTTGCCCAAAAACAAACTTCCTACAAAAGATTATTCCTTTATCCATACTAATTGAGATATCCCTTAGAAGAAATTGTCTTATTACTTTCTTTCTATGAGTAGAAGAGAATTAAGGGAGCACACTAGGCTAAAGCGATAGTCAAATCTTTTAAAATATAGCTGCTATGCAATTAATATTGAAATTCGGCTCTGTTTCCATGGCCACGAGTAAAACAAAAGAGATATGATACGAATGAAGATTCCTGTATGAGAAAAGATTAAATACTTTAAAATGTAAAACAATAATAGGGAATATCTCTGAAATGGTTAGCTCTATAGTAAAAAAAACTGACGTGTTCTATTCACATGGGTTTCTCTACAACTCTGCAACAAACTTTTGTTAAAACGCTTAAGCTTCCATCTACTTCATGCTAAACGAGAAAAAATTAGCAGAAATAGTTTTATTATTTGTACCATAGGTTAAAGTGATAGTCAAAGGCTGGTTGCTATGTGACTGAAGTTCCTCTGTTTGGACAGGAGTTGACAAATTCCTGTATGAGAAAAGTACAAGTTTTTCAAAGCTGAAACCAAAAACAAGGAATATCTCAAAAACGATCAACTTCACGAAAAAAACGTATATAGCATAAATTGTGTGTTTTAATGTGCTCTAAATACTTGTGTGGTAGGTTTTTGTCTATATCTTATGATTTACCAGTTATGCAAAATTCCGCAAAATTAATGCAGAATAAAGTAGTCTTTAGAGGCTATTCCCAGAAAATTCAAGGTATACATTTTATTTGTCAGGTAAATGTCTTTAATGTATAATATTTAATCAAAATCGTGAGGACCATTTTTGAGAAAATCAAAATTTTAGAAACATTTTCCATGTAAGGGGTAGCCGAGGGTGGGGGATTTTTTTTTAAAATCTTCATATCGCATTCTTGGAAGATAAACTTAAATAACAAGTTGCCGGTCCCCATGGCCGCGCTCGCCAAGGCGTCCCGCTTTGGTGCTTCGTAGCGCTGGGGATCGTGGGTTCGAGTCCCGCCTTGGGCATGGGTGTTATATGTTTTTGTTTATGTATGTGTTGTAACAGTAAAAGAAACAGCAATCCAGTAATAATACAGAAAAACAAGGTAAAAAAGGTAAATTAAAGTAGGGTATACAGTAAAAAAAAAAAGTTTGGTATTTAACAATGTATTTGTTTTTGAGCTATGCTGTCCACAGACACACACACACACACACACACACACACACACACACTCAGACAGACAAACACACACACTAAATCCTTTTTTCCGCTAATTAAAGAAAGATTGAAAATTAATCTGCACACATTTCCAGAAATTACAGCCATTTTGTCAGGCCTTAGGAAAACTAAATCCTATTGACATCGATTACATATAATAGACGACCCAATGTGCGAATGTAACAGAGTCCAACAGACAGTTGACCATCTAACATACGACTGCATAAACATAGAACATCAGAGAGCAATATTAATCAAAGAGGTTATTCAGAATGGAGATGCCTGACCTGTCAGTAATCAGCAGCTAATATTCCGACGTTTACGAAGTTTTTACAAATATATTAAATCCATGGATATCTAAACCAAATAGATTTATAAATAAATTGTATAATTAATATGTACTAATTTTGAGCACAGAGTAATTTTAAAAATAAATGAAACAGTCAAATGTAGTAATAGTTTATTTCTAAAACAACATTTAAGTTTATATTATTATTATTTATTGTAATAATTATCATTATATTATAATGACAAACAAGTGTAAAAACTTGTGTGTTGATAGCATTTACTAGTGTCACAAGCATGTAATGTTATCGTTGTAACGGGGCATGCAGATGAATATATAATAAACAAACAAAAAACACGGACCTTTTTCCAAAAATTCAGTGGGACCCAAAACATGTATTTCTAGTGAAATCTAGACATCGAATTTTTGGGTGCAATTTTTCCGAAATGGTCGAAATTATATAGGCGTATCCTAAGCTTATTATAGCCGGAGACGCTAGTTCAAAAATCAATACTCAAAGTGGATAGTATGAAATAAATTATTCCAGTGCCTTTAGTGCCAGTATTTCAATTGAAAAGGGATTCCCAGTATAATGCAGTTGAACACCGACAGTAAAAGGAGAAACAAAGAATGCCAGGATAATTAAAATTTAGCTGTGCCATTCGTGTTTACTGTCCTCGTAAGTTGAACCCATAAGGAAGAAAAAAATAAAAAAAATAAACCCTTGACTTCCATTTTCTGTTTTAGTTTATATTTGTATTTTTAAGCTCTCTTCGGGGGCTATGTCACGAATATATAAAAGCGAAGGACGCACCCTTTAGTCTCCTAAAAGCCACCACCCCACCTGATGTAGTGTACAAACAATATATCTGGCTTGGGATGCTGCATCCTCTACCCTCAAGTAAGAGGGTGTTATTGCTTGTGTTGTTTATAATGAGGGAGTCTCCTCGTTTCTTTCACTAAACACGTGTTAAAAGAATAGTAAAAAGCAAAGCATCGTATAATGGGGCTTCTCTTCAGCAAAGGGTTGTTTGCTCTCAACCCTAACGCTTTTTGATACAGCTACCTGATGCACACGTGGTAGAAATTAGCAAGGTAAACAGGTCTGATGACTTAAAAATGCTGCTTTCTTTGTGCACCAATACAAAATGTTATTCGCGAATTAAAAGCATGTGGAGAATAAAAAGCGAAACGTGCCAAAAATTACATTTTGATGTATTTATTTATTTTTTTTTACTGCCATAATTTCACAGGAAATATATGCTTTGAGCTCCCATGAAGAGAACGTCTTAAGGGTTCCATTAGCAACGCTTTCTCAAAGTATTCTTACAAAAGATTATTTTATCTATATCATAGACATTATCTGAATGTTATTATTACTTAGTTACTTATAAGTAGAATGAAAATAACAGAATACACTAGGCTAAAGCGATAGTTTAAAAGCTATATGATTCTTTGCATGGCCCGGTGTAAAACAAAAGAAACACGTACGACTTCCGGTTTGAGAAAAATATAAGTACTTTAAAATTAAAACCAATAACACAGAATATTTCGGAAACTGTTAACTCTGCTACAAAAACGTAAAGAGCTTAAAGTATATGTTTTGATAAGATATACAACTTAGGTATAATATGATTTTTATTTTCTCTATACGTACTATGTACATAGTGTATAGAGAAGCTATTGCACCCCACCCAAAAATTCGATACCGAGATTTCACCGAAAATATATGTTTTATGGTCCCCTGTGCCACACCAAAAAAACATGTTTGGAAAAAGGTCCGTGTGTGTGAGTGTGTGTGTATGTGTGTCCGTGGGTCTGTGAAAAACGATAACTCAAAAACGAAAAGTCGGTAAAATACCAAACTTGCTATTTAAGTTTAGTTACTTCTAGGGATGCGACACGAAGATTTTGAGAAAAGTCCCCCCACCCCAAACTACCCTTTACATGGAACTTTTTTCGAAAATTTTGATTTTATCAAAAATTGCTCTAACGATTTTGATTAAAATATCATATATTAAAGATATTTACCTGACAAATAAAATGTATATATTGAATTTTCTGGGAATAGCCTCTGAAGACCTCTTTATTCTGCTTTTAAAAACCTTATATTTAGGTATCTCATACAGGAATGTGTGAACTCATGTCCATACAAACAAAGGAACTTCAGTCACATAGCAACCAGCTTTTGACTATCACTTTAACCTATGGTACTCCCTTATTTCCCTTCTACTTACAAGGAAACAAGTAGTAAGACCATTTCTGCTAATTTTTTCTCGATTAGCATAGATGCATAAGATTTTTAACAATACTTTGTTGCAGAGGTACAGAGAAAGTCATGTGAATGGAACGCATCATATTTTTTGTGTATTAAACCACAATATGCATTACTTTGTAGTTGAAAGATACTCTATTGACATTGCGTAATTTATTCAAATAGGGATAAATTTCATGGCTATACTGGAAATAGTGATTGGTTAAAATAAATGTCCCTATGTCGTAGCTGATATGGACACAGTTATTATGAGTGTCGCCACCTGGCGCAATGTTAGTAATTTACAAGTTCCGGTTATTGATAATCGTCGTCACAGGATTATCCCCATTTTATATAACCTTGCCATTACAGGAATGTGGGCTAATTTCTCATTTATTGAGTATGGTTCTTGAATACATAATATGCCAATTTTGGAATCCTCAAAAACCATTTTAAACTACATCACCAACTTGCTTCTTAGGGCATTTATTAGAGTCGCCTAAGTCTGCCATGTTGTCTTTTTAATAAAATGTATCCTCTATTTGCAAAGTGGTGCTTTTTACTTTCTCTACACGTACTATGTACATAGAGTATAGAAAAGATATTGTAATGCACCCAAAAATTCGATACCGAGATTTTACCGGAAATACATGTTTTGGGTCCCCTGAATCCATAAAAAGCACTCTTGGAAAAATATCTCTGTGTGTGTGTGTGTGTGTGTGTGTGTGTGTGTGTGTGTGTGTGTGTCTGTGGACAGGATAGTTCAAAAAAGAAAAGACCGTTAAATACAAAACTTGATATTTAAGTTTGATATCTTCCTAGGATGCGACACGAAGATTTTCAACAAAATTCCCCCACCCCAATCAACCATTTACATGGAAAAAATTTCGAAAATTGTTATTTTCTCAAAAATGGCTGTAACGATTTTGATTAAAATATCTTATATTTAAGATATTTACATGCCAAATAAAATGTATATCTTGAATTTTCTGGGAATAGCCTCTAAAGACCTTTTTATTCTGAAGGATTTTTATTGAATTTTGCATAACTGGCAAAACATAAGAGATAGACAAAAAATTAACACACAAAAAATGTAGAGCATGTTGAAACTCACAACTTATGTCATATACAGTTTTTCGTGGAGTTGATCGTTTTTGAGATGTTCTTTGTTATTGGTTTCAGCTTTAAAAAACATACTTTTCTCATTCAGGATTTTGTTGATTCCTGTCCATTCAAACAAAGGAACTTTAGTCACATAGCAAACAGCTTTTGACTATAACTTTAACCTATGGTACTCCCTTCTTTCGCTTCTATTAACAGGGAAGCAAGTAATAAGACTATTTCTGCTATTTTTCTCGATTAGCATGAAGTAAATAGAAGCATAATCTTTTTAACAACAATTTGTTGCAGAGATGTAGAGAAAGTCATGTGAATGGTACACATCAGGTTTTTTATTTTGAATTCCCATTTCCGTGCTAATTTGATTAATTTGATTAATTCTGGGTCTTGGCCTTAATTCTTGCTCGTATGTGTGAGTTCTCTGTCTGTATTTCTAAATCATTAGACGGCCCATGGCATCCTATGCTGTCGGTCTGTATGCCGACACTTATTCCGGTTTTATTATAGTTTAATTTACGTTTATGTTCTATAAGTCTTTCCAAATTTGTTCTTAATCTGTTTGGAGTGTTTCTTCGAGGTTTCCTAATCTTATAAAAGCTATACGAACTAAGCATATTCGTTTTTTGATATTGTTTTCAATTTTAAACGGGACGATGCTAAGCGATTCGAAACTCAATTGTTCAAGATGGCAACCAGCTTTTAAAAGATTTTACCATCGTTTTGGCCTAGTGCAACCTTTACTTCCCTTCTAAGAAACTAATTAATGTTTTCCACCCAAAAATTCCATACTCATATTTCACGCAAATACATGTTTTGAGGACCCCTGAATCAAATTCTTACGGGTTCTATTCGTATGTTTTTCTCTACCAAAGTTTCTTACAAAACCTTATTCTAATATCTACTTCAAACTAATCAAGATAAACGTTAGCAGAATTTGTCTTTATTATTTGCTTCCCTGTAGGTTGCCATGTGATTGAAATCCGTTTCTTTGCATGGCCAGGGGTTTACAAATTCAAGAAGGAGAGAAGTATTTTAAAACTGAAACCGTAACAAGAAATGTCTTTTAAATGGTCAACTCCACAAAAAAATTAGAATTATCTCTGTATATAATTACGTAATATGTATGCTTTAACAAGATCTACATTCTTTGTGGTTTAAGTTTGTTTCTAACTCTTACGGTTTACCAGTTACGGAAAATTCAGTAAAATTCATCCAGAATAAGAGGTCTTCAGAGGTTAATCCCAAAAATTCAAGATATACATTTTATTTTTCATGTGAATATCTTTGATTAATTATATTGTATTTTAATCAAAAACGTTAAAGCCATTTTTGAGAAAATCAAAATTTTCGAAATGTTTTCCATGTAATCTTCGTGTCGCATCCTTGGAGGATATTAAACTCAAATACCAAGTTTGGTATTTTACCGATCTTTCGTTTTTGAGTTATCGTGTTCACACACACACACACACACACACACACACACACACACACAGATATACTTTATTATAAAAATCTAATGTGCTCCATTCACATGACTTTCACTACATCTCTGTAGCAAATTATTGTTAAAAAGCTTATTTGTCTATCTATTTAATGCTAAAACTCTTGCAGAAACGCTCTTAATTAGTTCCTTTATGAGTAGAAGGTAAATAAGGGTATACACTAGGTTAAACCAATAGTCAAATGTTTTAACATTTGGTTGCTATGGAATTGAAAGCCGTTTCTTTGCGTGGCCGGAAGTTGACAACTTCCCGTATGAAAAAAAGTTTAAATATTTTAAAACTGAAATCAATAATAAGAAATTTCTCGAAAACGACTAACTCCACGAAAAAAATTTATGTCATAAGTTTTATCGAGATCTACATTTTTTGTGTAGTAAGTTTTTGTCTATCTCTTGCGGTTTACCAGTTACAAAAAATTCAGTAAAATACATCCAGAATAAAGACGTCTTCAGAGGCTATTCCCAAAAAATTCAAGATATACATTTAATTTTCATGTGAATATTTTAATATAAGTATACGGTATTTTAATCAAAGTAGTTAGAGCAATCTTTGTGAAAATCAAAATTTTCTGTTTTTTTTTCTCAAAATCTTCGTGTCGCATCCTTGGAAGATATTAAACTTAAATGCCAAGTTTGATATTTTACCGACTTTTCGTTTTTGAGTTATCGTGTTCACAGACACACATAAATCTTTTTCTAAAAATAGTTCTTTGGGGAACGCTAAAACGTGTATTTCCAGTGAAATGGGTAGCAAAAGGGAAGTCATAATCACTACATGGGTTGGTGCCACATTATACACTATGGGCAGGCGTTTGCCCTAGGGCGTGTTTTATTCGTGGTGCTTTTGTTTGTATTCAGTTGGCTGAGTCTATGCTCTTGGAGTTACCCTGTAGTTCCGGACCTCGCCACCACTAACAGCAATCAGACGTGTTTATATACTAAACTGAAGAACACTATTTCATCCGTGAGAGTAGCAGTTTTTCAACTGCTACATATTTATGCAACAATCTACCTATAACAGTTAGTTGTTATCTAATGCAAATTATGTTTTTACAACGTTTGACATAAATTTCATATACTCTTAAGAGCAAAAATATATACAAGTATATTGCTGCTATACAGTAATATAGAATCAGAAGCTTATCCGGTATTATGATAGGTAGAAAAAAGTTATATTTCTGAGAGAGAAAAAAAAAAAAACATATTAAGCGACAGTTTTTTGATCCAGGGAGAAATTTTCGGAACGAGCCATCAGGAGAGTTCTGAAATCTCGCAGTTTAAAAAAGAAAGTTTTATAGAAAGTGCCATACATAATTTGTTCCAATACTACTTCAAAAGTATGCCATTGTGCCTGAAAGATGTAAATTTTAATTTCTTTACGCGTACTATGCCCAGATTTCACCGGAAATATATTTTTTTGAGATCCTTTTTGTCCAAAAAAAAAATAAAGAAGCATTTTTAGAAAAAATGCCCGTATGTGTGTGTGTGTGTGTGTGTCTGGGGACAAAATAGATCAAAACTGAAAAGACCTTTAAATATCAAACTTTGTATTTAAGTTTAGTATCTCCCAAGGACGCACACGAAGATTTCCAAGATAAGCCCCCAACCCCAAACTATCGTTTACATGGAAAAATGTTCGATAATTTTTATCCTCTCAAAAATGCCTTTGACGATTTTGATTAAAATACTGAAGACATTTAGATGACAAATAAAATGTATATCTTGAATTTCCGGAGAACCTCTTTATTCTGGATGAATTTTACTGAATTTTGCATTACTGGTAAACCGCAAGATATACCTAGACAACAAAAATTGGCCACAGCTTTAAAACACTTATAGTTTCTTCAAATGGGAATTTGTCAAATCCTGGGCATACAAACAATGGAATTTCAATCATATGGTAATAGCCTTGCGAAGAGTAATAACACCATTTCTGGTAATTTGATCTCGATCACCATTAAGTAAATAGAAGAATAAGCTTTTTAACAACAATTTGTTGACTCGCATAGGTAGTGTGGTGGTAGCGTGTCTGCTTCATGTTCAACAGGTCGTGAGTTCGAATCTTTCTTAGGGTGAGTTACCCGGATAAGGTTTTTTTCGGGGTTTTACCTTATCCTGAGAAGACGAATGTCGAGTAACTTTAAGCTCCGTGGATCCCGAGATCATTTGAGCATCATTTCACCAATTTCATTCATCGTCCGATATGACCAACCAAGTTAAAGGATGTTAAGCTAAAAAAAAAAAAAAATATTTGTTACAGAGATGCAGAGAAAGTCATGTGAATGGAACTCATCAGACCTTTTTTCTTTTTTTTTCTTTTTGTAGTGTTAGTCGTTTACAAATTATTCCATGTTGTTAGTTTCAATTTTAAGCTACTTAAGCTTTTCTCAGGTAGGAAGTCTTTTGGTTTCATCTCTTTGGTTTTACTCCAGGGAATGTAAAAGAGAACTGAATTTCAATTGTTCAACATTGCGATAGCTTTTACGATATTTGACTATCTATTTAGCCTAGTGTAGCCACTTGTTTCTCTTCTGTTTAGGAGGAAATAAATAATGAGACTAATTCTGTTAATGTTTACCTTGATTAGTATGCAGTAGATAGAAGGACAAGCTTTTGTAAGATTAATTTCTCGTAGAATTGGTAGAGAAAGTCATGTCGATGGAACGCAGAAGTATTTTGCATAAACTCATTCTTACTAACTCCACCGTTAGTTATCAAGTGAACTTGATCATAAATTCATATTGCATCACGACTTAAAAAATCTCATATTTCATTCATATGACCTTCTCTACTTGTTCTACAACTATTCTTACAAGGGATTGTTCATTTATTTACACCATGCTAATGGAGATAAACATTAACAGAAATTGTCTTATTACTTGCTTCCTTCTAAGCAGAAGGGAATACACTAGGCTAAAAAAAGTCGATACCGGATTTCACCGGAAATACTTATTTTGGATCCACTGAAATCAAAGACGAGCATTTTTAAAAAACGGCATGTGGTTGTGTATATATGTGTATGTGTGTGTGTGTGTGTGTGTGTGTGTGTGTGTGTGTGTGTGTGCTTGTGGACAGCATAACTCAAAAACGATAAGACCGTTGAATGTCAAACTTGGTATTTAAGTTTGGTTTCTTCTAAGGATGAGACACGAAGATTTTTCAAGAAAATCCACCCTCTCCCAACTGCCCTTTACATGGTGAAAATTTTGAAAATTTTGATTTTCTAAAAAATGGCTATAACAGTTTTGATTAAAATATCGTATATTACAGATATTTACCTGACAAATAATATGATTGTCTGGAATTTTCTGGGAATAGCCTCTGAAGACTACTTTATTCTGGATGAATTTTACGTAGTTTTACATAACTGATAAATCGTAAAAGATGGACAAAAACTTACCACACAAAAAATGTATACCATGTTAAAACACACAATTTATGTTATATACATTTTTTCGCGTAGTTGATTGTTTTTTAGATATTCCTTTTTATTGGTTTCAGATTTAAAAAACTTACCTTTCTCATACAGGAATTTTCAAGTCCTGTCCATAGAAGCAAAGGAACTTCAGTCACATAGCAACCAGCTGTTGACTATCACTTTAACCTATGGTACTCTATTATTTTGCTTCTACTTACAAGTAATAAGACCGTTTCTGCTAATTTTTTTCACGTTTAATATGAGGTAAATAGTAGTATTATCTTTTTAACAATAATTAACGTCATAGTTTTACCACTTGTATCATAAAAAACTATTATTGCGTATCATAATTGGTATTTTCCAAATCTCACAGATTCATTAATATAAGCGCTAATATTTGGTTGAGATTAGGCAGGAAGGGACGTACATGCCACGTTCTGCTTTAGAGGGAAGCAGCTCACGTCATTATTAATGAAACTATCAATCAAGTTTAAAGCTGAAAGTGCAATGTTGGTCTACACACAAGGACAAGTTTGAAATGAAGGGATCACCAGAACTTCACACACGCTACCTGAATTTTAAACGGTCATAAAATAACAAATTCCTCATTTTCTCTTCCAGAGTTTCCTCCAAACTTCGGATGTGTTAGCAGTTAGTGAAAATGGAGTGCTAAGAGAAAGCTACTCTCATTTTATGATTATGAAGTTTCAACCTAAAGCACGCTCATCAAATCAGCTGAACTGTAAAAATCTGATGTGTTTCATTTACTTCATGCTTATCGAGAAAAAATTAGCAGAAATATTCTTATTACTTGTTTCCTTGTAAGTAGAAGCGAAATAAAGGAGTAGCATAAGTTAAAGTGATAGTCATATGTGACTGAAGTTCCTTTATTTGTATGGCCATGAGTTGACAAATTCCTGCAAGAGAAAAGTATAAATGTTTCAAAGCTGAAACCAATAAAAAGGGATATCTCAGAAATGATCAACTCCACGAAAAAAAATGTATACAGCATAAACTGTGTATTTTAACGTGCTCTATATTTTGGTGTGGTAAGTTTTTGTTCATCTCCTCCAGTTTAACACTTATGCAAAATTCCGTAAAATCCATCCAGAATAAATTAGTCTTCAGAGACTATTCCCAGAAAATTCAAGATATACATTTTATTTGTCAGGTAAATATCTTTAATATACGATATGTTAATCAAAATCGTTAGAGCCATTTTTGAACCAAAATTTTCGAAAAAGTTCAATGTAAAGGATAGTTGGGGGTGGGGGGACTTTCTTGAAAATCTTCGTGTCGCATCCTTGGAAGATGCCAAACTCCAATACTAAGTTTGGCATTCAACGGTCTTTTCATTTTTGAGCAATGCTGTCCACAAACACACAGACACACACAGATACACACGGACGTTTTTCCATTTTTTTTTTTTTTTTTGGATTCAGGGAGACCTAAAACATGTATTTCTGGTGAAATCTCGGTATCGAATTTTTGGGTGGAATGTAATACCTTCTCTATACACAATTTATGTTGTATACATTTTTCGAAGAGTTGGCCGTTTTTTATATATATTGTTATTAGTTTCAGTTTTAAAATACTTATGCTTTTCTCATACTGGAGTTTATCAACTCCTGGCCGTATAAAGGAACTTCAGTCGCATAGCAACCAGCTTTTGACTATCACTTTAACCTAAAGCACTCCCTTATTTCCCTTCGACTTACAAGGCAGCAAGTAATAAGACCCTTTCTGCTAAGTTTTTTCTCGATTAGCATTAGGTAAATAGAAGATTAAGCTTTTTAACAATAATTTATTGCAGAGATGTAGAGAAAGTCACGTGAACGGAACACTGATTATTTCCCTTCACTATTACCAGTTTTAAATTACAATCGATAGTGGTGTCTAGCAGTCGTGGGTGTTTCGGACTTGTCTACACACTAAATTATAGGCGCCTGTTTTAGTGCATTACGTCAGCGATGACAAATCCTACGTCAGGTGCATGAATGATCAAAAGGTGTCATGGTTATTCATCGCATATAACCGTATTTATTGCTCTCGGCTTCAGAATATAAACGTATATTCTCCTATATCGTCTTAAACACTTTTATTGTCAGGACCATCCGCTTTAAACCCCTAAAACTGAGTTTAATTTTCCAGGAATTTATCTACGAAAGAAGTAGTAAGTGTTTTATGCGGAAGTGTAAAGCAGTTAAACTTACGTCACGTGTGTGGTCCAGCGGAAGTGTAAGGCTATCAAAATCAGAAATATGCATGCAGTGGTGGTTTCTATCTTATGTGTACGGTCACCAATAGGTAAATATAAAGTTGGATTCCTTTTCTGTACGTTAGATGCATATCTTCTCGTGAAAGGAAGGATAACTTTTCAAAATATCCTGATTATAATACCATTAAAATAAAATCACAGGAGCAGAAAACTTTTATTCAAGAGATCAAAGACAATATTCTCGTCATTCTGGTTCCGATTGTTTCTTTTCTCTACACATGCTATGTAGATAGTGTATAGAGAATGTATTGCATTCCACTCAAAAATTCGATATGTTTTGATGGCCCCTAAGTCCGAAAAAAAGCATTTTAAGAAAAATGTGCGCGTCTGTGCGTGTATTTAGTCAGCATGGATCAAAAACGAAATGTCCGTTAAATATCAAATTTGGTATTTCAGTTTGATATCTTCCAAGTATGTGATACGAAGATTTTCAACAAAATCCCACCACTCCCAATTACCATTTACATGGAGAAGTGTTCGAAATGTTTTATTTTCTCAAAAATGGCTCGATTTTTATTAAAATATTGCATATTAAATATATTTACATGAAAAATAGAATGTATACCTTGAATTTTCTTGGAATAGCCTCTGAAGACATCTTTATTCTGGATGAATTTTGTGGAATTTTGCAAAACTGGTACAACTGTAAAAAACAAAAACTTACTTAACAAAAATGTAGATCGTTAAAACACATAACTTATGTTATATACATTTTTTTCGTGAAGTTGGCCGTTTTTTAGATATTCCTTGTTACTGGTTTCAGTTTTAAAACACGCTTTTCTCATACAGGAATTGGTCAACTCATGGCCATACAAACAGAGGAAGTTCAATCAGATAGCAACCAACTTAAAACATTTGTGTATTGCTTTAGCCTACTTTATTATTATATACATTTTGTCATGTAAATATCTTTATAGCATTTTAATAAAAATGTTCAATATTTTTCCACGTAAAGGGTAGTTTGTAATGGGGGGGGGACTTTCCTGAAAATCTTCGTGTCGCACACTTGGAAAATACTAAATTTAAGTACAAAGTTTGGTATTTACCCTTTTATTCAGGGAACCTCAAACATGAATTTCCGGTGGAGTCCCGGCATCGAAGTTTAAGGTGGAATACAATACCTTCTCTACCTATGTTCTACATAGTACTCGGTAAAGAAAGTAAGAAGAAATAGTTAGGAAAATTAGTATAAAAAGCCTTATGAATGAAATATGTCTAATTATTCTTGTGCAGTTCAAGAAATTTAAATCAAAATTAATTGCAAGTTACTGTTCCATCTTCCTTGTTAGTAATGTGTATAATGAGTTAAAGATTGCGCATGCTTGATATGCCTCCCCCTTCACCCTACACTACCAATCGCAACGATTTTGAGATCTCAAGAGCAGCAATTTTCGTTGCGTTCTCTTCAACCCTATGGGTCTAATAGAGTATTTCCCCTCCGGTTTAAACTCCCTGCCAATGATATTTAGTCCCCCTCCATCTTTTCCATTATGAATGAATGAATGGAGGAGTCTGTGCCTGGGTTGTCCAGATAACCCGGAGACGTTCTCTCCCTCCCGGGCAAAGCCCCAATAACAACATTGAGTTGCCTTGTATCTCCCGATCACTCATTTCAGATATTACTTACCTCTCATAATCCAATACGTGCAATGCTAGAGCTGTTTCGCTTCGAGTCGAGGTGTTGCAAATTATCGTCTCAGTAGCATATTTAAGTTGAAACACCAAGACATACATACGAGGGTGGATCGAAAAGTAACGCGCAATCATTTTTTACAAATAAGTTTAATAGTTAAAAAAAAATCACAAACGAACTAGTACTTTTACCTACGTTTTACTTTCTCTATGCGTACTATGTACATAGTGTATAGAGAAGGTATTGCACTCCACCAAAAAATTTCATACTGAGATTTCACCGGAAATATATGTTTTAGCGTCCCTTGTATCAAAAAATGGTATTTTCAGAAAAAGGTCCGTGTGTCTGTGAACACGATAACTCAAAAACGAAAAGTCGGTAAAATACCAAACTTGGTATTTAAGTTTAGTATCTTCCAGGGATGCGACACGAAGACTTTAAGAAAAATCCCCCCACCCTAAACTACCCTTTACATGGAAATTTTTTCGAAAATTATGATTTTCTAAAAAATTGCTCTAACAATTTTGATTAAAATATAATATATTAAAGATATTTACCTGAAAAATAAAATGTATATTTTGAATTTTTTGGGAATAGCCTCTGAAAACTACTTTATTCTGGATCAATTTTACGGAATTTTACATAACTACTAAACCGCAAGAGATACACAAAAACTTACCACACAACAAATGTAGAGCACTTTAAAACACACAATTTATGTTATATACATTTTTTTCGTGGAGTCGATTGTTTTTTAGATATTCCTTGTTTTTGGTTTCAGCTATTAAAAACTTATTTTTCTCATATAGGACTTTGTGAACTCGTATCCATACAAACAAAAGAACTTCAGTAACATAGCAACCAGCTTTACTATCACTTTAACCTTTGGTACTTCATTATTTCGCTTCTACTTATAAGGATGAAGGTAATAAGACTATTTCTGCTAATTTTTTCTCGATTAGCAGGAAGTGAATACAAGCATAAGTTTTTTAAAAATAATTTGTTGTAGAGATGTAGAGAAAGTCATGTGAAGAAACACATCAGATTTTTGACATAGTCACCTACAGTCTCAGAGTCCGTTTCCCTGGAGTATAGCCATCTGCGGACTGCTGATTCCCAAAGCGTTGTCCGGCCAGGAATTTCTTCATGGAACCAAACAGATGAAAGTCCGACGGTGCAAGCTGCTGGAAAGCAGCAGCAATATAGGGGCGAGCATTGTCATGAAGAAGTTTGAAATCGTCAGCATTAATGTTGTGACGCAACTTCACCGAATTTAATGTGGTTTACAGCATTCACAGAGGTCCAGCGTTTAGCAAAGCCCAGCAATAAAACACCACGCATATACCAGAACATTGTCACAAGCACTTCCCTAGTAGAATTGAGTCACTTTGAATGTTTTCTTTACTGGGGAACCACCATGTTTTCTCTCCATACTTGCCTGCTTTGTTTCGCTTAGCTCAACTACATTTTTTGATTTAATTTTTGTGGGGGGATGTAAAAGGAGAGAGGAAGATACAGTGGAAAAGGCGGGACCAAAGGATGGTTAATTGTATTATTATTTTTGTTTGTTTATTTCATGTCATTTTATTGTGTTAATTGCGCCATTGTTGTCAGTCCTATTTCTCGTCTTGGGGAGTTTTGTTCTTTTTGTCGGTGGTGTTTGTAATTTTGTAGAATTAGTCCTCCTCACACCAGCCTAAATCTTAAAGTTAACCACATTGTCAATTCTTCGTAGTGTTGAGTGATAGTCAACAGAGGGACCAACAATATTAGGTGGTAACGATCCTTAAAACACACAATTTATGTAATATACATTTTTTTCGTGGAGTTAACAACTTCTTAGATATTCCTTGTTGTTTGTTGAGTTAACTCCTGTCTCTGCATAGAAACGGATTTCAATCACATGGCAACCGCTTTTAAAATATTTGACTATCGCTTTAGTCTAGTGTACTCTCTTATTTCTCTTATAGTTGCAAGATAACAAGTAGTAAGACAATTACTGAGATTAAAGAAAGTAATATGAATGGAACATATCGGCAAGTAAACTCATACGATGGTCAACTTAAGTTATCATAAACAAGACATCTTAGCAATCGATCTGTGACATAAAACACAAGGGAATTTGATTCCATGCTATCTACAATTCTAGAAGAAAAGTTACTTTCTAGTCGGAATTTCCGTGGCGAATAATGCGTTCAATCGGTGGGAGAGGAGTAAGAAATTAGTCTGGGCTAGAGCCAAACAGGATTTAAAGCTCGGAGACTTGGTGCAAACTACAGGGAAAAACGAACTAATTTTGATTTTCCCTTCCCTATCTGGTGTGTGTGTGGACATTCAATTGACTAACGAAGTCCCTTGTCATTAGCCCAACCAATGCTCCAGCGTCTTCTAAACTCCCTATCTCGGTCTACCCCAAACTTTCACAAGAATTAGGATCTAAAATTTGTGGCAATCACTTCTTCCCCTTTACTCCTGCTTTTCCTTCGTTGACTTCAACCGACCGATCTTCGATAATTCTCAGCGAATGCCTGCAAACAGATTCCATTTAGGAGCAACTAATCAAAATATATTAAGGCCACCGATAACAAAAATCGAGTTATACATGACATCACATAGTTTTCTGCATTCCCCTCAAGATAAAGGCTTCAGAATTCTTCAAAACGTATAACTTATGCTTTAAATAGTACTTTGAAAACAAACGAATAGATTAAATCACATTATTGTAAATTTTACAACATATCTGTAAATATGTCTTTGTAATGTGTTGATATTTATGAAGAGTACATAACACAATAATCATATTTTAGTTTTATATAATTACTAGTAGTAACTATTATGTCAATAATTAGAAAACTATCATCTGACATTACATCTGGGTTACTAAATTTTTATACTCTTTGTGTTTATGTGCATACAAAGAAAAAAAAAAGGAGGTACTTATACTTTTATAGAGCACATTAAGTATAGTGCAGTGGCGTACAGACCTCAAAAGCAAAAGGTGTAATTATGTGTCTCTTTTGTTGTTTTCGTAACCCATGCTTTTAGCACTAGATCTTTATGCATTGTTTTTACTTTCTCTATACGTGCTATATACATAGTGTATAGAGAAGGTGTTGTAATGCACCCAAAAATTCGATACCGAGATTTCACCGGAAATACATGTTTTGAGACCTCCTGAACCAAAAAAAGCATTTTTAGAAAAATGTCCGTGTGTGTGTGTGTCTGTGGGCAGCATAGCTCAAAAACGAAAAGTCCGTTAAAAACCAAACTTGGTATTTAGGTTTGGTATCTTCCAAGGATGCGTACGAAGATTTTAAAGAAATCCCCCCCCCACTCCCAACTAACATTTACATGAAACTTTTTTCGAAAATTTTGATTTTCTAAAAAATGGCTCTAACAATTTTGATTAAAATATCGTATATTAAAGATATTTACCTGAAAACTAAAATGTATATCTTGAATATTCTGGGAATAGCCTCTGAAGAGTACTTTATTCTTGATGAATTTTACGGAATTTTGAATAATTGCTAAACCGTAAGAGATGGACAAAAACTTACTACACGAAAAATGTAGAGCACGTTAAAACACACAATTTATGTTATATATATTTTTTTCGTGGAGTTCATCGTTTTTTTTAGACAGTCTTTGTTTTTGGTTTCTGCTTTGAAATACTGATACTTTTCTCATAGAGGACTTTGTGAACTCGTGTCCATACAAACAAAGGAACTTCAGTCACATAGCAACCAGCTTTTGACTATCACTTTAACCTATGGTAGTCCCTTATTTCGCTTCTACTTACAAGGAAGCAAGTAATAGGACTATTTCTGCTAATTTTTTTTTTTTCTGATTAGCAAGAAGTAAATAGAAGTATAACCTTTTTAAGAATAATTTGTTGCAGGGATATAGAGAAAGTCATGTGAATGGTACACATCAGATCCTTTTCCATAGTATACAAACATATGTATACATGTATATGCCTTGATAAGTTCTATGTTCAGTGGCTTCCTGACCTAAACGAAGCTACAGAATGCTTTCTAATCTAAGCTAATCTAATCTAATGTCCATCAGTGTGATTGAACCAAAGTGTATGAGGACCACTTTCGCCCAAGAAGCTACACAAATTAATGTTAGAAGTTTGACGTATTCCATTCACTTGTCTTTCTGTGCATCTGTGTAGCAAATTATTTTTAAAAATCTGATGTGTTCCATTCACATGACTTTCTCTATATCTCTATAACAAATTATTGTTAATAAGCTTATCTTTTATTTATTTCATGATCGAGAAAAATTAGCAGAAATAGTCTTATTTCTTGCTTTATTGTAAGTAGAAGCGAAATAAGGGAGTACCATAGGTTAAAGTGAAAGCCAAAAGCTGGTTGCTATGTGACTGATGTTCCTTTGTTTGTATGGATAGGAGTTGACAACTTCCTGTATGAGAAAAGTATGCTTTTCAAAGCTGAAACCATGAGAAAGGAATATCTCAAAAACGATCAACTCCACGAAAAACATGCATATAACATAAATTGTGTCTTTTAACGAGTTCTACAGTTTTAGTGTGTTAAGTTTTTGTCCATCTCTTACGGTTTAGTAGTTATGCAAAATTCATCCAGAATAAAGTAGTCTTCAGAAGCTATTCCCAGAAAATTCAAAATATACATTTTATTTGTCAGGTAAATATATTTAATACATGATATTTAATCAAAATCGTTAGTCATTTTTTAGAAAATCAAAATTTTCGAAAAAAGTACCATGTAAAGGGTAGTTTGGGGTGGGGGTTGTTCTCAAAATCTTCGTGTCGCATCCCTGGAAGATACTAAACTTAAATACCAAGTTTGGTATTTTACCGACTTTTCGTTTTTGAGTGTTCACAGACACACGGACACACTAACACACACACACACGGACCTTTTCTGAAAATAGTTTTTTTTGGATACAGGGGACCCTAAAACACATATTTCCGGTGAAATCTCGGTATCGAATTTTTTGGTGGAGTGCAATACCTTCTCTATACACTATGTACATAGTACGTATAGAGAAAGTAACAAGCTTATTCTTCTATTTCCTTCATACTAATTGAGATAACATTAGCATAAATGGTTAAACTGCTTGCTTCCTTGTAAGTGGAAGGGAAATAAGAGAATACACTAGGCTAAACGTTAGTCAAATCTTTTAAAAGTTGGTTGCCATGTGGCTGAGATACGTTTCTTTGTATTGCCAGGGGTTGTCAAATTTCCGTATTGAAAATTTAGATTTTTAAAACTGAAACAAATAACAAGGAATATCTAAAAATGGTCAATTCCAGGAAAATATGTATATGACTAAATTGTGTTTTAACGAGATCTCTCGTATTTTGTGTGATAAGGTTTTATCTGTCACCAAAATTCATTCAGAATAAAGAGGTCCTGTGAGGTTTTTCCCAGAAACTTCAAGATATAAATTTTTTTGTCATATAAATATTTTTAATCTATTGCATTTTAATTAAATACTTAGAAGCCATTTTTACATCAAAATTTTCGAAAATGTTTAATGCAAAGGGTTGTTTGGGGTGGGGATATTCTCCTCAAGATCTTTGTGTCACATTCTTAAAACACATTTAAGTAGCAAGTTTGGTATTTTACCGACATTTCGTTTTTGAGTTATCGTGTTCACACACACAAACAAACATACGACTTTTTCTAAAAGATTTTTGGACTCAGGGGACCTCAAAACATATATTTCCGGTGATATCTCGATATGTAGCTTTTAGTTGAAATACAATATCTTCTCTATCTACTATGTGCACACATGCGGACCTTTTTCTAAAAAATGTTTTTTATTCAGCAGACCCTAAAACATGTATTTCCGGTGAACTCTAGGTAATGGAATACAATACCTTCTCTACCTAGGTACCACGTACTATGTAGAGACAGTTTGTGTGTATGTTACGGAGGGTATATTCCGAACTGCTTATTGTGCGTCGGACCAGTGGTGGAGTGGATGAGATGAATATCATTTCAAAGGGTGGCCGACATCCGGACAGGGAGAGAGGGTCCCTAATAGTTCACAAGCAGTTCATCTCGACGCGGAGAGCGTCAGGAGCACATGCGTAAGTCTTCGACAAGGGACCAAAATAAGGGATTTAATTCTATTTGTTTCATGCTAAAACAGTGGCAGAAACGGTCTTGTTACTTAGTTCTTTGTAAGTAGAAGGGAAATATGGGAAATCACTAAGCAAAACCGATAGTCAAATGTTTTAAAATGTGGTTGCTATGCTATTGGAATCCGTTTCTTTGCGTGGCCAGTAGTTTAAAAGTTCCCGTATGAGAAACGTTGAATTATTTTAAAACTGAAATCAATATGAAGGAATAATACGAAAATAGCCAACTCCACGAAAAAAATGTATATGACATAAAATGTGTGTATTATTGAGATCTTCGTCTTTCATTTAATAAGCTTTTGTCTCTCTCTGACGGTTTACCAGTTATACAGCATTCTATAAAAATTATCCAGAATAAAGAGATCTTCAAAGGCTAATTGCAGAAAATTCAAGACATACATTTTATTTGACATGTAAACATCTTAAATATAAGAGAGTTTAATCAAAATTGAGAAAATCAAAATTTTCGTATTTTTTCCATGTAAAAGGATAGTTCGGGGGATTTTCTTGAAAATCTTCGTGTCGATTCCTTAGAAGATACCAAACTTAAATACCAAGTTTGTTATTTAACGGTGTTTTCTTTTTTGAGCTATGCTGTCCATAGTTATACATAAACACAGACACACACGTACTAACGGACCTTTTTCTAATTTTTTTTATTCATGGGGACCTAAAACATGTATTTCCGGTGAAAATTCAATTTCAAAATTTTGGTTGAATCACAATACCTTCTCTGCACACTATGTACATAGTACATGTAGAGAAAGTCAAAAGTTTGAGAAGGAGGACTAGCAGTTAATATCCATACATCTGCACTTTCAAGGGTTCAATTAATTGGTAAATGAAATTAAATTGAGATTTATTTAATGGCGCTCTTTAACTGCTCCGGTTTTAACGTCGTATTCAATATTGGGTGTGAAAACCACTTAAGTTTGCTCAGATGCCTCTTTATCAGGCTTGAGGTTCTTTTATGTGCGTAAATCTATGATACGGAATCAACGGTTTTACTTACCTTCCGAAGGGCCACGCTAAGGAATTTTACGTCCCACCCTCCACTGCGTTTGAAAATTAATTGGTAGTTAAAGTGCGCCAAGTGGGAAAACTCTTGAAACCTTGGGAAACATCTCAAAAATATCTGATGTGTTCCATTCACATGACTTTCTCTATATCTCAGTAAATTATTATTGTTAATAAGTTTATTTTTTATTTATTTCATGCTAATCGAGAAAAATTAGCAGAAAAGTTAGCTTTATTGTAAGTAGAAGCGAAATAAGGGAGTACCATAGGTTAAAGTGAAAGCCAAAAGCTGGTTGCTATGTGACTGATGTTCCTTTGTTTGTATGGACAGGAGTTGACAAATTCCTGTATGAGAAAAGCATAAGTTTTTCAAAGCTGAAACCAAGAAAAAGGAATATCTCAAAAACGATCAACACCACGAAAAAAATGTATATAACATAAATTGTGTTTTAATGTGCTCTACATTTCTTGTGGGTTAAGTTTTTATCCATCTCTTACGGTTTAGTAGATATGCAAAATTCATCCAGAATAAAGTAGTCTTCAGAGGCTATTCCCAGAAAATTCAAAATATACATTTTATTTGTCAGATAAATAACTTTAATATACGATATTTTAATCAAAATCGTTAGAGCCATTTTTTAGAAAATCAAAATTTTCTAAAAAAAGTTCCATGTAAAGGGTAGTTTGGGGTGGGAGATACTAAAGATATTAAACTTAAATACCAAGTTTGGTATTTTACCGACTTTTCGTTTTTGATTTATCGTGTTCACAGACACACGGACACACTGAAACACGGACACAAGGACACACGGACACACACGGACCTTTTTCTGAAAATACTTTTTTTGGATACAGGGGACCCAAAAACATATATTTCCGGTGAAATCTCAGTATCGAATTTTTTGGTGGAGTGCAATACATTCTCTATACACTATGTATATAGTGAGTATAGAGAAAGTAAAAAATATGTGTACCATTCACATGAGTTTCTCTACATCTCTGTAAGAAATTATTGTTACTAAGCTTTTTCTTCTATTTCATGCTCAAACGGTCTTATTACTTAGTTCCATGTGAGTAGAAGGGAAATAAGCGAATACAGTAGGCTAAACCGACTATCAAATGTTTTAAAATATGGTTTCTGTGGGATTGAAATCCGTTTATTTGCGTGGCCAGGAGTTGACAAGTTCCCGTATGAGAAAAGTTTTAAGTAATTTAAAACTGAAATCAATATGAAGAAATATCACAAAAACGGCCAACCCCACTCGTGTAATAATTTTTTGTCTCTCTCTTACGGTTTACCAGTTATGCAGCATTCCATAAAAATCATCCAGAATGCAGAAGTCTTCAGAGGATTTTCTCAGAAAACTCAACTTATACATTTTGTTCATGTAAATATTTTAAATATAAGAGATTTTAATCAAAATTGTTAGGGCATTTTTTGACAAAATCAAAATGTAATTTTTTTCCATGTAAAGGATAGTTTGAGGGTAGGTTTCTCAAAAACTTCGTGTTGCATCCTTGGAAGTTACTAACTTTGGTAATTTACAGCTTTTTAGTTTTTGAGCTATGCTGTCCAGACACACACACACACACACACACACACACACACAAACACACACACGGTACTTTTTCTAAAAATGTTTGTTTTTTTTATTCAAGGGGACTCAATATTTACATATATATAATATTATATATAATAATATATATAATAATAATAATAATAATAATATATATATATATATTTCCGGTGAAATAGCTACATCTAATTTTTGGGTGGAATACAATGTGTTCTCAATATGGTATGTACATATTACGTGTAGAGAAAGTCAAAAGTTCGCGAAGGGGGGCTACCAGTTAATATCCATACATCTGCACATTTAAGGGTTCAATTAATTGGTAAATGAAATTAAATTGAGGTTTATTTAATGACGCTCTTTAACTGCTGCGGTTTTTAACGTCTCATTCTATATTGGGCGTAAAAACCGCTTAATTTTGCTCGGAGGTCTCTTTATCAGGGTTGAGGTTTTTTTTATGTGCGTAAATCTACGACACGGGACCAACGGTTATACTTACCTTCCAAAGGAAAGCAAGCTAAGGAATTTTACGTCCCGGCCTCCGCCGGGTTTGAAAATTAATTGATAGTTAAAATGCGCCAAGAGGGGAAACCCTCGAAAAAAATATGTGTTCCATTCACATGCCTTTCTCTACATCTCTGTAACGAATTATCGTAATAAGCTTATTCTTCCATTTATTTCATGCTTACGTTTCTTTGTGTGGCCAGGAGTTGACAAGTTTCCGTATGAGAAAGCTTTAAGTATTTTAAAACTGAAATCAATAACAAGGAATATTCAAAAAGGCGAACTCCACGAAAAAAATGTATATGACAAAATGTGTGCATTATCGAGATCTACGTCTTTTGTGTAATAAGTTTTTGTCTATCTTACGGTTTACCAAAAATACAGCATTCCATAAAAATCACTCAAAATACAGAGATCTTCAGAGGCTATTGATATAGATTTAGTCATGTAAATATCTTATATATAAGAGATTTTAATCAAAATCGTTAGAGCCGTTTTAGAGAAAATAGAAATTTTGTAAATTTTTTCCATGCAAAGGGTAGTTTGGAGCTAGATTCCTCAAAAACTTCGTGTCGCGTCCTTGGAAGTAACTAAGCTTAACTATCATTTTTGGGATTTCTTTTAGTTTTTGAGTTATGCTGTCCACATACATACACACACACACACACTCCCAGTACTTTTCCTAATTTTTTTTTTGGTTCAAGGAAACCCAAAATATATATTTCCGATGAAATAGCTACATCTAATTTTTGGGTGGAATACAATATATTCTCAATATTGTAGATACATAGTACGTGTAGAGAAAGTAAAAAGTTTGCGTAGGGGAACTACCAGTTAATATCCATACATCTGCACATTTGAGGATACAATTAATTGCTAAATGAAATTAAATTCAAAAGTATTTAATTGCGTTCATTAACTGCTCCGGTTCTTAGCGTCCCATTCTTTATTGGGCGTGAAAACGGCTTAATTTTGCTCAGAGGTCTCTTTATCAAGCTTGAGGTTCTTTTACGTGTGTAAATCTACGACACGGGTTCAACGGCTTTATTCCCTTCCGAAGGAAGCCATGCTAAGGAACCCTGGAAACTCTGGGGAAACCCTAAAAAAAACCCAGGGTCATTTAGTCGCCCATGGGGAATGAACCCGCGACCGCAAATGCGGACCAAAGACGAAACCGCTGTTCGGTAAAACAATATAAACCATGCTAACGTATATTAAAACGCAGAGGAGTCCTCAACAAAGAAGTGTGAGACTAAGCGTAAAATATAATGATTATCATCAACAAGGGTAACATCTTAATACCATAAATCACATTTGATTGATATCTTGCATAGGTTTTAAGTCAAAATTATGGAAAGCTAGGTAGGAATAAAGCATTAATCTATCATCATGGCCAGCATATGGATGTGGCTAGGTGGCCATCCATCACACTCAGGTTCACACTGCCTGTCGGCGAGCATGAAGAAGCACCGCCCTTTAATCCTGCATCTCCCACACTACCAATTAGTTTGTCAAAAAACACGATAATGTAGGCAAACCGGTAAACAAGCGTCAAGAATGCTCCCAAAAACACTAGAGCTCTAACTAAATAAGACATTTCGATGCTTTCTTTAACAGAACCAAAATATGAATTTGGTATGTTCCATTTACATAACTTTCTCTACATATTCACAACAAATTATTGTTAGAAAGCTTATGCTTCTATTCACTTCACGCTAATCGAGAAAAAAATTAGCAGAAATAGTCTTATTTCTTGCTTCCTTGTAAGTAGAAACGAAATAAGGGAGTACCATAGGTTAAAGTGATAGTCAAAAGTTGGTTACTATGTGACTGAAGTTCTTTTGTTTGTATGGACATGTTGAAAAAGTCCTGCGTGAGTAGAGTATAAGTTCTTTAAAGCTCAAACGATCATCTCCATGAAAAAAAAATGTATATAACATAAATTGTGTGTATTAACGTGCTCTACATTTTTTGTGTGGTAAGTGTTTTGTCCATCTCTTACCATTTAGCACTTATGCAAAATTCCGTAAAATTCATCCAGGATAAAGTAGTCTTCAGGGGCTATTCCCTGAAAATTCAAGATATACATTTTATTTGTCAGGTAAATATCTTTAATATATGATATTTTAATCCTAACCGCCACAGCACTTTTGAGAAATTCAAAATTTTCGAAATGTTTTCCATGTTAAGGGTAATTGTAGATGGATGGATTTTCTTGAAAATCTCCGTGGCGCATCCTTGAAAGATACCAAACTTAGATAACAAGTTTGATATTCAACGGTCTTTTCGTTTTTGAGCTATGCTGTCCACAGACACACACTCACACACACACACGGACCTTTTTGTAAAATGCTTTCTTTGGATTCAGTGGGACCCAAAACATGTAATTCCGATGAAATCTCGGTATCGAATTTTTGGGTGGAAAGCAATCCCTTCTCTATACACTATGTACAATAATACGTTCAGAAAAAGTAAAAAAGCATTTTCAGAAAAAGGTGTGTGTGTGTGTGTGTGTGTGTCCGTGTTTCTGTGAACACAACTCACAAACGAAAAGTCGGTAAAATACCAAACTTGGTATTAAATTTTAGTATCTTCCACGGACGCGACATTAAGATTTTGAGAAAAATACCTCCACCCCAAACTACCTTTTACATGGAACTTTTTTTCGAAATTTTTAATTTTCTTAAAAATGGCTCTAAAGATTTTGATTAAAATGTCGTATATTAAACATACTTACCTGACAAATAAAACGTAGGTATATCTTGAATTTTCTGGGAATAGCCTCTGAAGATTATTTTATTCCGGATAAATTTTACGGAATTTTGCATAACAGCTAAACCATAAGAGATGGACAAACACTTATCACACAAAAAATGTAAAGCACATTAAAACACACAATCTATGATATACACACTTTTTTCGTGGAGTTGATAATTTTTAAGGTATTCCTTGATGTTGGTTTCACCTTTGAAAAACATACTTTTCTCATATAGGAAGTTGTCAACTCGTGCCCATGCAAACATAGGAACTTCAGTCACCTTGTTTCCCTTCTATTTACAAGGAAGCAAGAAATAAGACTAGTTCTGCTAATCTTTTCTCAATGAGCATGAAGTAAAGAGAGGCATGAGCTTTTTATCAATAATTTGTTGCAGAGATGTAGAGAAAAGCATGTGAATGGAACACATCAGATTTCTACTTTCTCTATACTCACTATGTACATAGTGAATAGAGAATGTATTACACTCCACCAAAAAATTCGATACCGAGATTTCACCGGAAATATATCTTTTAGGGTCCCCTGTATCCAAAAAAAAGTATTTTCAGAAAAAGGTCCGTGTGTCTGTGTGTGTGTGTCCGTGTGTCCGTGTGTCTGTGAACACGATAACTCAAAAACGAATAGTCTGTAAAATACCAAACTTGGTATTTAAGTTTAGTATCTTCCAGGGATGCGACACGAAGATTTTGAGATAAATCCCCCCACCCCAAACTACCCTTTACATGGAACTTTTTCCGAAAATTTCGATTTTCTCAAAAATGGCTCTAACGATTTTGATTAAAATTTCGTATATTAAAGTTATTTACCTGACAAATAAAATGTATATTCTGAATTTTCTGGAAATAGCTTCTGAAGACTACTTTATTCTGGATGCATTTTTCATAATTACTAAACCGTAAGAGATGGACAAAAACTTAACACACAAAAAATGTAGAGCACATTAAAACACACAATTTAAGTTATATACATTTTTTACGTGCAGTTGATCGTTTTTGAGATATTCCTTTTTCTTGGTTTCAGCTTTGAAAAACTTACACTTTTCTCATACAGGATATTTGTCAACTCCTGTCCATACAAACAAAGGAACATCAGTCACATAGCAACCAGCTTTTGGCTTTCACTTTAACCAATGGTACTCCCTGATTTCACTTCTACTTACAATAAAGCAAGAAATAAGACTATTTCTGCTAATTTTTTCTGTTGAGCTACAGTAAATAGAAGTATAAGCTTTTTAAGAATAATTTGTTGCAGGGATGTAGAGAAAGTCATGTGAATGGTACACATCAGATTTTTACTTTCTCTAGCCCCATATGTACAAGGTAAATAGGGATACAGAAGTATTGTATTCCACCCAAAAATTCGATACCGAGATTTTACCGGAAATACATGTTTTAGCACCCCCTGTATCCACAAAAAGCATTTTCAGGAAAAGGTCCGTGTGTGTGTGTGTGTGTGTGTGTGTGTGTGTGTGTGTGTGTGTCCGTGTGTCCGTGTGTCTGTGAACACGATAACTCAAAAACGAAAAGTAGCTAAAATACTAAACTTGGTATTTAAGTTTGGTATCTTGCAGGGATGCGACACGAAGATTTTGAGAAAAATCCCCCCACCCCAAACTACGCTTCACATGGAGCTTTTTCGAAAATTTTGATTTTCTGAAAATGGCTCTAACGATTTTGATTAAAATATCGTATATTACAGATACTTACCTGAAAAATAAAATGTATATCTTAAATTTTTTGGGAATAGCCTCTGAAGACTACTTTATTCTGGATGAATTTTACGAAATTTTGCCTAGCAGCTAAACCATAAGAGATGGAGAAGCAGTTAGCACACAAAAAATGTAGAGCACATTAAAACACACAATTTATGACATATACATTTTTTCGTGGATTTGATCATTTTTAAGATATTCCTTGATTTTGGTTTCAGCTTTGAAAAACATATAATTTTTTCATACAGGAATTTGTATGGTGCTCCCTCATTTCCCTTCTACTTATAAGGAGGCAAGTAATAAGACTGCTATTTTTTTCTCGATTAGCATGAAGTAAATAGAAGCAAAAGTTTTGTAACAATAATTTGTTTCAGAGATGTAGAGAAAGTCATGTGAATGGAACACATCAGATTTTTTAGATCATACCCTCCACATATTGACGTGTAAATTGCTATTTTCAAGTATAAAGAGACATAAAATATCCGGTTGTAATCACAGCAGACCCAGCAGTATTTCAAATGTAACTTTTGTCTTAAAGCAGGAGAAGCAGGCTTCTAAGGAAAGGCAAACGGGAAAGTTCGCAACCAATAAAAATACCCGGCATTCCAATCCAGGAAGGGAAGGTGCAGACGTTTCTGGCGCAAGTGAACCAAGTTGGGGGGGGGGGGGCTACACCCACACTCTCCCCCGGCCTGCTCTTTTTTCAAGTCTTCCTCACGACTTCTAACCAAATATTTAGCGAAGCTGCTGCATTTTTGGCTGTGTGTGTGTGTGTGTGTGTGTGTGTGTGTGTGTGTGTGTGTGTGTGTGTGTGCGCCCCCATCTCCTCTTTTCGCTCTTGTTCCTTTTACCACTAACATCAAATTCCCTCTTTCTTTTCCCCCCTCCCCTCCTCTGTTCTTTCTACTAACTTCTGTCCGTCTTATTCCTTGACAACCGAGACGAAATAATGAAGGTAATTTTGGAATGAACGGAAACAAGCATCCAACAATACTAATTCCGATGGGGCAGTGTTTTCTAAGATGAACCGCCTTTACATGGGCGACTGCCCTTTTCTGATGTTGCAAAACCGATCAAGCGAATCTCCTGAGTAAATAAAAGGCGCTCTAGAAGGTACTATGCAGACATGGGGAGGTAACAAGAAGATCTTATGGGCTTAAATCCTGGAAAAAGAAACAAGAGCTGAAGCATATTTGTTTCTGCCATGTTTGTTTTCATTTACGCGTTAGTAGTAGTCTTCCAGGTGAAGACACATCCTTTTTTAACTTCTCTACGCGTACTGTATACATAGTGTACAGGGAAGGTATTGTATTGCACCCAAAAATTCGATACCGAGATTTCATCGGAAATACGTGTTTTGGGTCCCCCTGAATCCAGACAAAGCATTTTTAGAAAAAGGTTCGTGTGTGTCTGTGGACAGCATAGCTCAAAAAGGAAAAGACCGTTAAATACCAAAACTTTGTATTCAAGTTTGATATCTTCCAAGGATGCAACACGAAGATTTTCAAGAAAATCCCCCCACCCCCAACTAACCTTTACATAGAACTTTTTTCGAAAATTTTGATTTTCTCAAAAATGGCTCTAACGATGTTGATTAAAATTTCTTATATTCAAGATATTTATATGCCAAATAAAATGTATATCTTGAATTTTGTGGGCATAGCATCTGAAGGATACTTTATTCTGGATGAATTTTGTGGAATTTTGCCTAACTGCTAAACCGTAATAGAGGGACAAAGACTTACTAAGCAAAAATGTAGAGCGCTTTAAAGTACACAATTTATGTTACATACATTTTTTTCGTGGAGTTGATCGTTTTTTAGATATTTCTTGTTTTTGGTTCTAGCTTTGAAAAACTTAAATCTCTCATACAGGAATTTGTCAACCCATACAAACAAAGGAACTTCAGTCACATAGCAACCAGCTTTTGACTATCACTTTAACCTATGGTACTTCCTTATATCGCTTCTACTTACAAGGAAGCAATTAATAAGACTATTTCTGCTAATTTTTTTTTCGATTAGCATGAAATAAATAGTAGCATAAGCTTTTTAACAATAATTTGTTGCAGAGATGTAGAGATAGTCATGTGAATGTAACACATAAGATTTTTGATAGAATTTCGTAGCGTTTTGTTTCTCGTCATTCAGTTTTTAATTTCCCTTCACGTACTATGTACATAGTGTATAGAGAAGGTATTGCACTCCACCGAAAAATTCGATACCGAGATTTCACCGGAAATATATGTTTTAGGGTCCCCTATGGTCGTCTCCTTAGCGCGGTGGTAGCGCGGCTGCTTGCCAAGCGCGAGACTTGAGTTCGATTCCCGATACCGGTGTAAAGAATTTTCGCCCGCTGGGAGACATGGTCCAGGGTGCAATCATCCTCGTGATGTCCTTGGGCTAATTGAGGAGCTACTTGATTGAGAAGTAACGACTCCAGATCGAGAAGATCGTATTAACCGGCCGGGAGGGACTAGAGGTTTAGATCACGTCCCACCCTCCAGCACTGCACCCCATTCATGACTCTTTCGGGCCGAGATAGGGGATGCACCGGCAAAGCGGTAGGCCATTGTCCTTTGTAGATTGTCGTGCTATGGAGTTATGAGAGTCCCCTGTAGCCGAAAAAAAAAAAAAGCATCTTTAGAAAAACGACCGTGTGTGTTTTTCTGTCAACACGATAACTCAAAAAACGAAAAGTCGAGTATCTTTCAAGAATACGACTCAATAATTTTGAGAAATATTCCCCTGACCCCAAATTACCCTTTACATGGAAAAAATTTCGAAAATTTTGATTTTTACAGAAATAGCTCTAACGCTTTAATTAAAATACCGCATATTAAAGATATTTATATGGAAAATAAAATGTACATCTTGAATTTTCTGAGAATAACCTCTAAAGACCTCTTTATTGTGAATGAATTTCGCGTAGCTGATAAACTATAACAGAAAACAAAACCTTATTATACAAAAAATGTAGATCTCGCAAAAAACACAATATATGTTGCGTACGTTTTGTTCATGGATTTGGCCATTTCTGAAACATTCCTCTCTCACGGAAAGTTGTAAACTCATGCTCCTGCATAGAAGCGGATTTCAATCACAGAGCAACCAGCTTTTAAAAGATTTGATTACCACTTTAACCTATGATACTCCCATCTACTTATAAGGAAGCAAGTAGTTAATATAATTTCTGCTAATGTTTATCTCGATAGTAGATTTTAACAAAAAATTGTTACAGCGATGTATGTAGAGAATGTCATGTGAATGGAACACATCAGATTTTTGTTTAATCTTGTATAAACAATTTTGTTTTGGCACCGGAAATGTTTTCAGCGTAAAGAGGTAGAATTTTGAGTTTTGATGACTTCTTCGACGGACTTCGTAAGCGTAGGAGGGTACTCGAAATAATTACGTTCTCCGGAAAAGTAACCAGAATATTTTTGGAATACTTTGCTGAAGCAATAAAATAGGACCAAAATCGTTAGAGTCATTTTTCAGAAAATCAAAGTTTTTAAATTTTGTCCACGTAAAGAGTAGTTGGGGGTGGGGATTTTCTTGAAAATCTTCCTATCGCATCTTTGGAAGATACTAAACTTGATTTCAAAGTTTGGTATTTGACGGTCTTTTCGGTTTTGAGCTATGCTGTCCACAGACTCACACACGGAACTTTTTCTAAAAATACTCTTTATGAATTCAGGGTGACCGAAAACATGTATTTCCGGTGAAATCTCGGTATCGAATTTTTAGTGTTATACAATACCTTCTCTACACACTATGTACATAGTATGTGTAGAGAAAGTAAATAGGAAAACTCAGGGTCTCTGTCCACAGCATAGTTGTGTTACTGAACACATCAACTGTTTTTGATGCGCAATCTCGTGGTTGATTTTTGAATTATAAGGATTGCACAAACTCTTTCACTGCGTAATTTCTCCCGGATGTACTCTAAAATCTAAGAAAACAAAAAACTGTGAACGTTTCCGTTGGTATGAAATCCCTGTATTGAAAGAATACTTATAAAATCTCTGAAATTGTTGCTTTCACAATATTAAATGTAATTTTATCGTCGGTTCTAAAAGAAAAGAAAGCCAGAAAATTACTAGAACATTTAACCGGTCAATTTGAATGAATGAATGAATGAATGAATGAATGAATGAATGAATGAATGAATGAATGAATGAATGAATGAATGAATAAGTTTATTTATTGACATAACAATATCATACATTGAGCTTCAACAATACCGCAGATCCACAGACCGTACGTGATTTTGTAACACACAAAATAAAAATCGGATGTGTTCCATTCACATGATTTTCTCTACATCTCTGCAAAAAATTATTCTTAAAAAGCTTCTGCTTCTAAATACTTCACGCTAATCGAGGAAACATTACCAGAAATAGTCTTAGTACTTGCTTCCTTGTAAGTAGCAGTGAAATAAGGGAGTACCATAGGTTAAAGTGACAGTCAAAAGCTGGTTGCTATGTGATTGAAGTTCCTTTGTTTGTATGGACAGGAGTAACAAACTCCTGTATGAGAAAAGTATAAGTTTTATCAAACCTGAAACTAAAAACAAGGAATATCTCAAAAACGATAAACTCCACGAAAAAAATGCATATAGCATAAATTGTGGGTTTTAATGTATTCTACATTTTTCTGGCGCAAGTTTTTGTCCATCTCTTACGGTTTAGTAGTTATGCAATATTCCGTAAAAGTCATTCAGAATAAAGTAGTCTTCAAAGGCTATTCCCAGAAAATTCAAGACATACATTTTATTTGTCAGGTAAATATCTTTAATATACGATATTTTAATCAAAAACGTTAGAGCCATTTTGGGAAAATCAAAATTTTCGAAAAAAGTTCCAGGTAAAGGGTAGGTAGTTGGGGTTGAGGGCATTTTCTTGAAAATCTTCGTGTCGCATCCTTGGAAGATACCAAACTTAAATACCAAATGTGTATGTATGTGTGCTGTGTGTATGTGTGTGTGCGTCAGTGGACAGCATAGCTCAAAAACTAAAATACCGTTAAATACCAAACTTTGTACTAAAGTTGGATATCTTCCAAGGATGTGACACGAAGATTTTCAAGAACCCCCCCCCACACCCAGGTAGCCTTTACATGGAACTTTTTTCTAAAATTTTGATTTTTTCAAAAATGTTCTAACGATTTTAATTAAAATCTCTTATATTTTAGATATGTACATGCCAAATAAAATGTATATCTTGAATTTTCTGGGAATAGTATCTGAAGACTTCTTTATTCTGGATGAATTTTACGGAAATTTACATAAAAGCTAAACCGTAAGAGATGGACAAAAACTTATTGCACAAAAATGCAGAGCACCTTAAAACATACAATTTATGTTATACACATTTTTTTCGTGGAGTTGATCGTTTTTGAGATATTACTTGTTTTTTGTTTCAGCCATACAGGAATTTGTCAACTCCTGTTACTTGCTTCTACTTACAAGGAAGCAAGTAATAAGAAATAGTCCACAGACCGTACGTGCTTTTGTAATACACAAAATAAAAAGCAATATTAAAACAACAATGATTAAAAGATTAAACACGAAAATAAAAAGACAACGTAATTCAAACACAGTAATTTAAAGTTACAGCATAGAGTACGCTTTATTCAGAACCATAAATGTATCCTATTATAATAAATAAACACACTAAAAGAAATATATACACAATATATAACACCATAAGACAACAATGTCATAAAATATATGTATGTAAGACATTGTTGTCACTTTTGTGTACTCTATTGTCAACCTTCTCAGATCTCAGCTGTCTTGCCTTAAGTGTGCATTTAACTGCAGTTTAGTGCATGCTTGCATCTGTATCCAAGTTCGGAAACGTGCCTCTTCTCCCAATTTACCTCATTGTTTCTGCACTCAGCGCGAAAGACAGTTCTCACCGACACATAATACGTATGTGTCGATAGCATCTGAAAGCGTGAAGGAGGAACATTTTTTTTTCTTCTCCTTTCCTTTTAAATAAAAGGAGTTTTCCACCACCCAACGTACTTCATGTCCACATCGAGAGTGCTTCCGCCTTTCTTTCCCTCTGTCTCAATCGAAATACGAGATAAATAAGGAAGATGTTTCTCTCCGAAAACGGACTATAAACACAAACACAACTGACAACACAAACACAGCGACAACGAGAGCAAAGTAAATAAAGAGGCCTGCAGATTTCTTTGTTATTCCCGTGCTTTAAACAAGTGCGCTGGTGTATTAGTTATCTCTCCCACAATGTTTGCGCTGCTTCTACAACTGATGATGGACAATCCACTCAAAGGAGATTCATCACATCGCATCAAAGCCTACAGAAGCGTTTCCTATATGGTTACTCGGGATTATCGATTATCTTGTTTCTTATTGCTCATTTCAAAGGTAGTATTTTATCTATTTAATAACAATAACAATAATAATATATATAACAGAATTTACAAAGTTGGAAGAAATTTAAAGGTAGTAGAGTACTAGTAAGTAAGTAAATAAGTAAGTTAGTAAGTTAGTAAGCTAGTAAGTAAGTAAATTAGTAAGCAAGTAAGTTAGTAAGTAAAAAAGTAAGTTAGTAAGTAAATTATTAAGTAAGTTAGTAAATAAGTTAGTAAGTAAGTAGTATGGTACACCATCAGGAAAGAGCGGCGCCAGCACCCACGGCCAATTGGCAGGCAACTAGCCAACCAGAAGCTAGAGGGCGGGGCTACTTCCACCGCACTGCCACTATATAAGCGAGAGGAAATAAGCAGGCTGCGGCCTCACTGTACCCGATGCTGAGGTCCTCGATGACGGTTCCCCTTAAGTTGCGCCTTTTGAGGGCTCTTATTATCCCCTTATTAATCTACGCCTGTGAGATCTGGGGCATGGCGGCAGACTCCAGTCTGCTGTTGCTTCAGCGGGTACAGAATAGATGTCTCCGGGCTATCTATTCTGTGCCTCGAGGCTTTCCAACGAGACTCCTGCACGAAGCCTCTGGTCTACCATACCTGGAGGACGAGATTAGGCGTCGGGCAACAAAATTCAACGAAGGGTTACCATTCCATCGGAGCGCCCTCGTTAGGTCTCTTGGGGATTACGATCCCACAAACCGCCGCTTCAGGCGATACCGGCTTCCCCGCATGGCTTGCGGGCATCCCCGGTAACGAAGGAGCACCACCAACAGCTGCTACGGCTAAGCTCCTTATTATCCTTCAAGAGTTGCTTGGATTCAAAATTTAACCTCAAGAAACATTTTGATAAAAACACACCAGCGGTGCACAAGGGCCGTTGCACCATCAAGGCAACCGTCGAGGAGCAATATTCGCCTCCTCCTGTCACTCCACAACCCCAATACACACCCGCCATCCTACAAAACCCACAATCCCGTCAGAACGTGGTTAAGTTCTCTCTGAGAACAGGGACACGTCTAACACACCTCGGGCTGCCCTCAGCCTGCCAATCACACTGGACTGGAGGCGCCGGGCTCAAAAATTCTACGCCAGATTGGGCGAACATGAAAACGCTCTTGTCAGATCACTGGGGGAGTACTTACCCTCTGAAAGCCGAAAAAGGCGGTTCCGGGTTCCCCGCATGGCTTGTGGGCACCCCCGGTAACAACGGCTTTAAACCAGCCAACAGCGTAATAGCTGAACAAAGCACTCCCCCCCTCCCATAGGGACAGGTCTATCAAAATTCACCACCATATTTAAATAAATAAATAAATAAACATCAGCGGAGCAGAGGAAAGGATGCTGCTCCTGAAAATGCAACCGCTCGAGGAGCCTACCAGCGCTACCTCCTTAACACCAACACTCGAAACCTCAAACAAAACCTTAACCATCACCTCATTCCTGTGGTTAAACCTTTACCAGGGTAGGTACACAGCAACAACACCCAGGCTCACCACGAGCCTACCAGACACGCACGCACAACCACCTCTCCACAACCCCAAAACACACCCGCCATCCTACAAAACCCACAATCCCGTCAGAACGTGGTTAAGTTCTCTCTGAGAACAGGGACACGTCTAACACACCTCGGGCTGCCCTCAGCCTGCCAATTGCTCTGGGTCTGGGAACCACGAGGTGGGACTTCGCTCTCTGCCTTCACAGAATAAGCATGGGAGGGAAACGCCGCAAGCCTGCCGCAGCCGCCGGAGACCGTCACCGCCAACGCCGACCCAGTCTCCCAGCCTACAACCTCTGCCGAGCCTGAACCAGCCACCACGGACAGTCACGCCGCATCACCCGCCGTCGAAGCCTTACAATCCCCGCTGAACATCACAACCGACAACGCACCGCCTACACCACCTACGACGTTACCAGTGCTAGACCTCTCCTCGCTGCCGCGCTTCTGCGCAGTGGTGCATGGAGTTCATCGGCAGCTACCGGGCGGTCTAGTACTCAACGCTGGCCGTCTTCGTTGGCCTTCACTGATGAAAGCCACAAGGATTCACACAGAGAGAGGACCATCACCACTTGTCATCCTGGAGTTCTGGAACGAGGCGGACTACCTTTAGCTGATGGGTTGCCTGCCCTCGGGCAGGTGCTCGCAGTTGAGCCCGGACGAAGCGTCCGTGTCTTCCCGTGTCGCCGGTGCTGCCAGTACGGGCACTCCTCAGACGACTGCACAGCCGCCGCCCGTTGCCACTATTGTGGCGCCGGATGTCTCACTTCCGCCTGCACCTACCATAATTTGACACGCCGGCCCGTGTACTGTGCTACTTGCAACAGCGCAGGTCACTACACGGGTCAAGCGGTGTACCCACAACACCCACGCAGACAGATCCCAGCCATTCACCAGCCGCACGCCGCGCCACCACAACCAGCCTCTCATCAGCCGCACGCAGCACCACCACAGCCAATCTCTCACCCGCCAGCGCCCATCATCACTTCCTCGCAGACAGAACAGCCACCGCAGACCTCCACACTCATCCAGCTCAAAAACGACCTTGAGACCAACACAGCCGAACTACAAAATCTCCGTCTTGCAGTCACCACTATAGCCGAACGAATCGCCACGTGGGAGGAAGCCCTGACCCGCTCTCTGGCGGAGCTTCAGGCAACCACCCGCAACCTTCAGTCTACACCTCAGGAAGTACACCGGGAGAACGCCGCCTTGCGAGACCACTTCAACAGGAGCCTCGAGAAGGTGGTGGACTACATCAACAATTCCAGAATCTACAAAGTCCACAAGCAGCTACAGACTCGAGGACTGACCATCAGACTGCAATATATGACACAGCAACTCACATCAGCCATACAACATCGACCTAACATACTAAGCTTTGGAGCTATGGCTACATCACCGAGAACTCAACTGGGAAGAGCCCCATCGCCAAATTAACATGCCTCTCTGGTTTAATGATGCACCTCAATTTTTGTAGGTCGACGCCAGGGCATTGCGCCATATCGTTTGCCCCTACACACCACGCTTCATAATACAGTCACCCACAATCACTCGACCGGGCGGTACCGGGCGGTACCGGGCCCCATGACACCATATATGCCCCAATAAACAGTGACACCACAGTATTAAATCCTTTCTCTCCCCTTTCCTTATTTCCTTCCCAAATACCCTATATACCTGTCATCCTTATAACCTTTATTCCTGTCCCCCCCAAAAAAAAACAACCACCGCACAAGAGCCCAGAAGAAGCTCACGGCAAGATGAGCGAAACGTCGGCATTCCCATGCAAGATAACGCGGCCTTCTCCAGAAGCTAAGAATACACGTACTAAGTAAGTAGTAGTAAATAAGTTAGTAAGTAGTGGCAAGTAGGTTAGTAAGTAGTGGCAAGTAAGTTAGTAAGTAGTGACAAGTAAGTTAGTAAGTAGTGGCAACTAAGTTAGTAAGTGGTGGCAAGCAAGTTAGTAAGTGGTGGCAAGTAAGTTAGTAAGTGGTGGCAAGTAAGTAGTGGCAAGTAAGTTAGTAAGTAGTGGCAAGTAGGTTAGTAAGTAGTGGCAAGTAGGTTAGTAAGTAGTGGCAAGTAAGATAGTAAGTAGTGACAAGTAGGTTAGTAAGTAGTGGCAAGTAGGTTAGTAAGTAGTGTCAAGTAGGTTAGTAAGTAGTGGCAAGTAAGTTAGTAAGTAGTGGCAAGTAGGTTAGTAAGTAGTGGCAAGTAAGTTAGTAAGTAGTGACAAGTAGGTTAGTAAGTAGTGGCAAGTAGGTTAGTAAGTAGTGGCAAGTAGGTTAGTAAGTAGTGGCAAGTAAGTTAGTAAGTAGTGACAAGTAAGTTAGTAAGTAGTGGCAACTAAGTTAGTAAGTGGTGGCAAGCAAGTTAGTAAGTGGTGGCAAGTAAGTAGTGGCAAGTAAGTTAGTAAGTGGTGGCAAGCAAGTTAGTAAGTGGTGGCAAGTAAGTTAGTAAGTGGTGGCAAGTAAGTTAGTAAGTAGTGGCAAGTAAGTTAGTAAGTGGTGGCAAGTAAGTTAGTAAGTGGTGGCAAATAAGTTAGTAGTAGTGGCAAGTAAGCTAATAAGTAGTGGCAAGTAAGCAAGTAAGTAGTGGCAAGTAAGCTAGTAAGTAGTGGCAAGTAAGCTAATAAGTAGTGCCAAGTAAGCTAGTAAGTAGTGGCAAGTAAGTTAGTAAGTAGTGGCACATAAATTAGTAAGTGGTGGCAAGTAAGTTAGTAAGTAGTGGCAAGTAAGTTTGTAAGTAGTGACAAGTAAGTTAGTAAGTAGTGGCAAGTAAGTTAGTAAGTAGTGGCAAGTAAGTTAGTAAGTGGTGGTAAGTAAGTTAGTAAGTAGTGGCAAGTAAGCTAGTAAGTAGTGGCAAGTAAGCTAGTAAGTAGTGGCAAGTACGTTAGTAAGTAGTGGCAAGTAAGTTAGTAAGTAGTGGAAAGTAAGTTAGTAAGTAAGTTAATAATCGATGCCGCTATGACGTAGATTTACGACACATAAAAGAACCTTAAGGTTGATAAAGAGTCATCTGAGCAAAACGTGCGGTCTTTCACGCCCAACATAGAATGGGACGCTAAAACCCACAGCAGTTAAAGAGCATCCATAAATAAAGCACAATGGGAGTGGATGCATGCTTTTCCTAAATCAACCAACAAAAAAGTAGCGATTGTCTTTTACGTATTTTTTCAGTAACTATTTAACCACAAAAATCCGATGGGCTTTATTTGCTCTAATGTTATTAAATAAATTGTTAAATTTATGCAAATCAAGAGTTTCGGAGAGTACGAGAAGTAATAATTTTTCTTAAATAATTTGGACTGGAATAAAAAAAATCGAATGTGTTCCATTCACATTAATTTCGCTACATTACTGTAATAAATGGTTATTTAAAAGTTTATTCGTCTATCTACTTCATGTTAATCGAGATAAACGTTAGCAGAAATGGTTTTATTACTTGCTTTCTTGTAAGTAGAAGGGAAATAAATGAATAAACTAGGCTAAAACGATAATCAAATCTTTTACAAACTGGTTGCCATGTGGTTGAAATCCGTTTCTTTGCATGGCCATATGTTTACAAATTCTGGTAAGGGAAAAATGTTAAGTGTTTTAAAACTGAAACCAATAACAAGAATATCTCAAAAATGGTCAGCTCCACGAAAAAATGCATCTAATTTAAATTGTGTTTTCATGAGATCTACATTTTGTGTAAGTTTTTATATATTTTATTTGTAACGTAAATATCTTTAATATACAGTATTTTAATCAAAATCGTTAGTGTCATTTTTGAGAAAATCAACAATTTCAAAACTTTTTCCATTGAAGGATAGTTTGTGATGAGGGGATTTTCCTCAAAATCTTCGCTTTCCATCCTTTGAAGATACTAAATTTAAATATAAAGTTAGGTTAGTTTACTGACTTTTCGTTTTTGAGTTATCCTGTTCACAGACACACGGACCTTTTTCCAATTTTTTATACATGGGACCCTAAAACGTGTATATCCGGTGAAATCTCGGAATCGGCATTTTGAGTGAAATGCAACAGCTTCTCCACTTACTGTATACGTTGTACATGTATGTTAGAGAAAGTAAGAAGCATTAGTTTGGATACATAAGTCACCTGTGGAGCAGCGGCAAGGATGCTCCTCCTGAAATGTTCCGTAGAAGAGCATACACATAACGTTACTTGCTTAACACCCTCAACATTAAAACCACCACACCAAACCTACAACCATATAACTCATTCCTGTATTTAAGCCCTTACAAGGCCAAAGAGCGACACCACCTACAACTGGTGACAAATTATCCTGTGACTGACATTTCTGCTAACACGTGGCTGTCTCGGTACGCTGTTGCCATGTTACTTGCTGTCCGTCTACAGCGCCATATGTTGCACTGCTTCCTCTAAAATGCCTTCTTTCTATGCATTTTCTATCACAATTCCCGTTTTCCGCAATTCTCACTAGCTATCTCATCTATTCCTTTCTACATTGGGTCCTAATACTTCACTAAACCTAAAAGTTTTGTTATTTCGGCTAACGTAACCTCAACTCGGCAGTAAGACATTTTAAAAGTACAGTGTCACTCGTGATGTTTCTAAGATGAGCACAAGAGCAATGTCCGCGATATATAAAAGGTAGTAACCATTATAAATGTAAATCTTTACCGAGTCACTGTGTATAGTACAACTGAACTCTTCACAGAATAAACAATCATATCAGATATGCACGAGAACGAGCGCGTAAATTTCCACTGAACCCGCAAGGTGTTGCAACGCCGATGACGTCACTTCTCTGGCGGTTATGTATACTTACACTATGATTGGTCAGCAATCTGCTAGCAGACGACACACCCCACAAGTGTCAAACACAAGGAAATTTCCAGTTGGCGAGCGTACCAGTTGGTGATAAGAACGGACTATGCTCGGAGAGTCACAATTTAGAATAAAGCTAAATTCAATGTATGTTTTCCAGCACGGTGCCAACACAAAAGCTATGAACAATACAAATTAATAAATATAGCGATTTCTTAAATTAACAAATGACAATAAAGCAGCATGAAAATCATTTGCCAAATCATTACCATAGACAATTCAGCTCCGCTTTAAAGCGCCAATGCATTTTCAACCAATCGCGGCCATCTGACTGCAGCGATATTGTCGAAAAATGTTATTGCACCTGATGCTCATTTCTTTGAAATGTTTTCGCACCTGACGTTCGTATGTTTAGCTTATTGGTAACAAGGTGACAATCCACGTAGCCAAATTTCCCTTCTAATAACTCTTAGTTCCACAATTGTACTTTCAATTAATTCAGTTACAATGTTTATTTAAAGTTTTATCCAGTACATAACGTATTTAGTTCAAAAAAGGAATGAAAATTATTTGTATTTCTTATATATGAGCTGAGTGCAATAACCTCAAAAGCTAACGTTTGTTTCCATTTCATGCATTACTTATTAAAAGCTGAAATAAAATAATTGTTCCCTATTTCTGTTGTTGCTATCGATATTCGGGCATTGGGTGTAGACACGGTTGACCATATAATTTAGGAGGCAGTGAAGAAAGAAAAAAAAGAAAAGAAAAATCTAATGTGTTCCATTCACATGACTTTCTCTACATCTCTGCAACAAATTATTGTTAAAAAACTTATTTATTTCATGCTAATCGAGAAAAAATAAGCGGAAATAGTCTTGTTACTTGCTTCCTTGTAAGTAGAAGTGAAATAAAGGAGTATCACAGGTTAAAGTTATCGTGTTCACGGACACACGGACATACACACACACACACCTTTTTCTGAAAATGTATAGGGATAGAGAAGGTATTGTAATGTACCCAAAAATTCGATACCGAGATTTCACTGGAAATATATGTTTTGGGGTATCCTGAGTCCAAAAACATCATTTTTAAAGAAAGGTCCGTGTGTGTGTCTGTCTGTGGACAGCATAGCTCCAAAACAAAAAGACCGTTAAATACCAAATTTGATATTTAGGTTGAGTATCTTCCAAGAATGCGACACGAAGATTTTCACAAAAAATCCCCCCCACCACAAACTACATGGAAAAAATTTTGAAATTTTTGATTTTCTTAAAAGTGGCTCTAACGATTTTGATTAAAATCCCGTATATTAAAGCTATTTATGTCCAAAATAAAATGTATACCTCGAATTTTTTGGGAATAGCCTGGATGAATTTTGCAGAATTTTGCTTAACTGCCAAACCGTAAGAGATAGAAAAAAACGCACAACACAAAAAATGTACACACAATTTTTGTCCTTTACGTTTTTGTTGTGGAGGTAACCGTTTTCGAGATTTTCCTTGTTAATGGTTTCAATTGTGAAGTGCTTAAACTTTTCTCACACAGGAAGTGTGAGGTTTCTTTTGTTCTACTCCTGGCGAAGCAAAGAAGTGATTTGCAATGACAATCACATAACGATAGCTTTTAAAACATTTGACAATCACTTTAGCACAGTGCATTCCCTTATTCCCTTCTACTTATAAGGAACTAAGTAATAACGTTCTGCTAACATTTACCTTGATTAACATAACATATATCTCCGTTGAAATCTCGGTATCGGATTTTTGGGTGGAGATCAACCTGATAATAAAATCTCCCTTCCTATATATTATAAATTATTAATAGTCTGTTTCGCTGAATTGTCTTATCAAATAGAACTCGTGCTTTCATTTCTTATGACAATTGACTCGCGACGCTTCGCTCCGGTCGTGAATTATCGACAAGATGAAAACACTCATGTTATTAGTTATGATAATACATTAGCTGCTTCATACTGTACTTCCAAACCACTGCTAATGTTAGAAAATGTATAAAGTAGAATGGAAAATAATGACACAAACATTAGTATTCCTGAAACTGGTTGGTCTGGACACAAAGTGAGCTTAACAAAGGCTGGGAAGGTAACGGCTGCGGGCCCATCATCCCTGTTGTATAATATTGGATTATTTGTCTTTTCCATCTCGTGATATTATTCTTCTTTCTTTTTTTCCCAAAGAGAGCGGAGAGGAAAATTCTTGACATTTCCGCCCGAATTACTACGGAGCACGAAGTTTCCTAGCTACCATCTCTTTTCTTGTTGAGGAAAAATATTTCTTTACCCCCGAACCGCCATATATTAGTTTGCGAATGCGCAGGTTTGCAGGAATCATATAAAAACAAGGAAAAGGGGCGGGGTTGTGGGGCGGAGAGACAAATTTTTACGAAAAGTACAGTCACTGCGAATTGCTACAACAGAAACAGGGCTAAAGAATTTAAATGCAGATAAGTAACGCATATGCGGAGCATTTCGTTACGATATTTGACTAAGAAATGATTTTTACACAATTGAAGAAATATTTAATTATTACTTTCTCTAACACGTAATGTACAATGTAATAGTTTAGTTCAGAATACTCCTGGATCCATCCAAAGAAAAACATTTTTAGAAAGACCATGCGTATGTGTGTGAGTGTGTGTGTGTGTGTGTGTGTGTGTGTGTGTGTGTGTGTCGGTGGATATCATAACTCAGTACCAAACTTACTATTAAGTTCAGTATATTTGAAGGATGTGACAAGAAGATTTTTAGAAGAATCTCTCCACCCCAATCTACCTTTTATATGGAACATTTTTCAAAGTTTTAGATTTTGTAAAAAAAAATCTAATGTGCTCCATTCACATGACTTTCTCCACATCTCTGTAACAAATTGTTGCTAGAAAGCTTAGGCTTTTATTTACTTCATTCTAATCGAGGAAACATTAGCAGAAATAGTCTTATAACTTGCTTCCTTGTAAGTAGAAGCGAAATAAGGGAGTACTATAGGTTAAAGTGAGAGTCAAAAGCTGGTTGCTATGTGACTGAAGTTGCTTGTTTGTACGGACAGGAGTTGACAAATTCCTGTATGAGAAAAGTAAGTTTTTCATAGCTGAAACCCAAAAAAATGAATGTCTCAAATACGATCAACTCCGCGAAAAAAATTGTGTATAACATAAATTGTGTGTTTTAACGTGCTCTACATTTCTTGTGTAGTAAGTTTTTATCCAAGTCTTACGGTTTAGCAGTTATGCAAAATTTCGTAAAATTCGTCCAGAATAAAATAGTCTTCAGAGGCTATTCACAGAAAATTCAAGGTATTCATTTTGTTTGTCAGGTAATTATCTTTAATATATGGTATTTTAATCAAAATCGTTAGAGTAATGTTTTTGAAGATCAACATTTTCGAAAAAAGTTCCATGTAAAGGGTAGTTTGGGGTGGGGGGATTTTTCTCAAACCCTTCATGACGCATCCCTGGAAGATACTAAACTTAAATACCAAGCTTGGTATTTTACCAACTTTTCGTTTTTGAGTTATCGTGTTCAAAGACACACGGACACACTGACAAACGGACACACAAACACACGGACCTTTTTGTGAAAATGCTTTTTTTGGATATTGGGGATCCTAAAACATATATTTCCGGTGAAATCTCGGTATCGAATTTTTTGGTGGAGTGCAATACCTTCTCTATGCACTATGTACATATATATTATGAACCTAAGGTTAAAATATTAGACCAAAATTTCAATATTTTGTCACAAGGGACATTTTTAATGACGTGACAACATAAAACAAATTTGACCATAACCTCCAAACCATTAGAGCAAAATAGATGAAATTTTCGCTGTAACTAATTTGCATCATAGATCTGGGGTATACATTTCAAAAAGTTAGTAATATTAGTTTGTAATTTCAAACTTTCAAACTTACATGTCCTTAAATAATATTGAACTCTGGTTTCGGAGTTCCTTGTACTTACGTGGCCAAAATAAAATTTCAAACTATGGGCTGAATTTTTAGTGAGTAGCCGGATACTTTAGACCGGTAGTGTATGTATATATGTACAGTAACATAACCCTTTAACCCTTTCAAGCACAATGGTGCCAAATAGAATCACTATCTGCATAGTGTTCGAGATGGGTAAAGGTCAAAGTTCAATAATTTTCTACCCTCACTGTGCATATTTAGGTATTTTCTTTAAATTTATTTATATTAACACTGTTTGAACAAGCAAAAGTGAAAATATATCCCTTCAAAGATACCATTTTCTAACAAATACAACACTTCATTCCGCTACAATGTTACCAAGGTCCAGTCAACTCTTAAATATGCCAATCAGCATTTATTTAACCTGGGCCCATCCCTTCCTTTATCACAGCAGCATTGTAGCAAGGATTCAAAACTAGGTTAACCTGTGACTTTGAAATCTACATCAATGATGTTCAGAGTTTTAGAACTGAGCTACCAATAAGAGATCAGTAAGACAAATATTCATTCTATGGCACCAGATTCTAAAAAATCTTTTGTGTTCCATTCACATGACTTTCTCTACATCTGTACAACAAATTGTTGTTAAAACGCTTATGTTTCTATTTACTTCATGCTAATCAAGAAAAAAATAGCAGAAATAGTCTTATTACTTGCTTCCTTGTAAGTAGAAGCGAAATAAGGGAGTACCATAGTTTAAAGTGATCGTCAAAAGCTGCTTGCTCTGTTACTGAAGTTCCTTTATTTGTATGGACAGGAGTTGACAAATTCCTGTATGAGAAAAGTACGTGTTTTATAGCTGAAACCAAAAACAAGAAATATCTCCAAAACGATCAACTCCACGAAAAAAATGTACATAGCATAAATTGTGTGTTTTATCATGTTCTACATTTTTTGTGTGGTAAGTTTTTGTCCATCTCTTACGGTTTAGCAGTTATGCAAAATTCCGTAAAATTCATCCAGAATAAAGAAATATTGAGAGGCTATTCCCAGAAAATTCAAGATATACATTTTATTTGTCAGGAAATATCTTTAGTGTTTGAAATTTTAATCAAAATCTTTAGAGCCATTTTTAAGAAAATAGAAATTTTTCGATAAAAGTTCCATGGGTGGGGGGATTTTTCTCAAAATCTTCGTGTCGCATCCCTGGAAGATACTAAACTTAAATACCAAGTTTGGTATTTTACCGATTTTTTGTTTTTGAGTTATCGTGTTCACAGACACACGGACACACACGGACTTTTTTCTGAAAATGCATTTTTTTTTTGGATAAGGGGACCCTAAAACGGTGAAATCTCGGTAACGATTTTTTTGGGTGGAGTGCAATACCTTCTCTATATACTACGTACATAGTACGTGTAGAGAAAATAAAAAGTCTGGAAAGGATTAAAAGTACGTTTCTTGGCGTTTCGGAAATGTAAGAAAGAAAAGAAAGGGGAATGGCGTTGGGCATAATTCACCCTCTTGGTTCTGTTCACTGTACACCTTTTATAATTATTTTATTATCTCCATAAAATAATACGGCGTTTTACGGAGAAGTCGTTTTATCTTTCCGCTCTGATTCATTCAACGAATGAAGAAGGGAAAAAAATATAATTCGTGGCAAGATGGTGACACAAGCGAACCTTACTTAGCCTTTATTGCCACTTTGCGTGGGGCCCGCCTCGCAAAGAGGAGGAATACTTCCACGCCATTTATTCTACGTTGATTTGATTAATTTCTGGAACCATAGCCCCGATATGCAATTACGTGCGCCCAGCACTTTCTCCTCCTACTGGACGGAAAGAAAATATTATATAAAAGCATAAAGTGGTTGGAAAATGGAAAAGAATAGCGGGTATAGCTACATCAAAAGAAAGTGGGTGGAGGTCTGGAGTGGAGTGTTCCTGAGGCCCAATTTCCAAATTCAATTTTCGTGCGAAAACCTCTTTGTATCTTCTTCTTCTTGCTCTCTTGTCTTCATTCCGTCTTTTGTTTCTTTTATTCTCCTTCCCGTTCTATATATCTTTGTCTCGTTTCTCTTGCCTATGCCTTGTACAGCCCTTGTTTCCCGCATAAGAAGAGCCTAGCTCCCTTGGAAATCTAGTTTGTTGTTTTTCGTCTCTTCCCACACATTTGTGTGTGTGTGTGTGTGTGTGTGTGTGTGTGTGTGTGCTGTTTACTTTTTTGTTCCTCTTTCTTCTCCTTCGCCTTCTTGGTCGCTCTTTTTCTTTCCCATTATATTAAGGCGAACGAGGAAATTATCGATTGGACGCTCTTACGCCAGTCGCCTTATCATACCAAACTGACAGAATTCTGTCAGTTGCTGAAGGCAGTTTCAGAGCCCTGGCTAAGCTGCTCTTTCTTTTAAGAATAAAGTCCTACAGATTGCACAGAATTATCTCTAAAAGCTCAATTATTTATTCATTAATCTTAATCTTGATTGTAAAACTTCAGTGTATTTATGTTTGTATATTCTTTATGCGCTTATGCAACATTGCAGCGATTTCGACTCCAAACTTGGTTCAGATAACTTTTGACACAATGCAAAAATTACTGACTGACTCAGAATCCGAAATTACGTCTCATTTCACACGATTAAGTATTTACTTTCATGTAATCCCTACAAAAGCTCGCAAGACCACCTATATATTACTAAACGATTACCGTAGAAGCTTGAACATTGCCAATATAAGCAAAAAAATCTGATGTGTTCCATTCACATAACTTTCTCTACATCTTTGAAACAAATTATTGTTAAAAAGATTATGCTTCTTCTTATTCATGCTAATCAAGAAAAAAATTAGCAGAAATAGTCTTATTAGTTGCTTCCTTGCAAGTAGAAACGAAATAAGAAAGAGTAGCATAGGCTAAAGTATTGGTCAAAGGCTGGTTGCTATGTGACTGAAGTTCCTTTGTTTCTTTGGACAGGAGTTGACAAATTCCCGTATGAGAAATGTATACGTTTTTTTACAGCTGAAACCAATAACAAGGAATATCTAAAAAACGATCCACTCCACGAAGAAAATGTATATAGCATAAATTGTATGTTTTAACGTGATATACATTTTATTTTCAGTAAGTTTTTGTCTGTTTCTTACGGTTTGCCAGTTATGCAAATTTCCGTAAAATTCATCCAGAATAAAGTAGTATTCAGAGGCTATTCCCAGAAAATTCAATATATACCTAAATTTTATTTGTCAGGTAAATATTTTTAACATACGATACTTTAATCAAAATCGTTAGAGCTATTTTTGAGAAAATCAAAATTTTCGAAAAAAGTTCCATGTAAAGGGTAGTTGAGGGTGGGGCGAATTTCTTGAAAATCTTCGTGTCGCACCCTTGGAAGATATCAAACTTAGTTTTTTTTAGCTATGCTGTCCACAGACACACACATACACGCGCGCGCGCGCGCACACACGGACCTTTTTGTAAAAATGCTTTTTTTGGATTCAGGGGAACCCAAAACATGTATTTCTGGTGAAATATCGGTATCGAATTTTTGGGTGAAACGAAATACCTTCTCTATACACTATGTACGTAGTACGTGTAGAGAAGGTAATAATTACACTAGCTTTGATGCCCCACAAAATAACAAAGGAACAGCGAGTTTACATATTCTGACATCGATATTGGAGCAATAACAAATTAAATAAATAATTATAACAGTTATCATGCTTGCATATTTAAAAAGGTGATTAATATCATGCTTAAAATATTAACAACATTTTTAACTGAATTACGTTAAATATCCACACCTCTTTATCGTCTTATTTATCTTCATACGATTATGTACTGTGAAGTGATATACCTAATACAGAAACATTAGACTGTTGTGAATTACAACAGCTAGTTAATGTTAAGTACCTTAAGAATTTAATAATATTATGTCGAAAGTTAAGTTTCTTTTTATTTATTTTAATTTGTTTCACAGTTCACGTTTTTAAAAGATAAATATTGTGTTTGTGTGTTAGTGCCCGAGCAGAACTCGACTTGGGATACGAATTCCTGTGTGCCAATATATTTTGATGCTAGTAACGCTGGATACCAAACCTAAGCCTAACACTTCACTAAAGAAAAGATACGCAATTGGATCTTCTACTTGTATCGCAGCATCTACAGCTACACACAGTTCTGCTCGCCAGGTAAACAGCACAACTACGAATAATACCGAAATTCCTATACCACATCATACCATCTCGTGCATAGCTCCAAATCCTCAACCAACCATTCTCCACGCAGTTGTGCTTGAGAAACATAAAGTGCCACCACTGAAGAGCGGGCTATAATCATAATGCACATGAATGTATGCCAGGAAGAGATTGTGTGTTTGCAGTTGGTAATGCACTGATCCTGCAAACATTCTTTATATTTCACAGAGTTCTAATAACAATTCGCATATAATCTGGCAAACAAAAAACAGCTGCCGAACTATTGTTGACAACAATTCATTGCTGACAAAAATGTATTGTTGACTACCCCCTCCGCAGAAATATATTACACTGTTTAAGCGTATTGTGTAATAATTTATAAGTGCATCCAAAGAAACATTGTTAACCCCTTGCTAGGGTGGGTACACGTGTAATACACCTTCGATCTGCCCTTGTCACGCCATCGCTCATCGTCTAAAGAAACTCGTGATTATTGGACAAGTGCAACTTAAGGCTGAGAGGGTAATGCCCCATTCACAATCAGATGTAAGTGCAGACTCTGTACCCATGTTATTCAGTATAAGCATTCACATAGACATACGTAACACGCTACGCAATGCAACGTAAGAGTTTGCAAAGTGCAAACTTTATCCTTGTATTGCGTACACAGAGAAAGAATTCTGCATTCCTTCTTCTATGCATTGCCTGCTGTTCAACAACAGACGATCGCAAAGCGAGATTTTACAGGGTCCACTGTACATACAAGCTCTTCTATATTGGAAGTGCCCCACCATCTCTCATTTCCCTCAAGAGGTTATGGCAGTCTCCTTGCGAATCCTCCTTTGATTTAATGGATGTACCCACCATCTGCTCTCACAAATCGTAAGGTGCAAAGAAATAATGTACAGCCTATTAAATGTGCAGTTTTATCATTTTCTGCAGTCTCTATCTTTGCATCAATTTAAATATTTTTGGATAAACAATTATTGTGACGTCATTGCTGCGAGCGTCAATTATTACTATGTAATTTTAAAACCTATTTATTTGTAAAATATTGAGTGAATTTTATTAAATGATATTGTTGGTTATGTTAATCAATGTTAAACTTGCAGAGTGGTTGAAATATATCCACATGTAATTTACAGATCTAGAAACCCGTGCCAACTTCTTGTGTTACGCTTACGCATTGTGGATTGTCTTCCCTGGCGCCTGCGCTTATGTTGCGTTGCGTCTGCGCTTGCATCTCCCTGTGAATGTAGCTTAAAACATCAAACCACAGGAAAGGCCGGTTTCAGCTAGTACTGGTATAAAAATTAGTGTAGGTATATACTATATTTCTTAAGGCTTCTACACTGTAGCACCGATTTCGATCAAACTTACCACACATAACCTTTACACACGGCAAAACTTGCTGTCTAGATTAGAATCTGACATTCTGCACATGAGTTTTTGCTTTGCGCCTACATAAGTTCACAAAACCATCCATATCTTTCTTAAAGAAGATAGTAATAGCTCAAGCATTGCCCACATAAGAATAAGTATTTAGGATTTCACGACCTCTTAAAATAACAAACGGCGAATTCACATATTATTCGTTGATTTCCTCTCTGATATTGATCATGCAGTAATAATGTAGTAAACAAATGCAACAGCAATATCCCTGTGGCTGTGCTTGCACAAATAAGGGGAGCTACAATTTTATTGTATGCTTTTGTTTTATAATTTTGAATGGAACATCAATAAAAACAGTTTCTAATGGATTTACCAAAACTCACCTTGGATTTCCAGTAGCACAATGCTGCCAATTCAACAGGTACAACCAATATACGATGTCCTCGTATACAAATATTTAGTACCAATACTGGAAACTGAGATGATTTAACACAGGGATGACAGGAGACATGCAACGGTGCTGTCATCTAACGTTGCGGTCTAGAGCACACAGATCAGCTGATGTATTTCAATGAAAATAATGCTGTTACACACGCCATGATTTCTGTTAAACGCCGAATAAATGTGACAATTTATGAATTTTCTTTTCAATGCAGGTCATGCAACAAAATTGTTTACAAGAGGGAAGAGAATAACTTGCAACAATTATAATTTAAGCTTTAAAGCTCGATTGTCATATGTCTTGTAGTGCTGTCGAATAAAATATAATTCTAACATAATATTTTATGCCGAAAATACGAATAACATGAGCTACAAAAGCATTTCGGAGAAAAGCCGACCTTGACTCAGAGGCAAGTCTGCTCATAATAATAATAATAATAATAATAATAATAATAATAAGTTTGGTGTACGGCCTGTAAAGGCTACGCAATTCTGACCAGAAATATTAATGCCTGCGTCCTTGTTTGTGGCCTGTATGAAAAAGAAAATGCCTAAATTCTGCTTTGAGCAGAAACCAAGACGTGTGTAACAGCACAATATTTATTAAGATATATCAGCTGATCTGTACTCCAGACCGCTACGCTAGATGGTAGCACCGTCGCATGTCTCCAGTCATTCCTGTGTTAAATCGTTTGTATTGGTATTGGTATTGAATGGTATTTGCTTACTAGAACATTGCATAGCTGATACATATACGATTTCAAAGTCCTTTTCCTATGCTTTTCAGTTCACCAGTTCATCATCTGTTTCGTATCCCCCTCCTCCAATATTAACCTATGGGCTTGAGGACATATTGAAAGGCGAATATCTCGGAAATGGTCAACTCCACGAAAAATAATATATGACACAAATTGTATGTTTTAACGAGACCTACATGTTTTTGTGTAATAAGTGTCTGCCTATCTCTTACGGTTAACCAATTATACAAAAGTCATTCAGAAAGAAGAGGTCTTCAGAGATTATTTCCGGAAAATTCAAATTATACATTTTATTTTTGACGTAAATATATTTAATATATGGTACTTTAATACAGAACGTTGTAGCCATTTTCGGAAAATGAAAATTAACGAAATGTTTCCATGAAAAAGGTAGTTTGGGTGGTGGTACTTTTCTAAAAGTCTTAATGTCACATACTTAGAAGAACTTAAATACCAAGTGTTTTACCGTTTACATTTTTGAGGCATGTTCACAGACACACGGACACACAAACACAGGGATATAACACGGACCTTTTCTTAAATGACTTTTTTGAACTTATGGGACCTCAAAACATATATTTACGGTGCAATCTCGACAACAAATTTTATTTAGAATACAATACCTTCTCTAACTACTATGCACATATCATGTGCTTGAGAAAGTAAAAATCTGATGTGTTCCATTCACATGCCTTTCTCTATGTTCTGCAAACCATTGTTCCAAAAGATTATATTTTGTCATCTTCATGTTAATCGAGATAAAAATTAGCAAAAACTGTCTATTACTTGCTTCCTAGTAAGTAGGAGGGAGATTAGGGAATACACTAGGTTAAAGCGATAGTCAAATGTTTAAATAGCGTCGATAAGCGTCTGACATTGAAATTCGCTTCTTTGTGTGGCCAGGCATAAACACAAGATAAAGCGAATATTTCCTGTTTGAGAAAAGTATACTTACTTTAAAACTGAAACCAATAACAAAAAATATCTCGGAAACGTTAGCTCTACAGCAAAAATATAAACGCCATAAATTGGGTGTTTTGATGAAATCTACAGTTTTGGTGTAGTATTTTTTTTTTTGTCTATCCTTGCAGTTACGTTACACAGAGTAATCCAGAATGAGGGGGAGAAGCTATTCCAAGAAAATTCAAAATACGCATTTTATTTCTGATTTAAATATCTTTAACATACGGTATTTTAATCAAAATTGTAACAGCCATTTTTGACAAAATCAAAATTTACGAATTTATTCTTGTAAAAGGTAGTTTGGGGTAGGGAATTTTCCTGAAAATCTTCGTGTAGCATCCTTGGAAGATGCAAAACTTAAATACGTACCAAGTTTAGAATTTTATAGGCTTTTCGTTTTTGAATTATCGTGTTCACAGACCATACACACTAACATTTTTCTAATTTTTTTTCAGTGGGTATCAAAACATATATTTTCAATGAAAACTCGATATCGAATTTTTGGGTGAAGTACAATACCTTCTCCGTTTACTATATACGTTGTGCATATATGCTAGAGAGAGTAAAAAACGTTTTAGGAATAATTTGCTGCAGAACAGGTAGAGAAATTCATGTGGATAGAACACACCAGACTTTTTCCCGTAGCAGTTGGCAACATGGATATTGCATTCAGTTCGTATCAGTTTGTGTGGGCCATGTGTCACCTGGTTTGCCCGTTAACATATCTTTCTTTTACTTCTTCCTGGTCCCATACCTTTATCAGACCTTCACGGTGATTTATTGTTACATCGGCTTTACCTTGCACCTCCCAGTGACGTGCCATCTGCCTAGCATCAGATGGCGCCACCTATGAGGGAGGTTATCTCTTTCCAAGCAACCTTCTTTCAATCAAACGATACCTGTTCAACGTATTCCTCTAGAATACAGAAGTACTATTAAAAATGTTGATCTGTTCCATTCACATTCTTTCTCAACATCTCTGTAACAAATTATTGTTAATAAGCTTAATCTTCTATCTAATCAACATAAGCATTAACAGAAATGGTCTTATTACTTAGTTCCTTATAAGTAGAAGGGAAATAAGGGAGTACACTAGACTAAACCAACCGTCAAATGTTTTAAAATATGATTGCTATGGGATTTAAATCCGTTTCTTTGCGTGGCCAGGAGTTGACAATCTCCTGTATGCGAAAAGTTTTAAAAATGAAACCAATAACAAGAAATATCTCGGAAACTGCTAACTCCATGAAAAAAATGTATATGACATAAACTGTGTGTTTTAAGATCTACATTTTTGTGTAGTAAGTTCTTGTCTATATCTTACGGTTTACCAGTTATGCAAAATTCAGAAAAACTCATCCAGAATAAAGAGGTCTTCAGAGGTTATTCCTAGAAATTTTATTTTATTTGTGACATAAATACGGTAACGCATGATAATTAATCTAAATCGTTGGAGTCATTTTTGAGAAAAAACAAAACCTAACAACATTTTTCCATGTAAAGAGTAGTTTTTTGTGGGGAGATTTTCTTGAAAATGTTCCTGGCGCATTATTGGAGGATACTAAAAATAAATACAAAGTTTTGTATTTAACGGTCTATTTTTTGAGCTATTCTGTCCACAGACACACACACATACACACACACACACCTTTTGTTAAAAATCTGATTCTCTCCATTCACATGACTTTCTCTACCTCTCTGTAACAAATTATTGTGAATAAGCTTAATCTTCTACCTATTCATGCTAATCAACATAAACATTAGTAGAAACGGTCTTATTTCTTAGTTCCTTATAAGTAGAAGTGAAATAAAGGAATACACTAGGCTAAACCGACAGTCAAATGTTTTAAAACATGGTTGCAATGGGATTGAAATCATTTTCTTTGCCTGGCCAGAAGTTGATAAAAGTTTACTATTTCAAAACTGAAACTAATAACAAGAAATATCTCGAAAAAAGTTAACTACACGAAAACAAATGCAACAGTGGTCTAACCCAGAAAAAGATTTGCACCACACTAATAACAATTGTTAGGTATATCTCAATATTATGTTAACAGTACTGAATGTGTTCTTGTGTAATAATCTGGAAAAGTGTCAGTGAATAATCAGTTCGATTAAAATTAAATTTTAGTTATTCTCAAAGAAACCAGGTGTGTTTAACTAAGTTATGCTCCATTTTTTAAAAAAAATGGGTTAGACCACTGTTGCACGGACCCCCTCAAATGTATGACATATACAGTGTGTTTTAAGATCTATAGTTTTTGTGTTGTCAGTTTTTGTCTATCTCTTGCGGTTTACCGGTTATGCAAAATTCAGAAAAATTAATTCGGAATAAAAAGGTCTTCAGAGGCTATTCCCATAAATTTAAAAATGTTATTTGTGGTATAAATATATTTAAATTACGGTAACTATCAAAATAGTTGGAGTCATTTTTGAGAAAAAGAAGTTAACAAATGTTTTCCATGTAAAGGGTGGTTCGTACTGGGGGAATTTTCTTGAAAATCTTACTGACGTGTACTTGGACGATATTAAAAAAAATCTGATGTGTACCATTCACATGACTTTCTCCATATCCCTGCAACAAATAATTCTTAAAAAGCTTATACTTCTATTTACTTTATGCTAATCAGACAAAAATAGCAGAAATAGTCTAATTACTCGCTTCCTTGTAAGTAGAAGCGAAATAAGGGACAACCGTAGGTTAAAGTGATAGTCAAAAGCTAGTTGCTATGTCAATGAAGTTCCTTTGTCTATATGGATAGGAGTTGACAAGTTCCTGTATGAGAAAAGTATACGTTTTTCATAGCAGAAACCAAAAATAAGGAATGTCACATAAACGACGAACTCCACGAAAAAATGTATATACCATAAATTGTGTGTTTTAATGTGCTCTACATTTTTTGTGGAGTAAATTTTTGTCCATCTCTTAAGGTTTAGCAGTTATTCAAAATTTAGTAAAATTCATCCAGAATAAATCTTCAGAGGCTATTACCAGAAAATTCAAGATATACATTTTATTTGTCAGGTAAATATCTTTAATATACGAAATTTAAATCAAAATCGTTAGAGCCATTTTTGAGAAAATCAAAATTTTCGAAAAAAGTTCCATGTAAAGGGTAGTTGGGGTTGGGGGATTTTTCTCAAAATCTTCGTGTCGCATCCCTGGAAGATACTAAACTTAAATACCAAGTTTGGTATTTTACCGACTTTTCGTTTTTGAGCTATCGTGTTCACAGACACACGGGTACGCGGACACACACACACACACACACACGGACCTTTTTGTGAAAATGCTTTTTTTGGATATTAGGGACCCTAAAACATATGTTTCCGGTGAAATCTCGGTATCGAATTTTTTGGTGGAGTGCAATACTTTCTCTATACACTATGTACATAGTGCGTATGGAGAAAGTAATAAATACAAAGTTTCGTATTTAACGGTCTTGACGTTTTTGAGCTATGGTGTCCACATACACACACACCAGCTCATTTTTCTAAAAGTGCTTGTTTCGTACTCAAGGGACCTCAAAATATATATTTCTGGTGAAATTTCAACATATTACATACGGGCCAGAGGAAGTAAAATATATATTTGACATAAGCTGTGTGTTTTAACGATACCTAAAGCTTTGTCCAGTAATATGCTATTTCTTATGGTTTACCGGCTCTGCAAATGCTATCCAGAATGAAGAGATTTTAAAATAGTTGACCATCGCCTAGATCTTGTACCGCTGTACCTAAGATAATACAATGTAATACAAGCACATCCTTATTCCAATTAATATGAAACAGATAGAGGAATGGGCAGAGAATGTCGTGTGAATGTAACACATTTTTTTTACTTTCTCTACACGTACTATGTGTATAGTGTATAGAGAAGGTATTTTATTCCACTCAAAAAGTCGATGCCGAGTTTTCACCGGAAATGCATGTTTTGAGACCCCCTAATAAAAGTATTTTTTAGAAAAAGCTCAGTTTGTGTGTGTATCTGTGGACAGCATAGTTGAAAAACGAAAAGTCCGTTAAAAACCAAACTTGGTATTTAAGTTTAGTATGTATCGCGGATGCGACACGAAGATTTTCAAGTTAATCCCTCCCACGCCATATTACACTTTACATGGAAAAATGTTCGAAAATTATGATTTTCTCGAAAATGGCTCTAACGATTTTGATTAAAATATCGTATTTTTGAGATGTTTAAGTGACAAACAAAATTTATCTCTTGAATTTTCTGGAATTAGTCTATAAAAAACTCTTAATTCTGGATGCATTTTTCTGAATTTTGCATAACTAGTAAACTGTAAGATATAGACAAGAATTTACCACACAAAAATGTACACCTCAATAAAACATACAATTTATGCCATATATATATATTTTTTTTTTTTTCTCCCCCTGGATGTGGCCGTTTTCAAGATATTCCTTGTTATTGGTTTCAGTTTTAAAATACTTAAAACTTTTCTCATACGGGAACTTGTCAACTCCTGGCCACGCAAATAAACGTATTTCAATCTTATAACATTTTAAAACATTTGACTGTCGGTTTAGCCTAGTGTGTTCCCTTATTTCTTGTCTACTTAAAAGGAACTAAGTAATAAGGCCGTTTCTGTTAATGTTTTTCTCGATTATCATGAAGTTGATAGAAGAATAGGCTTATTAACAATATTGATTTAATTTTTTCTTTCACACAAGCCGCGTGAAAGAAACAATTCAAATGCTATAGTCGGGATTTGAACCACGGATCTCCCGATCTCTCTAACACTAAGCTACCATGTCAACATGCCGACAGGGCATTAAATTTCTCAACTGACGCGCATGTTTCCCATTAAACCACAAGGTGATCTCAAATTATTTTGAGATGACAACCCCAATGGCGACTTACAATGTTTAAGTCCCAGGATTCATAGTTTATCCAACTACTATGGTCAAAAAGTATTGAGTTAATTGTTTGTTGTTGTTTTTTCACACAAGCTGTGTGTAGGACAGGAGTTGTATAGGTAGAGCCAGACTGAAAAATGCAATGCCATAGCCGGAATTTGAACCATTATCTCCTGGTCTCTGGCCGGTTGCTCTACCACTAAGCTATCATGGTAATTATCAACAATATTTTTTTACAGAGATGTAGAGAAAGTCATGTGAATGGAACACATCAGATATTTGTCCTATGTATTCTATTAACCTGTCTGTTTGTCGCCCTCTGTGGTGTAGTGGTTACCATGCTAACTTCATATACCCAAGGTCGCGGGTTAAAACCCGGCGGAGGACGATGAATTTTTTTGGGTGTAGGAAGGAAAGTAAAGCCGTTGGTCACGTGTCGTAGATTTAACGGCACGTAAAAGAACCTCAAGCCTCATAGAGAGACCTCTGAAAGAAATTAAGCGGTCTTTCACGCCCAATTTAAAATGAGACGCTGAGAACCACGCTATTTATAACCAGTCTGTTTACAATAACAAACCTATTTTGCAAAGCCAAGGAGGAGAATTTCGGTTGGGGCTGTACTTATGTATAATGTGAGTGTTCGAAATTCCAAAGCTGTGGCTATCTCAACCAGCTGTGTTGTGCGGGTGGTGGATCCCCCTCCCCTTCTTCATGGTACAGTAAGCCCACCATAAAGAGCCCTCCCGCTGGCCCCGAACTGCCCTCGTCCGCCCTCGCCCTTTATTGTTCTTATTATACCCAAGCGGCGGGATAATGAATACTCGAAATGGACACTAACAGAAGGTGTGCATTAGAGTGCCGATATCCAGGTGCCACGTCATCCAAGTAGGCTTCCTCACCACATCGGTAATATGTGATTTACTTCTCTTGGTAACAAATCATGTTGTAAAACCAATCTGATAACTTTATTCGCTAACACGTTACATAAAACAACTTGTATTGCATCAATTTATCTGTATGGAAAATTACAATACGAATACGTAAACGACATAAAACATAAATTAATAAATAAATAGTCTGATAACATAATTACTTAAACCGGGGCATGTATTAAAAATCTGATGTGTTCCATTCACATGACTTTCTCTACATCTCTGCAACAAATTACTGTTAAAAAGTTAATGTTTCTATTTGCTTCTTGCTAATCCAGAAACAATTAGCAGAAATAGTCTTATTACATGTTTCCTCGTAAGTAGAAGCGAAATAATGGAGTACCATAGGTTAAAGTGATAGTCAAAAGCTGTTTCCTATGTGGCTAAGTTCCTTTGTTTATATGGACACGAGTTGACAAATTCCTGTATGAGAAAAGTACAAGTTTTTCAAAGCTAAAATAAAAAACAAGAGATACCTCAAAAACGATTAACACCACAAAAAAGTTATATAACTTAAATTGTGTGTTTTAATGTGCTCTAAATTTTTGTGTGTTAAGTTTTTGTCTATCTCTTACGATTTAGAAGTTATGGAAAATTCCCTAAAATGCATCCAGAATAAAGTAGTCTTCAGGGGCTATTCACAGAAAATTCAAGATATACAAATTATTTGTCAGGTAAATATTTTTAATATACGATATTTTAATCAAAATCGTTTGAGCCATTTTTGAGAAAATCAAAATTTTCAAAAAAAGTTCTATGTAAAGGGTAGTTGGGAGTGGGGGAATTTTCTTGAAAATTTTCGTGTCGCATCCTTGCAGGATACCAAACTTAAATACCAAGTTTGGGATTTAACGGTATTTTTGTTTTTGAGCTATGCTGTCCACAGACACACACATGCGCGCGCGCGCGCAAACACGGACCTTTTTTCCAGAAATGCTTTTTTTGGATTCAGAGGGACCCAAAACATGTATTTTCGGTGAAATCTCGGTATCGACTTTTTGGGTGCAATACAATACCTTCTCTATACACTAAGTGCATAGTACGTGCAGAGAAAGTAATAAAACAAGTTTGATGTGTTCTATTCATGTAACTTTATCTTACAAAAGATGTATTATGTCTATGTTATGTTAATCGAGATAAACATTAGCAGAAATGGTCTCTCTATAAGTAGAAGGGGAACAAACAGAATTCACTAGGCTAAAGCGACAACGAAAGCTTTTAAAAGCTGTTGCTATGCGATTGTCAATGTTCTATTTCCATTTCGAGTAGTAAAAGAAAATTGATGTTTCCATTCACATGACTTTCTCTACATCTATGTAACAAATTATTGTTAAAAACGTATTCTTCTATCTACTTCGTGCTAATCGAGATAGCAATACCAGATATGATCTTACTTGCATGGAAGTAAGTAATAACACTATTTCCGCTAATTTTTTCTAGATTACCATGAAGGAAAAGGAAGCATAAGCTTTTAAAATTAAAGTTTTGCAGAGATATAGAGAAAGTCATGTGAATGGAACACATAAGATTTTGTTTTATCTTATTGCTTTTTGATCCGGAAGTCCCCGAAAGAAAAAATTCCGATACAGTATTGGTGTGAATGTTTGGGTGGAATGCAATACTTTATCTATATGCTAGGTACAATGTATAGAGAAAGTAAAAATCTGATGTGTTCCATTTACATGACTTTCTCTATACTTCTGTTGCTAATCGAGTTAAACATTATCAGAAATTGTCTTAATTACTTGCTTCCTTGTAAGTAGAAGGAAAATAAGGGAATACACTAGGCTAAAGTGATAGTCAAATCTTTTAATAGCCTATTGCCATGTGGATGAAATCCGTTTCAATGTAGGGCCAGGAGTTAACAACTTTCCGTGTAAGAAAAGTTTAAGTATTTTACATCTGAAAAAAATAACAAGTGATATCTCTGAAATTGTCAGTTCAACGAAAGAAACGCATATGACATAAATTATGAGTTTTAAAGTGATCTACATTTTTGTGTAGTAAGTTTTTGTCTATCTCTAAACGGTTTACCAGTTACGCAAAATTCATTCAGAATAAAGAGGCTATTCCCAGAAAAGTCAAGATATACATTTTATTTGTCAGGTAAATAGCTTTAATATACCCCATTTTAATCAAAATCGTCAGAGCCATTTTTGAGAAAATCAAAATTTTCGAAAAAAGTTCCATATAAAGGGTTGTTGGGGGTGAGGGATTATCTTGAAAATCTTCGTGTCGCGTCCTCGGAAGATACCAAACTTAAATACCGAGTTTGGTATTTAACGGTCTTTTCGTTTTTGAGATATGTAGTGGAAAGACGGACACGCACGGACCTTTTTCTGAAAATTCTTTTTTTTTGTATTCAGAGGGTCCTAAAACATGTATATCCAGTGAAATCTCGATATCGAATTTTTGGGTGGAACACAATACTTCCTCTATACACTATGTACATAGTACGTGTGGAGAAAGTAAAAGCATATATGACATAAATTATGTGCTTTAATGTGATCTACATTTTGTCTATGTCTAACAGTTTACCAGTCAATAAAATTCAGCAAAACTCATTCAGGATAAAGAGGCTATTTCAGAAAAGTCAAGATATACATTTTATTTACCATATAAATATCTTTAATATACGGTGTTTTAATCAAAATTTTTGAGAAAATTCAAATTTTTCTAATTTTTTCCATATAAAGGGTAGTTTGCGGTGGGAGAATTTTTCTCAAAATCTTCGTGTCGCATTCCTGAAAAATACAAAACTTATATGCCAAGTTTGGTCCTTTAATGACTTTTTGTTTTTGAGTTATCGTGTTCACAGACACAGGGGCACACGGACCATTTTCTGGAAATACTTTTTGGATACAGAGGACCCTAAAACGTCTATTTCCGGTGAAATCTCGGTATTGAATTTTTGGGTGCATTACAAAACCTTCTCTACACACTATATACTTAGTACGTGTAGAGAAAGCTAAAAGAGATGCGCCGTTGAATAAGGAGCAGCAGCAACCTGCAAATCTAGAGATGCAGGAGAGATCTTCTCTTGAAAGTGACGGCGTATTGATCGAAACAACCAACAGCAGAGAAGGGAGGAATACGTTCTCCATATGCATGCCTTCTTTCCTCAGCGCCATCTAACTTTATGTTCACCAACAGAGAAAGTGTATATCTTTTCATTGATGCAGTATCAGGCTAGCTTAACAACTGTTACGTATTTAATAAAGTCGAAACTAAACAGGTTCATTATTCTAGTTTCTTTTAGAGTAACATGCTGAATTTGAGGAACGCAGAAGTTCAGAAAATTACAGAGATGCAACATTTATTACTCTCTATACGTGTTTATTCTTTCCACGTATACAGTAAGTGCAGAAACCATTGCATTCCACCAGAAATCTGATGTGCTCCATTCAAAAGACTTTCTCTACATCTCTGTAAAAATTATTGTTAATATGCTTATTCTTCTATCTATTTAATGCTAAAATATTTGCAGAAACGGTCTTATTTCGTAGTTCCTTAATAAGTATAAGAGAAATAAGGGAATACACTAGGCAGTGTAGTTACGACAATCAAATGTTTTAAAATGTGGTTGCTATAAGATTGAAATCCGTTTCTTTGACGGCCAGTTCACAAGCTCCCGTATGAGGAAAGTGTAAGTATTTTAAAACTGAAATCAATAACAAGGCCAACCCTATGAAAAAAGAAATGTATATGACATAAATTGTGTGTTTTATCGTGATCTACATTTTTTGAGTGGTAAGTTTTTGTCTATCTCTTACGGATTACCTGTTATGCAAAATTAAAAACAAAATCATCGAGAATAGAGAGGTCTTTAGAGGTTAGGACCACAAAATTCAAGATATACCTTTTATTTGGCATGTAAATATTTTAAATATTAGAGATTTTAATTAAAATCGTTAGAGCCATTTTTAAGAAAATCAAAAATTTCGAAAATTTTCCATGTAAAGGGTAGTTTGGGGTGGGGGGATTTTTTTGGAAAATCTTCGTGTCGCATCCTTGGAAGATACCAAACTTAAATACCAAGTTTGGTTTTTAACGGTCTTTTCGTTTTTGAGCTATGTTGTCCACAGACAGACAGACACACACACACACACACACACACACACACACACACACACACATGGAAATGTTCCTAATTTTTTTTTTTTTTTGATTCAGGGGGTTTCAAAACATATATTTCCGGTGTCGAATTTTTGGGTGCAATACAATACCTTCTCTATACACTATACAATACATAGTACGTATAGAGAAAGTAAAGATGTATATGACATAAATTGTGTGTTTTATCGAGATCTACATTTTTTGTGTGGTAAGTTTTTGTTTATATCTTACGGTTTACCTGTTATGCAAAATTCAATAAAAATCATCCAGATTTAAGACGTCTTTAGAGGTTATTCCCACAAAATTTAAGATATACATTTTATTTGACATGTAAATATCTTAAATATTAGAGATTTTAATCAAAATCGTTAGAGCCCTTTTTGAGAAAATCAGAATTTTTTTAATCTTTTCCATGTAAAGGGTAGTTGGGGGTGGGAGAATTTTCTTGAAAATCTTCCTGTCGTATCCTTGGAAGATACCTAACTTAAATGCCAAGTTTGGTACTCAACGGCCTTTTCGTTTATGAGCTATGCTATCCACAGACAATCCCCCCCCCCCACACACACACACATGCATGGATCATCTTCTACAAATGCCTTTTTTGGATTCAAAGGGACCCAAAACATGTATTTCCGGTTAAATCGCGGTATTTTTTTTTAATGCAATACAATACTTCCTCTATGCACAATGCACATAGTACGTATAGAGAAAGTAAACATTCGATAACGAGTTATGACTGGAAATGCATATTTTGATAGCCCCTGGTTTTAAATAATTTGATGTGTGCCTTTCACAAGACCTTTTCTGTCTATTCTACAAACAAAAGATTCTTCTTTTATTTACATCAGGTTAATCGAGATAAACATTACCGGAAATGATTTATTGCTTGCATTCCTCTAAGCAACTGTATAATTGAGTGGGAGAAAACCAAAATGTGAAGAGAGAGAGAACATGAAATAGAAGCTGGGAAATGTTACAGGCAGAGATAATTGTTCTTAACACTTTTTGGAAACAATAGAAAATAATCTCTGAAACAACTAGACAATTATACAGGGAAAGTAAGAGAGAAATCGGGGAGAAAACTCGCCAAATATAGTATCTTAATAATAACTGATGAAGTTGTCATTTATAGAAGAGTAAATAGATAAAGTTGTTAGGGAATAAAAATGCAAAAATAGAGAGAATTGTACATATACATAAATAACCAGGGTGTTAGCTGTATATGGTACCAAATTCAGCAACTCCAAGAAAGTGTATGTAAGATGTGTGTAACTTGAAAAGATGAAACAAATTATCTATCTTATCCATCTATCCCTTTAAGCAGGAGGGAAATAAAAGAAGCCATTATGCTAAACCGATAGTCATATCTTTCAAAAACTGATCTCTATGTGAAACAATTGAAATTCGATACCGTTTTCATGGCCAGAAGTAAAATAAAAAAAGACGACTTCCCGTTTGACAGAAGTTTTAAGCAGTTTAAAATCGAAACCAATAAAACTGTATACCTTGGAAACGGTTAACTCTACATATACAATAAATGTATGTGAATAAATTGTGTGCTTTCACGAGATCTACATTTTTGTATAGTAAGCCTTTGTCTATCTCTTACGGTTTGCCAGTTATATAAAAGTCATCCAGAATGAAGAGGTCTTCAGAGGCTATTCCCAGAAAACTCAAGATATGCAGTTCTCTAGTTATTTAGATATCTTAAATATTTAGTATATTAATCAAAATTGTTATGTCATTTTTAAAAAAATCAACATCTTTGAAAAATGTTCAACGTAAAGTGTAGTTGGGGTGGGGAGTTTTCTTGAAAACCTTTGTGTCGCAACTTTGGGAGACAACGAATTTAGACATTGACCAACTTTTCGTTTTTGTGCTATGCTGTCTACAGACACACACAAACATGTATTTCCAAAAATACTTTATTTGGATTCCGGGGACATGAAAATATTTATTTCCAGTGAATACTTGACTGCGAAATGTTGGATATAATACAATACCTTCTCTACTTACTACGCACATAGTAAAAAAATCTGATGTGTTCCATTCACATAACTTTCTCTACATCTCTGCAACAAATGTTAAAAAGCTTGTGCTTCTGTTTACATCATGCTTATCGAGAAAACAATAGCAGAAATAGTCTTATTACTTGCTTCCTTGTAAGTAGAAGCGAAATAAGAGAGTACCATAGGTTAAAGTGATAGTCAAAAGCTGGTTGCTATGTGACTGAAGTTCCTTGTAAGTAGAAGCGAAATAAGAGAGTACCATAGGTTAAAGTGATAGTCAAAAGCTGGTTGCTATGTGACTGAAGTTCCTTTGTTTGCATGTACAGGAGTTGACAAATTCCTGTACGCGAAAAGTATGTTTTTTTTTAAAGTTGAAACCAAACACAAGGAATATGTCAAAAACGACCAATTCCACGAAAAAATTATATAACATAAATAATGTGTTTCAATGTGCTCTATATATTTATATGTCAAGTTTTTGTCTATCTCTTACGGTTTAGCAGTTATGCAAAATTCCGTAAAATTCATCCAGAATAAAGTAGTCCTCAGAGGATATTCCCAGAATATCCAAGATATACATATTATTTGTAAGGTAAATATCTTTAATATACGATATTTTAATCAAAATCGTTAGAGCAATTTTTGAAAGTTTTCGAAAAAAAGTGCCATGTAAAAGGAAGTTTGGTGTTTAACGCACTTTTCGTTTTTGAGCTATGCTGTTCAGAGACACACACACACATACACACACACGCGCGCATACACACACGGGCATTTTTCTAAACGAATTCATTTTTTTGGATTCAGGTTTCTCAAAACGTGTATTTCCGGTGGAATATCGGTATCGAATTTTTGGGTGCATTGCAATACTTTCTTTATACACTATGCCCATAGTACGTGTAGAGAAAGTAAAAAGTACGTTAAATACCAAACTTAATATTTAGCTTCAGCATCTTTCAAGAACAGATTGTCTATCACCTAAGTGGCCTGGGTTGAATCCCAGAGGACCGCATGTGGAATTTTTGGTGGACAAAACGGCGTCTGGATGGGTTCTCCAGTTTACCCGTCATTTTTCCATAACAATAATCTTTTCTGTCGTTAAATTCATAGTCACTTCATATCCCATACTGGTTGCTCACCAACTCCTCTGACTCCATGCCCTGGCTTGTAAGTGATAGGTGTGGAGATGTTAATCTACATACGAAGAGGGTAAACAGAGAAAGAAACAAAGATCTTCAGGGATTCGAAAATGTTAAAATTCTTCTACCCCAAGGAACATGATTATTTTTCGAAAATAAAGTTTTTCCTAAAAATGACTAAGATTTTGTTTAAAATATCATAGCATGTGGCCCAACTGCCCCGTGTTTCATGTATGGAGATATCCCTTCGTTCTTTAAAAGAGTTGCAAAACTCAACGGAGCTATTTCAAGTTAAAGCCCGCTAGTTGTCTGCTCTTCAAACGTCACATATGAAGCAATTAAACCAATTCAATATATATACATGACAAATACCATGTATATCTTCAATTTTCTGGGAATAGCCTCTGAAAAACTCTTTATTCTGGATGACTTTGTAACTGAAAATCCGTAAGAGACGATAAAGCTTACTGCACATAAAAAAAAAAAAAAAAAAACAAAAGTTGATAAAACACACAATTTATATCATATACATTTTTTGTAGAGTTATCGACTTGCAACGTATTCTTAGGTTTCCATTGCGACATACTTATAGTTTCCTCAAAACAGAAATGGATTTCCTTTTATCTTTTGTTTTATTCCTGGCCATGCAAAGAGAACCGAATTTCTAATACATGTCATAGCGACAGATTTGAGTATCGCTATATTCTAGTGTATTCCCTTATTTCATTTATACTTACAAGGAAGCAGGCAATAAGACCATTTCTGCTGAAGTTTACCTGATTAGCATGAAGTAGATTGAAAAAAATAGTTTGTTTGCAGAACCTATTGAGAAAGAAAAGTGAATAAAGTTCATCAAACTTTTTAAAACTAATTTAAACTTAATTTTGTAATAACTTTTAGTGAGATTTGGTGAACTACTCAAAAAACAAACAAATAAAATAATAGGTGCGTTCTACACTCTTTGGTGAAAATTGAGTAACTTTAGAGCAAATACAGTACTTGATTCTCATATCTCTTATTTCACATTTGAAATAAAAGTAAAGAAAACCAATCGTGTGTGTTGTATTCTAGGAATAATATTATAATGAGAGAAGCATTGCGTGACTATGGCATTCATTGTGCGCACCTGTAGGTTGTAGACGATAGCAGATGTATATGTGTCCCTGGGCACAAGTTCCTTTGCGGAAAACCGCCACTAGGCTGTGCTCGTGCATATTTTAACCCACAAAAGGCACATGTCCATTTTTCTCGCATCCATTATCCTTGACCGTACACATGCAGTCTTAACATACGAGAGGAGCACGGATTTCACAGTACTTTGTTCTTTACGCCGCAGCGTTAGGCTACTGGTATTACTGTTAAAATAATGGGAAACCGTCTTTTGAATCTCCCGCCTTGCTGTGCAATTGCTACGCCTGTTAAGCTACCATATTCTATACAGGGTGAGTAAAAGTATGGAACAATGCTGTAACTTCGTTGTTATAGATTTGTAAAGTAAATTTTTTTTAGAAAAACTGTAAGATATCAACATGTTTTCATATTACTATGATTGTGAATAGGGTGTGACTTTTTTTTTATGGAAATTTTTACTTTCTCTACACGTACGATATACATAGAGTGTAGACAGGGTATTGTATTCCACCCAAAAATTCGATACCGACATTTCACTGAAAATACATGTTTTGGGTCCCCCTGAATCCAAAAAAAGCATTTTCAGAAAAAGGTCAGTTGTCTTTGCGCGCGCGCGTGTGTATGTGTGTGTGGACAGGCAAATCTCAAAAACGAAAAGACCGTTAAATACTAAACTTGGTATTTAGGTTTGGTATCTTCAAAGGATGCGACACGAAGATTTTCAAGAAAATCCCCCCACCCCTAACTACCCTTTACATGGAAATTTTTTTTGAAAATTTTGATTTTCTAAAAACTGGCTCTAACGATATTGATTAAAATCCCGTATAGTAAACATATTTACATACCAACTAAAATGTATATCTTGAATTTTCTGGAAATAGCTTCTAAAGACCTGTTTATTCTGGATAAATTTTGCTTAATTTGGTATAACTAGTAAACCGTAAAAGATACACAAAAACTTACTGTACAAAAAATGTAGGTCTTGTTAAAATACACAAGTTATGCCATATACATTTTTTTCGTGGAGCTTACCGTTTTCGTGGTTTTCATTGCTATTAGTTTCAGTTGTGAAGTACTTATACTTTTCTCAGTCGGGAGTGTCCGTTTTTCTTTTGTTCTACTCCTGGCCAAGAAAAGAAGCGGTTTGTAATGACAATCGCATAACGACATTTTTTAAAACATTTGACTATGGGTTTAACCTAGTGTATTCCCCTATTTTATTCCTTCTTATAACGAACTAAGTAATAAGAACACTGTGCTTATGAGTAGCTCGATTAGCAAGGTGCAGAGAGAAGAATAATCTTATGTAAAAAGTTGGTAGAACAGCTAAAGAAAATCATGTGAGTGTAACACATCAGATTTTTAAAAAAGGGTCCGTGTGTGTGTCTGTGTGTGTGTGTGTGTGTGTGTGTGTGTGTGTGTCTGTGGACAGCAAAACCCCAAACGAAAAGACCGTTAAATACCAAACTTGGTATTTAGGTTTAGTATCTTCCAAGGATGCGACACTAAGATTTTCAAAAAATTCCCCCCCAAAATAAACTACCCTTTACATGGAATAAATTTCAAAATTTTTGATTTTGTTAAAAATGCCTCTAACGATTTTGATTAAAATACCGTATATTAAAACTATTTATGTCCGTAAGAAAATGTATATCTCGAATTTTTTGAGAATAGTCTCTGAAAACCTCTTTCTCTGGATTAATTTTACCGAATTTTGCTTAGCTGCTAAACCGTAAGAGATAGAGAAAACTCATTACACAAAAAATGTACATCACGAAAAAATACACAATTTATGTTCTTTGCGTTTTTGTTGTGGAGGTAACCGTTTCCGAGATATTCCTTGTTATTGGTTTCAATTGTGAAGTACTTGAACTTTTCTCAGACCGGAAGTGTTCTTTTTTCTTTTGTTCTGCTCCTGACCAAGCAAATAAGTAGTTTGCAATGACAATCGCATAGCGATAGCTTTTAAAACATTTGATAATCACTTTAGCATAGCACATTCCTTTATTCCCTTCTAGTTATAAGAGACTAAGGAATAAGAACATTCTACTAATATGTATCTCAATTAGCATTGTGTACAAAGAACAATAATCTTATGTAGGAGCTTTGTAGAGCAGCTAGAGAAAGTCATGTGAGTGTAACACATCAGATTTTTGGAAAAAGGTTAGTGTGTGCGTGTGTGTGTGTCTGTGGACAGCATAGCTCAAAAATGAAAAGACCGTTAAATACCAAACTTGGTGTTTAAGTTTGGTATCTTCCAACGATGCAACACGAAAATTTTCAAGAAAATTCCCCCACCCCCAACTACCCTATGATTTTCTCAAAAATGGCTCTAACGATTTTTATTAAAATATCGTATATTAAAGATATTTACCTGACAAATAATATGTATATCTTGAATTTTCTGGGAATAGTCTCTGAAGACTACTTTATTCTGGAAGAATTTTAAGAAATTTTGCATAACTGCTAAACCGTAAGAAATGGACAAAAACTTACCACACAAAAAATGTAGTGGACATTAAAACATCAATTTATGTTATATACATTTGTTTCGAGGAGATGATTGTTTTTGAGATATTCCTTGTTTTAGGTTTCAGGTTTAAAAAACTAGTACTTTTCTCATACAGGAATTTGTCAACTCGGGTCCATACAAACAAAGGAACTTCAGTCACATAGCAACCAGCTTTTGACTTCACTTTAACCTATCATACAAGGAAGCAAGTAATGTGACTATTTCTGCTAATTTTTTCTTGATTAGCATGAAGTAAATAGAAGAATAAGCTTACTAACAATAATTTGGTACATAGAAGTAGAGAAAGTCATGTGAATGGAACACATCAGATTTTTTACTTTCTCTATACGTACTATGTACATAGTGTATAGAGAAGATATTGCACTCTACCAAAAAATTCGAGACCGAGATTTCACGGAAAATTGTTCTAGGGTCGCCTGTATCCAAAAAAAGTATTTTCAGAAAAAGGTCCGTGTGTGTGTGTCCGTGTGTCTGTGAATACGATAACTCAAAAACGAAAAGTCGGTAAAATACCAAACTTGGTATTAGTTTAGTATCTTCCAGGGTTGCGACACGAAGATTTTGAGAAAAATTCCCCCACCCCAAACTTGCCTATACATGGAACTTTTTTCGAAAATTTTGATTTTCTCAAAAATGGCACTAACGATTTTGATTAAAATTTCGTATAATCAAGATATTTACCGGACAAATAAGATGTATATTTTTAATTTTCTGGGAATAGCTTCTGAAGACTACTCCATTCTGGGTCAAATTTACGGAATTTTGCATAACTGCTAAACCGTAAGAGACGGACAAAAACTTGCCACACAACAAATGGAGAGCACTTTAAAATACACAATTTATATTATATACATTTTTTTCGTGGAGTTCATTGATTTTATATATACCTTGTTTTTGGTTTCAGCTTTCAAAAATATACTTTTCGCATACAGGAATTTAACAAAGGAACTTCATTCACATAACAACCAGCTTTTGACTATCACTTTAACCTATGGTACTCATTTATTTCGCTTCTACTTACAAGGAAGCAAGTAATAAGACTATTTCTGCTAATTGTTTCTTGATTAACATGAAGTAAGTAGAAGCATAGGCTTTAACAATAATGTGTTGCAGAGATATAGAGACAGTCAGATTTTTTAAAATGTATTGCTTTTACTGAACTCATTGACATGAGTAATCGTCCAGAAAATAAATCATTGGGTGTATCTGTTTATTCAGTGAGTTAATCAATATTCTGCTCAGCCGATGATGCAATTAGTCAGTCCGGCAGTCAGCCAGACACTCCTCGATTTAATCCTCAAATGAGCCAAATAAGTCAGTCGCGTCGATTGTAGTCATTTATTCTTTCCACGGTTGCATCAACGGAATGAGAGAGAAACAAGTCAACTGTATGAAAATGAGAAGCTGTCCAGATGGAGGGGGGATTTAATGGTGTTCCCTGTGTACTGCGCAAGACAGTACACCGTACATAAACAAATTCAGTATTAGCCAGACCGTATGTCGCTACACTTTAAAAAAAATCTTATGTGTTCTATTCACATGACCTTCTCTACATCGATAACTCAAGTCGGTAAAATACCAAACATCGTATTTAAGTTTAATATCTTTCAGGGATGCGACGCAAAGATTTTGAGAAAAATCTCTTCACACCAAACTACCCTTTACATGGAAAACTTTTTACGAAAATTATGATTTTCTCAAAAATGGCTCTAACGATTTTGATTAAAATAACGTATATTAAAGATATTTACCTGAAAAATAACATGTATATCTTGAATTGCCCGGGAATAGCCTCTGAAGACAACTTTATTTTGGATGAATTTTACTTAATTTTGCATAACTGCTAAACCGTAAGAGATAGACAAAAACTTACCACAAAAAATGTAGAGCACATTAAAACACACAATTTATGTCATAAACATTTTTTTCGAGAGTTTATCGTTTTTGAGATATTTCTTTTTACTTTCTCTATACGTGCTATGTACATAGTGTATAGAGAAGGTATTGCACTCCACCAAAAAACTCGATACCGAGATTTTACCGGAAATATATGTTTTAGGGTCCCCTGTATCCAAAATAGTATTTTCAGAAAAAGGTCCATGTGTGTGTCTCCGTGTATCAGTGTGTCCGTATGTCCGTGTGTCTGTGAACATAACTCAAAAACGAAAAGTCGGTAAAATACCAAACTTGGTATTTAAGTTTAGTATCTTCCAGGGATGCGACACGAGGTTTTTGAGAAAAATCTCCCCACCCCCAACTACCCTTTACATGTAACTTTCTTCGAAAATTTTGATTTTCTAAAAATTTGCTCTAACAATTTTGATTAAAATATCGTATATTAAAGATATTTACCTGACAAATAAAATGTATATTTTGAATTGTCTGGGAATAGCCTCTGAAGACAACTTTATTTGGGTAGAATTTTACGGAAATTTGCATAACTGCTAAACCGTAAGAGATGGACCAAAGCTTACCACATATAAAATGTAGAGCATGTTAAAACACACAATATATGTTATATACATTTTGTTCATGGAGTTGATCGTTTTTTGAGATATTCCTTGTTTTTGGTTTCAACTTTAAAAACGTATTTTTCTCATATAGGAATCTGTCAACTCCTGTCCATACAAACAAAGGAACTTCATTCACATAGCAACCGGCTTTAGACTACAACTTTAACCTATAGTACTCCCTTGTTTTGCTTCTACTTACAAGGAAGCAAGTAATGAGACTATTTCTGGTAATTTTGTTTCGATTAGCACGAAGTAAATAGAAGAATAAGCTTCTGAACAATAATTTGTTGCAGAGATCTAGAGAAAGTCACGAGAATGGAACAAAACAATTGCAAGCTACAGGTGAGGCCGGTTACAATTGCCACGTGTGTATACTTTTAGACACAGCATCATGCCCGCTGTACACAGGTTGAGGAGATCGTATCAAAAGACAGTACCTACAGCATCGCTAGGTAACATTATCTTGATAGGGGTGGAGAGAAGAGGATGATATGGGAAACAGTAGATGGAGATATGAGTGGGAAAGATGGGGTAGGGAGACAAGCGTCGCGGCGCTACTCTAAAGCCGGAACATGTCACCAGGGGATCACGCGGACATGCGCGCGCATCGCACTAAAATTGATGATGCCGAATTTACTCTCATGCCCGGCAGATACCACTTTTCTGCATAAGCGACATATATCACTTAACGATATCTATTACTTTCTCTACACGTACTATGTACATATTGTATAGAGAAGGTATTGTATTGCACCCAAAAAAGTTCGATACCGAGATTTCACCGGCAATACATGTTTTAGGGTCCCTGAATCAAAAAAAAAAAAAAACACATTTTCAGAAACAGCTCCGTGTGTGTCTGTGGATAGCATAGCTCAAAAACAAAAAGAACGTTGAATACCAAACTTGGTATTTAAGTTTGGTATCTTCCAAGGACACGTCCCGAAGATTTTAAAGAAAATCCCCCCACCCCCAACTACCCTTTACATGGAACTTTTTCGAAAATTTTAAATTTCTTAAAAATGGCTCTAACGATTTTGATGAAAATATTTATTTACCAGACAAATAAAATGTATATCTTGAATTTTCTGGGAATAGCCTCTGATGACTACTTTATTCCGGATCAATTTTACGGAATTTTGCATATCTGTTAAACCGTAAGAGATGGATAAAAACTTACTGCACAGAAAATGTAGAGCACATTAAAACACACAAGTTATGTTATATACATTTTTTTCGTGGAGGTGATCGTTTTTTAGATACTCATTGTTTTTTGTTTCAGCTTTAAAAAACATACTTTTCTCATACAGGAATTTGTCAACTTCTGTCCATACAAACAAAGGAACTTCAGTCACATAGCAACCAACTTTTGAACATCACTTTAACCAATAGTACTCCTTTATTTCGCTTCTACTTACAAGGAAGCAAGTAATAGGACTATTTCTGCTGATTGTTATGAAGTAAATAGAGGCATAAGCTTTTTAACAAAAATTTGTTGCAGAGATGTAGAGAAAGTCGTGTGAATAGAACACATCACTTAAATGCCAACTTTGATTTTTTACCGACTTTTCGTTTTTGAGTTATTGTGTTCACAGACACATGGACACACACATGGACCTTTTTCTGATTTTGTTTTATACAGGAGAGCCTAAAACATATATTTCCGGTGAAATCTCGGAATCGAATTTTTGGGTGGAGTGCAATACCTTCTCTACACTTCGTACATAGTATACATATATAGAGAAAGTAAAAAAGTGGTTGAAATAGCCATGAGTGTTAGGTGATAGGTAATGGACTGGCCATCCATTCAAAGCCAAGTGTTGCAAGGTCAAATCCCAGTGACTGTGGTAAAGGACGGGGAGAGCCCAAGTAAAATAATCGGTGTGATGCTTGGAAGCTAATGGGGTTACATTTTTATTTATTTAAAAAAATTACTGCAATTTTAGGGCAAAAGTTGTATATATTTTTACAATATAAAACAGTCTTGATTACTTGTAGTTTATGGTTGAGGGTTGGTATAACATGAAATTAATTCTAGAGTAGGTACCACCCTATGTGTATACTTACGTTTAAAACAAGCGGAACTTATAGGTGACGACAGGCAACAAAGGGTTCAAGTTACTCGACATTCGTCTTCTCAGGATAAGGGATACGGGTAATTCACCCTAAACGGGATTCGAAATCACGACCTTTCAAATGTGAGGCAGACACGCTACCACCACACTACCCAGGCGGGCTTAACTTTATTTATAGCGCATTTAATTTTAATATCATGTTTGTTACAGTAGAATTAAAGTCGTTTTAGCACGCAGCTAGATTAGGCTCTAAAATGAAACCCATAAAAAGATACCACAAGAGTAAAAACACATAACGAAGTTTTGCTGGCAACATAAAGGGCTCTTTTTGAAGGAAGGGAGTAGGGACCCGCAACCTTTAGTCACTTTTCATGACTGAATATAAACTGTACTCACCCTCCTGCTGTTCACATATTAAACCCTGAATATCAGGAATTGGTAAATATTTTCCCAGAAGACAAGAGGCTTTTGGGAATTGAGCTGTAGTCTTCATGACTTGGTCGCTCTTTCCTTTAAAAAAATACACAGTAATGTCAATTTTTTTTCCTTCCTGTGAATAATCAAAATTTATGAGTCAAAAGAGGGTAGAAGTACATATATATATGAAGAATTCAGCAGGGAGCAAGGAGTAAATCAACCCCCTTCCCTTTTCAACCCCTACCATTCTTCCTCTGCATTTCCCACTGAGAGGAGAGGAAGAAATTGGTGCGCATGCGTCTGTTGCAGAAAGCACGCAGAATAAAAGGGCGAGGGAAATGCCCTCAGCGATGGATTGGACGTTAAGGTGAGCTCAGCGTCGAACTGTCACTAAAAAGGCCTTGAATTTGGACGTATTTCTAAAAATTTAACAAAATATTCAAACAAAAACCAGGAAGAAAGTTAAAGTTTGCAAAACCTTTCCACTACAAAGCGATTACAAATCATAAATTTAAGGTACCTAACACCTTTATTCACATTAGTATCTTATACACTTCATACCACATACATAATAACTAAGAAAGGAATTGCATTCCACCCAAAAACTCATACCGAGATTTCAACAAAAATACATGTTCTAGGGATCTCTGATTTTAAAAAATAATTTTAAAAAAGGTCCGTGTGTATGCGTGTTTGTGATCAGCACATCTCAACAGCCAACAAATATCAAACTGGGTCTTTTGAGCTCAGTATCTTTCAAGGATGGGACACAAAGATCTTCGCCGCCCTCCGTGGTGTAGTGATTACCATGCTGACTTCATATACCTAAGGCCGAGGGTTTGAACCCGGCGGAGGACGATGGATTTTTTCGGGCGTAAAAATCCTTAGCATGGCTTCCTTCGGAGGGGAAGTAAAGCCGTTGGTCCCGTGTCGTAGATTTACGGCACGTAAAAGAACCTCAAGCCTGATAGAGAGGCCTCTGAGCAAAATTAAGCGGTCTTTTACGCCCAATATAGAATGGGACGCTGAGAACCACAGCAGTTAAAGAGCATCCATAAATAACACGCCATTTATTTATTTTTTTTTACAAAGATCTTCAATAAAATACCCCTCAAACCATCCTATCACCCAAATTTTTTTCGAAATTTGATTTTCTCAAAAAATACTATTTTGATTAAAACTTACACTTCGTATATGCTTGAAAAATAAGGTATATAAATTGAGCTTCCTGGGAATGGCTCGGAAGTCCTGTTCATCAGTATGTTTTTTGTATAACTGGACCATAAGAAACACAAAAGCTTACTCACAAAAAAATGTAGGATTCCTCCCAACATAGAATTTATGTTAAATACATTTTTGTTTTGGAGCTAAGCATTTCCGATACGTTCTCTTTAAGGTTTGAATTTTCCAATACTTGCAGTTTTCTAAAATGAAAATTCGTTATTCATATTTTTTCATCTCCTGGTGAAGCTAAGAGAGCGGAATTTCAAGCCCATCAAAAGCTACCGGCTTTTAAAAGAGTTGACTACCGCTTTAGCTTATTGTATGCCCTGATTTCCTTTTTACAACGAAGTGATAAAGCAAAAAAAAAAAAAAGAAAAAAAAATCTGCTAAAGTTTATCTTGATAAAAGTGAAGCAGATAAGATTTTGGATTTCTCTCTCTCTCTCTCTCTCTCTCTCTCTCTCTCTCTTTCTCTCTCTCACTGAATGAATCAAATACATGATATCTGATACATTCAGCACTACATTTTAATATTCACTCACTCTCTCTCCCTGCTATGTTTCGATGGATTAATCAAAAACTCTGCAAAAACGTGATATAATCCCAAGGGATCATACCAGGTAGCTCAAATACCCCGTATTTGACGTGTTCTTTGCTCGTTAAAAGAGTTGCAGAACTCAATAGGACTATTTCAAGTTAAAACTGGCCCGTGGGCAACTAAAATGAGCAACCTTTGTTTACCCCTCATTGCTTGTCAGTGGAGACGGTGAGCGGGTCATGCTCATTGAGAAGTATATGGTGTTTTGTTTGCATGTGTGTGTTTTTCATTCCGGAGAGGGTTCCACACTGCAGCCTCCGTTGACTTATTGAGCATCAGACAACCGGATGAAATGCGAATATTGTCGACGAGTGGTACATAGTCCAAGCAGTTCTTCACGAGGCGAGGAGCGCTAGGAGCTCTTGTCCCACGTCTCACCGAAACCCCTAGGTCCTACAGATGACTCCAGCGCCATCCCACCGCTGCGCATTCACCACCGTGGAAGGGCTCCACTGTCGCAGTCCCCACCGACACTTACAACCCTGAAAGAGATCGGTCGGATGAAATGGATTTGAAATGAAGGGACAGGAAGTTCGGGCGAATAACGAAACTTCCACGTGGATCAGAGAGGTCGGCCGCGGGAACCAAACCCACGATCTCCTGAAGTACAGTTCCAGACGACATACCTGTACCACGCGGCTCGGTTGGTATACGGTAATACCCCTCAAAATAAAATCAAAGTTTAATCATTAATTATACCCATTAATCCATAGAATACGTTTTATAATCATGCGGTCTAATTTTTAACCCTCCCTTCAATGGCCACCCACAATTAGATTTTCTTTAAAAGCATTTTTGACCCATAGAAATTCATTAAGCTCATAAATATAGTTTGATCTCGGGTCACAAGAGGTTATACCTAAGAAGAGGTGTGACTGAAATATTTTCGTGTAACAGTTATAACTGTCGCGGTTACAGTGCGATAACGGTTACATGTAACAGTTACCATTAATGATTAAGTTATTTCTTTAATGCTTATCACGCTCGCAGGTGAAGTGAGTGATACAGAAATAGCAGAGCAAAACACATCATTTTCGCCAACATTAATTTGACTGATTCCCTATATACTCTGGTAGGATGTTTGATGAAACATCGTAGTGACATTTTGAGACACGATGTTGTCAGAGAAGAGAAACAAATACACATGAATGTCTAGCATCATTTCAGAAAAGGTGCATATAATCTCAGGTCTTATAGCTATGTAGCAAAAGTGATAGCTAGTAGGTTTTTTCCTCACCAGATGGCAAGTGCGATAGATCAACAATGTCAGTCACGGTCACTCGAGGAGGAGAAGAATAATACTGCATAACAGGATAACTATGAAGTTCCTAAGTAAGTGGTATTAGTACAGATGTAGTGAATAATGCCCCAGATTCGGTATCAGTTAAGGAAATAACTAGTTACTGGCTGTTACTTTGGTATCCGTTACAGAGTAACTAATTACTTTGTATTCGTTACTTCTGTAACAGTTTTTGGATAAATAGTTACTTTATAATTGTTCCATTTGTAACCGTTACTCCGTAACTAATTACTTTACGAGCCAGGTGTCTCAGGCATACCGGAGGTTCGGTTTTGCTCCTCGTTGACCGCGCTCTCTGGCCCTGGGGTTTCCATGTTTTTCCTGGGGCCCCTTAGGTGAATGTTAGGGTGCTGTATATCTACCACGATTCCCTTTAATTTCTTTCATTTCATTTCCCTTCTTCATCTTTCAGGTTGCAGGCAGATGACACGGACGCTTCCTCCGAGTGAAACTCTCACTGCGCTGGTTGCGGCTAGGTGCCGTTGTAGAAGTCTCCTTCCGGCCTCCCGGCGCCTGAATAGCGTCCGTAGCGCGTCTGGGCTTCAATCTAGTGACCAGTTAGAGACTTCCGTGCGTCTCTGCTCTTAGCTCCGTCGATTCCTGTGTACTGGTCTGTGGTTTTCCCTCCTCTCAGCCCTTCCCCCGGGGGTGTTAGGCCGCAATAGATCAGTACTTGGTCGCAGTTGCCCAAGTGTTCCCCGCAGTTAATACGAGGGTCATTTCAAAAGTCACGGTAACTATTTTTTATCAGCCAATAAAGCTGCAGGAAACAAAACAATTGAAAGTCGCTGGAATGTTCTTCTCAATGTTGGTACTAAATTGGGATCCGGGTACAAGGAATTATGGGTAGGGGCCATTGACAGATGTACAGTGATCATTGTTTTATTCGTATTATGTATATACGCACAGAAAGGTACGCGTAGTGCGCGTAATACTCTTACCAGCTAACGACCTTCAAGACTTCAAAAAATCTTTGCCAACGATGAGGAAGATGCTGAATACCATCAACTTTAGAGACATCCATCTTGGAACACTGTTACTGAGAAAAGCTTAGATAAGAACAGCTAAACAAAAGTGACAACAATGTCTTACATACATATATTTTATGTTTCTTTATGTCATTGTTGTGTTATGGTTTTATATATTGTTATATATTTCTGTATATATTTATTTTAAGTGTATTTATCTATTATAAGAAGATACATTTATGCTTCTGAATAAAGTGTACTCTGTGCTGTAAGTTTAAATTGCTGTATTTGAACATCTTTGCCTTTTTATGTTCGTGTGTACTCTTTTAATTCTTTGGTGTTGTCTTAATATTGCTGTATATTTTGTGTATTACAAAAGTGCGTACGGCCTGTGGACCTTTGCGATTGTTGAAGTTCAATGTATGATATTGTTCTGTCAATAAATACACTTATTCATTTATTCATTCAGCGTTTGCATGAGTTACTAGCACCTACCAATGCACACAGACGTCATCTGGTGGTGGCATCCCGTACTGTGTACAACATGTTTTCAAATGTATATATTGCAATAACCGCATATTCGCTTATTCGGAATGTATAAAATAGTTGCCATGACTTCTGAAGTGACCCTCACATGTTCATACTCGTACCTCAAATGTAGCCGTTACATTGCGGCAACCGTTTTGTCATTTTCTGCCCATCACTATTTCTAAAGGAAAACGACTTCATCTCTCGATATCTGCTGTGATTTAAGTTGATGTTGACACAAGCGTGTTGGTAAGCATCACTAAACAGTGTATGCCCTGTGGCAGCTATCATTTAATCGGTCTATTATCCTCGATAGAGTGATGGAATGATTGATACTCCACGACATTTTCCCCAGGCTATTTTCAACCCATGTTTAACTTGTAAATTGCACCTCAATTTTATTATTCAAGAAGCTGTTGAACCCTTCAGTCACATAATGAAATACACAACCTCTCGCGATGGAGGATTTCCTGTTGTGATGCATCTCTGAATTTTGGAAAATCCACAATATGCATTTCAACCACAAATAATAGTGAAATTTTAGCTCAACTATTAAAGCGTCAATGCAATGGCCGAGATTAGGTAATTTCAACCAATTGCAGTCATCTGATTGGAGCGATATTGTCGAAACATCTTATCGCAGCTGATGTTCATTTCTTTGAAATCTTGTCGCACCTGAAGTTCGTATGTTTAATCGCCTGTCTTGGTTATTGGAAACAAAAATTGTTCTTTCAATTAATTCAGTTACAAGTTTTATTTAAAGTTTTAACCAGTTCATAATGTATTTAGCTCAAAAAGGAGTAAAAATAATCATTTTTTGTATTTCTTGTGTATGAGATGAGTGCAATAACCTCAAATAAAATAACGCGTGTTTCTATTTCATGTATTACTTATTAAAAGCTGAAAAAATAAGTGTACCTATTTCTATAGTTGTTGTCTATATTCGCGGAATTGTCCATATTAAAATTCAGGAGGCAGTGAATAAAGAAAAAAAAATTGGTAAGTAAACATGGTCGAATGCGTCATCTACCATTTGAGAAATAACGCAAGTATTACAATCATAACCTGATAAAATCTCCCTTCCTATATATTATAAACTATTAATAGTCTAATTCAAAATCTTCTCGGGCTTCTAGCCAGGTAATAACTTGGCTTGACACCAACGTTTCGAAGAAGTGCATCTTCCTCGTCTTCAGGGTGAAGCCCGAGAAGATTTTGAAGACGAGGAAGATGCACTTCTTCGAAACGTTGGTGTCAAGCCAAGTTATTACCTGGCTAGAAGCCCGAGAAGATTTTGAATTAACACGTCGCCAGGAAAGCTAGTTCTTATTTTATTAATAGTCTATTTCGCTGAATTGTAATATCAAATACAACTCGTGTTTTCATCTCTTACGACAATGGTCTCTCGTCGTTTCGCTCCGGTCGTGAATTATCGACAAGATGATAACACTCCTGGTATTACTTTTGATAATTTTGCATATGCCAAATTTCTAGCTCCCATGAATATTTAAACAATATGATGCATTCCATTCACATGACTTCCTTTAGCTATTCCTCAAATAAACTTCTCTCATAAAAGATGTTTCTTTTATCTACATCATGTCAATCAAACATTAAACATTACCAGAATTGTTCTTATTACTTGTTTCTTTGTGGATAGAAGAGAAATAAGAGAACGCACAGGCTTAAGTGCTAGTATATCTTTTAAAATCCGGTCGGTATGTGAAACAATTTAAATTCGGTTCTCTTTGCTTGCTAGGAATTACTTCCCGTTTGAGAAAAGTTTATCTTACACTGAAACCAACAACTCGGAATATCCCTTAAACGGCGAGAATTCACAAAAAAAAATGTATGACATAAATTTGTGTTTTAAGAAGATCTAAATGTTTTGTGTAGTAACTTTTTATCCGTCTATAGCGGTTTGCTTATTATGTAAAATTCAGACAAATTCATCCAAAATAAAGAGGTCTTCATAGGTTATTCCCAGAAAATTCAAGATGTACATTTTATTTGAGGTGTAAATACTATTAAATCTAAGAGATTTTAATTGAAACCATTACGGGCATTTCTGAGAAAACCAAGATTTTTATTTTTTTCATGTAAAGGGTAGTTGAGGTGGAGAGATTTTCTTGAAAATCAGATTTTTTTTCTTGAGAAAAATCCCCCACCATTTTCTCAAAAATGGCTCTAACGATTTTGATTAAAATTCCTTACATTTAAGATGTTTATATGACAATTAAAATGTGTAAATTGGATTTTCTGGAAATAGCTTCTAAAGACCAGTTTATTCTGGATGACTTTTTTAACTTTGCCTAACTAGAAAACCGTAAGAGCGGGAGACCTGGGTTCGATTCCCAGTACCGGCGTGGGGATTTTCCCCCGCTGTGAGACCTGGCCCGGGGTGCACTCAGCCTCGTAAGGTCCCTGGGGGGCCAATTGAGGAGCTACTTGATGGAGAAGTAGTGGCTCCAGGTCATGAGGACCGCATTAACCGGCTGGGGGGCTCGAGGCGCTGACCACGTCTCACCCTCCAATACTGCACCCCATCCATGACGTCTGTAATGGACCGAGATGGGGGAACGCAGCGGCCGGGCGGTAGGCCAAGGTTCCCCGTGAGCTGTCGTGCCATGGAGTTATATGGAAAACCGTAAGAAATAGAGAAAACATACTAACAAAAGGTATAGATCTCGATAAAATACATAATTTATGTCATATACATTTTTTATGTAGAGTGTACAGTTTCCGAGATATTCTTTGTTGTTAGTTTCAATTTTAAACTACTTATTTGTCTCCAACAGGAGTGGCGTTCAGTTTCATCTCTCTTGTTTTACAGCAGGCCATACAAAACGAAGCGTACCTCAATTGTTTCACATGGCAACCAACGTTTAAAAGATTAAGCCTAATGTATTCCCTTATTTCCCTTCTATTTATAAGGAAGTAATAAGACCATTTCTGCTAATGTTTATGATTATGATCTTGTAGATAAAAGCATAAAGTTGTGTGGTAACAGCTACAGAAAGTCACATGAATGTAACACAGTAAGTTTTTAATTTTTACTTTCTCTACACGTAGGTACTATGTACATAATGTACAGAGAAGGTATTGTATTGCACCTAAAAATTCGATATCGAGATTTCACTGGACATATATTTGTTGGGACTCCCTGTATCCAAAAATGTATTTTTAAAAAAAGGTCCGTGTGTGTCTGTGTGTGTACGCGCGCGCGTGCCTGTGAACAGAACAGCTCAAAAACGAAGCGTCCGTTAAATATCTAACTTAATATTTAAGTTCAGTATCTCTACCCTTTACATGGAAAAAAATTCGAAAATATTGATTTTCTGAAAAATGGCTCTAACAATTTTGAATAAAATTTCGTATATTTAAGATATTTACATGGCATATTTTGAATGTTCCGGGAATAGCCAGTAAACACCTCTTTATTCTGGATGATTTTTTACTTTCTCTACACGTACTATGTACATAGTGTATAGAGAAGGCATTGTAATGCACCCAAAAATTCGATACCGAGATTTCACCGGAAATACATGTTTTGGGTTCACCTTAATAAAAAAAAAAGCATTTTTGGAAAAAGGTCCGTGTGTGTGCATGTGTGTATGTGTGTCTGTGGGCAGCATAGCTCAAAAACGAAAAGACCGTTAAATACCAAACTTGGTATTTAAATTAAGAATCTTGCAAGGATGCAACACGAAGATTTTGAAGAAAATCCAACTACCCCCAACTACCCTTTACATGAACTTTTTTCGAAAAGTTTGATTTTTTCAAAAATGGCTCTAATGATTTTGATTAAAATATCGTATATTAAAGATTTTTACCAGACATATAAAATGTCTTTAATTTTCTGGGAATAGCCTCTGAAGACTACTTTATTCTAAATGATTTTGCGGAATTTTGCGTAACTGCTAAACTGTAAGAGATGGAAAAAAACTTACTGCACAGAAAATTTAGAACACATTAAAACACACAATTTATGTGGTATACATTTTAATGGTGGAGTTGACCGTTTCTAAGATATTCCTTGTTATTAGTTTCCGCTTTGAAAAACTTATACTTTTCATACAGAAATTTGTCAACTCCTGTCCATACTAACAAAGGAACTTCAGTCACAAAGCAAACCAGCTTTTGACTAATACGTTAGCCTATGCAACTCCCTTATTTCGCTTCTACTTGCAAGGAAGTAAGTAATAAGACTATTTCTGCTAATGTTTTCTCGATTAGCTTGAAGTAAATAGAAGCATAAGCTTTTTAACAATAATATATTGCAGAGATATAGAGAAAGTCATGTGCATAGAACACATCAGATCTTTTTTTTTTTTTTTATTTTGCCTAACTAGTAAACCGTAAGAGATAGACAAAAACTTATTGCACAAAAAAGTAGTTCTGGTTAAAATACATAATTTATGTCATACCTATACCATTTCCAAGATATCCCTTGTTGTTAGTTGCCTCTTTACTGTGGATGAACTTTGCATAACTGGTAAACCTCAAGAGATAAACAAAAACTTACCTACTACACAAAAATTATAGATCACGTTAAAACAGACAATATAAGCCACATATATTTTTTTTTCGTGGATTGACCATTTCCGAGATATTCCTTTTTATTTGCTTCAGATTTAAAATACCTCAATTTTCCTCACACTTAAAGCTGTAAACTCCTGGCCACGCATAGAAACGGATTTCAACCACACAGTAAACAGCCTTTAAAAGATTTGACTATCGTTTTAGCCTAGTGTATTTTCTTATTTTCCTCCTGCTTACAAGAAAGCAAGTAAATAAGACAATTTCTGATATTGTTTATCTCGATTATCATAAAATAGATAGAACAATGTGATTTTTAACAATAATTTCTTACAGTGAAGTAGATAAAGTCATGTGAAAATTAGATTTTAATTTTTCCCTTCATTCCCAGCCCTCTTGGACACGCATAACTTGATGAATGATATAGCAGGCAATCATGAAAGGGTGTGAGACACACTTGTTATCCAGTTGATAAGCAGCTTCTGCTCAGATATTATGATAATAAGCAGGTCAGTGTATGCCAACAAATTAATGGGGGCTCGTGCGTGTTGATTGAAACATCAGAAGGGCGGACGCGCCATGAATGTGGCCAGCAAATTCTCACCTGGTCGCATGTGACAAACTATGAGACACGAGATGGATGGGACCGCTCACAGATAATTGACCCTTATTTCTCTCCCCAACATCAGAATCACCAGCTGACGCACGCCCTGTGCTGTAAATAAAATCCCTCAGAGCCGATCGCGTGATTTACAAAAACTGAACAGATGCGTCGGAAATGAAATAGATTTCTGCCATGGATGCTAGAAACACTTGCGAGCGGATTGGTCTGTCCCCTCATTCGGAGCCCCCGGGTTCTTATCCCTTGGGTCAACAATTCTAAAAGGTGAAGGACACATCATGCACTGCGACCTATCGCGCGCTAACACACATGTGGAGGTAAAATAGAAATGGAATGTTATTTATGAACGCTCTTTAACTGCTGTGGTTCTCAGCATCCCGTTCTATATTGGAGGTGAAAGATCGCTTAATTTTGCTCAGAGACCTCTTTTTCAGGCTTGAGGTTCTTTTACGTGCCGTAAATCTACGACACGTGACCAACGGCTTTACTTCCCTTCCGAAGGAAGCCATGCTAAGGATTTTAACGCACAAAAAAATCCATCCATCCTCCTTCGCCAGGTTTGAACCCAATGTTGAGGTAGCGCGTCTGCCTCTAAATTAAAAGGTCTGTGCGCGCGCGCGTGTGTGTGTGTCTGTGGGCAGCATAGCTAGAAAACGAAAAGTCTGTTAAATACCAAACTTGATATTTAAGCTAAAAATCTTCTAAAGATACGACACGAAGATTTTCAAGAAAATCCCCCGAATTCGAAAATGTTGATTTTCTCAAAAAATGGCTGTAACGATTTCGACTAAAATATCGTATCTTTAAGATATTTTTATTACAAATAAAATCTTGAATTTTCTGGGAATAGCCTCTAAAGACCTCTTCATTCTGAATAATTTTAACTTATTTAAGTTTGGTATATCCCAGGGATGCGACACAGAATTTGCAAGAAAAAACCCCACCCCCAAAAGAAAGAAAGAAAGAAATGAAGTTTTATTTATGGACGCTCTCCAACTATTGTGATTCTGAGCGTCCCATTCTACACTGGGCGTGAAAGACCGTTTAATGTTACTCAGAGGCCTCTTTTATCAGGCTCGAGATTCTTTTGCGTGCCGTAAATCTACGACATGGCTTTACTTCCCTTCCTCCACATGGTTTGAACCCGCGACCTTGGGTATATAAGGTTAGCATGGTAACCATTGCACTGCCCCTTACAAGGAGAAATTTTCTAAAATTTTTATATTTTAAAAATTGGCTGTAATTATTATGATTAAAGTACCACATATTAAAGATATTTACATGACAAATTAAATGCATATTTTGAATTTTCTTTGAACAGCCTTTAAATACCTCTTTATGCTGGATGATATTTTTCTGAATTTTGCACTACTAGTAAACAGTAAGAGGTAGACAAAGCTTACTACACGATAAATGCAGATCTCGTTATATCACGCAATTTATGTCATATGATTTTTTTTTTTTTTCGTGGAGTTCATTTTTGAGAGTTTCCTTGTTATTGGTTTTAGTTTTACAATGCTTTTCACATACTGGAATTTGTCAACTCCTGGCAATGCAAGGGGACGGATATCCATCACATGGCAACCAGATTTTAAAATATTTGACTATCGTTTTTGTCTAGTTTTAACCCTTATCTCCCTTCTACTTACAAGGAAGCAAGTAATAACATAATGTTTGCTAATGTTTATCTCGATTTACATGAAGTAGAGAGAAGAATAACCTTTTTAACAATAATTTTTGCAGAGACGTAAAGAAAGTCAAGGATCTAAAATGCAACGAACATTGGTTAATGAAATACTTTGAGAGAAATGAAACCAATATTGTAAACTAGACACATTTAAGAACTATTATATTCATGTTTAACAACGCCATTAAAATCATAATGGTTTAAAACAGTCTGTAGAAAAAGGTTTCCAGAGTAATAAGCGGATCGATTTTCAACCATTATGCTTAATAGATCAATTTGACTGGCTGTTGTTTAAAACTCTTGTTATCATATTTTGATCTAAACACTGGGCCTGTCCATATTCCCTTTGAGGGTTACTTAATATAAGATTAGATTATTCCCTTATGGAAAAAAATGTTTAATAGGCCTTAAGTACTCCTTCATGTTGCTCATTCTTACGGTGGCGAAAAGGTAGTTATCTACAGAACAACATTAAGAAGTGTATAATTAATACTGGCACATTCACGTATACCACATTGAAGCTTAGATGTCTATCGTAGCCTTTAATGGTCGAGGTAGAAACGATATCTGACAGATGTTCAACACACCACCTTCTAAATGGAGTAGCTTGAAATTGTCTGAAATATTAGAAATATTCAATACTTACGAGATTTTTAAATAACAAGGAAATGTCTACCAAATGATCAAAGAATATGTCTCCTTGAAAAGAAACACTGTCTTATTTGTTATTTAAGATTAAAGAGCAAAAAGCGAGATCTCCTCTCAGTTTCACTACTACATTTGCTAAGTAGGGAATGTACACAGTATTCCATACAAAATTCAATCTTGACACTTCACCGGATATATGTATCTTGAGCCCTCCTGAATAAAAAAAACTTATGTGTTCCATTCACATGACTTTCTCTACATCTCTGCAAGAAATTATTGTTAAAAAGCTTATGCTTCTATTTACTTCATGCTAATCGAGAAAAAATTAGCAGAAATAGTTTTATTACTTGTTTCCTTGTACGTAGAAGCAAAACAAAGGAGTACTGTAGGTTAAAGTGATAGTCAAAAGCTGGTTGCTAAAACTGAAACCACAAACAAGGAATATCGCAAAAACGATCAACTTCACGAAAAAAAATTATTTAACATAAATTGTGTGTTTTAAAGTGCTCAACATTTTTTGTGTGGTAAGTTTATGTCCATCTCTTACGGTTTAGCAGTTATGCAAAATTTCGTAAAATTCATCTAGAATAAAGTAGTCTTCAGAGGCTATTCCCAGAAAATTCAAGATATACATTTTATTTGTCAGGTAAACATCTTTAATATACGATACTTTAATCAAAATCGTTAGTCATTTTTGAGTAAATCAAAATTTTCGAAAAAAGTTCCATGTAAAGGGTGCTTGGAAGTGGGGGTATTTTCTTGAAAATCTTCGTATCGCATCCTTGCAAGATACCAAAATTAAATACCAAGTTTAGTATTTAACGGTCTATTTGATTTTGAGCTATGCTGTCCACACACACACACACACACACACACACACACACACACACACACCGGGACCCTTTTTCCAGTAGTGCATTTTACTTTTTCTATATGTACTATGTCCATAGTGTATAGAGAAGGTATTGCATTCCAACCAAAAATTCGATGTCGAGATTTCACTGAAAATATATGTTTTGACACCCCACGAATCCAAATAAAGCAGTTTTAGAAAAATGTCCGTGTGTGTGTCTGTCTGTCTGTCTGTGAGGTTGTGTGCATGTGTGTGTGTCTATGGGCAGATTAGCTCAAAAACGAATATACCGTTAGAAACCAAACTTGGTATTTAAGTTTGGTATCTTCCAAGGATGCGACAGGAAGATTTAGAAGAAAATCCCCCACCCTAAACTACCCTATACATGGAAAAAAAATTGAACCTTTTGATTTTCTTAAAAATAGTTCTAACGATTTTGATTAAAATAACGTACATTAAAGATATTTACTTGACAAATAAGATGTATATCTTGAATTTTCTGGGAATAGCCTCTGAAGACCACTTTATTCTGGATGAATTTTATGGAGTTTTGCATAACTGCTAAACCGTAACAGATGGACAAAAACTTACAGCACAAAAAATGTAGAGCACGTTAAAACACACAATTTATGTTATACATATTTTTTTCGTGGAGCTGATAGTTTGTTTAGATACTCCTTGTTTTTAGTTTCAACTTTGAAAAATGTACCTTTCTCAGACAGAAATTTGTCAACTGCTGTCTACACAAAGGAACTTCAGTCACATAGCAACGAGCTTTTGACTACCACTTTAACTTATGGTACTCCCTTATTTCGTTTCTTCTTACAAGGAAACAAGTAATAAAACTATTGCTGCTAATTGTTTCTCGATTAGAATGAGGTAAATAGAAGCATAAGCTTTTTAGCAAGAATTTGTTGCAGAGATGTAGAGAAAGTCATGTGAATGGAACACATCAGATTTTTTTACAGTCAAGAGGACCCAAAACATGTATTTCCTGTGAAATCTCAGTAACGAATTTTTGGGTGCATTACGATACCTTCTGTATACACTAAGTACATAGTACGTGTAGAAAAAGTAACAAAAACAGACTAGAATGATAAATAAGGCAAACTAATTTTATGGTGTCTATGATTGGAAAACATCGTTGCAACCGAAGAAGTGTGGAGATAAAGAATTATTTGACGTGGTATAGGTGAGCAAGAAATTTATGGTGTTCCCTTGTTTTTCTCTGGGAGAGCACATTAGCCATAAGGTGGTTACATATTTCAAGAGTGTGGGTAGTATCTAATTAATATCGAAGAGAGGGGGATGGAGACTTCAACGCCCGGTTTTCCAAATGCCGGATAGATACCTGCCTCACTTTGAGGCGGGAGGGTAAAATAAAAACCGTAAAAATGGCGTTCTGTCACGGACAGGGGTTAGGCTATTAGCTTGGGTAATATCAGTACCTTAATTTCTTTTGAACCCCACCGCTGGCAACACCCCACGTGCCCATCCGATGGATAGCATCTGTCAGCGGGCACATGGCCCACCCTAACATGCTCCAGGTAAACGATCAGGCGCCATTGGGCCCCTCCTCATGGACACTCTTTAATATTGTACGTTAAAATTAAATCCATCGCTCTCAGCAGTGTAGTGGTTAGCATTCTGGTCTCACGTACCCAAGATCGCGGTTTCAATTCTGACGGAAACTAATGGATTTTTACTGTATTGCACCCAAAAATTCCGACACCGAGGTTTTACCGGAAATACATGTTTTGAGACCCCCCGAATAAAAATCTTATATGGCCCATCCACATGATTTTTCTGCACCTCTGCAACAAATTATTGTTAAAAAGCTTATGCTTCTATTTACTTCAAGCTAATCGGGAAAAACTTAGCAGAAGATTTTCAATAAATTTCCCCTAATCCCTGCTACCCTTTACATGAAGCTTTTTTCGAAATTGTTTATTTTCTCAAAAATGTATCTAACGATTTTCATTAAAATATCGTATATTAAAGATATTTACCTGAGAAATAAAATGCATATCTTGAATTTTCTGGGGTTAGTCTCTGAAGACTACTTTATTCTGGATGAATTTTATGGAATTGTGCATAATTGCTAAACCGTAAGAGATGGACAAAAACTTACCACACAAAAAATGTAGAGTACTTTAAAACACATGTTATGTTATATACGTTTTTTTTTCTTGGAGTTGATCGTTTTTGACATATTCCTTGTTTTTGGTTTCAGCTTTAAAAAACTTACTTTTCTCATACAGGAATTTGTCAACTCCTGCCCATACAAACAAAGGAACTTCAGTCACATAGCAACCAGCTTTTGACTATCACTTTAACCTATGATACTGCTTAATTCTCTTCTATGTACAAAGAAGCGAGTAATAGTAATAATTTGCTGCAGAGATGTAGAGAAAGTCATGTGAATGGAACACATCAGACTTTTATTGAGTACCTCATAACATGTACTTGTGAAATGTAGGTATCGAATTTTTAAATGGAATGCAATACATTATCTACATGCTATGTACAACATAGGGAAAGTAATAAGTGGATGGAGGAATAACGCTAGCTTTTTCTGCCTGATGATATGAGTACTACTGATTCCCAGTAGATGTTAGTTTCTGTGACCTGATTGTAGGTAGACTGGCATACATGTGATATCTGGAGATTACGTGGGAGTTTTTTTTTTTTTTTTTTTTTTGCGTTAGCTGCGATATGAAGCAGGAGTTGATATCGGCAGCGTCTCGCTGGATCTAAACGGTCCATCACTCATTGCCTCTCTTGTTGCAGAGAGAGTAAGATTGATGACTTGTCACTGGACCACGCTATCCCTGCAGTGACGAGACTGCTTCTCAAAAACTTCATAAGGCGTACTCTAACTCCACTACTCTATACCAATTCCCCAACATAGAAGAATTACGTTAATATTATGACATGTATAGTTTTATAAATATTGTCGCCAAGAATTAGTTGATTGTGCCAAGAAAAATATGATGTGTTCCATTCACATGGCTTTCTCTATATCACTGCAACAAATTATTCTGTTTACTTCATCTAATGGAGCAAAAATTAGCAGAAATAACATAACTGGTAAAATGAAGGAGATAGACAAAAACCTGCTACACGAAAAAGTACATCTCGTTAAAACACACAATTTATGTTATATACATTTTTTCGTCAAGTTGACCATTTTTGAGATATTCCTTTTTATTGGATTCAGTTTTAAAAAACTTTTAATTTTCTCATATGGGAATTTGTAAACTCTTTGAACTATCCTCATGGCAACCAGCTTTTAAATGTTTGACTATCGATTTAGCCTAGCATTTCCTTATTTATCTTCTACTTACAACTAAGTAATAAGACCATTTCTGGTAATTTTATCTCGAATAGCGTGAAGTACATAGAAGGATAAACTTTTTAACAACAATTTGTCAGAGAGCTGTAGAGAAAGTCGTGTAAATGGAGCACATTAGATTTTTGTACTATTCGAGGTCATACATTCTCCTATAAGGATCATTTCATTTGTACGACTGTTATTTCGTGTAATATTCACCCATTTAAACCCATTTTGAACGGGCGTGAGATCTTTGTTCGTCCACTTAGGATTCCCATTTTCTTTAAGCGAGGAGTTGAGAGCGAATGATCTGCGTGACCAGCAGCTATTGTGCAGAAAACTCTCAGTAAGTTTAACTTTATCTGCTGGGCGTGGTTCTCAGTTTAAGACCATTCCTCTTTTATTAAATATTCACTACATTCAGCCGTGATACTCTGAGTGTAGATTCAGTGGCGTACACACTGAGGACTCCACTGCTGCAGTATAAGCATTCGGCATCTATCTCTACACGTACTATGTACATAGTGTATAGAGAAGGTATTGTAATGCACCCAAGAATTCGATGCCGAGATTTCACCGGAAATACATGTTTTTACGGTTCCCCTTAGTCCAAAAAAAAAAAAAAAATCTGATGTGTTCCATTCATAAGACCTTCTCTACATCCCTTAGCAGAAATAGTCTCATTACTTGCTTCCTTGTAAGTAGAAGCGAAATAAGGGAGTACCATAGGTTAAAGTGATAGTCAAAAACTGGTTGCTATGAGACTGAGGTTCCTTTGTTTCTATGGACAGGATCTTTGATTTTTCAAAGTGGAATCCAATAACAAGTAATTTCTTAAAACGATCTACTCCACGAAAAAAATGTATATAATATAAAGTGTGTGTTTTAATGTGCTCTACAGTTTTTGTGTGGTAAGTTTTGTCCATCTCTTACGGATATTAGCAGTTATGCAAAATTCCGTAAAATTCACCCAGAATAAAGTAGTCTTCAGCGACTTATCCCAGAAAATTCAAGATATTAATTTATCAGGTAAATATCTTTAATATACAATATTTTAATTCAAATCGTTAGAACCACTTTTGAGAAAATCAAAATTTTCGAAAAAAATGTCCATGTAAAGGTAGTTAGGAATGGGGGGGGGAATTTTCTTGAAAATCTTCGTGTCGCATCCTTGGAAGATACCAAACTTAATTACCAAATTTGGTATTTAATGGTCAATTCGTTTTGGAGCTATGCTGTCCACAGAAACACACACGGACCTTTTTCCAAAAATCTGATGTGTTCGATTCATAAGACTTTCCCTAAATCCCTGCAAAAATTATTATTAAAAAGCTTATGCTTCTTTTTACTTCCTGCTAATTGAGAAAAAATTAGCAGAAATAGTTTTATTACTTGCTTCCTTGTAAGTAGAAGCGAAATAAGGGAGTACCATAGGTTAAGGTGACTGAAGTTCCTTTGTTTCTATGGACAGGATTTGACAAATTCCTGTATGAGAAAAGTTCAAGTTATTCAAAGCGGAAACTAATAACAAGGAATATCTCAAAACGATCAACCCCACGAAAAAAATGTATATAACATAAATTGTATGTTCTAATGTGCTCTACATTTTCTGTGCAGTAAAATTTTGTCGATCTCTACGGTTTAGCAGTTATGCAAAATTCCGTAAAATTCATCCATAATAAATATGTCTTCAGGTTATTCGCAGAAAATTGAATACATACATTTTATGTGTAATGTAAATATCCTAAATATAAGAAATTTTAATCAAAATCGTTAGAACCAGTTTTGAGAAAATCAAAACTTTCCATATAAAGAGTAATTGGGGGTGGGGGAATTTTCTTGAAACTCTTTGTGTCGAATCCTTGGAAGATTCCGAACTTAAATACCAAGTTTGGTATTTAACGGTCTTTTCGTTTTTGAGCTATGCTGCCTACAGATACACACACATGCACACACACGGACATATTTCTTAAAATGTTTTTTTATTCAGGGGGTCTCAAAACATGTATTTCCTTTGAAATCTCGGTATCGAATCCTGTGAAATCTCGGTGCAATACAATATCTTCTTATACACTATGTACATAGTACATGTAGAGAAAGTAAACATCTAATGCGCTCCATTTACGTAAGTTTGAGAATATGATCTGTAAACAAACATTTCTTATAAAACATTATTCTTCTATCTACATCATGTTAATCAAGATAAACATTAGCAGAAATAGTCTCTTTACTTCCTTGTAAGTAGAAGGGAAATAAGAGAATACACTAGGCTAAAGTGATATTCAAATCTTTTAAAAGCTGTCGCTGTGCGTTTGTCATTGAAATTCGATTCTCTTTCCAAGGCAGAAGAAAAACTAAAGATATATAAAACGAAAGGTAACTTCTCATTTGAGAAAATTTTAAGTAATTTAAACAGTAAATTCTACCAAAAAATGTATATGACATAAACTGTGTGTTTTAACAAGATGTACATTTTTGAGTAGCAAGTTTTTATCTATCGCTTATGGTTTACCAGTTATGCTCAAGTCATTCAGAATGACAAGTCTTCAGAGGTTATTCCAAGAAAGCTCAAAATTTGCATTTCGTTTGTAATAGCAATAATTTAATAAAAATCGTTAGAGCCATTTTTGAGAAAATAAAGTTTTCAAAAATGATCAATGTAGAAGGTAGCTGGCTGTGAGGGTTTTATCTGACACACCGGCCTTTTTCTAAAAGCGTTTTATTTAGTTACTTATTTATTTATTTGTTCGTTCAAGGAAGTAACAGCTAAAACAATGGCATTTATCGGAATTCAATATAAAATATCAAGCATAGTAATTTACTCTCAAATTATTGAACAAGTGAGCATTAAACATATATATAGGATATAAAATATCCTATCAAAAATCTTGAACATGGAAGAGAAACCCAATACATACTTGTGGAATCATTTGAATACGATCACGTCCAGAAAGTAAGTTCCGTTTGGTAATTAAATTAAATTGTGTACAGATACAGAATAAGTATTTATTGCACAAAATTCGACAACTCTCAAACTACTTTTCCACATAACTGCCGAAATTTTGCAGGCATTTGTCCTGGCGTGGCACAAGTTTTTGTATACCTTCTTCATAGAAGTTTGCCGCCTGTGTCTTCAAAAAGTTGGAAACATTTTCAGTTTTTCGGTAACAATTTCATGAATTAGTGATCGTGAGCTTTGGGGAAATTCCATAGCGAGAGCACTAATTGTAAACTTGCTGTTTTCCTGGATCTTGTCATCAATCGCGTGAACCAGTTCTTCTGTAACCAAAGATGAACGCCCACTTCGTTCTTCATCGTGCACTTCACTACGTCCTTCACCCATCTTCTCACCATTGAATCACTCAGGCATTTTGTCCGTAAACTTCGCAAATTTGCCGATAAATTTCAATTGGTTTCACTTTCCTAGCATTCAGAAAACGAATCACAGATCTGATTTCACAAGCGGCGGGATTTTCAATCAACACCGACATTGTAAACAAGCACAACAAAGCGTATGTGGCTGACAGCGATCTCAAAATGGCGCACGTTTCTTCTCCTTGATACAGAGCGTCTACCGCGCATGTGCGGAACTGCGATCGCAGCGCTGCAGCGGAGATAAATTGAAACGGAACTTACTTTCTGGACGTACCTCGTATATCTATAAAATAAAGCAACAAAGGTAACACTATTAACATTTTATAAATAACTGTCATTGCCAATATTACTTTATGGTGCAGAGAGCTGGTGCGGCTACAGAAATAGTAGAGCTTCAGAAATGAGATTTCTAAGATCAGTGGCAGATATGTCTCTAATAATTTGAACATAAAAAGAGCAAATAAATAAGAGCAGAATTAAGAATAATAGGTTGTATGCAGAATTATCGTAAGGATTGGCAAGAACATTTAGACAGAACCGATTACAAAGAAAACATTCAATTATAAACCACAAGGAAAATTAAATAAAGGGACCTCCAAAATTAAGATGGAATAAAAAAGACTGATGGGGACGGAACGGGCCTCACGCTCAAACTGTGTGAATGATTATCAAGTATTGTGATTTATAGTTTACAGAGGTAACCGCACCACCTTGATGTCATACCTTTCGGTCATTGTGTTGTGGTGTTAGTATTATGTGTATATATTTCACTTAAGTGTATTTGTTTATTATAATAGAGTACATTAATGTATTTGAATATTTCTGTCCTTTTATTTTCGTGTTTACTCTTTTAATTCTTTGTTTGTCTTTTACTTTCTCTATACGCACTATGTACATAGTGTATAGAGAAGGTATTGCACCCCACCAAAAAATTCGATACCGAGATTTCACCGGAAATATATGCTTTAGGGTCCCCTGTATCCAAAAAAAAAGTATTTTCAGAAAAAGATCCGTGAGTTCCTGTGTCTGTGAACACGATAACTCAAAAACGAAAAGTCGGTAAAATACCAAACTTGGTATTTAAGTTTAGTATCTTCCAGGGATGCGACACAAAGATTTTGAGAAAAATCCCCCCCATCCCAAACTACACTTTACACGGAACTTTTTTCGAAAATTTTTATTTTCTAAAAAATGGCTCTAACGCTTTTGATTAAAATATCGTATATTAAAGATATTTACCTGACAAATAAAATGTATATTTTGAATTTTCTGGGAATAGCCTCTGAAGACTACTTTATTCTGAGTGAATTTTACGGAATTTGCATAAGTGCTAAGCCGTAAGAGAGAGACAAAAACTTACCACACAAAAAATGTAGAGCACATTAAAACACACAATTTGTGTTGTATACATTTTTTTCGTGGAGTTGATTGTTTTTGAGATATTCCTTGTTTTTGGTTTAAGCCATAAAAACTTATATTTTTCTCATACAGGACTTTGTGAACTCGTGTCCATACAAACAAAGGAACTTCAGTCGCATAGCAACCAGTTTTAACTATTACCTATGGTACTATGGTACTCCCTTATTTCACTTCTACTTACAAGGAAGCAAGAAATAAGACTATTTCTGCTAATTTTTTCTTGATTAGCAGGAAGGAAATAGAAGCATAATTGTTTTTAAAAATAATTTATTGCAGAGATATAGAGAAATTCATGTGAATGAACACATCAGATTTTTTAATATTGCTTACTGCTTTGTATATTGCAAAAGTACGTACGGTTTGTGGTCCCATGCGAATGATGAAGCTCAATGTGTGATACCGTTATTTCAATAAGTACACTTATTCATTCATAATGTTTCCAAAACGTCTTTCACTGGAAGTTAAGGATTTCTTTTTCGTAATCATGTCACCAAATTGCAATTCCGTTTTGTTGAGTATGGATATCAATGGCTACGTTTGGAATTTTAATCACTTCAGCCGAATGGGGTAGGCGAGAAGTTTTAAAATGTTTTAAAAATTTAGTTATTTTAAGGAATGTACGTGGCGTGTCCGGAAACTAAGCACCATTTCCTTCTATCGCCACCGCAACGCTACTGTTGCAATTCCACGCATGCGCACTCGTCTCTATGGTGCATTGTCTGACGCCATTGCAACCGGATCTTGTGTTTACAGTTGTTAGTGATCATTCAAAATATTTAAGACAATTTCTGAACCCGCTGACTGTGAAGTGCGTTCCTTAAAAAGATTTTTGAACACAACGAATGTTAAGCCAGCTGAAATTCATCTTTAACTTGTAGAGATTTACGGTTTAAAATGTAATGACAGATGGAATGGTGAGAAAGAGGGTTAGGCAATACAATGATGCCCAATCCAATGTTCATGACGAAGCTCGGAGTGGGCAGCCTTCTGTTATCACTAATAGTTTGGTTGAACAAGTGAATGAGGCAATTCCTGAAAACAGACGGTTCACAATAAGAATGCTTTGTGGCGTGTTTCCACAAAACACGGTGTTCAGCAGTGGTTGTCTTTACTGGCAGCAGCTTTCTTTGAAGAAGGCTTGCAACAATAATGTATTCCTCTCTATGGCAAATACCTGAACAATGTCGAAAAATAAGTTAAGGAATGCTCTTTCATGTTCAAATAATTGTTGTTGTGAAAAATATTTGTAGCTTTTTTCCAAACCGTACTTACTTTCCGGAGACCTCTCGTAAATAACTCCTGGAGGAATGTATGAAGTAAAGGAATCATAGAAGGCTACAGATCGCAAGTAGAAAGGTCACAGAGATGCGTGGAAGTTCCACACAGTTTCTGACTTGAAGACCCGTCCCTCTACCAGAGCTGCACAGAAATGACAATGAACGACAGGTGAACCGAGCAGCCTTTTAGAAGGGTTCTGTTTCTTAGAGCAAGTATCCAGGTCATCTCCCCACCATTGTCATATGCCACTTAACCGAGAACAACCAAAGCATGAGAGGGAAACGAATTTAAAGGGAAAACATTATCAGAATTCGCTTACCGATCAGGTATAACGACGAAAAACCCAAGTTGAAAGTAAAAGTACAAATGTATCTGTAGCATGAAATTATGTACATACATCTTTGTTTTTCAGAAAGTTCATAAAATAGGTTGATATATAAAATGCCAAAAGGGCTAGAATTAGCCTACCAAAATCGATTTTGGAGGCAGAAATAATACACAGTTCTCAAAAATGTCTCAGAACAAAATATCTGAAACCCACAAAATGCAACTCCAATTTTGGATTACTAACTTGCGCAGAGTAGAAATTCTTTTCCCTTTTTATCTTCGCTGTTTTCTCGCCCGCAAAGGATCGTGGATAGGGAAAGGGTCATAGGGACGAACCGATTTCCTCCCGTCCTTTTCTCTTTCCTTTATTTCTCTCTTCTTTCCTTAGCTACTCTCCCTCAGACTGTTATCTTGGTAACGGAACCAACGATCTTATTCGCATCACTGTTCTTTTTACTGCTCACTGCCTTCAACGGGCGTTTAATTGGAAGTTGAAGGGGAGGGGTCAGCCCATGGGCTGACGGACAGCGCTACCGGTCTTGTTGCCAAAATCTCACATAATGTGCTCTGCAGTTCATCAAATTAAACGTCATAATATACCTGCGTGAGGTGCCTATATTGCTACACGTATGCATCCTCTAACTTCTGATATACAAAACGAACCTGGAATGTAAATAACACAGAAACACGTTACCAAAAGGCAATTTACACAAAATGTCCTTCAAAATAGTTCCCTGTCGCAGTGACACAATTTTACCACCGCGTGTAAAGAGACTGGAAACACTCCTGGAAGTACCTGTCATGTGTCCTTGCCGTATGTACAGTAATTTCCTCAGCGTTCCAAAATATTGACTGAAACGTTTATGCCATTCATTCACCTGAGTTTTCTTCACCACTGCTTCATCAGAAGTTTTTTCCATCATTCTCAATGTCTCCAAAAGAGATTTGTTTAACAAAACACAATTTTTTTATGTTCAAACGTGCTCTGTTGCCGACATTATGAAATGCGATAAACGAACATGCATAGATACACAACAAAAACTAGTTACCAAGCAAAGACAATCATTTTTAGCAATAAAACTGAAATACAGTGTTGTCATTACTAACACCTAAAAATAAAATATGCTTTACTTCCGTATACATTCAAAAGAAAATATACGATTCCGGGGTCTCTTCGAATCTAGTGTTATCTATTGCTGCAAACAAGGAATATAAATATATTAATATAAATAATTTGTAGCAGAACTTCTTATTACTTTCTCTAGCACTATTACAATGTACATAGTGGATAGAGAAGGTATTGTATTTCACCCAAAAATTCTATATCGCTAAGGTTTTACCGAAATTATATTTTAAAAACCCCTGAATCCAAAAATAAGCAGTTTGGAAGATTGTCCATATGGCTGTGGACAGCATAGTTCCAAAACGAAAAGACCGCTGAACACCAAATTTGGTATTTATGTATAATATTTTACAAGGATGCAACAAGAAGATCTTCAAGAAAATTCCCCCACCCCAAACTACCCTTTACATGGAAGATTCTTAAAAAAATTTGTAGTTTTCAAAAATGATTCTACCGATTAAAATCTATGTGTTTTAGCTATTTTCACGACAAACGCAATGTATATCTTGAGTTTTCTGTGAATAGCCTCTGAAGACCTCTTCATTCTGGTTGACTTTTGTATAACGTTTTTATAACTGGTAAACTGGTAGACAAAAACTTACTACACAAAAAATGTAGATCTCGTTAATACACACATGTATTTTACATTTGTATTGTACATTTAACCGTTTTAGAAATATTCCATGTTATTGGTTTCAATTTTAAACTACATAACTTTTCTCGAACGGACCATAGAAAGCTACTGAGCCTCAAGTATTTCAGTTTTTAAAAGATTTGACTATCGCTTTAGCCTAGTGAATCCCCTTATTTTCCTTCTACTAACAAGGAAGCAAGTAATAAGACCAATTCTGCTAATGTTTTTCTCGATTAGCATGCTGTAGATAAAAATGATCTTTTGTAGGAATAATTTATATATGGAACAACTAGAGATTTTTTCTAATAGCCATATTTATTGAAAGAAGTAACTAAACAAAGCAATTGTTCTTTGGCCGTATAATTGTCATGGCCATTTTTATTCAATTATTTCCATGTTTATTTAAACACACATGACCACATAAATATTCCCTGTTGTATATGTTCGTAAAAATGGTAAATTATTTGTAATATTTATCTTATTTTAACTTCAATGCTAAAAGTATCGCATGAAACTCACGAGCAAAGTATTTTTTTTTCGATTCTTGTTTGGTTTATGAAATCATACTCAATTAAAAGCACGCTTGTACCATAAATAGGTATTTTTGACAGAGTGCAGAACTTCACCGAAAACTAAACACTTACTCCGCCAATTTCTATAATTAACTAAGATTCCTCCTAAGCAGGCATTAACTTAGGATTTGATGGCTTATGTGTTGGATTGCTTTCTTGTTTCCCACATTATAAACTGACACAAGATGCACCATACAAGAAGACACACAATCGCTGCTGCCACGTATTTACCCACTGCATGCATGGAGAAGGCACAAAATTAAGCCAGTTGGTGACACCTGGTCTAGCGGGCCGTGGTTACAGTTGTCTCTTTATCGGTCTCATCTAATAGTGTTTTATGAGCAGCTGCATGCTATGCTAATTTTCAAGTCAAATTCCAAGTATTAAAATTCGGGAAGTCGTTTTTATAACGAAGGAAGACTGACAATCATTAAAAATCTGTCTTTATTGGCTCATAAACTGAAAGGAATGCCTTAGACCTCAGGAGTTCGTTAATTTAAGGGAGGCCATGACTTTTTGCGTACGAGCATCCAAGCGGAACTTGCTACTTTAATTATGTAATTCCTTAGGTGGACAAACTTCAATTGCAGGTTTAATATGCCAGCGCATGTTTGCTGGTAGTAACTAAATCAGGTTTTTAGCTAATCGGTCTCTTCCTTACTGAGGTAAAAATGTATATAATGTTTTGTTTTTATGAAATTACAGTCTTTCGGGAAATAAGTTGCTATTTTATTCATTTCATGTTTACCGAAGTTCATGATTTTATCTGAATTCTATTATAGGCCTGCATTCTCGTGGTTACGAAATGAGTGGAATTTCAAGGAATGCATGTAGCAATCTAATTTTAAAGATTTGACTGTAGATTCAGCCATTTTACATTCTCTTCACTTACTACGCACAAAGTAGGAAGAGAGTGTAGTGTATTTGTATTTGGGTTTCCCATTCATATGACTTTCTCTACATTTCGGCAACAAACAATTGTTAAAAAGCTTATTCTTCTATCTATTTACATAATTCTATTAACATAAACATTAACAGAAATGATCCTATTACCTACTTTCTTATAAGTAGGAGGGAAATAAGGCAGTACACTAGCCAAAGCGATAGTCAAATCTTTTAAAAGCTGGTTGTAATGTGGATGATATCCGTTGCTTTGCATTGTCACTAGTTGACCAATTACCGTAGAAAAGTTTTTAAGTATTTTAAAACTAAAATCAATAACAAGTAATGTTTAAAAATGGCCAGTTCTACAAGTTTAACAAGATCTATATTTTTTGTGTAGTAAATTTTTGTTTATTTCTTCTGGTTTACCAGTTATGCAAAACTGACCAATATTCATCCAGAATAAAGAGATCTTAAGAGGCTATTCCCAGGAAGACATACATTTTATTTGCCATGTAAATATATTTAATATACGTTATTTTAATCTAAATTGTTAGAGCCATTTTTGAGAAAATCAAAATTCTCGAAGCATTTTCCATCAAAAGGGTAGTTCAAGGTGGGGGACTTTCCTCAATATCTTCGTGTCACATCCTTGGAAGACACTTAACTAAATATCAAATTTGATATCTCAATGACTTTTCGTTTTTGAGTTATCGTGTTCACACACGGACACACACACGCGGATTTTTTTTTTTTTTCAAAAATTATTTTCTGTATTCGGGGGGTTCTAATACGTGTATTTCCGGTGAAATCTCGGTATCGATTTTTTTTGTACAGTACAATGCCTACTCTGCCTACGTACCTTGTACTGTGTAGAGCCTATCCTCCATAAATATTCAAATTTGCCTAAAATTTAATTTTAAGAGCATTTTCAAAACACTGTTTTCCTTAAGAATACTTCTAGTGATATTTCATAATATACAGGTTCCAAAACCAAATATTCGATACCGCGATTTTGCGGTATTACCTTTTTTGAGGTCTCCTGAACTCAAAAATATCATTTTTAGAAAACGATCTCTGTGTGTGTGCGCGCGCGCACTACAGTTGCTCAAAAACTAAAACTCGGTTAAATAACAAGTTTAAAAGTTCAGCATTTTACAAAGACTTCTCACATAGGTTTCCAACAAAATCCTCCCCACAGTATACTACTCTTTACACGGAAGATTTTTCGGAAATTCGGATTTTCTAAAAAATTTATCTAATGATTTTGACTAAAATACCATATTTTTAAGATATTTTCATGACAAACGAAATGATATCTTAATTTTTTTGGGAATAGCCTCTGAAGACCTTACTTCTGTATAACTGCTAAACTGTAAGAGATAGACAAAAACTTACTACAAAAAAAATGAAGATCTCGTTAAAAGACACAATTTATATCATATAGGTTCATTTTCATGGAATTAACCATTTCCGAGATATTCCTTGTTATGGTTTAAACTTAAAATGCTTCAACCTCTCTCAGACGGAAAGTTCTCATTCGTTTCATGCCTCTTTTGTTTTATGGTCTTGTTACTTGCTTCCTTGCAAGTAGAAGGGAAATAAGGGAGTACATTATGTTAAAGCAATAGTCAAATCTTTTAAAAGCTGTCGCTAAGTGACTGACTTTATGATTCGAAAACTTAGATTTTCTCAAAAATGGATCTAAGAGTTCGATTAAAATACCATATGTTTAAAATGAGCGGCGACGTGGCCGAGTGCTTAGACCACTTGCCTCCCACCTAGGGGGCCCGGGTTTGATCCCAAGCGCCCGCATGTGCGATTTGTGGTGGATGAAACAGTGTCTGGGCTGGTTTTCTCTGGATTCTCCTGTTTCCCCCGCCCCTCATTCCACCAATTGCTCCATCATCACCTTTCCTATCATCCATCTCGCATTCCATACCTTCCACTTCCTTAAGCTCATGCCTATCATCGGGCTGACCATTCGTTCCAGATTCTCCATTCTATGGTTGGCTCCCCACAGGTTTCTGACCCCTAGGCATACGCTTGAAAGTTCTAGGGGGCTGTCAGTCCCTAATTACGGGGAGGGCAAGCCGACTAAGAAAGAAAGAAAGAATGTTTAAGATATTTTCATGTCAAATGAAATGTAGATCGTAAATTTTCTGGAAAAGCCTCTGGCTTCTGTATAAGGCTAAACTGCAAGAGAGAGACAAATATTAATTACTAAAAACATTTTAATCTGCTTTAAAACACGCAATCTGTCACATCATTTATTTGTGGAGTTAACGATTTCCGAGCTGATTATGAATAAAACAGAAATTGACTTCCCGCTTGAGAAAAGTTTAAGTAGTTTAACATTTAAAGCAATAACAAGGAATATCTCTAAAACGGTAAACCCCACGAAAAAAATAATGTTGTCATATATCACATAAATGTGCGTTTTAATGACATCTACATGTTTCGTGTAGTAAGCTTTTGACTATGTTTTACGGTTTACCAGTTATCCAAAAGAGGTCTTCAGGGACTATTCTCAGAAAATTCAAAGCATACATTTCGTTTATTATAAAAATACCTAAAAATATTGCATTGTAATCAATACCATTTTGAGAAAATCAACATTTTCGAAAAATGTTCCATATAAAAGATAGTTGGAAGTGGGAGAATTTTCTTGAAAATCTTTGTGTCTCATCTTTGGAAGACACTGAATTTAAACTCTACGTTTGGTATTTAATAATGTTTCGTTTTTGAGCTATGATGTACATAAGCACACACATGGACATTTTTCTAAAGATTCACTTTTTACTTTCTCTAGTCCCGTTTGTACAATGTACATAGAGATAGAGAAGTATTGTATTCCACCCAAAAATTCGATGTCGAGATTTCATCAGAAATACACGTTTTAGGACCCCCTGAGTCCAAAAAAAGCATTTTCAGAAACAGGTCCGTGTGTGTGTGTGTGTGTGTGTGTGTGTGTGTCTGTGGACAGCATAGCTCAAAAACGAAAAGACGGTTAAATACTAAACTTGGTATTTAAGTTTGGTATCTTCCAATGATGCGATACGAAGATTTTAAAGAAATTCCCCCCACCCCTAACTACCCTTTACATGAAAAAATTTTCGAAAATTTTGTTTTTCTTAAAAATGGCTGTAACGATTTTGATTAAAATATCACATATTAAAGCCATTCCTATCACAAATAAAATGTATATCTTGAATTTTCTGGGAATAGCTTCTAAAGACCTGTTAATTCTCAATGAATTTTGCTTAATTTAGAATAACTAGTAAACCGGAAGAGATAGAAAAAAACGTACTATACAAAAAACGTAGATCTCGTTAAAATGCATAAGTTATGTCATAAACATTATTTTCGTGGAACTTACCGTTTTAGACTATTAATTGTTCTTAGTTTCAGTTGTGAAGTAATTTTACTTTTCACAGACGGGAGTGTTCGTTTTACTTTTGTTCTACACCTGGCCAAGCAAAGAGGCGACTTGTAATGGCAATCACATAACGTCAGCTTTTAAAACATTTGACTATCATTTTAGCCTAGTGCATTCCCTTAGTTACAGTCTACTTATAAGGAACTAAGTAGCAAAATTCTGCTAATGTTTATCTCGATTAGCGTGATGTTGAAAGAAGAAAAATCTTTTGTAAGACGTGTGTTTGTAGAGTAGCTAGAGAAAGTCATGTGAATGTAACATATCAGTTTTTTTTTAAGTTAGAGGGTCTTAAAAAGTGTATTTCCCGTGAAATATCGGTATCTAATTTTTGGATTGAATACTATACCTTCTCTATCTAATATGTACATTGTACATACGTGCTGCAGAAAGTAATAATAATGAAACACCGTTATTTTAACAACTTATTTTATTTGTTTACAATTAATATGGGGCTACCCGTTTTTGTTGTTTTTTATCCTGGCCTTTTACCGTGGAGAGGGAAAACGTTTTTATTGCATTCGACCCTCAGCCGAAGTACAATTGCTGGAAGGAAATGTGGCGCTCCCCGCTCGGGCGCGGTATATCCACTCAAAACCCTTTACGTGTTAAGCGGATCATGCTGTTTTTCGTGCATTAGTTGGGTCCCGCAGAGGATCCTGGTTAGTAAGTAAAAACTACATTGCTGTCATGCATTGCATGTGAGCGAGTCTATGTTGCTAGCTGGGATTGTCCATGAAACCTGAACATACCAGGGAGAAAACGTGAATTAGTGTGATAGCAGAGCTAGGAAGCTCGTACCGTTCGCTGTTCCGTATATAGGTTACGACCGACCGTCTTGCCGCATCAAAACAAGTTATTGATATAACTGGCGCAACAGATCAGGACATGTGAAAATCTTAATGAGAGCTAGGAAGCGAGTTGTACTTTCAGATAAGCAGTTCACCAGTCGATTCATGCATGCTGGAAGAGTGCCTGTCACAGCCAATGTCAAATATCTGTTACCTCTTATGCACCTGCACCTGTGTTCTCATATTATATTCATATTTACAAAACATCTATACAAATGACCTACTATATAAACAATGTCAATCGTCTGCCTACAATTCTTCCACGCCTGACAGTCCTTCGTCTTCGCTCACGTCATTGTCATCATCAATTGTATCGCTACTTTCTGCACCATTATCCTGGATTAGAATTCTTTCTATTTGATTTTCGACAATTCTTTCTAATGATTTTCTCTGCTCTGACTAAGTAACTTGCCATTTAACTTTGAAAACGTAGGAGCCATGGTTAAAAAAATAAAATAAATAAAATGAACACTATTTACTGTCCACTTAGAATACATATGCGGAATACTTTCGATACATATTGTACAAAGTTTGCTCGCTGTGACTTTAAGTAAGCAAAGTATCATATCACCAACTCCGATAAGGTTCGGTAGCTGGGTTGACGGTCAGGGTCATGATTCCAGAAGATTCCAATAAGAAAGCATGGTGGAGAGGTAAACAAACATGTTGTCAAGTAAACAGTACTGTCTCCAGAGAACAAAAATTATATACGAGACATTACTAAAAACACACCTATTTAGATAATTATGTACAACACACAAACTGTTACATATATACAGTTATTCATTTCCTTCTTTACATTTGTACATTATGAAAACACCCAAGCAATTATAACACGAATTGTAATATATACTGATCGAATGATAAATAATATCCTAATAATAAAATCAATTTCTTAAATATCTTCAGACTGTTACTAGGTAAAAACGAAAGCCAAAATTAAACTAAATCTTTACTCATCTGTATATGTATTACTGCAAGCTATATGTACTTCTGAAGCCTTTCAAATGTAAACCGCATTCTACGTTCCGACAAACAAATTTTATAATGCGAAAAAGTTGATTCCACTTCGCATGATATGATCGGGGCATATTTTAAATATTTTATCAGTTCCGTTTCAGTATCAACAAGCAAATAACATTTGTTGGGATTTAGAAGTGCAGCTTGTATGTCATACATCACACTGAACCCTGCATTCTTTTCATTTACTCTTTTTATTTTCATCTTCATCTCCGGTAGGGTGGTCGTGTATTGGTAGATCCATCTTGATAGTTTTTCTATATGCCACACAGATTCAGTTCAGCTCCATACCTCTGGACTGTAGCAGTGTGATAGTTGTGGGTAACCTTTTGAATAAATTTGAATTAATAATATACTTCTGTGAAGCTGTTCTGTTACTAGACGTTTGACAGTTTGTATACTAGAACTGTCACCGGTTTCTAAATAAGTACACTGCTAGAAAACGTACTATGGTTTAATTTTGTTCACATTTGAGCAGAACAAAGATGTTCCTTCCTACCGACATGTTCTGTGTTATGCAGTGATAGCTTTTTGCAGTAATGGGTTGCACTCTACGTTGGCCTTTGCTTGTGCAAGTAGCGCCACATGGTATTGCTAAACCTGGCCGCTCTTACTCTGCATAAGGAATTCGGTACCAACTTCCTAGCTCTGTGTTAGAGATTTCAATCGTTTAATTTCCTCGTTTTAGAGGGAAGTCTCTGCTTGTCATGTAAATTATGAGTAATTTATGATCTAACATTAGCATGCTACTAGCCTACTTTTTTAGTTCTGCATTACACTGTACTGTATTAGGGCTTATATTTAAATTAAGTTTATGGAGTTGCATCCTATGCTGTCTTTTTTTTTTTTTAACTTTTTTTACTTTTTCTAACCCCCCATGTACAGTGTGCATAGAGATAGAGAAGGTATTGTATTCCACCCAAAAATCGGATACCGAGATTTCACAGGAAATATATGTTTTGGGTCCTCTAAATCAAAAAAGAAGCATTTTTAGAAAAAGGTCCGTGTGTCTGTGTGTGTGTGACTATAGGCAGCATAGCTCAAATACCAAACTTGGTATTTAACTTTGGTATCGTCCAAGGATGCGACACGAAGATTTGCAAGAAAATTCCCCACCCCCAACTACACTTTACATGCAGCTTTTTTTCGAAAACGTTGATTTTCTCAAAAATGGCTCTAACGATTCTGATTAAAATACCGTATATTAAAAATATTCACAAATAAAATGTATATTTTGAATTTTCTGGGAATAGTCTCTGAAGACTTCTTTATTCTGAATGAATTTTACGGAATTTTGCACAACTGCTAAACCGTAAGAGATGGACAAAAACTTACCACACAAAAAATATAGATTACATTAAAACACGCAATTTATGTTATGTACATTTTTTTCGTGGAGTTGATCGTGTTTGAGATATTTCTTTTCTCATACAGGAATTTATCAACTCCTGTTCATACAAACTAACTTCAGTCACATAGCAACCAGGTTTTGAGTATCATCTTAACCTGTGGTAGGTACTCCCTTACTTCGCTTCTACTTACAAGGAAGCAAGCAATAAGATATTTCTGCTAATTCTTGCTCGGTTAGCATGCCTGGTAGTGTGGTGGCAGCGTGTCTGCCTCACATTCAAATGTTCGTGAGTTCGAATATCGCTTATGGTGAGTTGCCCGCATAAGGTTTTTTTTTTTTTTTTTCAGGGTTTTCGCTTATCCTGAGAAGACGAATGTCGAGTAACTTTAAGCTCCATGGGCCCCGAGATCATTTGAGCATCATTTCAGCAATTTCATGCATCGTCCGATATGACCAACCAGGTTAAAGGACTTTTAACTACAAAAAAAAAAGTTACAGAGATATAGAGAAAGTCATGTGAATGGAACACAGATTTGGGGGGGGGACTGTGTCCCTCTCGTCAATAGCAATCCGTTGAAGGTGCCTGACCAAAGGAATAAAAAATTTGCACCGTCGAGTCAGCACCAATAGGTCACTAGTGGTCCGTAACACTGTGAAGCTTAATTTGGCAGTCTGTAGAACTTTGAAACGTTTATCATGTTGCATTAAGTTTCAACGCACGCTTCGATGTCGCCTCTTGCTTGTTTTTGATAGTCTGCCACGTGCTGCCTGTCCAGCATTTCATCTATTTGCAAATTACGACGCCACATTTATGGGCTTGGACTGTGCTGTAAGGGCTTAGATAAGCCTGCGCAGTACCGGGACGCTACTTAGAAACAACTTTTACTTTCCCTATACGCACTATGTACGTAGTGTATAGAGAAGGTATTGCACTCCAACCAAAAATTCGTTACCGAGATTTCACCGGAAATATATGTTTTAGGGTTCCCTTTATCCAAAAAAAATATTTTCAGAAAAAGGTCCGCGTGTGTGTGTGTCAGTGTGCGTGTATCTGTGAACATGATAACTCAAAAACGAAAAGTCGGTAAAATACCAAACGTGGTATTTAAGTTTAGTATCTTCCAGGGATGCGACAGGAAGCCTTTGAGAGAAATCCTCCCACCCCAAACTACCCATTTATATGGAACTTTTCCGAAAACTTTTATTTTCGCAAAAATGGCTCTAAAGATTTTGATTAAAATATCATATATTAAAGATATTTACCTGACAAACAAAATTTATATCTTGAATTCTCTGGGAATAGCGTCTGAAGACTTCTTTATTCTGGACGAATTTTACGAAATGTTGCATAACTGCTAACCCGTAGGAATTAGATAAAAACTTACTGCACAGGAAACGCAGAGCACGTTAAAATAAACAATCTATGTTATATACATTTTTTTCTCGGAGTTGATCGTATTTGAGATATTCCTTGTTTTTGGTTTCAGCTATGAAAAACTTACTTTTCTCATATAGGAATTTGTCAGCTCCTGTCCATACAAACAAAGGAACTTCAGTCACATAGCAACCAGCTTTAGACTACCACTTTAACCTATGGTACTCCCTTATTTCGCTTCTACTTACAAGGAAGAAAGTAATAAGACTGTTTCTGCTAATTGTTTCTCGATTAGCATAAAGTAAATAGAGGCATAAGCTTTTTAACGATAATTTGTTACAGAGATGTAGAGAAAGTCATGTGAATGGAACACATCAGATTTTTAAATGTGCACTGAAAGTTTTCATAACTTGATATTGTAAAGCGTACCACATGGAATGGAATGGGATGGACGTTTTCATAATTAATAAAATGCGTATCTTAAGGTGATGCATCTGTGAAAACCGACAAAAATTTTGGAGAATTAAAAATTACTTTGTTTAATAATAAAATAATATGAATTCTAAACTTTAAGAAAATATATAATGTTTCCCAATTTGTGTACCTAAACTACCAATTAAGTGAAGCTTTAAGTGAGTAGGCGAATGTTTACTAATAGACACAATCAACTTCAAACTTTATTTTCTCGCAAACGTTTTTCGATATCTTTTCCATATTCAAAATGTTCCACAGGATGCAATTTTTACTTTCTCTTGCCCTGTATGTACAATGTACATAGGGATAGAGAAGTATTGCATTCCACCCAAAAATTCGATACCGAGATTTCACCGGAAATATATGTTTTAGGGTCCCCTGTTTCCAAAAAAAGTATTTTCAGCAAAAGGTCCGTGTGTGTGTGTCTCTGTGTCCGTGTGTCTGTGAACACGATAACTCAAAAACGAAAAGTCGGTAAAATACGAAACTTGGTATTTAAGTTTAGTATCTTCCAGAGATGCGACACGAAGATTTTGAGAAAAATCCCCCCACTCCAAACTACCCATTACATTGAACATTTTTCGAAAGTTTTTCTTTTCTAAAAAATGGATCTAACGATTTTGATTAAATTATCGTATATTAAAGTTATTTACCTGACAAATAAAATGTATATCTTGAATTTTCTGGGAATAGCTTTTAAAGACCTGTTTATTCTGGATGAATTTTGCTTAATTTGGCGTAACTAATAAACCGTAAGAGATAGACAAAAACTTACTATACAAAAACTGTAGGCTTTGTTAAAGTACACAATTTACGTCATATACATTTTTATCGTGGAGCTTACCGTTTTCGAGGTATTCATTGTTATTAGTTTCAGTTGTGAAGTACTTATACTTTTCTCAGACGGGAGTGTCCGTTTTTCTGTTGTTCGACTCCTGGCCAAGAAAAGAAGCGATTTGTAATGACAATCGCATAACGACAGCTTTTAAAACATTTGACTATCGATTTGGCCTAGTGCATTCCCTTATTTTCTTCCTACTTATAAGGAACTAAGTAATAAGGACATTGTGCGGAATACCTCGATTAACAAGGTGCGGAAAGAAGAAGAATCTTTTGTAAGAAATTTGTAGAACGGCTAGAGAAAGTCATGTGAGTGTAACACCTCAGATTTTTACTAACATATTTCAACTTTTTTATAGTGCCTGTCAAAATCACATTAAAGAAAAAGGTCATATTACTTTTTTTTTTTCGAAATAATGCTGCAACTTTCATACATAAATTATCAAATTCTGAAAAATCGTGAGTTTTGCGAAGTACAAAAAGCAAAAATTTCTCTCCACTAATTAGGGCTAATATTAAAAGAACATCATATGACAGATCTATTTATAAACTCATTATCTGTAAAATTTTATGTTTGTATGTGAATATTTTTAAAAATGCATCACGTGGCACCATTTTTATTAGAACAATTTAAACAATAAAAAAATTACTATTTAAATAATCATGTAAGCTATAATTTTGATACATAGAAAAATTATCATTATTATTGTGTATAATAACTAGTATAAATTTCAATAAGATATATTTAATACTGTGAATTTTCCAAAGTTCACAGGTGCATTACATAAACTTGCTTGGAATAGCCTCTGAAGCCCTTTTCATTCTGAGTGACTTTAGCGTTAACTGGTAAACTGTGAACGACAGATGAAAGATAAAATATACACAAAACTACACACAGATTTCGTTAATGTCATATGCAATTTTAACTTTCTCTACCAGGTAGACAATAGTTAGAAAAGATATTATTTTCCCGCCCAAAACTCAATATCGAGTTTCACCAGAAATACATGCTATGAGTACTCCTGAATCTAAATTAAAAAATCTGATGTGTACCATTCACATGACTTTCTCTATATCCCTGCAACAAATTATTCTTAAAAAGCTTATACTTCTATTTACTTTATGCTAATCAGAAAAAGTTAGCAGAAATAGTCTTATTACTTGCTTCCTTGTAAGTAGGAGCGAAATAAGGGACTACCATAGGTTAAAATGATAGTCAAAAGCTGGTTGCTATGTCAATGAAGTTCCTTTGTTTATACGGATAGGAGTTGACGAATTCCTGTATGAGAAAAGTATAAGTTTTTCATAGCTTAAACCAAAAACAAAGGAATATCTCAAAATCGATCAACTCCGCGAAAAAAATGTATATAACATAAATTGTTTATTTTAACGTGTTCTACATTTCTTGTGCAGTAAGTTTTTATCTAATTCTTACGGGTTAGCAGTTATTCAAAATTTCATAAAATTCATCCAGAATAAAGTAGTCTTCAGATGCTATTCCCAGAAAATTCAAGATATACATATTATTTGTCAGATAAATATGTTTAATATACGAAATTTTAATCAAAATCGTTAGAGCCATTTTTGAGAAAATCCAAATTTTTGAAAAGAGTTCCATGTAAAGGGTAGTTTGGGGTGGGGGATTTTTCTCAAAATCTTCGTGTCACATCCCTGTAAGATACTAAACTTAAATATCAAGTTTGGTATTTTAGCGACTTTTCGTTTTTGAGTTATCGTGTTCACAAATTCACAGACACACACGGACCTTTTTCTGAAAATACTTCTTTTGGATACAGGGGACCCTAAAACATATATTTCCGGTGAAATCTCGGTATTGAATTTTTTGGAGGAGTGCAATACTTTCTCTATACACCAAGTATATAGTACGTGTAGAGAAAGTAAAAATTCGCTAAGACACACGCTGAGATTATAAATTCATTTTAGTTACAGCAGGTGTTTACACAAAAGTTTGCAAAATTATGTTACGTTACTGCACCTGAGTGCAAATAGTAACAACTTTAAAATTCAAAAGTTTTCGGTTTTTTTATTTCTGTATAAAAAAAGGCGAGTAGTATACCTGCCCCCTGGTTCCATATTCTCCAGTGGAGGGGATTTGAAGGGTAGGTTGTTGAGATCGTCCGTCTCAACGCAGAATCCTACCGCCTTCCTTATGCTGCATAATGACGCAGAAGAAAGGCAACTGTGACCAAGAACGGGGCAAGTGACTTTTTGCCCTATACACTCATATAAGTTGATGTGAAAACAGTTAAGGATCAACGCCCGTTGTGACTTCATTTGGCGGACACTGACATTAAAGCTGTCTGCTCAGTTGCCCATCTTATTCTTGTGTATAATCACAGCCTTTTTACTTTCTCTACACGTACTATGTACATAGTATATAGAGAAGGTATTGCACTCCACCCAAAAATTAGATACCGAGATTGCACAGAAAATATGTGTTTTGAGACCCCCTGAATCAAAAAATTATTTTTAGAAAATGTCCGTGTGTCTGTCTATCAGTGTATGTGTATAAATTTAAATACCAAACTTGGTATTTAAATTTAATGTCTTCTAAGGATGCGACACGAAGATTTTCAGGGAAATTCTCCCACACCCAACTACCCTTTACATGGAAAAAGTTTCGAAATTTTCAATTTTATCAAAAATGGCTCTAACGATGTTGATTGAAATTTCCTGAATTAAAGATATTTACATATCAAATAAAATATATATCTTGAATTTTCTGGGAACAGCCTCTGAAGACCTCTTTATTCTGGATGAGTTTTGCTAAGTTTGCATAACTGGTAAACCGTATAAGAGATAGACAAAAACCTACTATACAAAAAAAAAAATGTAGATTTCGTTAAAATGTACAAGTTATATCACATACATTTTTTGTGGAGTTAACCATTTTAGAGTTGTACCTAGTTATTGGTGTGAATTTTATAATACATAAACTTTTCACAAACGGAAATTTGTCATTTCTTTTTTGTTTTGTTATAGTTCTAACCCTGCTAAGAGAACGAAAATTCAATCACATAGCGACAGCTTTTAAAATATTTGACTTTCGTTTTATTCTAGTGTATTCCCTTGTTTCCTCACTGCTTACAAGGAAGCAAGTAACAAGACCGTTTTGTGTTAGTGTTTATCTGGAATAGCATGAAGTATATATAAATATGACCTTTTGTAAGAACAGTTTGTTACAAAATAAGTGCAGAAAATCGTGAGAATTGCACACTTCAGATTTTTTACTTTCATACACATACTATGGACTTAGTGCATAGAGAATGTATTGTACTCCATCCCAATTTGATACCGAGATTTCACCGGAAATACATGTTTTGGGTCCCCCTGAATCCAAAACAAGCATTTCAACAAAAAGGTCCGTGTGTGTGTGAGTGTGTGTGTGCGCGTGAGTGTGTGTGTGTATGTGTGTGTGTGTCTGTGGACAGCATGGCTTAAAAACGAAAAGACCGTTAAATACCAAACTTGGAATTTAAGTTTGGTTTCTTGCAAGGATGTGACACGAAGTTTTTCAAGAAAATCCCCCACCCCCAGCTCTTTACATGGAAATGTTTTCGCAAATTTTGATTTTCTTAAAAATGGCTCTAACAATTTTGATTAAAATATCGTATATTAAAGATGTTTCTCTGACAAATAATGTGTATATCTTGAATTTTCTGAGAATAGCCTCTGAAGACTACTTTATTCTGGATTAATTTTACGGAATTTTCTATAACTACTAAACCATAGGGGATAGACAAAAACTTACCACACAAAATATGAAGAGCACATTAAAACAGAACATTTATGTTATACACATTTTTTTCGTGGAGCTGATCGTTTTCTAGATATTCCTTGTTTTTGTCTTCAGCTTTAAAAAAAAAAGGAAATAGAAATGGCGTGTTATTTATGGGCGCTCTTTAACCACAGTGATTCTCAGCATCCCATTACATACTGGCCGTGAAAGACCGCTTAATTTTGCTCAGAGACCTCTCTATCATGCTTGAGGTTCTTTTATATGCCGCAAATCTATGACACGGGACCAACGGCTTTTCTTCCCTTCCGAAGGAAGCCATGCTCAGGATTTTTACGCCCGAAAAAAGCCATCGTCCTCCGCCGGTTTTGAACCCACGCCCTTGGGTATATGAAGCTAGCATGGTAACCATTACACCACGGAGGGCGACTCAGCTTTTAAGAAAAGCTTCTACTTTTCTCATACAGGAATTTGTCAACTCCTGTCCATTTAAACAAAGGAACTTCAGTCACATAGAAACCAGCTTTTGACTATCACTTTAACCTATGATACTCATTTCGCTTCTACTTACAAGGAAGCAGGTAAAAGACTATTTCTGCTATTTTTTTTTTCTCGATTAGCATAAAGTACATAGATGTATAAAGTTTTTAACAATAATTTGTTGCAGAGATGTAGAAAAAGTCATGTAAATGGAACATATCAGATTTTTAACAATTGTATAGCCGTAAATTGCCTTATTCATATTTACAGTGATTTAGATGGTTTTTGTACTAGTAATAGAGCTGCAAAATAACAAAGGTTTGGAACATATGTCACTACTGCTCTGTCCCTTCTGCACAGTCCCTCATCGACAGAATGTGTTTCTTCCACACTTACGAACACGTCAGATCAGCGCGCCATCACATGAATAAAAAAGCAGAAGCTTCTTCCTTTCTCTCCCCCCCCCTCTTCACCTCCCTCCCCTGCACCTCTATTTTTTTACAGAGAGAAAAAAGAAATGGGATGGACGAGGGGAAAACTTTGCCACAGCGAAAAATTCCTGTGTGCCCGAGGTGAAGTCAGGGGACCGATGCCTATCTGGCAGAAAGCTTGGACAGGTACAGAGAATAGGGCGCCACCCCTGACTCTTCAACCCCCGACGGTATTTAGATGCCACATTATGGACGCTTGTACCTGCCATGTTTAGAAATAGCTTAAATCCCTAGCTTCGTAAAAGTTACCACTTCCTTAAGATAACATATCCGTAAAATTTAGAAATTCCACAGTATGAAATCAGCTTTTATACACAATAATAGTGATATTTTTGCCATGTATCAAAATTATAGCTTACATGACTATATAAGTAATATTTTTATCATTTATTTTCAGTGTTCTAAAAAAATAAGTCATGTGTCGTAGTTGTAAAAACATTCAAATTAAAAATTAAACTCTTATAGTAAATAAGTTTACAAATACATCTATATCATATTTTAATATACTAATGGGAGTGCGCACAATGTGCAAGGAATGAAATAGATTAGTATAATCTCAGGGCTGGCATTGTTATTGTAATGTGTTACTTTCTCTACTCGCATTATGCCCATAGTGTATAGAGAAGGTATTGCACTCCACCCAAAAATTCGATACCGAGATTTCACTGGAAATATATGTTTTAGGGTACCCTGTATCCAAAAAAAGTATTTTCAGAAAAAGATCCGTGTGTGTGTGTCTGTGAAAACGATAACTCAAGAACGAAAAGTCGGTAAAATGCCAAACTTGGTATTTAAGTATAGTACCTTCCAGGGATGCGACACGAAGATTTTGGGAAAAATCCCCCCACCACAAACTACTCTTTACATGGAACTTTTTTTCGAAAAGTTTGATTTTTTACAAAATGCTCTAACGATTTTGATTAAAATATCTTATATTACAGATATTTACCTGACAAATAAAATGTATATTTTGAATTTTCTGGGAATAGCCTTTGAAGACAACTTTATTGTGGGTGATGTTTATGGAATTTTGCATATCTGCTAAACCGTAAGACAGGGACAAAAACTTACCACACAAAAAATGTAGAGCACATTAAAACACACAATTTATGTTCTATACTTTTTTTCGTTGAGTTGATCGTTTTTTAGATATTCCTAGTTTTGGGTTTCAGCTTTGAAAAGCTTAACTTTTCTCATACAGGAATTTGCCAACTCCTGTCGATACAAATATAGGAACTTCATTCACATGGCAAACAGCTTTATACTATCACTTTAACCTATGGTACTCCCTTATTTCGCTTCTACTTACAAGGAAGCAAGTAATAAGACTATTTCTGCTAATTTTTTGTTGATTAGCATGAAATAAATAGAAGCATAAGCTTTTTATCAATAATTTATTGCAAAGATGTAGAGAGAGTCATGTGAATGGAACACAGCAGATTTTTCTTATGAGTATTTGTCTTGTTCTCTCGTATACTTAGGTGTTTGGCAGGAGGATCTGCAATCTGACGTCTTCCATGAAGAAGTTTTCTCTCGTCAAGACCTAGGTCATCTTGAGAGCGCTGTCTTCCCGATTCCCAGAATCCGCTTCATATATCGGGTTTGGCTTTCTCTAATGTTATGAAGTCGTTAATGTTTAGTTTTTCCCAGTTTATGCTGATCATATAGGTAGCTTTAAATACAGGGTTACTACAAAAAAATAGACAACTTCGACTGCCTGTAAAACAAAAACTATTAGAGATAGCAACCTAATTATTTTGGTGGTATGTTGAGAAACTCTCAAAGTTTCGTTTGTTACGATTGGTATAACGCTGTAGTGTTTTGTTTGTTGTTGCAGAAGCTGAAATGGCGGATAATCCTGTGGAAAAGGCATATTGCGTGTTGGAATTTGCTAGAACGCAATCAGCAACTGTTGTCCAACGACATTTTAGATCACGTTACCAGAAAAATAAAATGATGCGCTCACAAAAACCAGCATCGTCTTCATCATGTCGCAACATGCCGATGCAAAAGTCACGCCGTATGACCTTATCTTCTTCACTCAGAAACTGCAACATCTGTAATCTGTAAGGCATCATGTGCAGTCGCTTCCGTAAGATTTTCCATACAGTTTGCTGTGGAATTTGTAATTGCATGCTTGCCCTAGATGTCGATTTCTGTGGGCTTCTTATGTAGACAGAACGAACACGTTCAACGTTTTCTTCCGAAACTCTTGGTCTTCCCGAGCTCTTCCCTTTGCACAAACATCCCGTTGTCTCGAATTTTCTATACCAGTCGTAGATTGACTGTCTAGTCGGTGGCGTTTTGTGGTAACGTGTTCTAAAATGTCGTTGGACAACAGTTGCTGATTGCGTTCTAGCAAATTCCAACACGCAATGTGCCTTTTCCACAGGATTTTCCGCCATTTCAGCTTCTGCAACAACAAACAAAACACTACAGCGTTACCAATAGTAACAAACGAAACTTTGAGAGTTTCTCAACATACCTCCAAAATAATTAGGTTGCTATCTCTAATAGTTTTTGTTTTACAGGCAGTTGAAGTTGTGTATTTCTTTTGTAGTAACCCTGTATAGTTACTGTTGTTTTTATTGAGATTTTCTGGGGCTGTTGGATGTTGTAGATTGCTCTTTCTTTGATATGCGCGCTGAAAGAAGTCAGTGTTGTTTGGAGGGTGACTCTAAGATATTTGAATTTTGGTACTATTTCCAGTGGTTTATTTTGGAGGGTTAGTGCATCTTTTGATGAGTGTCTACCGCTTCTTCTGAAAATCATTTGTATGATTTTGTTGTGGTTTATTACTTTCTCTATACGCACGATGTACATAGTGTATAGAGAAGGCATTGCACTCCACCCAAAAATTCGATACCGAAATATATGTTTTAGGGTCCCCAATATCCAAAAAAAAGCATTTTCAAAAAAAGTCCGTGTGTGTGTGTCCATGTGTCTGTGAACACGATAACTCAAAAATTAAAAGTCGGCAAAATACCAAACTTGGTATTTAAGTTTAGTATCTTCGTGGGATGCGACACGAAGATTTTGAGAAAAATCCCCCCACCCCGAACTACCCTTTACATAGAAATTTTTTCGAAAATTTTGATTTTCTCAAAAATGGCTCAAACGATTTTGATTAAAATTTCGTATATTAAACATATTTATCTGACAAATAAAGTTTATATCTTGAATTTTCTAGGAATAGCCTCTGAAGAGTGGTTTATTCTGGATGAATTTTACGGAATTTTGAATAACTGCTAAACCGTAAGAGATGGACAAACGCTTACTACACAAAAATGTAGAGCACATTAAAACACACAATTTATGTTATATACATTTTTTTCGTGGAGTTCGTCGTTTTTGAGACATTCCTTATTTTTGGTTTCTGCTATGAAAAGCTTTTCTCATACAGGAACTTGTCAACTCCGATCCATATAAACAAAGGAACTTCATTAACATAGCAACCAGCTTTTGACTATTACTTTAACCTATAGTTGTCCCTTATTTCGCTCCTACTTACAAGGAAGCAAGTAATAAGACTATTTCTGCTTAGTTATTCTGATTAGCATAAAGTAAATAGAAGTATAAGCTTTTTAAGAATAATTTGTTGCAGGGATATAGAGAAGGTCATGTGAATGGTACACATCAGATTTTTTTCAGGTCGTTTTCCTGGGTCCATGAGTTGAGTGTGTTTAGCGCATTCTGAAGCTTCCCTTTGTCTTCCGAGCCTATTGCCATGTCATCTGCTTAAAGCACGAGTGTTGCTGAATTATCCATGTTGATCTTTGTGATACCTACTGTCATGATGTTGAACTTTGTTGGACTGGTTGGGTCTCCTTGAAGTACTCTGTTGGTTTGTGTTAGGGTCTTGGGTAATGTGATGTCATCTGATATTTGGATGTGGTTGTGTCTCAGAATGTCTGCAAATATTTTCGTTAGTCGGTACGTGACGCCAATTAACAGGCTGAGTTTCTGCATGAGGGTTGCTCTGTTGATGGTGTCGAAGGCCTTGCTGTAATCTATAAAGACTGCAAAATATGTTTTTCTTGGGTGCCTTAGTGCATCCTGAGCCTGCTCCATTGGGTAATTCACCGCTTGAAGGTTGCTCCTTACTTTTCTGAATCCAAATTGGTTTTCTGGAAATTTTTTGTCGACTATTACGGTAATCCTGCTATTTAGTATCTCCATGAGAATTTTGAAGGATTCGTTTTCGATGGCGACGCTTCGGTATGAGTCCGGATTGCTGATTTCTTCTTTCCCTTTAATATATGAACCCCTAATTGTTGTATAAAAATTAGTACTTTTCGTGCTCTCCAAAATCTTCAACTTTTTAAAAAGGTAATGATTTATTTCTCAAATTTGGAGCTTTGTTTCGAAGAAGTATAAAACCAACTTCTTTAACATGCTTTTGAGAGGAGTACAAAACTTGTGACTCAAGTTAGTAAAAATTTGCATCGTGTGGAGCATTTTGTACATGGAAAAGAGATGGAAAAAAGTTTGCGAGAAATCAAGGTTTAAATTTGGGTGTCCCTTTTGAAAATCATTTGCCTACCCACTTATAGTCTCAGTTAATTTGTACTTACAGTGTGCCAAGTGGGAAAAATGTATTTTCTTTAAGATTGGAATTCGTATCATTCTATTATCTATGTAAAAACAAAGTATGTTTTTAATTTTTCACAATTTTTCTAAAATGTCATAGATCACCACGATGCGCCACGGAGAGTTTAAAAAAAATCCCTCCACCTCCAACTACCCTTTAACTGTAACATTTTTAGACAATTTAGATTTTCTCAAAACTTGCTGTAATAATTTGATCAAAATACCATATCTAAGACATTTTTGTATATCTTGAATTTTCTGTGTTGGGGTATTTCCGGAGTATTGAAATACATTCAATATATTTAAATCACAAATAACATGTGTATTTTGAATATTCTGGGAATAGCCTCTGAAGATTTTATTCTGGATGAGTTTTGCATAATTTTGTATAAGGGTTAAACCGTAAGAGATAGACAAAAACTTACTATACAAAAAACGTAGATCTCAATAAAACACATAACACAATTTATATCATGTACGTTTTCCTGATTGAGATATATTCCTCGTTATTGTTTTCAGTTTTAAACTACCTAACTTTTCTCAAACCAGACCATGCAAAGTGAAGTGAACCTCAATTATTTCAAATTACGACAAGTTTTTAAAAGATTTGACTATCTCTTTTGCTTAATGAATTCCCTTATTTCCCTTCTACTTACAAGGAACTAAGTAATAAGACCAATTTTGCTGATGTTTATCTCGATTAGCATGATGTAAGAGGGCCGTTTTTTTTTTCGGCCTCCGATAGGCTATAAATAAAAGACAAGTTCATAGAAAACAATTGTTTTATTACTAAAAGTTTTGTACACTTATGGTTACTTTTCCACATAATCACCGAAAATATTGAGACATTTATCGTACCTGTGCACAAGCGTTGCAATACCCGCTTCAAAAAATGTTGCCGCCAACATTTCAAATGAGCATTGTCGTTATTTTGAAGATCTTTGTTGATTTGAAAGTGCTGCATTCCTAGTCTTCAGTTCAGGGAAAAGGTGAAAGTCACTGGGTTGCAGGTCAGGACTGTACGGCAGATGATCGGAAATGTCTCATTGAAATTGTTCAACGAGCCGATGGGTTATGCCAGTAGTGTGTGGACGAGCATTGTCATGGATCAACACAATTCCTGAAGTCAGCATTCCTCTTCGCTTGTTTTGAATAGCTCTCCGCAAACGTCGTAAAGTACGAAGATCTTCAAAACAACGTCAATGCTCATTTGAAATCATTGGCGGCAACATTTTTTGAAGGGGGTATTGCAAAGCTTGTTCACAGGTACGATAAATGTCTCAATCTTATGTTGAAAAGTAACCATAAGAGTAAAAAATTTTGGTAATAAAATAATTGGTTTCTATGAACTTGTCTTTTACTTTAGCCTATCAAAGGTTGAAAAAAATACTCTGAACGAGATATAATATTGTAGACACTTCACAAAATTAGGTTTAGTTCTAACTTCCGTCTCTTGTTGCTAAAACTTTACTTTTGTTACTAGTTCTCCAAATTAATATTAAAATATTGGATGGTTTTTCACACTTATAATATTTTCTACAACTAATAGAAGATACGTAAAACTATGTCTTTAGTGTCTATTGTTATAATTTGAGAACCTATTTTTGGTGCTTAAAATTGGCTTTTAATCAAAAATATAATGTGTTCCATTCACATACCTTTCTCTACACATCTTTAACAAATTATCGTTAAAGCGCTTATTATTCTATTTCAGAAATTATCTTTTACTTATTTTCTTGTAAGTAGAAGGGAAATAAAGAAATACACTAAGCCAGGAATTGACAGTTTCCGTATGAGAAAATTTTAGTATTTTAAAACTGAAATCATTAACAGGGAATATCTTAACAATGGTAAGCTCCATGACAAAAATGTATATGATATAAATTGTGTGCTTTAACGAGATCAACATTTGTTGTGTAACAAGTTTTTGTATATCTCTTATAGTTTACCAATGATGTCAGCAAAGCTGATCACCAATGAAGAGCTCTTCAGAGGTTATTCCCATAAAATTCAAAATACACATTTTATTTGCGATGTCAATAACTTTAATATACGGTATTTTAATCAAAATTGTTAGAACCATTTTAGAGAAAAACAAAATTTCCAAACATTTGTTCGTGTAAAGTGTAGTTTGGGGTGGTGTAATTTTCTTGAAAATCTTTGTGTAGCATCCTTGTAGGACATTAAACTTAAATACGAAGTATTTAACGGTCTTTTAGTTTCTGAGCTATGTTGTCCAACACTTAAACACACAGACCTTTTTCTAAAAATGCTTTTTTTGGATTCAGTGGGCCTCAAAGCATATATTTCCGGTGAAATATAGGTATCGTATTTTTGGGTGCACTACATCTTCTTTATACATTATATACAAAGTACATGTAAAGAAAGTAAAAGTGCTTTTCTTGGATTCAGAGAACCTAAAATATGTATTTCCTGTGAAATCTCGGTATCAAAGTTTTGGGTGCAATACAATACCGTCTCTATGAACTATGTATATTGTACATTCGGGCTAGAGAAAGTAATACAGATTTTTATATACAGTGGACCCTAAAACATTTATTTCCGGTGAAATCTCGGTGTCGAATTTTTGGGTGCATTACAATACCTTCTCCATATGTAGTGTAGAAAAAGTAAAAATGGTTTTTTTGTTGTTTTTTTTTTTTGGATTCACGTATTTTCTGTGAAATCTCGGTATCAAATTTTTGGGTGCAATACAATACCGTCTCTATGCACTATGTTTATTGTACATTCGGGCTAGAGAAAGTAATACAGATTTTTATATACAGTGGACCCTAAAACATTTACTTCCGGTGAAATCTCGGTGTCGAATTTTTGGGTGCATTACAATACCTTCTCCATACACTATTTATGTAGTGTAGAAAAAGTAAAAATGTTTTTTTTTTTTTTTTTTTGGATTCACGTATTTTCTGTGAAATCTCGGTATCAAATTTTTGGGTGCAATACAACACGTTCTCTATATACTATATACCTACACAGTATGGGTGGCGAAAGTAAAAATGCTTCTCTTGGGTTCAGGAACCTAAAACAGGTATTTCTTGTGAAATCTCGGAGTCAAATTGTTGGGTGGAATACAATGCCTTCTCTATACACTATGTATACAGTACATGTAGAGAAAGTATAAATGCTTTTCTTGGATTTAGGGAACATAAAACACGTATTTCCTGTGAAATCTCGGTATCAAATTTTTGGGTGCAATACAATACCTACACTATGTACATTGGACATTCGGGCTAGAGAAAGTAATAAAGCTTTTTATATACAGGGGACCCTAAAACATATATTTCCGGTGAAATCTCAGTGTAGAATTTTTGTTGCATTACAATACCTTCTCTATACACTATAGTACGTTAGTGAAAATAAAAACTTTTTTTTTTTGATACAGGGAACCTAAAACGTTTATTTCCGGTGAAATCTCGTTATCGAATTTTTGAGTGGAATGCAATACCTTCTCTATTCACTATGTACATATGTGTAGAAAGGAAAAAGCATTGGTTTCTAACTATAATTAGCTATAAGAGAAAGTAAAATCAAGGCGTGACTTACGGTGCTCTTGCACCGGTTTCTGTTTCGGTAGGTTCCGGATTCCTCCATGCCTCACATAGAGCCTTCCAATGGACGCTGAGCTGATTCCTTTTCTCGATACAGGTTAAGGATCTTAAATATTTGAGGGACCGGCGTAACGTAGTAAAGGAAGCAGAGGGGAAGGACGGATGCAGTTGAAAAGGTTCTTCTTGTTTCAAACAGAGATCAAAGCGTCATCTCTTCTGTCTCCTTTACGGTATTTCGCACATTTCTCTTCTCTGTTTCCTGTCCTGGCGGAATGCCTGTTTCCTATTGCAGGGGAATCGATGTGGCAACTGTAACAGCCCTCTGCCTTAAAAATTGCACACCGCTTTTGTTGTTATATTTTTGGGGGATAACCGTGTCCAAACTTGCACTTTTGTTACTGTCGCATTGATAGTATTCCAGATCACAATATCTTGCTCGTTTGAAAACCTAAAGAAAATGTTGCCTTCTCTACTACGAACCAAAGTAAGCGAAGAATTGAATTCGATACATATCAATCGAAATATACGTTTGAGGCTCCCCAAATACAAAACATACATAAAAATCTGATGTGTTCCATTCACATGACTTTCTCTATATCACTGCAACAAATTATTCTATTCACTTCATCAAATGGAGCAAAAATTAGCAGAAATAGTCTTATTACTTGCTTCCTTGTTAGTAGAGGCGAAATAAGGGAGTACCATAGGTTAAAGTGATAGTCAAAAGCTGGTTGCTCTGCTACTGAAGTTCCTTTATTTGTATGGACATGAGTTCACAAAGTCCTGTATGAGAAAATTATAAGTTTTTATAGCTGAAACCAAAAACAATATCTCAAAAACAGTCAACTCCACGAAAAAAATGTATGTAACATAAATTGTGTGTTTTAAGGTGCTCTACATTTGTTGTGTGAAAAGTTTATGTCCATCTCTTACGGTTTAGCACTTATGGAAAATTCCGTAAAATTGACCCAGAATAAAGTAATCTTCAGAGGCTATTCCCAGAAAATTCAAAATATACATTTTATTTGTCAGGTAATATATTTCTTTAATATACGATATTTTATTCAAAATCGTTAGAGCCATTTTTTAGAAAATCAAAATGTTCGAAAAAAGTTCCATGTAAAGGGTAGTTGGAGGTGGGGGGATTTTTTTTTCAAAATCTTCGTGTCGCATCCCTGGAAGATACTAAACTTAAATACCAAGTTTGGTATTTTACCGACTTTTCGTTTTTGAGTTATCGTGTTCACAGGCACACGGACATCTGACACACGGACACACGGACACACACACACACACGGACGGACCTTTTTCTGAAAATACTTTTTTTGGATACAGGGAACCCTAAAACATATATTTCCGGTGAAATCTCGGCATCGAATTTTTTGTTGGAGTGCAATACCTTCTCTATACACTATGTGCATAGCATGTATAGAGAAAGTAAAAATGCCCGTGCGTGTATGAGAATGTGAACAGCACAAATCAAAAACATTAAATATAAAACTGGATATTTCAGTTCAGCATCTACAACGATGCGACACGAAGATTTTCAAGAAATACCTCACCCCAAACTTTTCTTTACATGGAACGTTTTTCTTCGATTTTCTGGTAATAGTCCCTGAAGTCTTTATCCTGGATGACTTTTGCATAACTGGTAAACCTAAGCAAAATGTCAGACACTTTTTTTTTTTTTTAATTTACTAACCACTTCGGAGATATTCTTTGCTATTGATTTAAATATTAATTTACTTAAACTTTTCTGAATCGGTAAATCCTTGTTCCTGTTACATCTCTTGTTTTACTCCTGGACATGCAAAGAGAATCTAATTTCAATTCTATCACATAGCGACCAGATTTTATATGAATATACGAGGGCCGTTTTTTTTTTTTTTTTTTTTTTTCAAACTCCGATAGGTTATAAATAAAAGACACGTTCATATAAAGCAATTATTTTATTACTAAAAGTTTTGTACACTTATGGTTACTTTTCAAAATAATCACCGAAAATTTTGAGACATTTATCGAACCTGTGCACAAGCTTTGCAATACCCGCTTCAAAAAATGTTGCCACCAATGATTTCAAATGAGCATTCATGTTTTTAATTGAGTTGGAAAGAAAAAAATCTGATGTGTTCCATTCACAAGACGTTCTCTACATCTCTGCAACAAATTATTGTTAAAATGTGTTATTGCTTCTATTTACTTCATGCTAATCGAGAAACAATTAGCAGAAATAGTCTTATTACTTGCAACCTTGTAAGCAGAAGCGAAATAAGGGAGTATCATAGGTTAAAGTGATATTCAAAAGCTGGTTGCTATGTGACTGAAGTTCCTTTGTTTGTATGGACAGGAGTTGACAAATTCCTGTTTGAGAAAACTATAAGTTTTTCAAAGCTGAAACCAAAAACTAGGAACATCTAAAAAAGTATTAACTCCACAAATAGAATATATAATATAAATTGTGTGTTTTAATGTGCTCTACATTTTTTGTGCAGTAAGTTTTTGTTCATCTCTTGCGGTTTAGCAGGTATGCAAAATTCCGTAAAATTCATCCAGTATAAAATGGTTTTCAGAGGCTATTCCCAGAAAATTCAAAGTATACATTTTGTTTGTCACGTAAATATCTTAAATATAAGAGAATTTAATCAAAATCGTTGGAACCGTTTTTAAGACAATCAAAATTTTCTAATTTTTTTCCATATAAAGAGTAGTTTGGGTTAGGGGGATTTTCTTGAAAATCTTCGTGCCGCATCCTTGGAAGATACCAAATTAAATACCAAGTTTGGTTTTTAACGCTCTTTTCGATTTTGAGCTATGCTGCCCACAGGCACACACATACACACACATACACACACACAAGTACATTATTCTAAAAATGTTTTTTTTTTTTTGGGGGGGGGATTCAGGGAGTCTCAAAACACAAATCTCCGGTGAAATCTCGGTATCAAATTTTTGGGTGCAATAAAATACCTTCTCTATACACTATATACATAGTACGGGTAGAGAAAATAAAAATCTGATGTGTTCCATTCACATTACTTTCTCCAGCTGTTCAGGGTACAAATCTTTTATTCAAAATAGTGATAATTTATCTACATCATGCTAACCGAGATAAACATTAGCATAGTCTTATCACTTACTTCCTTGTAATAAGAAGGGAAATAAGGGAATGCACACACTAAAGCAAGTCGCTATGGGAAACAATTGAAATTCCGTTCTCTTTGCTTGCCAGAAGTAAATAAACGAGAGACAAGAAGAAAACTGTCTTCCCGTTTGAGAAAAATTAAAACTGAAACCAGTAATCGGAATATCTTGAAAACGTAGAAACTCTACAAAAGATGTATAATAAGATAAATTGTGTTTTAACGCATACACCGACTCGTTTTTACTTTCTCTATACGTACTATGTACAGAGTGTATAGAGAAGGTATTGCACTCCACTCAAAAATTCGATACCGAGATTTCACCGGAAATAAATGTTTTAGGGTCCCTGTATCCAAAAAAAGCATTTTCAGAAAAAGGTCCGTGTGTGTGTCTGTGAACACGATAACTCAAAAACCAAAAGTCGATAAAATGCCAAATTTGGTATTAAGTTAGTATCTTCCAGGGATGCGACACGAAGATTTGGAGAAAATTCCTCCCACCCCAAACTACCCTTTACATGGAACTTTTTTCGAAAAGTGTGATTTTTTAAAAAATGGTTCTAACGATTTTGTTTAAAATATCGTATATTAAAGATATTTACTTGACAAATAAAATGTATATCTTGAACTTTCTGGGAACAGCCTATGAAGACTACTTTATTCTGGATGAATTTTACGAAATTTTGCATAACTGCTAAACCGTAAGAGATAGACAAAAACTTACCATACAAAAAATGTAGAGCACATCTAAACACACAATTTATGTAATGTACATTTTTTCGTGGAGTTGATTCTTTTTTGAGATATTCCTTGTTATTGGTTTCAGGCTTGAAAAACATTCTTTTCTCATACATTTGACTAATACTTTAAGCTATGTTACTCCCTTATTTCGCTTCTAATTGCATGGAAGCAAGTAATAAGACTATTTCTCCTATTTTTTTGTCGATTAGCATGAAGAAAATAGAAACATATGCTTTTTAGCAATAAGTTTGTTGCAGAAATATAGCGAAAGGCATGTGAATGAAACACATATAGATTTTTAAAGATACTTTCTTAGATTTAAGGGGTCTCGAAATATGTGTTTCCGGTGAAATCGCTATGCTGAATTTTTGGGTGCAACACAATACTTTATCTGCTATGTGCATTGTACATACGTGCTAGAGAGAGTAACCAGCTTTACAGCGGACACTGTAATCAGCTAAAGACTAAACTTCAGGATCGCGGAAAACGAAACCCATTTTCATTATCGGCCTCTTTTAAATGAAGCAAGGAAAGCGGCAGATAAGACTCTCAATTTAATTGCGACATCATCTATTTGCTGCAAGAGATACCGAACAAAGGAGCGTGGTAAATGTGCGTGCTATTCTTGGGGTCGGATAACAGCCCCCCTCTAGAGTGACGCTAAAGAAATGGACTGACTTTGATGCAATGCCGTGAAGTGGCTGGGGGTGTTAACGGCCATGCACTGCAAAAGAAAGGATTTCCTAAGAAAGAAACACTTTCAGCTTCGAGGGGACACCGAAACTCACTTTCCACCAGATTAATTCAACGACAACATTGGCATTTTAACTGGATGAGTAAGTAGGATATACTGCTCGTATAATCAAACTAGCGCCTCTTCTTCACGCATTTAAAATTAATGCCAACGCACGCTATTTTACATTACTTTACATAATATAATAATCGAAAAAGCTTATGTATTCCATTCACATAACTTTCTCAAACTGTTCCACATACAAAATATGTTTACAAAGGGTGATTCTTTAATCTACTTCATATTAATCGAGATAAACGTTAGCAGAAATTGACGTATTACTTGCTTCCTTATAAGTAAAAGGGAAATAAGTAAATACATTAGGCAAAAGCGATAGTCAAATATTTTAAAAGCTAGTCACTATGTGAAACAAAAGAGCTTCGGTTCGCTATGCAGGACCTCGTTTGTAAAATTTTAGTTTAAAACTGAAACCAATAACAAGGAATATCTCGAAAACGGTCAATTCTACAAGAAAAACTCATATGACAATTTATGTGTTTTAACGAGATATATATTTCTGTCTAGTTTTTTTTCTAGCTCTTACGTTTAGCTGTTATGCAAAATTCTGCAAAAATTGTTCAGAATAAAGAGCTACTCAGAGGCTACTCCCAGAAAGTTCAAGATATACATTTTGTTTGTCATGTAAATATCTTTAATATGCGATGTTTTAATCAAAATCGTTAGAGCCATTTTTGAAAACTTTTCCATGTATAGGATAATTGTGGGCGAGGGGATTTTCTTGAAAATCTTCGTGTTGCATTCTTGGAATATACTAAACTTAAATACCAAGTTTGGTATTTAACGGATTTTTCGTTTTTGGGCTATCTGCCCACAAGCACACACACAGGGATATGTTTCCAAAAATACTTTTTTTGGATTCAGGGAGTCTCAAAACATGTATTTCCGGTAAAATGTATTTTTCGAATTTTTGAATGGTATACAATATCTTCTGTATTCACTATGTACATTATATATGCGTGATAAGAGAAAGTAAAATTGAATCTTTGCATTATTTGTTATATAGGGTATTGAGGAGGTAGCTTTTTGGGAAGTCGCAAGCAGACTACAAAATAAGAAATGGAACGTTTGTGGTACACAGTCTGGTCCACGCAGAAATGTCAATGGAAGACCTTGAGCGGCTTTTCCCTTCGAGTGGACATTTGAAATAATGGGATATTCCGTGGGAATGGATGGGAACGTCAGGATCTGCGAGACGGGTGTCACTCCGACAATCACGAGAGGTGAATCACAAAATACGGTGGCAAATAGCAAGGGAAAATGTGGATTATGTTTTGAATAAAGAAGAGGAAGGCGTGCCTACGCGTACCCACTAATGTACAACGAATCGATAACATTCCTCGTCAAACTTCTCATTTCTGCTTTCACTGCGTCTTACCCGTCGAAAAGTATTGCATTTCACCCAAAAATTCGATACCATAATCAATTGGAGTTTTGAGTCTCTCTAAATAAATAATAAAACAAAAGAAACACGGATGACACGTTAGAGAAAATTATAAGCACGAGGACCACACAGAAAGTGACAAACGATTTGGAATAACTAAACAATAACGAAAGTTATCAACACTAAACTTCATTTACTATGTTACAGTGCCTTACTCTATTTTTCAACGTAATCGTCATTGCTATCAAGGCATTTATTGTCACGTGGTACCAGTTTTTCAATGCATATGTTATACTCTTCCACTGCTAAAGATATAAACCAAAATGTCACCGTCACTTTGAGGTCTTCATCGGATAGGACATATTTTCCATCCAAAAAGTCATGTACGGTGTCCAAAATTAAACACCGGTTTTACTTAATTCTGTTATCAACATTTGGTTTCGTCCACCATAACGATTGATGAACTTCTACTCCGGTTATTATCGTACACACTAGTTCTTCCTTGATTACTCGTAAATTATGCTACATTTCCTTACTGAAGATTCGTTCATTGCATTATCACCATACATTTGCGTTATTTGCCTATAAAATCTGATTGGCCGATCATTTTATACACACAAAAAAACGAATAAGTTCTTTGGCGGTAGAAAAGTAGAGCATCGCCATTGAAAAACTTATACATGTGACAATAAATGTCTTGACAGAATGGAGATTACGTTGAGAAATAGATTAAGAACTGTAACTTTGTAAATAAAGTTTTCTGTTGATATCTTTCGTTATCATTTAGTTCTGCTAAATCGTCTGTCACTTTCTTTATCACCCTCGTACTTTAAAATTGAAGCCAAGAGTAGTGAATATCTCGAAAACGGTCAGCTCCACAATAAAATAGTATACGGTATAAATCGTGTGCTTTAATGAGATCTACATTTTTACTTTCTCTATACGCACTATGTACATAGCGTATAGAGAATGTATTGCACTCCACCCAAAAATTCGATACCGAGATTTCACCGGAAATATATGTTTTAGGGTCCTCTTTATCTAAAAAAAGCATTTTCGAAAAAAGGTCCGTGTGTGTGTGTGTGTGTCCGTGTGTCCGTGTGTCTGTGAACACGATAACTCAAAAACGAAAAGTCGGTAAAATACCAAACTTGGTATTTAAGTTTAGTATCTTCCAGGGATGCGACACGAAGATTTTGAGAAAAATCCCCCCACACCCACATACCCTTTACATGGAATTTTTTTCGAAAATTTTGATTTTCTCAAAAATGGCTCTAACGATTTTGATTAAAATTTCGAATATTAAAGATATTTATATGACAAATAAAATGTATATCTTGAATTTTCTGGGAATAGCCTCTGAAGAGTAGTTTATTCTGGATGAATTTTACTGAATTTTGAATAACTGCTAAACCGTAAGAGATGGACAAAAACTTAACACACAAAAATGCAGAGCACGTTAAAATGAACAATTTATGTTATATACATTTTTTTCGTGGAGCTCGTCGTTTTTGAGACATTCCTTATTTTTGGTTTCTGCTACGAATAACATACATTTCTCATGCAGGAATTTGTCAACTGCTGTCCATACAAACAAAGAAACTTCAGTCACATAGCAACTACTTTTGACTATCACTTTAACCTATGATAATCCCTCATTTCGCTTCTACTTTCAAGGAAGCAAGTAATAAGACTATATCTGCTATTTTGTTGGTTTTTTTTTTTTTTTTCGATCAGCATGAAGGAAATGGAAGTAATATAGCTTTTTAATAATATTTTTTTGCAGAGGTGTACAGAAAGTCATGTGAATAGAACACATCAGATTTTTGTAGTCAGTTTTTGTCTCTTACGGTTTACCAATTATGCAAAACCCATCCAGAATGCAGAGAACTTAGAGACTATTCCTAACAAATTGCAGTTATATGTTTTATTAGTCATATAAGTATCTCTAATCTGCCGCATTTAAATCAAAATCGTTACTCATTTTTGAGAAATTAGAAATTTTTGAAAAATGTTCCACGTGAAGGGTAGTTTGGGATAGGAGAATTTTCTGAAGACCTTCCGTGTCACATCCTTGGAAGATGCAGAACTTAATACCAACTCACACGTGAACCTTTTTCTGAAAATGTGTCCTTTGGATACAGGAGCCATAAAAAGTGTATTTCCAGTGAAATCTTGGTATCGAATTTTTCGGTGAAATGTGGTAAACAGAGAAACTAAAAATGTAGGAATTTTAGAAAACATCTAGTATGTATGTGTGTGCGTGTATAAACAGCATAACTCAAAAATAAAAAAATCTGGGATTACTAAACTTCGTACATTTAAGAAAATACATTAGTAGAAATCCAAAAATTTAGTTATTTTATCTAAATACTTTGAATTTTTTTATCTACTACGTATATGTGGAAGCAGGGAGTGTTGTGTTCTAACCAAACATGCTTTACTGAAATTTCACTGGAAATACACATTTTCAGACCTCCTGAAACAAAAAAACAACAACAAAAAAAGCATTTTTAGAAGGAAAAAAAAGACCATGTGTGTGTACGCGCGCCTCAATGAACAACATATCTTAAAAATCTTATGTGTTACAGTCACGTGACTTTCTCTCGCTGTTCTACAAACTTCATACATAAGATTCTTCTTCTTTCTGGACCTTGCTAATCGTGGTACTCGTTAGCACAATGTTCTTATTACTTAGTTCCGTATAAGTAGAAACAAAATAAGGGAATACACTAGGCTAAACCAATAGTCAAATGTTTTAAAAACTGTCATGCGCTAGTCATTACAAATCGCTTCTTTTCTTGGCCAGGAGTAGAACAAAAAGTCCGTCTGGGAAAAGTATAAGTACTTCACAACTGCAACTAATAACAATGAATACCTCGAAAACGGTAAACTCCAAGAGAAAAATGTATATGACATAACTTCTGTATTTTAACAAGACCTAAATTTTTTGTATAGTAAATTTTTGTCTATCTCTTACGGTTTACTAGTTATGCCAAATTAAGCAAAATTCATTCAGAATAAACAGGTCTTCAGAAGCTAATCCCAGAAAATTCAAGATATACATTTTATTACTAGGTAAATATCTTTACTATGTGATATTTTAATCAAAATCGTTACAGCCATTTTTAAGAAAACCAAAATTTTCGAAAAAAGTTCCATGTAAAGGGTAGTTTGGGGTGGGGGGATTTTTCTCAAAATCTTCGTGTCGCATCCCTGGAAGATACTTAACCTAAATACCAAGTTTGGTATTTTAGCTACTTTTCGTTTTTGAGTTATCGTGTTCACAGACACACGGACCTTTTTCTCAAAGTGCTTTTTACTTTCTCCATACGCACTATGTACATAGTGTATAGAAAAAGTATTGCACTCCACCAAAAATTCGATACGGAGATTTCACCGGAAATATATGTTTTAGGGTCCCCAATATCCAAAAAAAGTATTTTTACAAAAAGGTCCGTGTGTGTGTGTGTGTGTGTGTGTGTGTGTGTGTGTGTGTGTGTGTGTCCGTGAGTCCGTGTGTCCGTGTGTCTGTGAACACGATAACTCAAAAACGAAAAGTCGGTAAAATACTTGGTATTTAAGTTTAGTATCTTCCAGGGATGCGACACGAAGATTTTGAGAAAAATCCCCCCACCCCCAACTACCCTTTACATGGAACTTTTTTCGAAAATTTTGATTTTCTCAAAAATGGCACTAACGATTTTGATTAAAATTTCGGATATTAAACATATGTACCTGTCAAATGAAATGTATATCTTGAATTTTCTGGGAATAGCCCCTGAAGACTAGTTTATTCTGGATGAATTTTACTAAATTTTGAATGACAGCTAAACCATAAGAGATGGACAAAAACTTACTACACAAAAAATGTAGAGCACATTAAAACACACATGTTATACACATGTTTTCGTGGAGTTCGTCGTTTTTGTGACATTCCTTATTTTTGGTTTCTGCTATGAAAAACGTATACCTTTCTCATACAGAAACTTGTCAACTCCTATCCATATAAACAAAGGAACTTCATTGACCTAGCAACCAGCTTTTGACTATCACTTTAACCTACGGTTGTCCCTTATTTCGCTTCTACTTACAAGGAAGCGAGTAATAAGACTATTCTGCTATTTTTTTCTGATTAGCATAAAGTAAATAGAAGTATAAGCTTTTTAAGAATTATTTGTTGCAGGGATATGGAGAAAGTCATGTGAATGGTGCACATCAGATTTTTCTGATTAGCATAAAGTAAATAGAAGTATAAGCTTTTTAAGAATTATTTGTTGCAGGGATATGGAGAAAGTCATGTGAATGGTACAATTCAGATGTTTACTTTCTCTATATTCACTATCTACATAGTGAATAGAGAATGAGTTGCACTCCAACAAAAAATTCGATACCGAGATTTCACCGGAAATATATGTTTTAGGGTCCCCAATATCCAAAAAAGGCATTTTCACAAAAAGGTCCGTGTGTGTGTGTATGTGTGTGTGTGTGTGTGTGTGTGTGTGTGTCCATGTGTCTGTGAACACGATAACTCAAAAACGAAAAGTCGCTAAAACACCAAACTTCGTATTTAAGTTTAGTATCTTCCAGGGATGCGATACGAACATTTTGAGAAAAATTCCCCCACCCCCAACTACCCTTTACATGGAACTTTTTTTGAAAATTTTGATTTTTTCAAAAATGGCTCTAACGATTTTGATTAAAAGTTCGTATATTAAAGGTATTTATCTGACAAATGAGATGTATATCTTGAATTTTCTGGGAATAGCCTCTGAAGACTATTTTATTCTGGATGAATTTTTCATAACTACTAAACCGTAAGAGATGGACAAAAACTTAACTCACCCAAAATGTAGAGCATATTAAAACACACAATTTATGTTACATACATTTTTTTCGTGGAGTTGATCGTTTTTGAGATATTCCTTTTTCTTGGTTTCAGTTTTGAAAAACATACTTTCTCATACAGGAATTTGTCAACTCCTGTCCATACAAACAAAGGAACATCAGTCACATAGCAACCAGCTTTTGTCTGCCACTTTAACCTGTGGTACTCCCTTATTTCGCTTCTACTTACAAGGAGGCAAGTAATAAAACTATCTCTGCTAATCTTTTCTGATTTGCATAAAGTAAATAGAAGTATAAGCTTTTTAAGAATTATTTGTTGCAGGAATATGGAGAAAGTCATGTGAATGTTACACAGCAGATTTTTTACTTTCTCTATAGGCACTATGTACATAGTATATAGAGAATGTATTGCACTCCATCAAAAAATTCGATACCGAGATTTCACCGGAAATACATGTTTTAGGACCCCCTGTATCCATAAAAAGCATTTTCAGAAAAAGGTCCCTGTGTGCGTGTGTCCGTGTGACTGTGTGTCCGTGTGACTGTGTGTCCGTGTGACTGTGTGTCCGTGTGTCTGTGAACACGATAACTCAAAAACGAGAAGTCGCTAAAACACCAAACTTGGTATTTAAGTTTAGTATCTTCCAGGGATGCGACACGAAGATTTTGAGAAAAATCCCCCCACCCCCAACTACCCTTTACATGGAACTTTTTTCGAAAATTTTGATTTTCTCAAAAATGGCTGTAAGGATTTTGATTAAAATTTCGTATATTAAACATATTTACCTGACAAATAAAATGTATATCTTGAATTTTCTGGGAATAGCCTCTGAAGAGTAGTTTATTCTGTAGGAATTTTACTAAATTTTGAATAACTGCTAAACCGTAAGAGATGGACAAAAACTTACTACACAAAAAATGTAGAGCACATTAAAACATACAATTTATGTGATTTACATTTTTTTCGTGGAGTTCGTCGTTTTTGTGACATTCCTTATTTTTCGTTTTCTGCTATGAAAAACGTATACTTTTCTCATACAGGAACTTGTCAACTCCTATCCATATAGACAAAGGAACTTCATTGACATAGCAACCAGCTTTTGACTATCACTTTAATCTTCAGTTGTCCCTTATTTCGCTTCTACTTACAAGGAAGCGAGTAATTAGACTATTTCTGCTATTTTTTCTGATTAGCAGAAAGTAAATAAAAGTATAAGCTTTTTAAGAATAATTTGTTGCAGGGATATGGAGAAAGTCATGTGAATGGTACACATCAGTTTTTTTCGGATACAGAGTGTCCTAAAACATGTATTTCTGGTGAAATCTCGGTATCGAATTTTTGGGTGGAATGCAATACTTCTCTATCCCTAAGTACATTGTACATATGGGGCTAGAGAAAGTAAAAACTTTATGGGTTCCATTCACATGGCTTTCTCTATCTATTCTTCAATGTACTATTCTTACGAATGTTAATTCTTCCCTCTGCTTCGTGCTAATTGACAAAAATTAGCAGAAAATATGGTTTTATTACGTAGTTCCTTGAAAGTAAAAGGGAAATAACGGACTGTACTAGACTAAAGCCATAATAGTTGGTCGCTATATGACCAATTGAAATTCCTTTCTCTTTCCATGCCCAAGATGAAACGTCTTGTGTGTTCCATTCACACGATTTTGTCCTGCTGTTCTGCAAACAAACTATTCTTACCTAAGATTATTCTTTTATCTGTTTCGTGCTAATCAAGATCAACATTAGCAGAGATGATTTGTTACTTCCTTCCTTGTAAGTAGAAGGGAAATAAGGGAATGCATTAAATTATAGTGATAGTCAAATCTTATAACAGCTAGTCGTTATGTGATACAATTGAAATTGGGGTTCAGGAGTAAACTAAAAGATATACGAAACAAATGTCGACGACCGGTTAGAGAAAAGTTTTTAAAATTAAAACTAATTACAAAGAATATCTCAGAAATGGTCAACTCTACAAAAAATATGGATGTCTTTAATTGCGTGTTTCAACGAGAACTATATCTTATGTAATGCGCTTTACCTGTTATAAAGTCATCTAGAGTGATAGGTCTTCAGAGGCTATTCTCGGAAAATTCAACAATAGCTTCTCTACTTACTATGTATTGTACATACCCGAGATAAAGTAACATTTTCAAGAAAATCCCGTTTAAAAGTTTTTCTAGGCAATTCAAAATTTCACTCGAGTAAACTAGAGATTGGTGCAAATTCAGAACCATAGAGTGATGTTCAAGCAACAAGAGTTTAGAGACTTCCAGTTTCTCAAACAGTTTCCGGTTGTTCTGTGAGGCATTGTCGCGCTAAAGTAACGGCCTTGAAGTTCCCTGCCGTGAACGCCATCTTTTCTAATAATGAGTTCAAAACATTAGTGCTATAGGAGTGGTGTGACAAGTTGTTCTTTTTGCGAAACAGTTACAGCATTGACAAGCTGTAAAACTGTTGCAGACATGTTGTGTACCACCAAATACTGTTGAGATAAATACAGTCCATCGATAAAATCACAGTGTGCCAAATGCAACCAGTCACCAGGTGCACCGAAGAGGAAATTATCAAATTACGCAAGCAATGCATTGTTGCGCGTTAACGTGAGGGAATGTGTTTGTTTTGTACATTCGAATTTCGCGATAATATCAGGTCATGCACTACAAAGGCGCACCTTGCGGTAAACTTTGACCAGACTAGAGCAGTTGGCAGGCTGAGGGCAGCCCGAGGTGTCCCTGTTCTCGGAGAGAACTTAACCACGTTCTGACGGGATTGTGGGTTTTTGCAGGATGGTGGGTGAGTGTTGGGGTTGTGGAGTGACAGGAGGAGGCAAATGTTGCCCCTTGACGGTTGCCTATCATGGTGCAACGGCCCTTGTGCACCGCTGGTGTGAGTTTATCAAAATGTTTATTTTGAGGTTTTAATTTTGAATCCAAGCAACTCTTGAAGGATTGTAAGGAGCTTAGCCGTAGCAGTTGTTGGAGGTGCTCCTTCGTTACCGGGGATGCCCGCAAGTCATGCGGGGAAGCCGGTATCGTATGAAGCGGCGTTTTGTGAGATTGTAATCCCCAAGAGACCTAACGAGGGCGCTTCGAAGGAATGGTAACCCTTCGTTGAATTTTGTTGCCCGACGCCTAATCTCGTCCTCCAGGTATGGTAGACCAGAGGCTTCGTGCAGGAGTCTCGTTGGAAAGCCACGAGGCACAAAATAGATAGCCCGGAGACATCTTCTCTGTACCCGCTGAAGCAACAGCAGGCTGGAGTCTGCCGCCATGCCCCAGATCTCACAGGCGTAGATTAACAAGGGGACTATGAGAGCCCTCAAAAGGCGTAAATTAAAGGGAACCGGCATCGTGGACTTCAGCATCGGGTACAAGGAGGCCGTAGTCCCGTGATCCGGACACCTCAGTTCCCTGATGTGCTCCCCAAAAGTGACGCCCCTGTCAAGCTTCACCCCCAAGTAGGTTATGCGGTTAGTCCATTGTACCCTTCGGTTAAGGTACGTGAATGTAGGGAAGTATGCGGGAAAGCGGCGCTTGGTGAAGAGAATGGCGTGGCTTTTCTTCGGATTATGGACAACCGCCAACGCTCGCACCACTCTTGGATGAGGCGGCGGTGTCTCTGAATGGGGTTGAAGGCTCTGCGTGGGTGTTTGTACAGAATAACAGTACGTCATCAGCATATTGGGCTATGTTGACTTGCTGCACTGTTGGTAGATCGGCCATGTAGACGCTGAAGAGCGTGGGGGATAGTACAGAGCCTTGGTAAACTTTGGAAGCAGTGACAAAATATTTACGTTTTGGATAGAACAACCGCTGCGTAGTAACTGTTGCAATACTCGTTAGTGAAACAAGTATTTAGGCGTTGCTGTTATTGTTGCAAGAATATGTTGCGGGGAAAGAATAACACACTTTCCAGAAGTGTATTGTGAAACAGTTTTAGTGGTGAAACTGTTTCAAATAGTTCTTGTGTTGCTGAAACTGTTTCAAAATAGTTGTGTTATTTTTGTCCTATCATTATGCTATAGCATTCTTCTTCTCCGACATGTAGTCAACCAATAATAGTGTTTCTTACTTGAAGAATATGGTGAACATTCGCTTCCGAGAACCAAAATGTTGTTGAATATGGTCTTGTATTACTCTCATTTACCCGCATACAAATCAGAACTTTATTTGGTGTGGTAATAAAACCAACTGTCATCACCACGGAGTACGTTTCATTGGGCATTCCTTCTTCTCTTCATTCGTTAGACTGTGGAATCTATATTAGACAGCCTTTTCTCAGTTTCACGGAGTATACAGTCAATACTGCGAACGCTGATAATGCTTTCCATATTCGTTAATTTATGTTGATTGTTTGTTTAAAGCTCTGAACATTATTGTCCTGAATTTTTTGTATCACGCTTTATTCTTTTACTGTCGTCTCCTTAGCGCGGTGGTAGCGCAGAGGTTTACCAAGCAGGAGACCTGGATTCGATCCCCAGTACAGGCGTGGGGATTTTCCCCCGTTGGGAGACCTGGCCCGGGGTGCACTCAGCCTCGTAAGGTCCCTGGAGGGCCAATTGAGGAGCTACTTGATGGAGAAGTAGTGGCTCCAGGTCAAGAGGACCTCATTGACCGGCCGGGGGGCTCGAGGCGCTGGCCACGTCTCACCCTCCAATACTGCACCCCATCCATGACATCTGTTGTGGACCAAGATGGGGGACGCAGCGGCCGGGCGGTAGGCCAAGCTGTCGTGCCATGAAGTTATTATTATATACTTTTATTTGTAAAAGTACAAGGAACTTTATTTACTAGCCATTTTATGCAACAATTGTTTTATTGCGTTACTTTATGAATTAGAAAAATGTATATAAAATGTCAATAATGAGCTACTTTTGTAACAATATGTGAATGTTTACGCTAAAAACCCCTCCCCACTACCCTTTCTTTTACCACTGTCTGCTCTGTGTGCACTTCGGAACCCAAACCGAGCTCTAATGATGAGGTATCAGCTCATCGTCCCTAGATGGCACTGCTTTACGGACGTGAAAATTGTAAAATTTGCCCAGGACCTTCTCTTCAAGGCATGAAGTTCTTTTACGTGCAAATAAGCTTTACACAGGGCCAACAGGTTGTTTCCTTCCGGAGCAAGCCATGCTAAACATTTTTACTTCCGAAAAGATACATTGAACCCGCGATCTTGGGTACTAAAGCTAACATTGAACGCCCCTGGTATTCCTGTACATCAGGGTGCATGTTAACTGTTCTAGGAAACAAATATCTCAACATCATCACAAGATTGCTGTCGAAAAACACGTTTCGTCATGAGGAAGCAGCAAAACCTTTCCGTCAGGCCTACCAATTCCTCTAAGACCTTGTGGTTGTGGGTTAAAATTATTCTTGGAAGTCAGTTCGTGCCCATCCTAAGTATATGTTGCACTCACCCGGATTTTCCCTCTTCTACAGTTTTATTAAGTTTTAAATATTTTCTTTTGAGTAACGATTGCACTTCTGTAATTATCTTTCCTCTTAAAAAATTAATTTCAACTGATTCATTCATTTATTACTTTCTCTACACGTACTATGTACATAGTGTATAGAGAAGGTATTACATTCCACCCAAAAATTTGATAACGCAATTTCACCGGAAATACATGTTTTGGGAACCCCTGAATCCAAAAAAAAACATTTTTACAAAAAGGTCCGTGTGTGTCCGTGTGTGTGTCTGTGGATAGCTCAGAAATGAAAAGGCCGTTGAATACCAAACTGGTATTTAAGTTTGGTATCTTCCAAGGATGCGACACGAAGATTTTCAAGAAAATCCCCCACCCCCAACTACGCTTTACATGGAGATTTTTTCGAAAAGTTTGATTTTCTCAAAAATGGCTCCAAAGATTTTGATTAAAATATCGTATATTAAAGATATTTACCTGACAAATAAAATGTATAGCTTGAATTTTCTGGGAATAACCTCTGAAGACTAGTTTATTCTGGAAGAATTTTACGGAACTTTGCATAACTGCTAAACCGTAAGAGATGGACAAAAACTTGCCACACAATTTATATAATATAATTTTTTTTCGTGGAGTTGATCGTTTATGAGATATTCCTTGTTTTTGGTTTCAGCTTTAAGAAACTTATGATTTTCTCACACGGGAATTCGTCAACTCCTCGAGGAAGCAAAGGAACTTCAGTCACATAGCAACCAGCTTATGACTATCTATGGCACTCCAATGTATTGCTTCTACTTACAAGGAAGCAAGTAATAAGACTATTTCTGCTATTTTTTTCTCGATTAGCATGAAGTAAATAGAGGCATAAGCTTTTTAACAATTATTTGTTGCAGAGATGTAAAGAAAGTCATGTGAATGGTACACATCAGATTTTTTTTCCTCTTTAATGTCGAGTTTTCATTGCAGTATTGTAAACACTGTGTCCATTATTTTGCAACCTTTTCTCCTTCCTTTGTGCAGGTGCCTCTTAGAACCCTATCGCACTATACTTTATTGGAAATCAATACTTTACTTTCTCTATACGTACTAAACATATAGTGGGTAGAGAAACTATTGTATTCCTCTCAAAAATTTGATTTAGAGATTTCGCCGGAAATATAATTTTGAGGTCCCTTGAATCCAAAAACAGAATTTTAATCAAAGGTCCGTGTGTATGTGTGTGAGTATGAACAGCATAATTCAAAAACGAAAAGTCGTTGAATATCAAACTTGTTATTTTAAGTTCAGTTTCTTCCAAGGTTGCGACACGAAGATTTTTAGGAAAATCTCCCATCCCAAACTACCCTTTACATATAAAATTATTCGAAATGTTCGATTTTCTAAACAGTGGCTCCAAAAGCTTTTTTTAAAATTTCATTAAAAATGTTTAGCCCTTCTGGGTAGTGTTGGAGGTAGCGTGTCTGGCTCACATTCAACTGGTCGTGAGTTCGAATCTTACTTAGGGTGAGTTAACCTGGATAAGATTTTTTCCGAGGTTTTCCCATATCCTAAGAAGACAAATGCCTAGTAACTTTAGTAACCATGGACTTCGAGGTCATTTGAGCATCTTTTCACCAATTCATTCATCGTTCGATATTACCAAGCAGGTTAAAGGAAGTTAAACTATACAGAAAGAAGAAACAAACAAACAAAAGTATTTACATGGGCAATAAAATGTATATCCTGAATTTCTTGTGAATAGCCGCTGAAGTTCTCTTCATTTTGAATGATATTTGCACAACTGATAAACCGTAGGAGATGGATAACTTACTACACCAAAAATTTAGATCTCGTTAAAACATACAATTTATGTCATATAGTTTTTTAGTACAGATATTTCAGATACATTCCTGGCACTTTTTTTATTGTTTCATATGTATAGCCTCCTTAAACTTCTATAGTCATATCGGGGGCTTTGACTTGAGAAACAACTGTTGGTGTTTTTCTTCTTCTTGGTTTTTCGGTTTTATACTATTAAACACACACTCATTCACTCTCATAATTCCGGGATCTGTGGGGGATAAGGAATGATACTGGTTAACGAAAAATTCCCTGCCCATGCCGGGTCCTCTGGATGAGAAGCCAGAACACTGACCACGCATTCTCTGTTATTGGTTTGCTTTAAAATAGTTAAACTTTTCTCAAACAGAAAGTCATCATCCGTTTCACTTCTCTTGTTTTACTCCTGACCATGAAAAGAGAACCGAATTTCAATGACAATCGTATAACATATAGATAAAATAAGTTATTTTATAAGTATAGTTTGTGTGTATAACATAAAGAGAAAGTCATATGAATGGAAAAACAGATTTTTACGATTTAGTCTCCCCTTAAAAATGTTTTCGCTTGGTACAGGACTTTAAATGGTGCTTGTATTGCACCAGAATGACTTTTCTTTGAGAAAATAATAAGAAATTATTACTCTAGGTTGCTACAAAGAACAGAAAAATGTGAAAGACCAAGACAAAGCAAGAGCTACATAATGTGGGGTTTTTTGAAGGATTGGTGAAGCGTAACGCCCATTCCTCTTCAGTAACGCAAGGCCCATGTTTCCCATAAGTGACGCATACGTGACGTCATATTTCCTAGCCCTCACTCCACGTTAGGTTGCGACCCGGTAAGACTTGGAGTAAAAGGTTACATAAAAATATGGTTGCAGCTAGACCTATTTTGAACTGGACTAAGAGTTTACTTTATAAAAAGATGAGAAGAATTTTTAAAAAGTATGACCCGATAATAATTTAAATTTCGGTGCACTGGGTTTCATTCTGCACATTCACATATATTATTTTGAAGGTTTGGACAGTACAAACGAATATGTAGCCCGCCTAGGTAGTATGGTGGTAGCGTATCTGCCTCACATTCAACAGGTCGTGAGTTCGAATCTCCCTTAGGGCGAGTTACCCGGATAAGTTTTTTTCGGGGTTTTCCCTTGTCCTGAGAGAAAGAATATCAAGTAACTTTAAGCTCCATGGACCCTGAGATCATTGGAGCATCATTTCATTCATCGTCTGGTACGACCAACCAGGTTAAAGGACGTTAAGCTACAAAAAAGATTATGCAGTATCAAATAGATTAGAAGCTCAACACCTACGATAAAAAATATCTTATGTGTTACATTCACATGACTTTCTCTACCTGTTCTGCAAACAAACCATTTTTTAAAAGATTATCCTTCTATCTGCATCTTACTAAACGAAGTAAGCATTAACATACTTGGTCTTATTGCTTAGTTCCTCATAAACAGAAGGAAATGGGACTTTACCAGGCTAAAGTGGCAGTCAAATCTTTTAAAAGCCGATCGATATGCGAATAATTGAAGTTCGGTTCGCTTTACATTTCCATAAAAACAAAAGAGAGAGGAAACGAATTGGGTGCATTACAATACCTTCTCTATACACTATGTACATAGCACGTATAGAGAAAGTAAAAAGTATGGACTTGAGTCGTTTAGAGTAGGCCTTAGGTCAATTGAGAAGATGCGCAGTTTAAAATTGAAACCAATAACAAAGAACATCTCGGAAACAGTCAACTCTGCAAGAAAAATTTATATGATATAAATTGTGCATTTTAAGGAGATCTACATTTTTTGTGCAGTAAGCTTTTGTGTATCTCTTACGGTTTACCAGTTATATAAAATTTAGCAAAATTCATCCAAAATGAACAGGTCTTCAGTTAATCCCAGAAAACTCAAGGTATATATTTTATTTATCATGAAAATATATTTAATATGCCATATTTTAATCAAAATCGTTAGAGCCATTTTTGAGAAAATCAAAATTTTCGAATAAACTTCCATGTAAAGAGTGACTGGGGGTGGCGGGATTTTCTTAAAAATCTTCGTGTCGCATCCTTGGAATATACCAAAATTAAATACCAAGTTTGGTATTCAACGGTCTTTTCGTTTTTGAGCTATGCTGCCCAAAGACACACACACACACACACACACACACACACACACACACACGGACATTTTTCAATAAATGCTTTTTTTGGATTCAGGGGGTCTCAAAACATAAATTTCTGGTGAAATCTCGGTATCGAATTTTTGGGTGCAATACAATAACTTCTCTATACACTATGCACATAGTACGTATAGAGAAAGTAAAAAGACTACAGAAACCTCCCTTTAATTGCATTGCATTCTGCGATATGAGCTAAGTTGGCTGAAAACCTTTGTTCTCATATTCCTAATCAACCAATTACTCTACTGTTACACACTCACTTCTAGGACATGATGGACATCGTTACGTCTTCTCTCAACGTCAGTAGCCCACGTGCCGGGTCTGATCTACCCTCGTGCACCCACTCCCCTCGAGGACGTCACGAACTCGTTTCCTCTTCCGTTTTCCATTCGCTCTTGCTTTTATTTCGATCACTTTCTCTCCCTTCTTTTTTTTTCAGATTTCTCTTGGCACTGATCTCTATACTCCTTAGGTAAACGGTAATCGAGGTCTGTATTTTTACTTTCTCTACACGTACTATGTACATAGTGTATACACTGTAATGAACCCAAAAATTAGATACCAAGATTTCACCGGAAATACATTTTAGGACACCCTAAATCAAAAAAAAAAAAAAAAAAAACATTTATTCTGTGTGTGCGGGGGGGGGGGGGGAGGGGGGGGGGAGCACAGCTCAAAAACGAAAAGGCCGTTAGTACCTAACTTAATATTTAAGTTTAGTATCTTCCAGGGATACGGCTCAAAGATGTTCAAGAAAATCCCCCCACTCCCAACTACCCTTTCCAAGAATTTTTCTTCGAAAATGTTGAGTTTCTCAAAAAGTGCTCTAACGAATTTTATTAAAATGCGGTATATTAAAGGTATATGAATGGCAAATTAAATGAATATCTTGAATTTTCTGGGAATAGACTCTGAAGATGAATTTTATTCTGGATGAATTTTGTGGAATTTTGCATAACTGGTAAACCGTAAGAGATACACAAAAACTTAGATAACAAAAAATGTAGTGCTCGTTAAAACACACAATTTATGTTATATACATATTTTCGTTTTTGAAATATTCCTTGTTGTTGGTTTTAGCTTTAAAGTACTTATACTTTTCTCATACGGGAATTTGTCAACTCCTGTCCATACAAACAAAAGAACTTCAGTCACATAACAACCAGCTTTTGACTATCGCTTTAGCCTATGGTACTCCTTTATTTCCCTTCTACTTAAATGGAAGTAAGTAATAAGACCCTTTTCTGCTATTTTTTTTTTCTCCATTAGCATGAAGTAAATAGAAGAATAAGCATTTTAACAATAATTTGTTGCAGATATGTAGAGAAACTCAGGTGAATGGACACGTCAGATTTATTTTTATTACTTTCTCTATTCGCACTATGTACATAGTATATAGAGAATGTATTGCACTCCACCAAAAAATTCGATACCGAGATTTCACCGGAAATATATGTTTTAGGGTCCCCTGTATCCCAAAAAAAAGTATTTTCAGAAAAAGGTCCGAGTATGTGTGTGTGTCCGTGTATCAGTGTGTCCGTGTGTCTGTGAACACGATAACTCAAAAACGAAAAGTCGGTAAAATACCAAACTTGGTATTTAAGTTTAGTATCTTCCAGGGATGCGACACGAAGATTTTGAGAAAAATTCCCCCACCCCAAACTACCCTTTACATGGAACTTTTTTCGAAAATTTTGATTTTCTAAAAAATGGCTCTAACGATTTTGATTAAAATTTCGTATATTAAAGATATTTACCTGACAAATAAAATGTATATTTTGAATTTTCTGGGAATAGCCTCTGAAGACTACTTTATTCTGGATGACTTTTGAATAACTACTAAACCGTAAGAGATGGACAAAAACTTAACACACACAAAATGTAGAGCACGTTAAAACACGCAATTTATGTTATACATTTTTTTCGTGGAGTTGATCGTTTTTTAGATATTTCTTTTTCTTGGTTTCAGCTTTGAAAAACATACTTTTCTCATACAGGAATTTGTCAACTCCTGTCCATACAAACAAAGGAACATCAGTCACATAGCAACCAGCTTTTGGCTTTCACTTTAACTTATGGTACTCCCTTATTTCGCTTCTACTTACAATAAAGCGAGAAATAAGACTATTTCTGCTAATTTTTCTTGATTAGATTGAAATAAATAAAATATAAGCTTATTAACAATAATTTGTTACAGTATTTCAAACATATTAACAGGTTCAAAATCTTCTCGGGCTTCTAGCCAGGTAAAAACTTGGCTTGACACCAACGTTCACCTGAAGACGAGGAAGATGCACTTCTTCGAAACGTTGGTGTCAAGCCAAGTTTTTACCTGGCTAGAAGCCCGAGAAGATTTTGAATTAACACGTCGCCAGGAAAGCTTCAGTTCTTATTTTATATTAACAGGTTTTTACAAAAGATTACCTTAAGCTAGTTAATTAACAATCTTTTCAGAAATTGGTCTGTTCATCTAATGCTGTGTGCGGATCTGTAGGAATTTGGTTCTTGATCCTGTGGTTGTAGTAGCGACCACATAATTTGAATTGGTAGATTGAAGGAGACAGTTTAAATCCTTAAGGAAAGCTATATAGAGTAGAATGCTCATTATCAAAAGGGCGAGCGAAATACCAGTTGAACGGATCATGATTCCGTAAGCCAACGTATCGATGGCATTGTTACTTTATAAAGCATATGCACAATCTACATATTAAATAGAGAAGGTACTGTATTCCACCCAAATATTCCATACCGAGATTTTACCTGAAGTACATGTTTGGAGTATCCCTGAATTTAAAAAACTTAAAAAAAAAAGCAGTGTGTATATATATATATATATATATATATATATATATATATATATAAGTGTGTGTGTGTATCTGTGGACTGTAAAACCGAAGAGATCGTTACATACTAAATTTGGTATTCAAGTTTATTATCTCCCAAGGATGTGACGCAAAGATTTTCAAGAAAATCCCCCAGTGCCTCTCTTTTACATGGAACATTTGTTGAAAATGTTGATTTTATCAAAAGTGGCTCTAGCGGGTTTTATTAAAATGCCATATGTTTAAGATATTTTCATTTCAAAGAAATGTATAGCTTGAATTTTCTGGTAACAACCTCTGAAGACCTATTCATTCTGGATGAATTTTCTTTAATCTTTGTGTAACTGAAGAACTGTAAGAGATAGACCACAAATGCATATCTCATTAAAACACAAACTTATGTCGTATTAATTTTTTGTAAGTGTTTTTAGAGACATTTCGAGTTATTGGTTACAGTTTAAGGAACTTGAAATGTTCTGAAACGGGAGAAATCTTTCGTCTTTCTTTTGTTTACTCCTAGCAAACAAAGGGAACCGAATTTCAATTATTTCACTTGGCGACCGACTTTTAAAAGATATGACTATCGCTTTAGCCCAGTGTATTCTTTTATTTCCCTTCTGCTTACAAAGAATCAACTAATAAGACCACTTCTGACAATGTTTATCTTGGTTAGCAAGAGGTACATAAAAGAATTATCTTCTGTATGAAAAGTTTGTTTTTGGAACAGCTAGAGAAATGTGAATGGAACACTTCAGATATTTTTACTTTCTCTATAGGCACTATGTACATAGTGTACAGAGAATGTATTGTACTCCACAAAAAAATTCGATACCGAGCTTTCACCGGAAATATATGTTTTAGGGTCCCCTGTATCCAAAAAAAAGTATTTTCAGAAAAAGGTCCGTGTGTGTGCCGTGTGTCAGTGTGTCCATGTGTCCGTGTATCTGTGAACACGATAACTCAAAAACGAAAAGTCGGTAAAATACGAAACTTGGTATTTAAGTTTAGTATCTTCCAGGGATGCGACACGAAGATTTTGAGAAAATTTGCCCCACCCCAAACTACCCTTTACATGGAACTTTTTTTCGAAAATGTTGATTTTCTAAAAAATGGCTCTAACGATTTTGATTAAAATATCGTATATTAAAGATATCTACCTGACATATAAAATGTCTAGTTTGAATTTTCTGGGAATAGCCTCTGAAGACTACTTTATTCTGGGTCAATTTTACGGAATTTTGCATAACTGCTAAACCGTAAGAGATGGACAAAATCTTTCCACACAACAAATGTAGAGCTCTTTAAAACACACAATTTATGTTAAATACATTTTTTTCGTGGAGTTGATTGTTTTTGAGATATTCCTGTTTTTGGTTTCGGTTATAAAAAATTTATTCTTTTCTCATACAGGAATTTGTCAACTCCTGTCCATACAAACAAAGGAACATCAGTCACATAGCAACCAGCTTTTGGCTTTCTCTTTAACCTATGGTACTTCCTTATTTCGCTTCTGCTTACAATAATACAAGAAATAAGACTATTTCAGCTAATTTTTCTCGATTAGCATGAAATAAATAAAAGATAAGCTTATTAACAATAATAATTTACAGAGATATAGAGAAACTCATGGAATGGAACACATCAGGTTTTTTTATTTTATTTTCATGATGGCCATACTTGGTAAACGTAATTTGAAGCATTTTTTTGGGGAGCAGGTTTGTGTTTAACGCCCGCTTTTATTACTTTAGACATCGCAGGCAATGAATGATATTGTGATACATGGAATGAAGATGGAGCACCGGTGGGATGCGATGGCGAGGGAAACTGGAGAACCCGGAGAAAACCCGCCCCTGCGCCGCTTTGTCCAACACAAATCGCACATGTGGTCGCTTGGGATGGATCCGCACATGTGGTCGCTTGGGATGGATCCCGAGGCGAGTGGTCTAGTGGTCAGCTCTTCAGCTGTTTCTTGCGATGACGTGGAAAGAGACATTTTACAGAAACTAAGAATTATACTGGAAAGTCGTACTTGTATTTTCTAGGAAGGATATTTTTGTTCCGGCCACAGGAAGCAGACACTCCGTCGCCTAAGGCACTGTGATGGATCAGCACAAACGGACAATTTAAAAGATGGCAAGGAAACCATAGAGCAACTATGTTTATTCAAGGGAATTCTTACACACGTCACGCTCTTATGCGTTTTTCCCTTGCAGCAAAGGGAGAAAAAAGTGACACAAAAGAGAAAATCTCCTCTGGGAACTGTCCAACGCAGCATGGGAGCGATATAAGCTGCCTTCAAATAAATCGACTTTCCCAAAGCGAGTAGGGGGACTGGACTTTGCATTTCTTTTTATGTATGTTTGCGCCATTTTTATCCATTGATCCTCTCCGCGTTATTCCATCTTTTTCAGCAATCCCCTTTTCCAATCACCCACATCTTCCTAAGCCTGGCTTAGATTATGCCTTACCACATTATTTATGCATTGTATTTGTCGTTTAGTTTGCAATAATATATAAACACAAAGTTTTTATTTAGTAACCATCGTCTCTTACTAAATGACAGTTAAAGTTTCAGCTATATCCATCACGTGGCTTCGTTTCCATAGCGATTGATCAGCAATCTTGTTCTTATTTGGAAAGATGGGAAAAAATCTGATGTGTTCCATTCACATAACTTTCTCTACCCCTCTGCAACAACTTATTGTTAAAAAGCTTATGCTTCTATTTACTTCATGCTAATCGAGAAAAAAATTAGCACAAATAGTCGTATTACTTGCTTCCTTGTAAGCAGAAGGGAAATAAGGGAGTACTATAGGCTAAACTAATAATCAAAAGCTGGTTGCTATGTGACTGAAGTTTCTTTGTTTGTATGGACAGGAGTTGACAAATTCCTTTATGAGAAAAGCATACGTTTTTCATAGCTGAAAACAAAAACAAGGAATACGTCAAAAATGATCAACTCTAGAAAAAAATGTATATACCATAAATTGTGCGTTTTAAGGTGCTCTACATTTTGATATTGTAAGTTTTTCTCCATCGCTTACGGTTTAGCAGTTATGCAAAAATTCATAAAATCCATCCAGAATAAAGTAGTCTTCAGAGGCTATTCCTAGAAAATTCAAAATATACATTTTATTTGTCGTGTAAATATCTTCAATATATACGAAATTTTAATCAAAATCGTTAAAGCCATTTTTGAGAAAATCGAAACTTTCGAAAAAAATTCCATGTAAAGGGTAGTTTGGGGTGGAGCGATTTTTCTCAAAATCTTCGTGTCACATCCCTGGAAGATACTAAACTTAAATACCAAGTTTGGTATTTTACCGACTTTTCGTTTTTGAGTTATCGTGTTCACAGACACACGGACACACTGAGACACGGACACACACACACACACACGGACCTTTTTGTGAAAATGCTTTTTTGGATATAGGGGACCCTAAAACATATATTTCCGGTGAAATCTCGGTATCGAACTTTTGGGTGGAGTGCAATACCTTCTCTATACACTATGTACATAGTGCGTATATACAAAGTAAAGAATCTGATGTGTTCCATTCACATGACTTTCTCTATATCTCTGTAAATTATTATTGTTAATAAGGTTATCTTTTATTTATTTCATGCTAATCGAGAAAAAGGAGCAGAAATACTCTTATTTCTTGCTTTATTGCAAGTACAAGCGAAATAAGGGAGCACCATAGGTTAAAGTGAAAGCCAAAAGCTGGTTGCTATGTGACTGATGTTCCTTTGTTTGTATTAACAGGAGTTGACAAATTCCTGTATGAGAAAAGTATAAGTTTTTCAAATATAAAACCAAGAAAAAGGAATATCTCAAAAACGATCAACTCCACGAAAAAAGTGTATATGACATAAATTGTGTGTTTTAACGTGCTCTACATTTTTTGTGTGTTAAGTTTTTGTCCATCTCTTACGGTTTAGTAGTTATGAAAAATTCATCCAGAATAAAGTAGTCTTCAGAGGCTGTTCCCAGAAAATTCAAAATATACATTTTATTTGTCAGGTAAATAACTTTAATATACGATATTTTAATCAAAATCGTTAGAGCCATTTTTTAGAAAATCAAAATTTTCGAAAAAAGTTCCATGTAAAGGGTAGTTTGGGGTGGGGGCATTTTTCTCAAAATCTTCGTGTCGCATTCCTGGAAGATACTAAACTTAAATACCAAGTTTGGTATTTTACCGACTTTTCGTTTTTGAGTTATCGTGTTCGCAGACACACACACACACGGACCTTTTTGTGAAAATGCTTTTTTTGGATATAGGGGACCCTAAAACATATATTTCTGGTGAAAGCCCGGTATCGAACTTTTGGGTGGAGTGCAATACATTCTCTGTACACGATGTACATAGTGAGTATAGAGAAAGTAAAAACGAGTTTCGTGCGGTGATTAAACGCTTCTATATAAGAAGCTTAACACCGAAAAAGATAAAAGTCGAGTTAGACGAAGTTCATGGCACATCTGTTCCTGCTTTTTTAACTATTTACAATTTGATAAATGCATTTAAATGATGGACGTCATGTAGAAGTGAGTTCCTCCGAAATGACTGACAAACTTCAGAATGATCGATGAATGGAAGTTAGCAAAATAGTAGAGGCCACAGGCATACCACAAGGTATAGTGTTCGCAATTTTGCACTAAAAATTAAGTCTAACAAAGGTCTCGGCAAGACGGGTGCTTCCTTTGCTTTCAATGGAGAATAAACGAAATCTTGTGATCGATTCGAAAATTGGTTTGGCACTTTTCTGCCCCAGTCCTGATGATTTTCTGCGTCGATACATAGCTGTGGGTGAAACATGGATACATTACTACACTCCAGAGACAAAGGTACGTCAAAACAGTGGGATTTTAAAAATGAACCACCTCCAAAGCAGGCAAAGGTTATGAAATCTGCAAACAAGGTGATGGTCTCGGTTTTTGGGATGCACGTGGAATCATCTACATTGATTACTTTCAGAAAATAAGAACTATAAATGAGTGACAAACTGATAGTATAATGTATCCTTATTGCACCGGTTGAACGGAGAAATTAAGAAAAATGCCCTCATCTGGCAAAGAAAAATATTCTTTTCTATCAAGACAATGCAAGGGTGCACACCTGCGCAATTTTGATGGCGAGAATTGTAGAATTAAGATTCGAATTACTACAGCATCCACCGTATTCACCACATTTGGCCATGTGTGTGTGTGTGTGTTTCTGTGCGTGTAGGGGGGGAGGCATAGCTCAAAAGAGAAAAGACCGTCAAATACCAAACTTGATATTTAGGTTCAGTATCTTCCAAGGATGCGACATGAAGATTTTCAAACAAATCTTCCCCACCCCAACTACCCTTTACTTGGAGAAATTTTCGAAAATTGTGATTTGCTCAAAAATTTCTCTAACGGTTTTTATCAAAATATGGTATATTAAAGATGTTTACATGAAAAGTAAAATGTATGTATATGTTCAATTTTCTAGGAGGTAGCCTCAGAAGACCTCTTTATTCTGAATGAATTTTGCTGACTTTTGCATGACTGGTAAACCGTAAGACATAGATAAAAGCTTACTACACAAAAAAAAAAAAAAAAAAAAAAAAGTAGATCACATTAAACCACACAGTTTTTGTTACATACATTTTTCTCTAGATTTTACCGTTTTAGAGATATTCTTTGTTGGTGGTTGCAGTTTTAAAATACGTTTCTCCTATGCCAATATGTCAATACCTGCAACGCAAAGAAATGGATTTCAATCCCATAACAATTAGCTTTTAAAAGATTTTACTTTAGCCTAGAGTATTCCCTTATTTTACTCCTACTTATAAGGAAGCAAGTAATTAAGACAATGTATGTTAAATGTTTATCTCGATTATCATAAAGTAGATAGAAGAATAAGCTGTTTAACAATAATTTGTTACAGCGATCTAAGGAAAGACATGTGCATGGAACGGATCAGATATTTTTTAAATTTTTATACACGTGCTGTGTATATAGTGTATAGAGAAGGTATTGCATTCCACTCAAAAATTCGATACCGAGATTTCAATGGAAATAGACGTTTTAGGGTCCCATGTAGCAAAAAAAAAAAAAAATTAAAAAAGGTCCGTGTGTGTCCTTGAACACAACTCAAAAACCAAAAATCGGTAAAATATTGAACGTGGTATATAAGTTAGGTATCTTCTAACGCTTCGACAGGAAGATTTTAAGAAAAAATCCCCCCCCACCCCAAGTTACGCTTTACATGGGAAAATTTGTATTTTCTCAAAAATAGCTCTAACGATTTTGATTAAAATACCGTATATTAAATATATTTACCTGACAAATAAAATGCATATTTTGAATTTTCTGGTAATAGCCTCTGAAGACCTTTTTATTCTGGATAAATTTTGCTGAATTTCGCATAACTGTTAAACCGTAAGCGACAGAGGAAAACTCACACCACAAAAAATGTAGATCTCGTCTAAACACACAATTTATGTAATATACATTTTTTGTGGAGATAATGGAGATAATGGAGTAGGATGGAAAGATAAAAACCTGTATTCATTGGAAAAAAAGCTGATGTGTTCCATTCACATGACTTTCTCTACATCTCTGCAACAAACTATTGTTAAAACGCTTAAGCTTCTAGTTACTTCACGCTAAACGAGAAAAAAAAATCCTATGTGTTCCATTCACATGACTTTCTCCACATCTCTGCAACAAACTATTGTTAAAACGCTTAAGGCTCTAGTTATTTCATGCTAAACGAGAAAAAAAAAATAGCAAAATAGTCTTATTACTTGCTTCCTTGTAAATAGAAGTGAAGTAAGGGAATACCATAGGTTAAAGTGATATTCAAAGGCTGGTTGCTATGTGACTGGAACTTCCTTTGTTTGTACGGACAGGAGTTGATAAATTCCTGTATGAGAAGACTATGCTTTTCAAAGCTGAAACCAAAAGCAAGGAATATCTAAAAACGTTCAACTTCACGAAAAAAAATGCATACAACATAAATTGCGTGTTTAATGTGCTCTACATTTTTTGTGTGGTAAGTTTTTGTCCATCCCTTACGGTTTAGCAGCTATGCAAAATACCGTAAAATTCATCCGAATAAAGTAATCTTTAGAGCAGTGTTTCCCAACCTTTGGAAGTTCACGGCACCCTTGGGAATAACATTAAACACCAGGGGCACCCTTCCTTGAATTAAAAGAAAATTAAGCTTAATATGTTAATTTATTGAAATATTATATAATAACGTACACCATAACATAATACAGTAAACTTTACTACAATCACTGAGTAAAAATACATCAATAAATTTTGTTCGATTAATGATTAATGTGAAACTTGTGATTGATGCTTAGAGCACAGATATGTGATGTCGGGTCTTACAGTTGACAGTGTAACACGCAAATCATCCTCAAGGTTATTCAGTCTATTTCTTGCTTTGCATTTTATTGTCACCATAGCAGAGAAGGCTTGCTCGCATAGATAGGATGTTGAAAAGGGCAAAAGTGCGTTAATTGCTTTCTTCATTAGGTTAGGGTACTCCTCTCTCCGTTGAAGCCAAAAACTAGCCACCGACGCCTCACTCTTGGTGAACTTACCTTTGAATGTGGAATCAGCGCAAAGATCAATAAATTCATCTCGTTCGCAAGCAGTGAAATCTATTTCCTCTGCACTATCTACGAAATCAAATGGTGAGACAACCCAGTCGACATTCATAGTGGAAATAGTTGGAAAGTACGCATCTATTGCATCTTGCAATCTTGACAAGTGATTACAAATGCGGTCTTTCAGTTTACTCAGATCTTTATCTCCTGCCACATTAAGAAGAGATGGAAAGTTCGACAAATCTCCTTTTTGAACTGCAGACTTCCAAGAACTAAGTTTTCTTTTAAAACCTTTCATTTTATTGGTTGAGGAGATTATTGTTTCATGTCGACCCTGCATCGAACCATTCAGTTCATTCAGCTTATGAAAAATATCTGCCAGATACGACAATTCAAAACATCAAGAATCACTTAGTAAGAGCTCATGAAATGTGTCTTGATTTTCATCCTTAAAAAAAGTTTTTAGCTGTTCTTTAAGTTCGAGAAACCGGTTCAATACACGACCCCGCGACAACCACCTTACTTCTGTGTGAAGTAACAAAGAGGTATGAGCTGCATCCGTTGCGCGACATAACTGTTCAAAAATTCTGCACTTGAAAGGTCGAGACTTCATATAGTTCACCATTTTCACAACTTGGTTAAACACTTCAGCAAAATCTTCATTACACGCTTTCACGACTAATGCCTCTCTATGCAGAAAACAGTGAGTTATAATAATGGATGGATTTTCATTGAGAGCTCTGGCAGTAAAACCTTTAATTTTCCCAGACATAGATGGTGCACCACCTGTACATATACCACAACAGTCTTTCCATGAAAGATCATGGTCATTGAGATAGGAATTAATAGAAACGAAAATATCATGGCCTGTGGTTGTAGTCTCCAGCGGTCTACAGAACAGAAACAGTTCACTAATATCTTTTTCATCAATATATCTGATAAAACCAAGGAGTTGCGGTTTGTCACCAATATCGAGACTCTCGTCTACTTGCAAAGCAAATGTTCCATAAGTTTTTATTTTCTCCTTGACTTATTCGTTGATATTGCATGACATTTCAGATATCCTGCGGCTGATTGTGTTGTTGGACACAGGAACTTTCGAAATTTGATTAGCTGCTCCTTCGCCAAGTATTGTTGAAACTATAACTTGACATGCAGGGCCAATGATTTCCTCTCCAAGAGTATGAGGTTTCTTTTTTTTAGCTATCAGTTCTGCTACTTTAAATGAGACTTCAAGAGCAGTATCACCTATGGTCATTCTCTTTACCATTCGCACAGCTGTTTTCTTCTCCCCTTCTAATATATGTGAAAAATACATTACACTTTTCTGTGACACACTAGGATGCTTTGTTGTAAGATGCCGCTTCAGTTTGCTAGGTACCATGGCCTCGTTGCTAAGTGTTTCGCCACAAACTAAACACACAGGGATAGGGTTTTCCTCGTTATTCCACTTAAATTCATACGCTAAGTAACTGTCCTGGTATGTTCTTTTCTTTCGTTTGTCTTCTTTATGTGGTGAATTCGACGGTTCGGGAGAAACTGTAAGATTTGGCTTCTTAAAGCAAGCAGAAGGAGCCGACTGTTCACTTTCACTGTCCTGGCGTTTACGTTTAACAATGAACTTATCCATAGCTAAACACTGTGAATCAACGCGAGGAAGACAACTGAAAGCGGCAAGCGGCGTACACTTTTATATATTCATCTGTCGAAGTCTCGGGAATGTTCGGCAGGGTATAGCTGTAATGCCATCTGTGGGATACTAGTATAACTGAATTATTGAAATGAATCGACCACTATCACCATCTGCCGTGCATGAGAGTAATTGATTTGACTTATTTTATTTCAAGACCTTACAAGACTTAAGGCTTCAGTAGAAGGTATTTTTTTTTGTTTATCCCAATATCTCGCGGACCCCTTAGCCAATCACACGGCACCCTAGGGTGCCGGGGCACACCGGTTGGGAACCGTTGCTTTAGAGGCTATTCCCAGAAAATGCAAGATATACATTTTATATTTTAAGTAAATATATTTAATATACGATATTTTAATCAAAATCGTTAGTGCCATTTTTGACAAAATCAAAATTTTGGAAAAAGTTCCATATAAAGAGTAGTTGGGGGTGGGGGGATTTTCTTGAAAATCTTCGTGTCGCATCCTCGGAAGATACCAAACTTAAATACCAAGTTTGGTATTTTACCCTCTTTTCGTTTTTGAGTTATCGTGTTTTCACACATACACAGATCTTTTTTCTGAAAATGCTTTTTTTGGATATTGGGGACCCTAAAACACATATTTCCGCTGAAATCTCGGTATCGAATTTTTGGATGGAATGCAATCTTTCTCTATACACTATGTACATAGTACGTGTAGAGAAAGTAAATATATGATCAATTGGGATATTAATTCGTTATATTAAGCTCTTTGTTGCATTATTATCCCTGTTAGCATCAGTATTCAAATTGTTACTTCCTTAGAGAGAATTAATAAGTGTTGCTCATGCTGCGCATTGTTCAAGTCAACAAGGCAGTAATGTCAGTTTTAGGCCCGCATGTGTTTGACATGCTGGTACTGGGGATGCGAGGGTTACAGATAGGAAAATGACCCATAAGAAGATGAGACGAGGGCGATGGAAGTCGATAACTTGCGAGGGGTGAAACAACAACGGAGGGTGAAGGCAAAGATGCAATCCGGAAACAACCTACCTTTCTGTTTCGCTTCGCTTTTCGAACCTTTCTCACGCTCATGTTTAACGTTTTGCTTAATAAAAACCTGATGTGTACCATTCACATGACTTTCTCTACATCCCTGCAACAAATTATTCTTAAAAAGCGTATACTTCTATTTACTTTATGCTAATCAGAAAAAAATTAGCAGAAATAGTTTTATTACTTGCTTCCTTGTAAGTAGGAGCGAAATAAGGGACTACCATAGGTTAAAGTAATAGTCAAAAGCTGGTTGCTATGTCAATGAAGTTCCTTTGTTTATATGGATAGGAGTAGACAAGTTCCTGTATGAGAAACGTATAAGTTTTTATAGCAGAAACCAAAAATAAGAAATGTCTAAAAAACGACGAACTCCACGAAAAAACTGTATATAACATAAATTGTGTGTTTTAACGTGCTCTACATTTTTTGTGTAGTAAGTTTTTGTCCATCTCTTACGGTTTAGCCGTTATTCAAAATTCAGTAAAATTCATCCAGAATAAACTACTCTTCAGAGGCTATTCCCAGAAAATTCAAGATATACATTTTATTTGTCAGGTAAATATCTTTAATATACGTCATTTTAATCAAATTCGTTAGAGCCATTTTTGAGAAAATAATAATTTTCGAAAAAAGTTTCATGTAAAGGGTAGTTGGGGGTGGGGGGATTTTTCTCAAAATCTTCGTGTCGCATCCCTGGAAGATACTAAACTTAAATACCAAGTTTGGTATTTTACCGACTTTCACACACGGACATACACACACACGCGCGCGCGCGCGCGCGGACCTTTTTGTGAAAAATCTTTTTTTTTTTTTGGATATTGGGGATCCTAAAACATATATTTCCGGTGAAATCTCGGTATCGAATTTTTGGGTGGAGTGCAATACCTTCTCTATACACTATGTACATAGTGCGTATAGAGAAAGTAAAAATCTGATGTGTTCCAGTCATATAGCTCTATCTAGCTATTCCACAAAAAAACTTTCGTTACAAAAGATTTATTATTTCATTTACTTCTTGCTTAACGAGATCAACATTTACAGAAATGGTCCTAATATTTGTTTCCTTGTAAGTAGGCTAAAACAACAACCAAATATTTTAAAAGCTATTACTATGTTAAACAATTGAAATTCAGTCTTCTTTTGTATTCCTGGGAATAAAAAAGAATTCATGCGAAAGTTTGGTTTCCCACTTAAGAAAAGTTTAACTGAACTCAATAACAAGGAATATCTCAGAATGGTTAATTCTACAAAAAAATATATATATATTCTAATGTGCTCTGTTACTCAATTTTCTCTAGCTATTCCCTACACAAACAATTTTTATAAAAGATTATTAAGATTATTATTTTTTCTACGTAGTGTAAATCGAGATAAATATTAGCATAATTGGTCCTATTACTTGCTTTCTTTTAAGTAGGCGGGAAATAAGGGATTACATGAGACTAAGCGATAGTCAAGTATTTTAAAAGCTGGTCGTCATGTCAAACAATTGAGGATAGATTCGCTTTATATGGTCCTGTTTGAGAAAAGTAGGTAGTTCATAAGGTTTATTCTTCTATCTTCCAAATGCTAATCAAGATGAACACTGGCAGAAATAGTCTTATTACTTGCTTCCTTGTAAGTAGAAGGGAAATAAGAGAATAGACTAAGCTAAAACGATAGCCAAATCTTTTAAAAGCTGGTTGCCATATGATTGAAATTCATTTCTTTGCATGGGCAGGAATTTACAAATTCTCGTATGAGAAAAGTTAAATTACCTATTTTAAAACTGAAATCAATAACAAAGAATATCTTGGAAATAGTTAACTCCACATACAAATGTATATGACATTGTATGTTTTAATGAGATATTCATTTTTGTGGGGTAAGTTTTTATCTATCTTAAACCGTTTACCAGTTATACAAAAGTCCTCCAGAATGATGAGGTCTTCAGAGGCTATTCTCAGAAAATTCAAGAAAAACGCTTTATTTGTCATGTATGTATCTTTAATATACGGTATTTTAATAAAATTTGCTAGAGCCATTTTTGTAAAAACAAAATTTTTGAAATTTCCATGTAGTTTAGGGTGGAGGATTTACCTTAAAACCTTCATGACGCATTTTTGGAAGATACAAGTCTGGTATTAACCAACTTTTCGTTTTTGAGTTATCGTGTTCACAGACACGCGAGCGAAGTTTTTCTAAAAATACTTTTTATACACAAGGGACCCTAAAATGTGTATTTCCACAAAAATCTCAGTATCAATTTTTTTAGCAGTGTGCAGTACCTTCTCTATGTACTATGTAGAGAAAGTAATTAAAATAACCCCATGCTGCTACAGCCCATATGAGTCTTTTTTATAGCGTTTAACCTCTATGAAACCACAGGTGATGACACATGGAATGAACATGGAGCACCGATGAAATAATGCGACGGCGGGAAAAACCCAGAGAAAACCTGTCCCTGCATCGCTTTGTCCATCAAAAATCCCACATGCTGTTGCCTGGGATTGAACCTGAGTCGCCTTGCTGAGAGGCGACTGATTTAACCACTCGGTCCCGGCGCAGCCGTCCTTACGCGTCTGGGACTATCAACCCGACTGCTGGTCTCACGCTCACTTACATTAGGCAAAGGCGATCTATTGCCCGGAATCGGTATCTATCGCAACTCCTCACTTTCCTCACGATGCTGAGTGGGTGCGAGTACAACATTACGGAGGGGTATTCCACACAAAACCATGAGCTTATTGCACGTCAGACCCCTGGAGGAAGGATGGGTTGTGTGTAATTTCAGACGGCCGTCGTGGAGGGTCCTAACAATTCACGCGGGAACGCAGGAGCCCGTGGCTCAGAGCGGTTGTCTAGATCCGCAGACAACCATCCCGCCGCCGAGAGCTGCATTTCCAGGTCGTAGTCACCTACACGGAATGGCGCCTCTGCCACATTCCTCGTCGGCACTTACAACCCTGAAAGATACCGATTGGGATGAAATAAAGGGACAGGAAGTTCAGGGAAATGAAGAATCCTCTCCAACATTCACCTAGTGACCGGGGAAAGCCTCCGAAAAACCCATGGGTCAGAAAAGGTCGGCCGCGGGGAACCGATCCCTCGACCTCCCGAAAGCCAGTTCCAGAGGAAACGCCTGAGTCACTTGGCTCAGTATGCTGAGTGGGTACACTCAGGAATTAACATTGTGTATGCGCTAGTCCGTGGCAAAATCGTGCTGAAATAAACATATCTACATTATGCCACAGAATAGAGAGTGACTACACGTTACATTACCCCGCCCCCGTACATCATATGTCTTGCAAAGAATGGCTAAAATAAAAAGTGTGATTTAGTGAATGTGATATAATTTCGTCAAAAACAGCATTGATTTTAAATCATTGTATTGTAAAGCACCCAAAACTTCGATACCAGATTTCAATGGAAATACACGTTTTGAGACCTCCTGATGAATCCAGAAAAAGCCGTTTTAGTAAAAGATCTGTATGTATGTGTGGACGAAAAGTCCGTTATACCAAACTTGGTATCTCCCAAAGATGAAACACGAAGATTTTGAAGAAAATCCTTCCACCCCAAACAACCCTTTACGTAAATTTTTTTCGAAATTTTTTAATTTCTTAAAAATTGCGCTAACGAGTTTCATTAAAATAGGGTATATTAAAGATACATGACAAATAAAATATATAAATATATATATAAATATATATATATATATATATATGTGTTGAATTGTCTACGAATAGCCCCTGAAGATCTCTTTATTCTGGATGAATTTTGCATAACTGGTAAACCGCAAAAGATAGAGAAAACGTACAACATAAAAAAAAAAATGTAGATCTCGTTAAAACGCTTAATATAAAGATAGAGAAAACGTACAACATAAAAAAAAAATGTAGATCCCGTTAAAACGCTTAATATGTTTACATGTTTTTTTCCTCTTTTCCAGATAATCAATCAAAATTATCCCGCGTGAGTCCCAGAAAACTGACGCCATGACCTTGCCTGCAGATGGAACTGTCTTCGCCTTCTTTGGAACCGATTCTCCCCTTCCAATCCACTGTTTTGATTGTTCCTTCACCTCAGATATGAAATGACGGTCCAAGTTTCATCCCTTGTAATGAATCAACGCAAAAATTCAGCTTTATTGCAGCGAAACATTGCCAAACATTTGACTGAAACATTCTTACGACGTTGTTTTTGTTTTATTCTGAATAAATGTGGCACCCACCTTGCACACAACTTTCTCATATCCAATTTTTTCAGTCAGAATGCGATGTACAGAACTTTTTAAAGTGCCTGCAATGTCTGCTAGCTCGCGCACTTTCAATCGACGGTCATCCAATACCATTATGTGGATTTTCTTTACAATTTCAGAACTTGTAACCTCGACCACTGCGATGTTCGTCTTGGCAGCTCGTACGGCCACGCTTAAACTATGCCACCCAATATTTCACTGTTGTAAACGAAGGACTAGACTCCCGCAAAGTAGAATCTAGTTCAGCTTTAATATTAGTTGGACTAAGACCTTTCAAATGAAAGTATTGTATCTCATAACGATGACCAGTTTTATCCATATTTACAAATTCGCTGAGAGCCTTCACTGATTGCTGCCAAACAGATGCTAAACAATGTATAATCGTCAAACTTCAAACTTAAGTTTTCTAAGGTTGGTACCTTTTACCATTGTTGCTGTTTGAAATTACAACCGCTATCTCAAGCCCGTCTGGTTAGTGTGTCTGCCTAACATTCAACAGGTCGTGTTAGGGTGATAAGGTTTTTTTTCGGGGTTTTCCCTTATCATGAGAAGACGAATGTCGAGTAACTTTAAGCTCCATGGACCCCGAGAGCATCATTTCACCAATTTCATTCATCGTCCGATATGACCAACCAGGTTAAAGGACGTTAAGCTAATAAAAAATAAAATACGCCATCTATACGTCAGATCGGGTACTTCCGGGACAGCCCCCATAGAACATGAGTGTAGGAACAATGTTTAATCAATTATCATAATACGTAGGCACTTCTTTTTAATTTAATACTGGTGCCAGAGCCAATGGCACTACTCCAGTAGCCGTTTCTGGTTTTAACATATCCAACTGCTGCATCATAAAAGCTACAGAAGCCGTTGGTGTTGCGGAGTTAAGAAGAGGACGACATTGCATAGGGAAGTGGAGGACCCTCGTGACAGATAAGATGAAAAAGTTTGCAATAGATAATTCTGTCGGAGATTTATGGCAAGACGAGCGCTGTAAGGACTTGCTTAACCTTCCTGACCCGACTCATCATGCTCGAATACGCGATAAGGGTGGACAAAAAAACAGGGGACGAATACTAATAAAAAAAACTGAGGGACAGGACACCAAGAAAACATCGTCGGTCTGAGGTGGGCTGGAGACAGCATTCTGCAAACTAAAAGAGTCATTTGCTTAGGGTGCACATAAATACCAGCGCTCCCTTTAAACGATTTAAAAACCTGATTGGTTACAGTCACATGACTTTCTCTACATCTCTGTAACAAGTTATTGTTAAAAAGCTAATGATTCTTTTTACTTCATTCTAATCGAGAAAAAATTAGCAGAAATACTCTTATTACTTGCTTCCTTGTAAGTAGAAGCGAAATAAGGGAGTACCATAGGTTAAAGTGATAGTCAAAAGCTGGTTGCTATGTGACTGAAGTTCCTTTGTTTGAATCACATACTTTGTTATATACAGGTTTTAGTGGAGTTGATCGTTTTTGAGATTTTCCTTGTTTTTGGTATTAGATTTAAAAAACTTATACTTTTCTCATAATTTGTCAACTCGTATCCATACAACAAAGGAACTTTAGTCACATAGTCTTCAAAAGAACGTCAATGCTCATTTGAATTCATTGGCAGCAACATTTTTTGCAGCGGGTATTGCAAAGCTTGTGCACAGGTACGATAAATGTCTCTATCTTTTCGGTGATTATGTTGAAAAGGAACCATAAGTGTACAAAACTTTTAGTAATAAAATAATTGTTTTCTATGAACTTGTGTTTTATTTGTGGCCTATTGGAGGTTGAAAAAGAAACTGTCCTCGTATTAATTACTAGTTGGCAATATGCTTATTGTGATCCTCAGACTTTAACCTTAGCTAAAATTTAATTTACACAAATTTTGCTGATGCTTTATCTCAGTTTTTCTTTCTGGCATTATCTAGCAGTTCAGTAGAATTAAAAATAGAACGACTTGTTGACTTATTTCAATTACAATAATTGTTAAGATAATTTTATGATGGTATTACTTGCAATAACTTTTGAGTTAGGATATTGAAGATACACTAAGAGTAAGCCAAACAAATGACTATGTAGACAGTGACCGTTGTTTATTTCCTATGAAGTAAGATTAGCTTTAATTTTATTATCAAATGGGTCATGTTCTTTGGTCATAAAAAAATTGAGTTTTATTTATGGGCATTCTTTAATTGCTGGTTCCCAGCATCCCATTCCATGCTGGGCAAGACAGACTGCTTCATTTTGCTCAGAGGACTCCTTTTGGGCTTAAGACTCTTTTAAGTACCATTAATCTATGACACAGTACCAAATGCTTTACTTCCTTTCTGAAGGAAGTCATACTAAGAAGTTTTATGATGCAAAAAATTCCATCATCCTCCACAGGGTTTGCACCTCAATCTTGGTAACCAGAGGCTAGCATGTTATCCCATAGACTACACAGGATTACCATTTTGTTTTGGCATACTTCTTGACTATTTATGTGTCTGCTATAATAACATTATTATTCTATGCTTTCTGTTACAAGTTCCTGTGTTTCTAACATATGTTCCGAGCTACTGAAAATAGCAGAATTGATTTTTAGTAACCCCAGCCGCAATGGAAATGTGGAAACGTTATTTTCTATGATTAATATTCAATGAACCAAAGAAAAACAACTAAATGTATACATAATGAAGTCAATAATAACTGCTCAATTCAATTCAAATACTTAGTTTATCTGAAATTTTAGGAATAAAAACTTGCTTAAACAAACAGATTCAACAATGAAGTGCTCCTGGTAAACAAGAGAAAGAGAAATTATAATGATGAACCACGTAAAGATGATTTATGCTACTACTGTCAAATTACGCTGTAATAAGTATGCTGGAATAACAGAAATACTGTCATGTTGAGACGTGTTAAGTTCAAAATTGTTCTCTACTTTTAAGTATCAATGTAATGCTAGATAAGTATAATTTTAAGTAAAATCCAACTAGTATATGTTTTCCTCTAAAACATTGTAATGTCCCTTTCTTAAACCTAAATAATATTCCTAATACCAGTATAAATCAAAACAGTTACAAATCCTTAATATGGGTCTACAAAAAATTCCTTGGTACGATCTGAATAAACATTAATGAAAGTGTCGTCTTTTATGCTCAACCTATACATGGAACTCCACTATTTAGCTTCTTAGAGTAATGTACACTGTAATGATAAGTAGTATGTTCCTTATTTCCATTTTGAAAATCTGGTAACTATAATATCATCCTGGAGAGCACATGTGGTTTGCAAATCTCCATATAGAGGAACCACTAGTGATGATAGCCATTCATAGTGCATTCACCACAGAGGCACAGTAAGGGGTGGATTTTGGGAGTTGCTAAAAACATGTATAAAGTAATAGCAAAACCTGACTTTTTCCAATTGCTAGCATTAATGAGACTTTTAAAAATATTTCAAACCAGGATTAATTTAGGGTTGCCATACATCCAGTTTTCCCCAGATATGACCTCTTTTTAGGGCTGTAATTTCTGTCCAGGCAGAAATATCTAGATTTTCTGACAACATATAAATTCAATTATGTTTATTTTTGTGCACGTGATAACACACTTAAAACCTTGCAAGCATCTATCATCTTCTGTTTTGCAAATATATGGCTTCCACTTTCAAGTTTGTCTTCCATATTTGTCTTAAAGCTGTGAACAATGTAACAGTGTGTTTATGCACAAAGAAAATGCAAGTTTTCTATCAAATTACAGAAGAAATATCCATGTTTTAGAAGAGGAAGAGATCAATTGGAAGGTGAATGCATGTTATGTAAACCAGGTATGTTTGTCTTGGTGGCAAATAAAGGAGGACTTGACATGCACATCGATTCTGAGAAACACCAAAGAGCAGTTTGAGGAGAGGCTTCATCAACAAAATTAACAGATTTATTCATGAAACCCAGTAGTAAATTGGAAGATGAAGAAGCTGTAGCAGAATGAACTCTCACTTTTCACATAGTTGCTTACACATACAACTTTCTTTAATATTATGAGTATTTATTAAATGTAAACTGAGCCAGTTAAATGAAAATTTGAATGCCTTTATCAATATTTTATCACATTTTCTATACTCTATGTTCATTAACAGCCACAAAATTACATTTAGTTAAAGCTAGGTATGCATCTGCAAATTCCTTTTTTTTTTTTTTCTCTTAGAAACATGGCAACTCTAATTACTTCATATGTAATATTTGAGTTTATATGAAAAAAGCTGTTTAAAAATTGATTCCCATACTTAACCCCCCCCCATCCTCCCATAATATTTTTCTGACTATGCTCTGTTCACCATGAGGTTTTTCTGCATTGCAGGTACTCTTGACTTTCTCATATTATTAGTCAAAGGGTTAGCAAAATAACTTTCATAATACAGCCATCATTACTAAGTACAGAAAGCAGAAAACTTCAAAAAGACTGAGAACCTAATAGCTGTTAAAAGTTGCACACAACTGCCTATATTGTGTTACTTTTAAATTCTTTAGTTTTAGTTTGAGAAAGAAAAAAACAAAAATGACTATGTTTTTCTTAGAGAAAGTATATATAATGCAATTCTTTAGTTGTTTTCTCTTCCTTTCTATGTTTGGCTTTTTTAACTACACAAAAGATCAGCAATATAAATAAAGCATAAGATCACAGTTTTCTGTGTACAGGTAAGAAAGCTATAAGATTATAACAGTTGAGAATCTTCATAATGAAGAACACGATTAAAATTAAACCTTATACAATTGAATTACTACCATTTACAAACAACAACAAGTTATTACTTAAAACATGCTTTATGGAGCACAAGAGTGTGTGCAACTCAGTTTTAATTTTTAAGAAAGCTATTACTAATTGTATTACAGGTCTTACTATATAAACAATCCCTAAATTCATGTTCTTGGATACGCAGTATGCCAATACATTTAATTAATAATCAATTATTTAGCTTCTTAAACATACATTTCTGTTTAGGTATACACAAATCTGCAAAACTTTGAATAAAAACTCCTTGTTATTCTCATTATTTATACATATCTATTGTACATTCAAGTTTTCACTTCTAACACCAGTCGCCCTCCGTGGTGTAATGGTTACCATGCTAACTTCATACACCCGGCGGAGGACGATGGATTTTTTCGGGCGTAAAAATCCTTAGCATGGCTTCCTTCGGAAGAATAATTTGCAAACTGATCGATACCACTGTATTAAACTATGGACAGTGCCTGATTCCAGCACACTGCTTGGGTGGAAGCTACATCTAGACTTCAGATCAACAACAATGATGGGGGCCATTATTGGCACTATCTATATTATCCATTCAAGACGTGATCTTCATGAAGATGAACTAAATCACCTACAAGATTTTCAAGATACAATAATTGGAATGCATCAAATGTCTGCAGTTGCTCAAAAAGCAAATTTAACTTTTAATCTAAATCCCTGCAGATGGTATAGCAAAAGAAAGGCCTGTGTCGTAGATTTATGGCACGTAAAAGAACCTCAAGCCTGATAAAAGAGGGCCGCTGAGCAAAATTAAGCAATCTTTCACGCCCAGTATAGAATGGGACGCTGAGAACCAAAGCAGTTAAAGAGCATCCATTAATAACAGGCCATTTCATTTCACTTCTAACACCAGGATTATTGATATACTAAGGGCCAGATCCATTCCTAACCTAATCATCACTAGTGCAGTATGCAGAAGTATAACATATTTCAAGTAGGTATTGCTCTGTAGAGCATGTGTCTCCTATTTATTTCATTTTTCTTAGCAATTCCCCTACCATTCTAATCTCAGTCATATTTCTTGTCCTAGTTAACTTTACAATCTTTGTAATCTAAACTAAATTTTTTTCATTGGTACCAATTTCTTGCTCATGCCCCTTAACCTTCTGTTGGTTGCTAGAGGCCTGAGAGACCCCATTATTTATATGTTGTAATTTTCAAACATGCAATTGCATGATTAGGACATCTAACATTACATCTTACTCCATTGTCTGTTGTAGCAGTAACCTTATCTGCTAATTTGTTTGGTTGTAACAATGATTAGCATTTACCTGTTAACTAGGTAAATCACCTGTGCGCACATTCTCTTTGCATTCCATTGCCATTTGTTTTTATAATTTTACTTTCTCTAGCACATATGTACAATGCAAATAGATAAAGAAGGTATTGTACTCCACCCAAAATTCAATGACAAGATTTCACTGGAAATTTATGTTTTGAGATCCCCTGAATCCAAAAAAAGCATTTTTAGACAAAAATTGGTATGTTATGTGTATGTGTGTGTGTGTCTATGAACAACAGCTCAAAAACTAAAATTCTGTAAAATACTAAATTTGTTATTCAAGTTTAGTATCATTCAAGAATGCAGAATGAAGATTTTCAAGAAAATCCCCCCACTCTATCTATCCTTTACTTGGAAACATTTTTAAAAAAAAATTCTCAAAAATGGGTCCAACGATTTTGATTAAAGTACTATATATTAAAGATATTTACATCACAAATAAAATATATATCTTAAATTTTCTGAAGGCCTGTTCATTCAGAATGAATTTTACTGAAATTTGCGTAACTGGTAAACAGTGAGAGATAGACAAAAAATGACTACACAAAATATGTAGGTCTCGTTAAAATACATAATTTGTTATATATATATATATATATATATATATATATATATATATATATACACTTTTTTTTTTTTTTGTAGAGTTACCATTTCCAATATATTCCATGTTATTGGTTTAAATTTTAAGCTACATAATCTTTTCTCAAATGGTAGGCCATCTTTCTTTTGTTTGTCTTTCATTTACCGCTGGAAAGCAAAGAGAACACAATTTCAATCGTTTCACTTAGGAACCAGTTTTTAAAGGAATTGACTATCACTTTAGCCTAGAGTTTCTGTTATTTCCCTTCTGCTTACAAAGAAACATATAATAAGATCAATTCAATGCTTATCTTGATTAGCATTATGTAGGTAAAAGAACAGTACTACTTTTGAAAACTTTGTTTGTGGAATAGCTAAAGAAAGTCATGTGAATGGAACACAATAGTTTTTTTTTTTTTTAATATCTGTTGAGTATTACATATATTATTTCTGTAATTTCTTCCTTGGAAGCCAAAACAAATATTCCACAAAACAAGGAATATCTGAAAACACTGGTGTTTGCTTTGCTCTAAGAAAAGTTATAATGGCGAAATCAGAGTAACAGTATTTGAAAAGTCTTATAACGAAATATTACCTGAAGAACACCACAACGGATGATTTGCAAAATACACCACCATCCATATTGAAAGAAACAATGTGAATCCTGCAATAATGACAAAAAGAACTGCAAAAGTAGTGTGGCAAATGTGATAAATAATTTACTGTAAATGCATTACTCCCTCTGTTTGAGTTGTTAAAATTACTTGTGATAGTTGCTTAGTCATGGAAAACACAGAAGAGGTAGGAGATGATTCTGACTAATAGAACATTTCAAATTATATACAAGCTGTATATCTGAAACTGCAAATATATTTTCTTTGGATATATTCATGTTATATTTTATCTGATTTTATGTAGTAAAATAATACTAATAAAACCATGTATATTTAACCTAAATAAATTACATGAAAAATGTAGAAATTACATTTAAAAAAAAAAATAAAAAATACAGGCATCTAACCACTAAAATATAGCGGGGTCTGCTAGGCCCCACGTGACCACATGTGTACCAATGTGTGCCTAAAGAAAGATTAAATTTCTTACCAGTTTTAAACCATCCCCACCCTTCTCTATCTTGTCCATATAAAATGTAATTTAGTGTTTAAGAACAGTTAATCTAAATAAAAATTATATACTGGCATGTCGTTAGCCAGAGAGCAAATACATCCCATAAAGATTAATGGCAACTGAGATGAACTTTTGGAGACATCAATATGGATATCCAGATGAGAAAGAATTAGAAATGAAATCAGAAAAAAAAATAGATGTAAAAAGTTCAATTATTGAATTTGTGGAAGAAAATGGTATGGATATATAAAAAGGATGTCAAAGGAAAGAATAAAACAATGGGCTTTGGAATGAGTATATCCAGGAAAGAAGAAAAGGAGACCACTGACCGCATGGATACATGGAATTAAGATATGAATCAGAAGAAAGAATATTGAAGATGATTTGTGGACAGATAGACACAGATGGAGAATAAAAATGAAACTTTATATATAATTTTGGATTACCATGAAATGTAATACAGTATAACCTCTATTTTTGGATACCTCTATATGTCAGACACCTCATTACTTTGAACATATTTCCTTGGAACCAGACAAACTCCTACATTTGTACATGTTCAATACACACCGTTTGTTGGACATCCCTGAATCTGGACATCCTCCACAATTCTTTATGTATAGCTGCTATATATGCATGCATTAGAGTTAAATTGTATTCAACCTTATTATTAACCTATTTCTATAATTCTGGAATTGTTTGTTTGGTCCCTTTGTAATTGTATTATGCCTAAATTTGAGTGAGATACTATTGTCTTATTGTACTCCATGTAACCATTAACACAGTTTAATGAAAGGGGTCTTTCTTTGTAGTTGTGAAGCGGTATTTCTAATTCTTGGAAGTTATACCCACTTTGTTCTTTTGTGTGGTTAAACTTGAGCACTCGGTGATGGTTTTATCAGCTCAACACATTAATGAAGATATATCTTCCATCAACAAGATGGCATTTCTGTTCCTAAAATCCACCCACCCTTCAACAAGCTCTTGAGTGCATTAAGGAATTGAACTATACATCTGCAGTGGGCAGTCAGAAATTATTAAGACTTCAATGAGATATTGAGATACAGTGGGCACTGTCAAAATTTAAAAATACAAAAGCAGAGTCTTTTAGGGATTTTAGTTAGGTTAATATGTTTACAACAAATTAATGTACAAGCTTTAATTGCATATTCACACTTTTGTAAAAAGCGCTAATAACTGATAAGTTAGATACAAAAATACAAAAATGTTACTTTAAGAAGGAACTAAAAATGTACCTAATTAAGAAATATGTATTCCTGAACGAATTGTACTGAACTTGTATAATGGACAAACAGTAACCAAATTGTATGTATTGATTTGACAATACTTGTTCTGAGCAATAAAGATTGTCATTATCATCACCATTATTTCTATTGCTGTTACTATTACTGTGATTATAACTGTTGTTGTTATTATTATTATTATTGAAAGTGATTTAACATTAATAGAACCGTATCACCGTAAATAACTTTTTGAATTTTATAGTCCTTCTATACATACAACAGTTGCTTAACATATGCATCCGACACTCATTTCTTTTCTTCCCCCCCCCCACATGAATGCATTAAAAAAAAAAGGGAATTCTACCACCTCTTCATTCAGCACCCCATTAGGATGGACAATTTTTAATTGAACCATAGCGTTCAAGGTTAGAAAGCTTTTGCTGTACACTGTAAAACCGAAAAATGTATATTCATATTTTCATTCTGTTTCACTGTATTGTCTGCAATTTAAATTATTTTGCATTTTTAATTCTAGATAGGCATTGCACATTGTATAAATGTGTTAATTTGACCACAACACATTGGGTATGCTTTTCTCTTTTACTTCTTCATAAAATATAGTTAAAATATGCAAATGTTATTCCACATTGTAAAACATTCATTCTTTGATCATAAATTAGACCTGTGTCATATGTAGAGGTCTATATATTATCTTGGATACTTTTTAATGCAAACCAATACCTAGCATTAATTAATATTGAAACTTAGCACACCTACCTGTGTTTTATGTTCAGTCACTTGAAGAGATGAAATAATCCAAAACATTTCTATTCTTAATCACTGCACATTTTACTTATTTAAAAAAGTTCATCCAGCATCATCACAAAAGTGTTTCATTGCATTCTCCTTTACATCAACACATTTTAATTCATAACTTGCTAAATGAAAATGGTATATCACTATTTTTCCCACTAACATTATATATTTTGTGCTCCATTGAACAATATTCACTGCTTCTTTAAGATAAATAAAGGAAAATTGAACAAAATCCATGGTATTATAGCAGAATTTTCAATAAAATCACACAAAAAATTCTTAGAGAATGTTTTGAGCACACATACAATTTACGCCTTATAAATACAAAACTCAAAGAAAAATATTCACATTTATATATTCACATAGGGCTTTTCACAGCACATCCTACAGAGACGAAGCCCTGCATAGGACTGAAAGCAGTTTTCACTGGACCAATGGAGGCAGCGGATTCAACTGAAAGAGGGAGAGAACCCCCACCACAGGGCCGAAGAAAATGCTCTTCGGTCGACACACACAAAATGAGCGCAGGCTTACCAAAGATTCCCTGATGTGTGCGCACAGAAGGGGAGGTCTCCCCAGAGCAGAACTTGGCTTTGTCATCCAATCGATAGTCTAAAGTAACCATGTCTCACACATCATTTACAAGGTTTTCAGTAATACAACCCTTTGCTGGATTAGTTCCTACATAAAAAACTCTTTCATCCATACATAAAAAAAGACTCACCCCTTTGCTAACTTTTTATCAACCCTTCTTTTCAGAGGTTCCCCCCCTAGTAAAAGGGTTACAGGAACCCTACTTATTTAGTATATCAATATGTACATTGTCATTGGTGACACAAAAAGTGCATCACTGGGAGCACAAAAAGATTATCTATTACATTTGTGGAGCTTTTAATCAAAACTGAATATGTCCACATATCCTTAAGGGTCAAGAAGGTAAAAGTTTACATATAACAAGGATAATAAATTTCCTTTGAATTAGCTTTGAAATAAAAGTCTCTTTAAGATTAAAATATCCATCTTGATTCAAATATGAGTGTACTCTGTTCAGCCTTACTAAAACTTAACAAGTTGTGAACATGATCAGTTTTGGAAAAAAACTTTCTCATTTTATGGTTTTAATATTCCATTGCCTGTTTAAATGCATATAAATATAGTGTTGTATTGATTTTACTTATAATTTTACGTGTATAACAATAGATTAGCTATTAAATGTACTACCCCTCCCATTTCAAACAATTAGTGCACAATAGCTGTAATTAACGAGAGAAATAGTGTTAAAAGCATAATCAACAACAACAACAACAATGTCCTAAATATGGGGAAGGTAAGCCACTACCAAAAACAAAATAATAATGTTAATAATAGTAATTTTGTTTATAAATTGGTAATTATAATAATTACAATAGACTTTGCCAAATTAGCATATTAATTATAAATAATCTATACACATGTACATAACCTAGCTAACTTAAAAAGTTAAGTAAACTTTCTAGATTTACAATCAAAGTTTTATTTAACTTTACAATTTAGTCTTATTTTGTTCATAAAATTCTTCAAACAATAAAATGTTTTTGCTATAATCCTTTATCCAATATTTTCTTAAATATTGAACATTTAAACATCTTATTTCTTGCAGGAGTGCACTGAAAAGCTTTATTCCAATCACTTTGAAGTATGCAAATGTTTTTTACAATCTATGATTCTGCATATCAGCTCTATTCTATATCTTGTCTTATACTCATGTATTGTATTCCCTATTTGTAATTATGTAGGTTTTCTTTGATATTGTACAAAATATCCTAGAGATATAAATGTATTATTGTTGGGATTCCCAATGTAATAAACAATGGTTTACAATGTTCTATTTTTTTCAGTTAGCCAATATTCTTAAAGTCCTTTTTGAATTCATAAAATGTCTACTATTCTTGGATTACTGCCCGATGGTAGTAGTCCATATAGAAAAATCCTCAGAAAGAATGAAAAATAAGCCATTAAAACAAAATTTTGACACACTACTCACTTTAAATTTGGCCAATATGAGGATTCCAGGATAGTTGTTTACCTATTATTATGCCAAGTAATGATGTGTGTATTTCTCTACTGCTACAAGCAAGTAGCAAGACTCCCATATGCCTCCCCTCTTGTTAAGCCTTTTATTGTGCAGGTATGTATGGCTTTTTTGCAATCATCCCCAGCATGTGGCAGCTGACTAACTGCATTAAGAAGGGTGATGAAAGGGTAAAAAAAGGAAATGGCACTTTATAAGGTGTGGGGAGGCAGAGAGGCAGCACATGCTGGAGGGAACCACACACATGCCTACCCCCTCCCACTTTCTATTCAACCCTTTATAGCAGGCATGTGCCAGGGCACAATGTGTATACAAAGGATTAAAATATTTTCAATAAGATAAGGAGGGTTTGGATTGCCATTATGTCCCCTTATAGTCTCTGTTTACTTAACCCAATTAAGACACACAGGTTTGTTGCTTCATACGCTGTACTTTTCTTTTTGATTATCATTAACATTATTTTAGTGTTGTGTTACAAAGAATGATAAACCAAATATATGTTCTCTAAAACAACAAAATAATAATAATAATAATAATAACAATAATAATAATAGCAACAATAATAAAGGTAATAATAACAATAAGAATAACAACAATAATAATAACAACAATAATAATAATAATAATAATAATAATAATAATAATAATAATGGATCATCGTCATTAACTTACACTTCTCCTACTTATCCTCCTTCTTCATCTTCTTCTCCTCCTCCTCCTTCCCCTCCTTCTACCCCCTCCACATACTACTTCTCCTCCTCTCTCTCCCTCTTCTTCTTCTCATCCTCCTCCTTCTCATCCTCTTTCTTCCCCTCCTCTCTCTCTCCCTCTTCTATTTTAATGTAACTTTTCTCCTCTTCCTTTTACTATTATTTTCATTTTTTTATAACTAGTACACTCAATGACTTCATGTTCTAAGTTTCTCTTTCTCAATTCTTTTTCCCTTGCCAGTATTTTCCCTTAAAAAGTTTTGTAGAAATTGCTATGATATAATATATTATGTTCAAAGTGTGCTATTTTCCTTCTATTAAATGCTAATAGTAGGTCTGTTTTCATGTACTACTTTTAATAATTCTACATTTTATTTTTTTATGTCCGTTTAACTTTCATCATTCTTCTCCATAATCTTATCTCCATAGGTTCCAATTTTTTCTTACCAGATTCCATAATGGTCCAACTTTTACAGTTGTATAACAATGCACTCCATACATAAAGTTTTTAAGAAATACTTCTTTTCATCTATTTTTATAAGATTGTTTTTTAAAATTTATTAGTTAATAATGTTTATTGTGCTGATAACATTCCTCTTTTAATTTCCTTGGTACTTTTAATTATCATGTTAGAAACAACTACAACGACGACGACAACGACGATGATGATGATGATCATTTCTTTTTTCATTCATTAATTCTAAGTGCCAAAAGATTGGAAAATTGTTACAGCCAACAGACTGTTTCCATAAAAGATATGCTTTTCAGTCATGATAACTTTTTCAATTAAGACATCATAGGTATTAAATTATTGCTTATTATTATAAAACCAAAAGAATTATGTGTTGCTTTTCTGAGTATTATGTTTAATACATGAATAAATCTGCCAAGGCCCACAGTTTCTCATGAAATATTAGAGTTATGCTTAAAATATGAACTGAAACGTAAAATGCAAGCACACGTTTATTTGAATTTCTCAGACAGGTCATAAAATTATTGTGTTGTTTAGTATAAGGGTGGTCCAAATTAAAGTTGCAAATCTATAAAATTTGGGTAAGTCATATTATAATGTTGTAATGTATATTATACATTTTACAATTAGTTACAGTAAGGGATACAAAATGGTGCATTACATTGCTTTCAACTATCACAATACAACCTGACTTCTAATATAAAATAAAGTGTTTGATACTCACTCTGTAAAACTGAATTTATGCAATATTACAACTTTACAAATAAGTCAATGATATTCGAGATTTAAGTAAGAATTATTTTCAAATTCTAAGGAAATTCACAGAGCATTTTTTTCAGCATTCAAGATAATTATTTTTATTACATAAGCATAGAGCTAGTAAAACTTGATTTTGTTTACAATGTACTGTAGTCTGTCTTCTCAGGCGGGAGTAGCATGATTGATTGACATGGTTAAATGGGCCTATAAGAGGGAAGAGACGAGAAGGGGGGAAAGTCATCTTTCTTGCCATGCTAAGCCTAGCTAACGAGTCTCAAGGACAGCTGAAGGAAACCGATATGTTTTATAGTGAATTTTATTACTGAAGATATGGATTCTGAACTGCTAATACATATAAAATCAGAAGTTGTCCATTTCAAAAATATGTCAAGGTGACTATTTTTCATTGTCTTTTTTTTTAAATTTTATTTAAAAGCCTAGTTAACAGACAATTACAGTTGTTATATTCTTCACCCTATCATTATTATTGTTGTTATTTATTATTATTATTATTATTATTATTATTATTATTATTATCATCATCATCATCATCATCATCATCATTATTATTATTATTATTATTATTATTATTATTATTATTATTGTCATTATATTATTGCTATTATTATTGTTACTATTGTTGTTGTTATTGTTATTATTGTTATTATTATTATTATTATTATTATTGTTATTGTTGTTGTTGTTGTTACTATTATTATTGTTACTATTATTATTATTATTATTTTAATGAATTTCAAACTTGACTTCCTTTACATAAGCACCCATGAATTATTAAATAATGTTGTTGATTAATGCCTAATATTTGGCAACAAAGGCATTAGCATTTGTGCCTTCCATTACTCAACTACCACATGTTTTTGCATGTACATGCCTGGTGGGGATTGATTCTTAAATCCAAACTTTTGCCACCGACAGTTTCAAATTATTACTTGGGATTCATATTTTGAATTCTGCAACTCTATGGGAAAGCTGCGCTTTATGGTAAAATTGTTGGCTACACTGGCAATGTCACTTTTTTTGTGTGTTTAACACCCACTTTTACTACTTGTGGCACCAAAGATGATAAAATGCCACATAGATGTTGTTGAGAGCTGAGAGCTTTTATACTAAAAATACATAGAGAACAAAAATCCCATGTATTGGCTTTCTCTCCCTTAAGAGTCCCTAACTGGCAGAAAAAAATAATAAAAGTTTTAAGTTGTAATGGCTGACTTTAGATCTATCTTCGACCCAATGATCAGCTGCCTTGCAATATAGAAGATCTGATAATGACCCTTGCCTGCACCAAGACCACAAGCATCTGTGTGCAAGACTGCACTAATGATAACTCACAATTAAGAATTCATGTCCCAAAGACAAAATCAGCCACAATATCCTTTTTACCAGTATAGGGTGCTTCCAAGAAAAGCACTGAATAGACAAAAACTGCACATTTATGAAGTTATTTGGTTTAGTAATTATTAAACACTGACATATGCAAGGAGTTTGATATTATTAGAGGATATTTCAATTTGTAAATAATTTTTTTCTTGTCAAACCTAGGCCTAGGGAAGAGAAAGCCAAGACACAGGTATTCCAATTTCAATAAAAAAAAAATCTTAGCTCCATTTCTACCACGAATATAATAATGATCCCTTGTGAGTCATGTATTTCTTTTTATTTGCTCTACATGTACTATGTACATAGTGTATAGAGAAGGTATTCTAATGCATCCAACAATTTGATATCGAGATTTCACCACAAATAGATGTTTTGGATCCCTCTGAAACCAAAAAAAGCATTTTTGGAAAAAAGTCTGTGTGCATGTGCGTGTGCTTGTGTCTGTGGACAGCATAGCTCAAAAATGGAAGTGCTGTTAAAAACCAAACTTAGTATTTAACTTTGATATCTTCCAAGGATGTGACATGAAGATTTAAAGAATATCCCCCTCACCCCCAACTACCCTTTACATGCAACTTTTTTCGAAAATTTTGATTTTTTCAAAAATGGCTAACAATTTTGATTAAAATCTCTTATACTTGAGATATTTTACATGCTAAATAAAATGTATATCTTGAATTTTCTGGGAAGAGCCTCTGAAGACTACTTTATTCTGGACGAATTTTACGGAATTTTGTATAACTGCTAAACTGGACAAAAACTTGCCACACAAAAATGTAGAGCACGTTAAAACACACAATTTATATTAAATACATTTTTTTTCGTGGAGTTGATCGTTTTTAAGATATTGCTTGTTTTTGGTTTCAGCTTTGAATAACTTATATTTTTCTCATAAGGAATTTGTCAACTCCTGTTCATACAAAGGAACTTTGGTCACAAAGCAACCAGCTTTTGACTATCACTTTAACCTATGGTTCTCCCTTATTTTACTTCTACTTACAAGTAAACAAGTAATAAAAGTATTTCTAGTTTTTAATTAGTTTTTAATTGGTAGTCGAATATACACACATGTGCTTCACAAAAACTTACTTTTATGCAGAACTAGTTTCGCATGCGTGTTACATGCAGGAGTCGAAAGCAGTAGACAATGCATGTAACACGCATGCGAAACTAGTTCTGCATAAAAGTAAGTTTTTGTGAAGCACATGTGTGTATATTCGACTACCAATTAAAAACTAATTGCTAGCTTCACAGTGTACCACTTCCAGTATTCAAAATTATAAAAGTATTTCTGCTAATTTTTTTCTTGATTAGCATGAAGTAAATAAGAGCATAAGCTTTTTAACAATAATTTGTTGCAGAGATGTAGAGAAAGTCATGTGAATGGAACACATCAGATCTTTTTTCTTTTTTTGTTCTTTTCATGGGACAGTATATGTTTCTTTTCTTGTCCTAGTTAAGTAAAGCATAATATTATAAATTCAGCAACAGTAAAAAGTAAATGTAAAGTACGAATATAAATGTTCCCTACACTTGACTTTGGAAAGTCACAGCCCCCTCCCCTCCAATACATTTTGTTGGGCATGCCTATGAGTTCTTGAGATAATATACTGCAATGTTTAGATGTGCATTATTCATTTCTGCTTCCAAATCTTGTAAGCAACAGGTGGGAAAGGACAAGATTTCTTTCCTGTGTAAGTTATATTACGTTACATTGCCTTGCAATCTGTAGTTCCTGTTTTGATATTCAATAGAAAATCCAGCTCTAGGATGCAGTTCAAGTAATAAATTACATTTATAGATTACTCCTGATAATTATTATAATTATTAATACAATTAATTAAGATTAACTCCGATATTGAATTTTTCAGTGGTGTCAATTTTGCATACCTGATTTACAATAACATTCTGTATGTGGCATGTCTGTGTAATATTTATTTGCATGTAAAAGAAATTCCATACCTTGAAAGAAGAGGGTTTCCAGACAAATTTCTGCCATTTCGTGTCCACAAGCGTGTTCTCATCCTATAGTGTCTTTTTTTGGGTGACGAGCCAATCCCTTGTCATCATGTCTCATAGCAGCAAACTCGCACACTAGAAATTTAAAGCCAATCAAGAAAATGTCACGCCCTATTACTTTGGAGCTACAGGAATTAACAACTAACAAACAACATGTGCAAAACAATCATGATCAGATATCATTCTGAAGTATTGTGGTAAAATAGCTAAATGATTAACCACAGCCTTTTCTTCTGTTCTTACTTTTAGATTTTCATAATGAGAAATTGTAAATTTTGATGCAATCTTTTAACAGTAGATCTGCAGTTTCATTACCAGATATGCCACAGTGAGCAGGAATCCATTGAAAGTGGATCTTTTTATGTAATCCATTCGATTGTATCATCATTTGGTAATAATCTTTAAGTTGGTAAGTTATAAAGTTATAAAAACGTATTGTTTGTATTGCAGCTTTTCAGTCAGAGTGTAATTCCTTTTGTATACCTGTTAACTGGGAGATTTAAAAGTATAAAGACATTAAATTATAGATAACCCCTGTCATGGCCTCTCTTCACTGCACAAGAAATCTGAAAGTGGTGCTGTAAAGGTGCACTGAAACATGTATCTTAAGATAAATTACAGAAATGTTGACCTTCTGCACACACACACACACGGTCAGCACAATTTGCGAAAATATTCTCGCTCACTCATCTAAGCTTAGCAGCAGGAATCCTTGTGATTTCTTGCATGATGTTAACACTAAGTTTCTGTAGATTACACAGGGATTTCTGCTGCTGAGCTTAGGTGAATGAGCGAGAACACCTTTAATTTGTTATGCTGCCTGTTCGGGAGCAGATCTTCAATATTTTCAGCATTTGTTTAAGATAAGGACTCTAGTGCACCTTTGCCGGCAACAGTTTATCAGCGACTCTTGGATATCTAGCACAGTGGAGAGAGGCTGCGAGAGAGTTGCCTCATAATTTAAAGACCCTAGAGTTGTTAACTATAAATATTAAAATCAATTCAATTTTGTTGAGATGGAGTCAATTGAACACTCAAAGTTTTCACTCACCATACAACAAATGCAGTAACATGTCTTTGTAGGCTCTTGGTAATGGTATTGGCTTGGTTGGTGTTATATCAACTGATGGCATAGATTAGAACCATTTTGAATAAAAGTTTATGTCGTTTGGGATCTCAAAGTTCATGATTCATCCTTCAGTGTTCTTATTGAGAATCTTCTTCCAAAACTCCAACTCCTTAAATTTCTTGGGTCTTTAAGAGTTTGATATCTTCACTGATGTTATGGTTTCTTGATTAAAAATGATTGGTTACTGCTGATTTGTCTGTCTGATTGTATCTAAAGTTCCTTAGGTGTCCTTTTTGTCTAATTTTTAAACTTCTCTTAGTTTTTCCTAAGTACATCTTGTCATAGTCTGATATACTTCTGGTTTTTCATTTGCTTATGGTTTATCCAGTATGTTGGATTTAATTAAGTTTTTATAGAAGAGCTATTCTGAGGATGATATTAAAATTTAAATTAACACTAATTAACCATAATAGTTGACTAAACTATGAAACCCAGGATTTAAAGAGAGCTTACGGCATTGTAAGTCGCCATTGGGGTATGCTATCTCAAAATAACCTTGTGGTTTACTGGGAAGCATGCATTTCAGTTGAGCAATTTAGTGCTGTAAAAAATGTAAATGGCATGTTATTTATGGACACTCTTTAACTACTATGGTTCTCAGCATCCCATTCTAAATTGGGCGTGAAAGACCGCTTAATTTTGCTCAGAGGCCTCTCTATCAGGCTTGAGGTTCTTTTATGTGCCATAAATCTACGACACGGGACCAATGGCTTTACTTCCCTTCCAAAGGAAGCCATCTAAGGATTATTTAGTATGTGCTGGCATATTGCCATGGTAGCTCAGTGGTTAGAGCAATCAGCTAGAGACTGGGAGATCCGTGGTTCAAATCCCGGCTATGGCATTGAATTTTTCAGTCTGACTCTACCTATCCAACTGCTGTCCTATGCATGGTTTGCATGAAAAAACAATTAAGTTAACAAAATTATATGTTTTTTGAAAATCTTTTGGAATTTATGCATAGCTGTAGGATGGAAGGTAAACTTCTTATGTTGCATGTCCTGTTTCTGATTTTTGAGTGTTTGATTTCTTTCAAGTGCTTAATGGTATGGTGAGTGAAAATGTTTAACGTTCAATCGACTCCATTTCAACAAAATTTAATCTTAAATTTTTTTCACTGTGTTAAATTCCTTTTTCATTGAATATTAAAATCAATGCCATTTATAATGACTTAATACACATGGAATAGTAAGTTCATATTCTGATCTATCTTTTTGTGACTAAACAGTTAAGATCCAATAACTCCTATGCCTTTATAGAAACATAATGCATACACTTTGCTCTTAATATTTTGTGGTTTCATATTTATCTCAGTAACAGCATTGCAAAAAAAGGTGTAACATGTATTACATAGCCTATAATTTTCCTCACATTAATTGCAAAACTGGTGATCATTATAATATGGTTCATAATCATTTTAATGTAATTTATAATGAAGCTTTCCTAAATATTATGATTTGTTTTCCCACAATACTGCAATAACCTGTACTCAAGACAGTTTCAAAGCAAAACCTGGGTCTAGATACATGCCTTCAGTTGGAGGAAACTAGTGTTGTGGGTTTGATCCATGGTAAGTACCGTTTTGAGTATCTCGCGTTAAGAATCATCTTTACCATTGCATTTATAGTCGTAAAATTTGTGAGTTGTTTTGTTTCTTGTATGTGGGTTTCATCAATTATGAGCATTTGAGCATGTTTGCTTACTTAGTATTACAGAAAAACTAGATTATGATTTGCACAGATTCTGAGGGGTATGCACACAGACAGTGAGCACCCAAGAGCTTCCAAAATGAATAAGAACTATAATAACAAACAACACATTGTTGCTGTGCTGTTGTTGCAAAGAAAATTAAAATAAACTTTGTGTGATTGACAATGTAAGGTAAGAAGATTCCAAACTTTAAATTTCTCTGAAACAAAGGTATTTAACTAATATCTTGTTTATATTACATGTTGTCTAGCTTAGATTCATTATGCTGTTATGGGTAGTTCTGTTTAGGTTGGGTTATACTTAACAAATTTTATAATAGCATTGGGTTACATACTCAAGTCTGATAATCAACCTATGCCCAGCGATTACAAATATCCTATATTATTTGGGATTTCTTATATTTTCAAGCTTTCCATTATGGAAGAGTGTCCAGTATTCATGTGGAACATCTAGTGCTATATTTATGGATAAGTAAAAATTTAACCATTTTTCATATTTTCTCTTTCTCTACTAGTTTTCTGTTTTAAGTAGAGGAAGTATTAAATCCCAACCTCAAATTCAATACCAACATTTCATCAGAAATACACATTTGAGGCTCCCCAAGTTCTCCATCCCCACCTCAAAGAAAAGATTTTTAGAAAAAAAGTCTGATATCTGTGAACAGCACTAGTCAAAACTATGAAAAGCCTTAAATACTAGACTTAAGTTCAGCATTTCTGAAAGATGTGATACAAAGACATGGAAAATGTTATTTTTATTTTCTCAGAAATACCTCAATTTTTTCTATAATACCATATGTTTAAGATATTTGCATGAAAAATAAAATATATATCTTGAATTTAGTAACATTGTGCCCTTTGCACACAATGCTGCATAACATCAGGGAGTCCATCTATGAAAATCAAATTTAGCAGAGTTTCAAGCTAATTCCACTTACAAGGTATGAAGTTAGATCACATACGCATAGCTTCCATAATAGGTGAATAAAGCAGTGAAATCAACAAAATTCATATGAATAGCTGGCCATTGCAGAACAATGAGGGCCTGTTAATACAATGATGAAATGTAGCTAATTCATTTGTCACTTAACCTGAAATAAGTATCAAATCATAGCCCCATGTATTTCTACAACACTGTATTAACCTTAAAATATGAATATGTTTTGTAATGTTAACAACTAGAAAGATCTGCCTCACAGTTATAGGTGGTAGTTAGCTGCATTAACCAAAATAACTACTGAAGCAATTCTATAGTAATAAAAATAACCTTAAAATCTGAATGTTTCATAATATATTTATATACCGAATGATACAACATTCTTACAGGTGATAGTGACCTGTGTAATACAAAATAATTATTAAAGCATATCTTCATGCAGTTCTACAATATTAAGTTAATCTTCTACAATATTAAGTTAATCCTAAAATCTGAAAGTTTAGTAATATGCATATTTAATCATTAATACAAAGTGCTATCATGGAGCTATGGATGGAATTGTGCTTGACAAGTGATATGCTTTCTCAATTGCCAATCTAAATTTCTTCCTTCTTAAAGTTGGCATTATTTAGCAAGGTTATGTGGCACCTAAATGCTAATGGTGAAACATTACCTTGAATCTTCAGCAAATTTTTTGTTAAGTCCTATTCTTTTTAAATGATTTGTATAACTGGTAAATAGTAGGAGATACACTAAGCCTTACTACACTAAAACTGTAAATCTAATTAAAGTACACAATTTATGTCAAATGTTTGTGATGTTAACTATTATTTTAACTTTTCAAATACTCTTATCAAGTGGTAAGTTACCATTTATATTCATAGTCATGCAAAGAGTATGGAATTTCTAAGCCATCACAAAGCGAGTCACTGTTTAAAAAATCTGACTATGAAAATGTGTAATGAAGGTTATCGCAAGTGTTAATATGAGTAGATACAGGAGTACATTTTAAGAATATTTTGTGGAAGAGCAAGCAGAGAAAGTCATGTGAATGCAACATGTCAGATGCTGCATTCACATATTGCAGATGTTGAATTTTAATATCCATGTATGTCTCATATTGGTGCCATGTAAGAGCAAATCCAGAGGGGGCTCATGCCCCTTCCTCACCAAGCAAAACATTAATAAAAAATAATATAGTCTGTGATATAATCAATTTCAAATAAAGGTTAAAAATCTGATGTCTTCCATTAACATGGGTTTCTCTACCTGTTCTGGAAAGAACTATTCTTACAAATGATTTTCTTTTATCTATATTTGCTGGTCAGAATAAATACTAGCAGAATTATTTTATTACTTGCTTTCTTGTAAGTAGAAGGAAAATAAGGGAACACACTGGGCTAAAGCGATGTTCAAATTTTTTAAAAGCTGTTTGCTATGTGAAACAATTGAAATTCCATTCTCTTTTGCATTCCCAGGAGTAAAATAAAAGAGATGAAACGAAAGTTGACCTCCTGCTTGAAAAAATATTAAATAGTTTAAAACTGTACTAATAACAAGGAATATTTCAGAAATGGCTAACTCTATAACTAAATTATGTATATGAGATAATTGTGTGTTTTAATGAGATTTATATTTTCTCTGTAGTAAAGATTTGTCTGTCTCTTACAGTTTATAAGTTATAATACAAAAGTCATCCAGAATTAAGAGAGATTCATAGGCTGTTCCTAGAAAATTCAAGATATGCATTTCGTTTGTCATGAAAATATCTTAAACATATAATATTTTAACAAAAATGTTTGAAAAATGTTCCATGTAAAGGGTAGTTCAATGTGGGGGGATTTTGCTAAAAAATATTCAGGTAGATATTAAGTTTGGTATTTAATGGACTTTTAATTTTTGACATGCACACACACATGCACACATGCATGCGCGTACACACACATACACACACACACACACACATGGACATTTTTGTAAAAATGCTTGTTTCGGATTCAGCCCATCTCAAAACATGTATTTCTGTTAAAATTTTGGTATTGAATTTTTGGGTGAAATACAATACCTTCTCTATCTACTATATGTATTGTACATACATGCAAAAGAAAGTGAAAATAATACACATCTAAACATTATGAATTTCAAATAAAGGTTTAAAAAACCGGACAAAATGTTAGTAAAATAAATACAAACTTAAGTAATATTGATTTACATGTGGTAAATACAAAATAAATACTGCAGTAAAACCATACTGAAATACACAGAGCTTACTAGCATGTTCCTCCAATATTTTGTACTAAAAAGTGTACATTTTTCAAACTTATAATTTTAAAAGTTTTCGAGGGAGAACCCCAAAATCAACCAGTGTGCATGTTTCATCATGCAAAATAAACAATATGAAAATTCCCTTCTACAGTTCTGCATGGCCTTGGTAACCTCTTAGAAACTAATATTTACACTATTGATTGCAGAATTTTAAACTGCAAATTCTTTACAATGAGTATATGCAACGTTTGGCTTCTTCTTCCAACAAGTCTTGGACTTAATTGCCTCTTGCATCTCAGAGTGAAATTTTGTGATGCTTCCTTGGACAGATCAAGGATCTCTTCCCTGATGGAGAATAAAAGCATGACTTTGAGAACTCTTATTAACATAAACAATTTATCTAGTGCTTCTGGTATTCCTGACATCCTGCATATTTTAAACATGCCAGGCAAACAAGTGAATATTCATATCTGCTCAGATAGTCAGGCAGCTTTGAAAGTCCTTACGGGGGTTAAAGTGACATCCAGATTGGTGTGGGAGTGCCATAGGATCTTGGACAGACTTTGTGCCACAGTCAGATTACCCATTTCTGGATTCCAGGTCATACAGGCATCAGAGGTAATGAGATGGCACACAGGCTGGCTAAGTATGGAGCAGGTCTTGCATTAGATGGATCTGAGCCCTTTTGCAGCATGTCCCCCAGAAGCATTGTCGCAGATTTACGGTTCGTAAAAGAACCTCAAACCTGATCAAAAGGCATCTGAACAAAATTAAGCGGTCTTTCACGCCCAAGATAGAATGGGACGCTGAGAACCACAGCAGTGAAAGAAAAATAAAAACTCCTTTTCCATTTTCAGGTCACCAGGCGAATGCTAGGGAGGTTTCTTCATTCCAACCGATGTCTTCCACTGCGATAATGGCGACGCTCCGTGATGAATGAAGTTTTAAATACAGCTCTCGGCGGAGAGGTAGCGCTGGAGTCGTTCATCAGGACTTAAAGGAGTTAAGCGCTGGGCGCAGGTTCCTAGCACTCCTCGTGTTGAGATGAACTACTTGGCCTAAGTTAGGGATCAACCACGGTGGCCCTTTCCCCGCGGTCGGTTTTGGTCGCCCGTCGGATAGTCTCACAGAACCCTATCCTCCTGGGATCTGACGTGCACCAATGGTGGCTGCGGTGTAGAAACCCCTCCGGAATATGTCAACCAACTCAAATAAGTATGAAATATATGTACATATACAGAGCTCGTGATTCTAAATAAAGAAACAAAACGGTAATAGGCCTACCTTTATTCATGAACTTCATTTCACTGGCTTTCACATATAGCCCCGGCGTCCGTAACCACTAGCACCCTGATCTGTAAAGCATTCGTGCTGGTCGATCAATAAATAAACCAAAACATCGGATGTGCTCCATTCTCATGACTTTCTCTAGATGACCCACAAACTTTCCTTACAAAATATTATTATTTTATCTATTATCTACGTTATGCTAATCGACATAAACATTAGCAGAAATTATTTTATTGATTAGTTCCTATGTGAAACAATTAATATTCGGTTCTCTTTTGCATTTCCGGGAGTATAAAAAAACAGATGAAGCGAAAGTTGACAGATGGTTGACAGTTAATTCTGCATAAAAAAAAAAAAAAAAAAATCCAAACAAACAAAAACCAAAACAACAGAAAAGTATATCACATAGATTGTGTTTTTAATAAGATCTACACTCTTTTACGTAGAAGGTAAGTTTTGTTTATCTCTTATTGTTTAGGAGTTATAGAAAAATCATCAAGAAGTCTTTAGAGACTAATCCCAGAAAATTGACCCCACACATTTCATTTACCATGTAAATACCTTAAACATACCACGTTTGGTATCTAACCGACGTTTCCTTTTTGAGCTAGACTGCCCAAACACACACACACACACACCTAATTCTAAATATGATTAATTTTAAACATGGTTATGAAATCTCTGTATCCAACTTTTAGGTGGAATACAATGCTTTCTCTACCCACTATGTACTTTGTACATACGATCTAGAGAAAGTAACAAAGAATGTGACAAATTATGTGTTTTGACAAATCTATATTTTTTTGAGAAGTAAGATTTTGTGTATCTCTTACGGTTTACCAGTTTTACTAAATTCATCCAGAATATAGAAGGCTTTAGAGGCTATTCGCAGACAATCAAGATAAGCATTTTATTTGCCATGCAAGTATCTTAAAATATGGCATTTTAATCACAATCATTTGAGCCATTTTTGATAATATTGAAAATTTCGAAAATAAATCTTATAAAACTCTTTGTGTCGAACGTTATAAACGCAAGTACCAAATTTGGTACGTGACTATTCGATTTTTGAATTGTGGTGTTCACAGGCACACAGGCCCTTTTTCTTAAGGCGCTTTTTTGGGTTCAGGTTCTCCAAAACGTATATTTCCAGTGAAATCTCAATATCAAAGAAATATACACATTTACGTGTAGAGAAAGTAAGAGTGAACAGCAATGTCTTATAAGTTATAACTCTTGGTTTAACTCCTATAGTCTTCATTATCATTTATTCCATCCATAACAACAGTTACATGATGTTAGACACGTCAACAAATAGATAAATAAAACATGAAGTGGACTGCCTCCGTGGCCGAGTGATCAGCGAGCTGATTTCCCATCCGGAGGTCCTGGGTTCGATTCCCGGCTGGGGCGGGGAGTTTTCACTAACCAGAATTATTCCCTATCCCCCACAGAGTCTGGAAGTATGAATGCGAGAGTGTATGTGCGTATGTTTAATGATATAAAAATATGATGTGCTCCAATCACATGAATTTCTCTGTCTCTTTGTAACAAATTATTGTTAATAAGCTTATACTTCTTTTTCATGCTAATCGAGATAAACATTAGCAGAAACGGTTTTATTATTTAGTTCCTTATAGGTAGAAGGGAAATAAGGGAATACATCAGGCTAAACCGATAGTCGCATGCTTTAAAATGTGGTCGCTATGATACAGAAACCCGATTCTTTGCGTGGTCAGGCGTTGACAAGTTCCCATATGAAAAAATCTTATGTGTTACACTCACATGACTTTCTCTAGCTCTTCTACAAACTTCTTACACAAGATTATTCTTCTTTCGCACCTTGCTAATCGAGATAATCATTAGCAGAATGTTCTTACTACTTAGTTTCTTATAAGTAGAAAGAAAATAAGGGAATACACTAGGCTAAACCGATAGTCAAATGTTTTAAAATCTGTTGTTATTCGATTGTCAAATCGCTTCTTGCTTGGCCAGGAGTAGAACAAAAGAAAAACGGACACTACCTGTCTGAGAAAAGTATAAGTAATCACAACTGAAACCAAAAACAAGGAATATCTCGGAAACGGTTATCTCCACAACAAAATTTTAAAGGACATATATTGTGTGTTTTTTTTGATCAGATCAACATTTTCTGTGTAGTAAGTTTTTGTCCATCTCCTACCATTTAGCAGTTAAGAAACATTTAGCAAAATTCATCCAGAATAAAGAGCTCTTCAGAGGCTATTCCAAGAAAATTCAAGATATACATTTTATTTGGTATGTAAATATCTTTAGTATACGGGATTTTAATCAAAATCGTTAGCGCCATTTTTTAGAAAATCAAAATTTTCGAAAATTTGTCCATGTAGTTCGGGTGGGAGGATTTTCTTGAAAATCTTCATGTCGCATCTTTAGAAGATACCAAACCTAAATACCAAGTTTAGTATTTAACGGTCTTTTCGTTTTTGAGCTATGCTGTCCACAGACACACACACAGACACACACTCACATACACAGGGAATTTTTCTGAAAATGCTTTTTTTGGATTCAGTGAGTCCTAAAACATGTATTTCCGGTGAAATCTCGGTATCGAATTTTTCGGTGGAGTACAATACTTCCTCTATACACTATGTAAATAGTACGTATAGAGAAAGTAAAAAGTATTAAGTGTTTTAAAACTGAAAGCAATAACAAGGAATATCTTGAAAATGGTCAACTCCAGGAAAATAATGCATATAGCATAAATTGTGTGTTTTAACGTGCTCTACATTTTTTGAGCGGTAAGTTTTTGTCTATCTTTTACAGTTTACAAATAATGTAAAATTCATTCAGAACAAAGATGTATTCAGAAGCTATTCCCAGAGAATTCAAGATATGAATTTTATTTGTCATATAAATATGTTTGATATACGACATTTTAATCAAAATCGTTAGAACCATTATTGAGAAAATCAAAATTTTTGAAAATGTTTCCATGTAAAGGGTAGTTGGGGATGGGGAAAATATTCGTGTTGCATCCTTGGAAGATACTATTCAGTTTCAACTGCTTTCTTTCTGTGCATAAGATATGAACTAGAACAAATACTGAAATACCAATTGATGTTGATTTTGGGTTTTTGCTAAAATTGTTGCTACAAAATTGTTAATGCTTCACAGAGTGAGTAAGCTACACGAGAACTATTACTGCTCGATCTTGTTTTGATTTATAGACGAGGTAAATTGTTCTCTATCGGGCTGAAGACTTGGTTGTCGAATTTCTGAAAATGTCAAAATGTACTGTATGCGAACTTTCGGCGTCAACTTTACCCTCCATCTCCATTGAATATTCAGGGCCAATCTTATGCACGTGAGAACAATATTTGAGGTTGCGCTGAACAGCATGTCCTTAGTTTGTCTACAATGTATTTAAATGTTATGCTATCTATTCCTCGAAAATAAGGAGACAGGGCAGGCTACACAAACAAGATAAACATCAGTGTTTTCTAAATGATGATTGTTACAAGGCTAAACTAAACATGAATACGTCTGTGCACGTTTTAACATACCTGCCTAACATATCGTGTGCGATATCTACAATGCGGAACATAAAAACATTGTAAGCGTTTTAAAATGCTTAAATAACGAGAGAACGATACAAAAATAAATCTAAAGTGTTTCTCTATCTAGTCTGCACACAAACTTCTTATAACAAGATTATTTTTCTGTTCTACTTCATGCTAATCGAGATAAACATCACCAGATTATTACTTAGTTCCTTTTAATTAGAAGGGAACTAAGGGACTACACTAGACTAAAGCGATAATAAATTTTTATAAAAGTCGTCACTATACCATTGTTATTGAAATTCGGTTCCCTAATGGCCAGTAGTAAAACAAAAGAAACACAGATGACTTCTTTTGAGAAAAGTATAATATTTGAATTCAAACTAATAACAAGGAATATCTCGAAAACCGTTAGCTCCACAACAATAATGTTTTTAGGACATAAATTGTGTGTTTTGACGAGACCTACATTTTTGTCTGTCTGTTACGGTTTACTGGTTATGCAAAGCTGGTCCTGAATGCAGGGCCTTCTTATGCTATTCCTCACAAATTGAAGATAACATTTCTTTACTATATGAATATTATAAATATATGATATTTTAATCAAAATCGATAGTCATTTCTGAGAAAGTTGAACATTTCGAAAACGCTTCTGTGCAAAGAATAGTTTGGGGTGAGTGTTTTCCTGAAAATGATGGTGTTGCATCCTTGGAAGATACTAAAGTTTATAACAGGGAGGAACTTTGTTTTAAATGTTTTATTTATATTATATGTATTTATTGTAGTTTTAATCCCTTTAACCTGGTAGGTCATATCGGACGATGAATGAAATAAGTGAAATAATGCTCAAATGAGCCCATAATCAATGGAGCTTAAAGTTACTCGACATTCGTCTTCTCAGGATAGGGTAACCACCCGGAAAACCCCTTATTCGGGTATTTAACCCTAACCGAGATTCGAACTTGGGACACCTTCAATGTGAGGCAGACATATTACCTCTACACTACAGAGGTGGGTGTGAAATTTTATTATAAGCAAAATTGGGTTTTATTTATCCGTAGACTCATGACATTTCTGCTCCTGGCACAGGATATAGCAAAACACAATTTACAGAATCGCATATACTACAGTCTCGTACAGGCTGCTCGTTCCTTTGAGAGGAATGACCTTTAGCGAAGATACAGTGAGCTAGCCTACACTTGATAAACATGTCAGCAAGTACGTAGTTTAATATTACAATAACAAACCGCTCTGATTCCTTATGATTACGTTTCGAGAATACACAGCGTACAGCTGACTGCAAAGTGTTGTGCGTTACGGGTTTATGCCATTGCTAGTATTTTAACAAGAGATGTGATGCTTAGTTACTAATGAGAATGACAGCAATTCAGGAGAAGGTGAGGGGGAAATATCGGGAATAGAAGAAATACAGAAAATTGGGTGTAAAGCGTAGTGTAAGCAGTAACTGAGGTTGAGAGTGACATCACTGGAAGTGACATTTGCTTTGTAGTGACTGTACTACTACAGTGCAGAACATGAGAATAACGTACACAACATCTGACTGCCGTTCCTGCTTCTGTATATCAGTGCACTAGATAAGGCGAGTAAGTGACTCGTATCTAACCTCTCATTTAAAAATCAGATGTGTACCATTCACATGTCTTTCTCTATATCCCTACAACACATTATTCTTAAAAAGCTTATACTTCTATTTACTTCATGCTAATCAGTAAAACATTAGCAGAAATAGCTATATTACTTGCTTCCTTGTAAGTAGAGGTGAAATAAGGGAGTACCATAGGTTAAAATAAAAATCAAAAGCAAGTTGATATGTCACTGAAGTTCTTTTGTTTGTATGGACAGCAGCTGACAAATTCCTGTATGAGAAATGCATAAGTTATTCATAGGAGAAATCAAAAATAAGGAATGTCTCAAAAACGACGAGCTCCACGAAAAAAATGTATATAGAATAAATTGTGTGTTTTAACGTGCTCTATATTTTTTGTGTAGTTAGTTTTTGTCCATCTCTTACGGTTCAGCAATTATTTAGAATTCAATAAAATTCATCCAGAATAAAGTACACTTCAGAGGCTATTCCCAGAAAATTCAAGATATACATTTTATTTGTCAGGTAAATGTGTTTAATATACGAAATTTTAATCAAAATCGTTAGAGCCATTTTTGAGAAAATAAAAATTTTCGAAAAAAGTTCCATGTAATGGGTAGTTGGGGGTAGTGGGATCTTTCTCAAAATCTTCGTGTCGCACCCCTGGAATATACTAAACTTAAATACCAAGTTTGGTATTTTACCTACTTTTCGTTTTAGAGTTATCGTGTTCACAGACACACGGACACACACTCACGGACCTTTTTCTGAAAAGGCTTTTTTTAGATAACGGGGACCCTAAAACATATATTTCCGGTGAAATCTCGGTATCGAATTTTTGGGTGGAGTGCAATACCTTCTCTATACACTATCTACATAGTGCGTATAGAGAAAGTAAAAATATCATTCCTCAACAACCAGCAAGCGACTAGTATCTGCCGCACACGAATAGGAAATAACAATAGTCTCAATTTATTGGTAAGCATATAGCTCTGTGTAAAAGATAGTGAAAGCTCTCAGTTTACTGATAGCGTGCATTGTTGCTTCATATCTATTTTACTCGTACAGAAGACAACAAAAGTCAAGTTTACTGGATAGCAAAGATAATTCGCTTCATGTCTTCTGCAATCGCACAGAAGCTCATTTTACTGTTAGCATAGATTATTGCCTCACAACTGATGCACTCGCACAAAAGATAACAAAATCTCAGATTACTAGATAGCATCATGCATTATTGACTCATACCTGCTGTAGCCGCGCAAAAGATAACAAACCTCAATTTACTGGAAATTGTGCATTATCAACTCATGCCTGCTGTAGCCGCACAAAAGATAACAAAACTCAGTTTATTGGAAAGTATGCATTATCAACTCATGCCTGCTGTAGCCGCACAAAAGATAACAAACCTCAGTTTACTGGAAAGTATGCATTATCAACTCATGCCTGCTGTAGCCGCACAAAAGATAACAAACCTCAGTTTACTGGAAAGTATGCATTATCCACTCAAGCCTGCTGTAGCCGCACAAAACATAACAAACCTCAGTTTACTGGATAGCATGCATTATCAACTCATGCCTGCTGTAGCCGCACAAAAGATAACAAACCTCAGTTTACTGGAAAGTATGCATCATCAACTCATGCCTACTGTAGCCACACAAAAGATAACAAACCTCATTTTATTGGAAAGTATGCATCATCAACTCATGCCTGCTGTAGCCACACAAAAGATAACAAACCTCATTTTATTGGAAAGTATCCATTATCAACTCATGCCTGCTGTAGCCACACAAAAGATAAAACATTAGTTTACTGGAAAGTATGCATTATCAACTCATGCCTGCTGTAGCCGCACAAAAGATAACAAACCTCAGTTTACTGGAAAGTATGCATTATCAACTCATGCCTGCTGTAGCCGCACAAAAGATAACAAACCTCAGTTTACTGGAAAGTATGCATTATCAACTCATGCCTGCTGTAGTCGCACAAAACATAACAAACCTCAGTTTACTGGAGAGTATGCATTATCAACTCATGTCTGCTGTAGCCGCACAAAAGATAACAAACCTCAATTTACTGGAAAGTATGCATTATCAACTCATGCCTGCTGTAGCCGCACAAAACATAACAAACCTCAGTTTATTGGAAAGTATGCATTATCAACTCAAGCTTGCTGTAGCCGCACAAAACATAACAAACCTCAGTTTACTGGATAGTATGCATTAGCAACTCATGCCTGCTGTAGCCTCACAAAAGATAACACACCTTAGTTTATTGGAAAGTATGCTTTATCAACTCATGCCTGCTGCAGCCGCACAAAAGATAACAAACCTCAGTTTATTGGAAAGTATGCATTATCAACTCATGCCTGCTGCAGCCGCACAAAAGATAACAAACCTCAGTTTACTGGATAGTGTGCATTATCAACTCATGCCTGCTGTAGCCACACAAAAGATAAAACATTAGCTTACTGGAAAGTGTGCATTATCAACTCGTGCCTGCTGTAGCCGCACAAAAGATAACAAACCTCAGTTTACTGGAAAGTATGCATTATCAACTCATGCCTGCTGTAGCCGCACAAAAGATAACAAACCTCAGTTTATTGGAAAGTATGCATTATCAACTCATGCCTGCTGTAGACGCACAAAAGATAACAAACCTCAGTTTACTGGAAAGTATGCATTATCAACTCATGCCTGCTGTAGCCGCACAAAAGATAACAAACCTCAGTTTACTGGAAAGTATGCATTGTCAACTCATGCCTGCTGTAGCCGCACAAAAGATAACAAACCTCAGTTTACAGAAAAGTATGCATTATCAACTCATGGCTGCTGTAGCCGCACAAAACATAACAAACCTCATTTTATTGGAAAGTATGCATTATCAACTCATGCCTGCTGTAGCCGCACAAAACATAACAAACCTCAGTTTACTGGAAAGTATGCATTATCAACTCATGCCTGCTGTAGCCGCACAAAAGATAACAAACCTCAGTGTACTGGAAAGTATGCATTATCATGTCATGCCTGCTGTAGCCGCATAAAAGATAACAAACCTCAGTTTACTGGAAAGTGTGCATTATCAACTCATGCCTGCTGTAGCCGCACAAAAGATAACAAACCTCAGTTTACTGGATAGTATGCATTATCAACTCATGCCTGCTGTAGCCGCACAAAAGATAACAAACCTCAGTTTATTGGAAAATATGCATTATCCACTCATTCTTGCTGTAGCCGCACAAAAGATAAAACATTTGTTTACTGGAAAGTATGCATTATTAACTCGTGCGTGCTGTAGCCGCACAAAAGATAACAAACTTCAGTTTACTGGAAAGTATGCATGTTCGCCTCATGCCTGCTGCACTCACACAGAAGAATAAGGTGTTGGCATGTCTGATGCTCATTCAAGAGGTCACGAGTTCGACTCTTGGTTAGGGTGAATGCTTCGGCTAAGATTTCTCCGGAGTTTCCCTTGTCTTGAGAAGACGAATATCGGGTAACTCTATGGATCCCGGGTTCATTTGAGTATTATTTGGCCCATTTCAATCATTCATCGTCCGATATGACCTACCAGATAAAGGACGTTACGCTTAAAGAAGATAAAAACTCATTTTACTGGATAACCTAGATAACATATATTTCTGATATAACATTCTGATTATCCTCGTATATAAACTTTTATATATAAGGGAATTATCATTAGTATAGCTAATAATAATAATAATAATAATAATAACTATGCTGCCCAGAGAGAGAGAGAGATAGAGAGAGAGAGAGAATACACGCACACGCAGATATTTTTATAAACATGCTTTTTTGGATTCAGGGGTCAAAAAACATGTATTTCCGATGAGATCTTGGTATCGAATTCTTAAATGGAATAAATACCTTCTCTATCTACCTTGTACATTATGCATTGTACATACGTGCTACAGAAAGTGGAAATGTATTTTTTTGAACTCAGGAGGTCTCAAACATGTAGGTATCTTCGGTGAAATCTCGGTATCGAATTTTTGGGTGAAATACAATACCTTCTCTAGCTACCATTAACATTGTACCTAGGCTCTAGAGAAAGTAAAAATGACATCTTCGTTCCTAACACGTGCACATATTGAACCGGCCGCGTCTTGATTTTATTCTTGTCAAGAATTCTCACGTGCTAAGCGCCTGTGAAATTTAATAAGCTGAAGAACATCACTTGCGTAAAAAAAATGTTGCTCGAAATATGAAAACTGATCTGAAGGCGTGGAAAGTATAATAAATTCACTTCCTGTGCCTTGCCTCAGAAAGAAAAGACGCTTTATCAGGCATTTTAGTCATGATCTGTTCTGTGATGGCTACACGAGGAAAAAGGATGAGAATCTACATCCACTTCGTTTTGTTTCTGCCAAACATTGCCACACGTAACACAGCATTAATATAAGCGCTAGTGTTCACATAAACATCGAAGTGGACAGCATAGTTCCCAGAGGAAACAAAACCATAAGTTAACGATATTTATCTTATCCGAAAGTTATTCAGATGCAGTAATGCGATATTGTATCTCATACGAGTCACGTTTCCGTGTTAATGTTGCACAATCGGAATCTTAACATGTGTAAAATCAACCTTTTATTTGTTTCATGTCAAATTGCTATAAATAAATTGGATGTAATGGTTCTTCGTGTTGCACTGGAGGACGTATTTGTAGAAAAATATCAGTTTCACATGACGTTCCCTACCCGCTTCCTATTTACAGTTACACACAAAAGCAACAATAATAAATATCAGTAATAATAATAATAATAATAATAATAGTAATAATAAATCTCATGTGTTCTATTCACATGACTTTCTCTACATCTCTGCAACAAATTATTATTAAAATGCTTAGGCTTCTATTTCCTTCATGCTAACTGAGAAAAAATCTGATGTGTACCATTCACATGGCTTTCTCCATATCCCTACAACAAATTATTCTTAAAAAGCTTATACTTCTATTTTCTTTATGCTAATCAGAAAAAACTTAGCAGAAATAGTCTAATTACTCGCTTCATTGTAAGTAGAAGCGAAATAAAGGACAACGTAGGTTAAAGTGATAGTCAGAAGCTGGTTGCTATGTCAATGAAGTTCCTTTGTTTATATGGACAGGAGTTGACAAATTCCTGTATGAGAAAAGTATACGTTTTTCATAGCAGAAACCAAAAATAAGGAATGTCTCAAAAACGACAAACTCCACGAAAAAAAACGTATATAACATAATTTGTGTGTTTTAATGTGCTCTACATTTTTTGTATAGTAAGTTTTTGTCAATCTCTTACAGTTTAGCAGTTATTCAAAATTTAGTAAAATTTATCCAGAATAAACTACTGTTCAGAAGCTATTCCCAGAAAATTCAAGATACACATTTTATTTGTCTCGTAAATATCTTTAATATACGAAATTTTAATCAAAATCGTTAGAGCCATTTTTGAGAAAATCAAAATTTTCCATGTAAAGGGTAGTTGGGGGTGGGGGGATTTTTCTCAAAATCTTCGTGTCGCATCCCTGGAAGATACTAAACTTAAGTACCAAGTTTGGTATTTTACCGACTTTTCGTTTTTGAGTTATCGTGTTCACAGGCACACGGACACACACACACACACGGACCTTTTTGTGAAAATGCTTTTTTTGGATATTGGGGACCCTAAAACATATATTTCCGGTGAAATCTCGGTATCGAATTTTTGGTGGAGTGCAATACTTTCTCTATACACTATGTACATAGTGCGTATGGAGAAAGTAAAAATGAGCAGAAATAGTCTTATTTCTTGCTTTATTGTAAGTATCAGCGAAATAAGGGAGTACCATAGGTTAAAGTGATAGTCAAAAGCTGGCTACTATGTGACTGAAGTCCCTTTGTTTGTATGGACAGGAGTTGACAAATTCTCGCATGAAAAAGGTATGCTTTTTAAAGCTGAAACCAACAACAAGGAATATCTCAAAAAAGATCAACTCCACGAAAAAATGTAATTGTGTGTTTTAATGTGCTCTACATTTTTGTATGGTTAGTTTTTGTCTATCTCTTACGGTTTAGCAGTTATGTAACATTCCGTAAAGTTCATAAAAAATAAACAGCTCTTCAGAGGCTATTCCAAGAAAATTGAAGATATACGTTTTATTTGTCATTAAAATATCTTAAATATCAGAGATTTTAATCAAAATCGTTAAGTCATTTTTAGAAAATCAAAATTTTCGAAATTTTTCCATGTAAAGGGTAGTTGGGGGTGGGGCAATTTCTTGAAAATCTTCGTGTCGCATCCTTGGAAGGTACACCGAACTGAAGTACCAAGTTTGGTGTCTAATGGTCTTTTCGTTTTTGAGCTATGCTGCCTATAGACACACACATACGGACATTTTTCTAAAAAGTTTTTTTTTTATTCAGGGAGTCTCAAAACGTGTATTTCCGGTGAAATTTCGGTATCGAATTTTTGGGTGCATTACAATACCTTCTCTATACACTATGTACATAGAACGTATAGAGAAGGTATTAACATTAATCTTTCTATAGCATCATCCATAAGTTAACACAGTAAAGCCCCGGTATTTGGAGCTAATTGGGGCCGAGGTTACCTCAAATTACAACAACAAATCGGGTATACGGAAATATCACGTGTTCCACTCACATAATTTTCTCTAGCTGTTCCATATACAAACTATAATTACGATATATTATTCTTTTACCCATATTATGTTAATCAAGATAAGCATTGCTCTTATTACATGCTTATTTGTAAGTAGGACGGAAATAAGGGAATACAGGCAAAAGCGATAGTCAAACGTTTTAAAGGCTGGTCGCTATGTGAAACAATTGAGGTTTGGTTCGCTTTGTAAGGTCCAGTTTGAGAAAAGATAGTTTAAAATTGAAACCCATGACAAGGAATATCTGGAAAACGGCCAACTCTACAAGAAAAACTATGAAATATAAATTATGTGTTTTTACGAGATATACATGTTTTGTGCGGTGAGTTTTTGTCTATCTCTTACGGTTTACCAGCTATGCAAAATTCTGTAAAATGCATCCACAATAAAGATGTCTTCAGAGTCTATTCCCAGAAAATTTAAAATATACATTTTATTTCTAATGTAAACATCTTTAATATACTGTATCTTAATCAAAATCGTTAGAGTCATTTTGGAGAAAAACAAAATCTTCAAAAAATGTTCCAAGTAAAGGATATTTTGTGGTGGTGGGGATTTTCATGAAAATCTGGTGACATATCCTTCGAAGATATTAAACATAAATACCAAGTTTGGTATTTAACGATATTTTCGTGGACCTCCTTCAAAAAATCTTGTGTGTTTCAATCACATGACTTTCTCTACATCTCCGCAACAAATTATTGTTAAAAAGTTTATGCTTCTATTTATTTCATGCTTATCGAGAAAAAATAGCAGAAATAGTCTTATTACTTGCTTCGTTGTAAGTAGAAGCGTAAAAAGGGAGTACCATAGGTTAAAGTGATAGCCAAAAGCTGGTTGGTATGTCACTGAAGTTCCTTTGTTTGTATGGACAAGAATTGACAAATTCTTGTATGAGAAAAGTATAAGTTTTTTAAAGGTGAAATCAAAAAGAAGGAATATCTAAAAACGATGAACTCCACGAAAAAAAAATTATATAACGTAAATTGTGTATTTTAATGTGTTCTACATTTTTTGTGCAGTAAGTTTTTGTCTATCTCTTACGGTTTATTAGTTATGCAAAATTCCGTAAAACTCATCCAGAATAAAGTAATCTTCAGAGGCTATTCCCAGAAAAGTCAAGATATACATATTATTTGTCAGGTAAATATATATAATATACGATATTTTAATCAAAATTGTTAGAGCCATTTTTGAGAAAATCAAAATTTTCAAAAAAAATCCATGTAAAGGTAGTTGGGGGTGGGGGATTTTCTTGAAAATCTTCGTGTCGCGTCCTTGGAAGATCCCGGACTTAAATACTAAGTTTGGTATTTAATGGTCTCTTCGTTTTTGAGCTATGCTGTCCACAGACAGACAGACCGACACACACACGGACATTTTTCTAGAAATGCTTTTTTTTGGGTTCAGGGGGACCCAAAACGTGTATTTCCGGTGAAATCTTTTTTGGAAAAAGTTCTGTGTGTGTCTGTGGACAGCATAGCTCAAACACGAAAAGACAGTTAAATGCAAAACTTGGTATTTATTTTAAGTTTGGCGACATGAAGATTTTCAAGAAAATCCACTCACCCCAAAATACCCTTTACATGGAAAAATTCTGATTTTTTCAAAAAATGGTTCTAACGATTTTGATTAAAATTTCTTATATTTAAGATATTTACATGCCAAATAAAATGTAAATCTTGAATTTTCTGGGAATAGGCTCTAAAGACCTCTTTATTCGGTTGAATTTTATTGAATTTTGCATAACTGGTAAACCTTAAGAGATAGACAAAAACTTACCACAAAAAACGTAGATCACGATAAAACATACAAGTTATGTCGTATAAGTTTTTTCATGGAGTTGGCCGTTTTCGTGATATTCCTGTTATTCATTTCATTTTAAAATACTTAGTTTTCTCATACAGGAATTTGTCAACGCTTGGCCAAGCAAAGAAACAGGTTTTAATCCCATAGCAACCACATTTGACTGTCGGTTTAGCCTAGTGTATTTCCTTATTTCCCTTCTAGTTATAAAAGAACTAAGTAATCAGAGCGTTTCTGCTAATGTTTTAACATGAAATAGAAGAATACGCTTATTAATAATAATTTGTTACAGAGATATAGAGAAAGTCATATGAATGGAGTGCATCAGATTTTTAAATAAACTTTTTACATAGGGGAATTGCCAACTCCTGGTCGTGAAAAGAAATGAATTTCAATCACGTTTAAAATATTTGATTATCGTTTTAGCCTAGCGTATCCTCTATTTCACTTCTATTTACAGGGAAGCAAGTAATAAGACTATTTTTGGTAATGGTTATCTCAATTAGCATGAAGTAGAAGAATATACTTTTTGAGAATAACTTGTAACACAAATGTATAGAAAGTCATGTGAATGGAACACATCAGCTTGTTAATGTTCGAACTCCAAAAGGGTTAGTTTCCTCTAATACAGGATTTTAGTCATAAATTCTTATTAACATAATCAAAGGAATAAAGGCAAACAAGGCGAGAAGCTAGACTGTTGTTTGTTTATAAATTATGCGGTTATGTTGAGCAAGTTAGGATATTTCAAACATAAAATTCTTATCTCCGAAGACGTTATCTGAAAGAAGCAGGAAAGCTCTGGAATGTTTGTGTCGTAAAATGTAAATTAAACATATTTTATGCTCTGAAACGTATGTTTAAAACACTGTGTTAAATATTAACAAACAATGTGGGGCGGTTTTTAACGGACTATAAAATATTTTAATGATCGATGCTTTCACCACAGCGTTAATCGTAGTTGAACTACACATTTTACAAGGCATTTTGCTGCTTTACGGTCTCTTTCATGTTGGCCGTTCATTTTGCCGTTTTCATTATCTAGATCCTTACATATACATAGTTATACTCAATTACTGACGGAGCATAAACGCCGTCTCATACAATTTAGCGCTAAATACTGCTTGAAGATGAAGGAAAGTTTTCCTTAGTATTACCACGAGTGATGATTAGCTTATCGATACTTTAATCGAAGTTAAGTTTGTTATCGCGATAATTATGTCGAGACCGAGAATCGATTGTTCAGAAATCTTTTGAATATAACATATTCTGAGCTTGGTGACACGATTCTTCATGCAGATCTAAGATGGCTGGAACGATTCTTCATTCTTCTGGATCAGATAAGGGAATCTCTGAAATCATTGCTCGGGCAATATTGTCAAGAACTTGGAGAGCTTCCATGGCTACTAGAATTGGGTTTCTTGGCATACATAACCTTAAAATTAAATGAGCTAAATTGCAGGGGAAATATCGCAACATTTCAGCCATGTTAAGTACTGCAAATGCTTTTCGAAGGAAACTAAACTTATGGATTGTAAATTTAAAAAGGAATTCTTTATCACACTTTCCAACTTTGAAATCATTTATAGAAATCGTAAATATCGGCGAATGTGATATTTCAACTTTTGCCAGCATCTTGGAATTCTAGCCACAGAATTTAGTAACAGGTTTAGTCAGTTTTCAGCACTTGGTCCAGTTGATATTACTGGACTTGAAGGTAAGGAATGTGAGATCTTTCGAAACTGTAATATTGAAGGATTAGACACGGAACTTTTAATATTCAAGAAGATATATCTTTGAAATCATGTACATCAAGTTCAAGAAATTTTTGGACTCTGGTGGCCCGGAATAACTAGACCATCATGGTCTAGTTGAAAACTTAATACTTTCTCTACACGTATTATCCACATAGTGTATAGAGAAGGTATTGTATTGCACCCAAAAATTCGATACCGAGATTTCAACGGAAATACCTGATTTGAGAACCCCTCAATCCAAAAAAGTCCCTGTCTGTCTGTCTGTCAGTGTGTGGTGTGTGTATGTGTGTGTGTGTGTGTGTGTGTGTGTGTGTGTGGGCAGCTTAGCTCAAAAACGAAAAGTCCGTTAAATACCAAATTCGATATTTAAGTGCAGTATCTTCTAAGGATGAGACACGAACATTTTCAAGAAAATCCCCCCACTCCCAACTACCCTTTACATGGAACAAATTTAGAACATTTTGATTTTCTAAAAAGCAGCGCTAACGATTTTGACTAAAACATCGTATATTAAATATATTGATATGACAAATAAAATGTGTGTCTTGAATTTTCTGAAAATAGCTCTGTAGATATTTTTATTCTGGATCAATTTCGCGGAATTTAGTCTAACTGGTAAACCGTAAAATTCACCCAGAATAATGTAGTCTTCAAAGGCTATTCCCAGAAAATTCAAGATATACATTTTATTTGCCAGGTAAAATGTTTAACAATATTTTAATCAAAATCATTAGAGCCATTTTTGAGAAAATAAAAATTTTTGAAAAAAGTTCAATCTAAAAGGCAACTGGGGGTGGAGTGAATTTCTTGAAAATCTTCGTGTCGAATCCTTGGAAGATGCCAAACTTAAATACCAAGTTTGATATTCAACGATCTTTTTGTTTTTGAGTTATGTTGTCCATAGACACGCAGACAGATACACGCGGACCTTTTGCCAAAAATGCTTTTTTTTGGATTCAGGGGGACCCAAAACATGTATTTCCGGCGAGATCTCGGTATCGAATTTTTGAGTGCATTACAATACCTTCTCTATACACTATGTACATGTACGTGTAGAGAAAGTAAAAAACTGATGTTTTCCATTCACATAACTTTCTCTACATCTCTGTAACAAATTATTGTTGCGTATTATTCTAACTACTTACTGCTAATCGAGATAAAGATTAGCAGAAAAGGTTTTATTATTTGCATGCTTGGTAATTAGAAGGGACATACGGGAATACACTACGCTAAAGCGGTAGTCAAATCTTGTAAAAGCTGGTTGCTATGCGATTGAAATTCCAAGAGTTGACAAATTTCCGCATGAGACAAGTATGTATTTTACAGCTGACACCAATAAAAAGGAATATCTCAGAAACGGTCAGCTCTATAAGAAATAATGTGCTTATGTGTTTTTACGAGATCTATATTTTTGTGTAGTAAGTTTTTGTATATCTTTTACGGTTTACCAGTTATGCAAAATGCATTTAGTAAAAAGAGGCCTTCAGAGACTATTGTCAGAAAATTCAGGATATATAATTCATTTGCCATGTATGCATCTTTAAAATGCGGTATTTGAATCAAAAGCGTTTGAGCCATTTTTTGAGAAAACTAAAATGTTCAACATTTTTTCCCACTTAAGGGGTAGTTTAAGTGGGGGGATTTCCCTAAAAACCTTCATAGCGCATCCTTGGAAGATGTTAAATTTAAATACTAAGTTTGGTATTTTACCCTATTTCGTTTTTGAGTTATCATATTCATAGACACACGGGCACACACACAAACCTTTTTCTAACAATCTGATCTATTTCATTCACATGACTTTCTCTTGCTGTTCCACAAACAATTGTCCTTAGAAAAGTTTATTCTTTTATTTACGTTATACTAATTAAGATAAACATTGCCAGAATTGGTCCTGTTACTGGCTTCTTTGTAAATAGAAGGGAAATAAGGGAAGACACTGCGCTAAAGCAATAGTTGGGTCTTTCAAAACCCGGTCGTTTACTGAAACAGTTGACATTCGGTTCTCTTTTGTATTCCTGGGAATAAAACGAAAGATTAAAAGCTGACTTTCTGCTTGAGACAAGTTTAAGTAGTTTAAAATTAAAACCAATAACAAGGAATAACTCGGAAACGGCTAACTCAACAAAAAAGTGTTTATGACAAGTTGTATGTTCTAATGAGGTATAAAATTTATGTGCAGTAAGTTTTTGTCGATCTCTCACGGCTTACGAGATATACAAAAGTATTCAAGAATGAAGAGGTCTTCAAACACTATTCCCAAAAATTAAAAATACATATTTTATTTGTAATGAACGTATCTTAAACATGTAGCATTTTAAGCATAATCTTTGGAACCTATTTTGAGAAAATTAAAGTTTTCAAAAAATATTCAATGTAAAAGGTATTTGGAAGAGGGGGATTTTCTTGAAATTCTCGTGTCGCATTCTTGGGAGATACAAAACTTAAATCTCCCCCCACACATATGCGCGGATATACATTTTTATAATATATATATGGTCGTCTCCTTAGAGCGGTGGTAGCGTTGCTACTTACCAAGCGGGAGACCTGGGTTCGATCCCCAGTACCGGCGTGGGGATTTTTCCCCCGCTGGGAGACCTGGCCCGGGGTGCACTCAGCTTCGTAAGGTCCCTGGGGGGGCCAATTGAGGAGCTACTTGATGGAGAAGTAGCGGCTCCAGGTCATGAGGACCGCATTAACCGGCCGGGGGGATTCGAGGCGCTGACCACGTCTCACCCTCCAATACTGCACCCCATCCATGACGTCTGTAGTGGATCGAGATGGGGGACGCAGCGGCCGGGCGGTAGGCCAAGGTTCCCCGTGAGCTGTCGTGCCATGGAGTTAAATATATATATATATATATATTCAGGGGATCACAAAAATACATTTATGGTGAAATATCGGTATTGAAAGTATGGGTGGAATACAATGTCTTCTCTATCTACTATGCAGTGGTACATACGGGATAGAGAAAGTAAAGAAGAAAATAATACAATGAGACGTCAAATACTATAATTGCTGACTTCTAGTGGATTTATTGCTAAGGTTTCTTTCTGTCGTAGATCCCAGAGGAACATTGTGCACTGTGTTTCGTTTAATAATTCAGCTAGTTCGCAGTAAATTAGATAACCTATTCACCATTATGGCTGAGGACCTCAAAGAAATAAATCTTCTTTGGTTGTCAACACTACGAAAAAACAAGCAGATATACACTCTCCTCTTCCACCCGGCCCTCGTTTCCCCATAAAACTAGTGCCCAAGAAAATGTATGCCCATAATATCCTTTTCTGACTGCTGTTGAGGCAGTAATAATGAATGGAAGAAAATGTAAATAAACTTGTATATGTAATATAAAAATGAGGTATTATTAGAGGATGTTAGCATAAGCATAGTTGTAAGAGGGACAAGATAGCTGAAACTGTACATAGGTCTTGAAAGAGAAACCTTTCGGAAGGTCTTTATGGACAATTGCCAGGGAGCTGGAGTGAAATGTATAAAATGTCCTTGAGCTAAAAGACAACGTAAGCTTGAGGGGGTGGTGAAAGTTACTGGAAAGTTTGAGACCGTTAATTAGCCTCGTAATAAGAATAACAATCATTTTTATTAATTATCTAAATGTATGTAAAGAAAGTTACTATTTAATAAGTTGTATGCATAGGAACCAAGAAGCCAGTTGTTTACTTAAAAGTTACACAGAATCATGATGCCAGACTGGATAGAGGGGCGAGAAGTTGCTTCTTTTGTGAAAGTCACGTTCGAGTTTAGTATAAGTGGAAACCACAGTTTAAAGCACACAAGGGGACTTCTTTATATTCGTGGTAGCACGTGATTATTATGGCGCATTCTGGGAGATTTGCTATGGTTTTTGGGTAACGATGGTGTCATTTTGGCGGACCTTCCAACCAATCAGAAAATCACTCCACCCCCAGCTGCCTTTTAAATTGAACTTTTTTCGAAAATTTTGATTTTCTCAAAAATGGCTCTAATGATTTTGATTAAAATATCGTTAAACATATTTACCTGGCAAATAAAATGTATATATTGAAAATATCTGGGAATAGTCTCTCAAGACTACATTATTCTGGGTGAATTTTACGGTTTACCAGTTAGACTAAATTCCGCGAAATTGATCCACAATAAAGATATCTACAGAGCTATTTTCAGAAAATTCAAGATACAAATTTGATTTGTCATATCAATATATTTAATATATATATTAAATATGTTGATATGACAAATCAAATATATATATATATATATATATATATATATATATATATATATATATATATTTGTCGCATGTTAAGAATTCGCCCGTGTGTGAGGCAAGGTCGTTTGTTAAGAATTTCGCGAAGTAAGTTTATTATAATAAGAAACTGTATGTGAAGTAAAGTAACGTCGCTTAACTATTTCACAGTCGGCTCGTGATTAGGTGAAAGTGATTTGTGCCATGTACTCAACTTAAACAGTGTAATTGAAAGTACTTGTGAGTAAGTGTTAAAGAACATCAGTCAGCAGTATAAAAGTGTATAACCAGGTGCTTGTCTTCAAAACTCCTTTAGAATAAACAGCAGTAAAGGTTTACAAGTGTTTTCTTAACAATTACAAGATCACTCCTACAACTCCTCCCACTAGCCAAATCCACGCTGGAACAGTCAATGTTCATGCAAGACTGAGCAACGCCGTGGCAACTCATACCAGAAGATCTTCAGTGCCAGGTACGTGAGTGTAGTGGAGTTGATTGGAAGTGACACATAGTTACGCTGCACATAAGCACATAAGCGCGGATAAGCACCCAAAGGGAGGCGTAAAATCAATAAACTAAAATACTCCGCATATGGCACATGTGCACCGCTAACAGGCATCGAAATCTCCGCTGCAAGTTATTGAGAGTTAGTCCCCTAAGTGAAATAGGATAGTTTCTAATGGCCCATGAAAAGAGACGCTACTGGGAGCAGGAAAACAAGCCAACTGCAGCACAGTTTTAATGCTTAAGTGTGTGTGTGTGTGTGTGTGTGTGTGTGTGTGTGTGTGTATTCTACAGAAACGCAAGTTCTCACAGAGTTCGTCCTTATTTACTGTACAGTTCAGTTCGTCTTTATGTACCAGTACAGTCAGCTGTGCTCCATAGTACTTCGGTCCTACATATTATTTACGTAAGAAACGCGATACGCGGCATCGGAGTTTCACTTGTAAGTGAACGCGTATACTGATGTTTCAGCTAAGATATGCGAGATTATAAAGTGTGTGTAAATTGCGAATATTGTTGATAACAGTTTAAATAAAACACTTAAACTAAAAGTCACAAATGTGTAATCTCTTAGATAGTTCCGTTTACCGCTCACGCGCTGTAAAGATATACTTGCTCGGCCGAGGAACCCAACTATCACGAATAAACATCATTAATAATATAAAAATAATAAAAATAATAACAATAAAAATCTTATGTGTGCCATTCACATGACTCTCTCTACATTTCTGTAACAAATTATTGTTAAGAAGCTTATTTTTACTTTCTCTAGCCCCATATGTACAATGTACATAGGAATAGAGAAGTATTGTATTCCACCCAAAAATTCATTACCGAGATTTCACCGGAAATATATGTTTTAGGGTCCCCTGTATCCAAAAAAAGTATTTCCAGAAAAAGGTCCGTGTGTAGGTGTGTGTGTGTGTGTGTCTGTGAACACGATAACTCAAAAACGAAAAGTAGCTAAAATACCAAACTTGGTATTTAAGTTTAGTATCTCCCAGGGATGCGACACGAAGATTTTGAGAAAAATCCCCCTCCCCAAACTACCCCTTACATAGAACTTTTTTCGAAATTTTGATTTTCTAAAAAATGGCTCTAACGATTTTGATTAAAATATCGTATATTAAAGATATATACCTGAAAATAAAATGTATATTTTGAATTTTCTGGGAATAGCCTCTGAAGACTACTTTATTCTGGATGAATTTTACGGAATTTTGCATAACTGCTAAACCGTAAGAGATGTACAATAACTTACCACACAACAAATGCAGAGCACTTTAAAACACACAATTTATGTTATATACATTTTTTCGTGGAGGAGATTGTTTTTGAGATATTCCTTGTTTTTGGTTTCAGCTATAAAAAACATATATTTCTCATACAGGACTTTGTGAACTCGTGTCCATACAAACAAAGGAACTTCAGTCTCATAGCAACCAGCCTTTGACTACTTTAACTTATGGTACTTGCTTATTTCGGTTCTACTTACAAGGAAGCAAGTAATAAGTCTATTTCTGCTAATTTTTTCTCGATTAGCATGAAGTAAATAAGAGCATAAGCTTTTTAAAAATAATTTGTTGCAGAGATACAGAGAAATTCATGTGAATGTAACACATAAGACTTTTTTTTCTATCTACTTCATGCTAATCCAGATAAACATTAGCAGAAATGCTTTCCTGAAAGTAGAAGGAAAATAAGAGAATACACTAGGCTAAAACGATAGTGAAATCTTTTAAAATGTGATTGCCATGTGGTTGAAGTCCATTTCTTTGCATTGCCAGAACTTAACAAATTCCCTTATGAGAAAAGTTTAAGTATTTTAAAATTGAAATCAATAACCAGGAATATCTCAAAAACGGTCAAATCTAGGAAAGAGATGCATATAACGTAACATGTGTGTTTTAAAGTGCTCTATATTTTTTGTGTGGTAGGTTTTTGCCAATCTCTTACGCTTTAACAGTGATGCAAATTTCGCCAAATTCCTCCAGAATAAAGATGTGTTTAGAAGCTATTTCCAGAAAACTCAAAATATACATTTTATTTGTCATATAAATATCTTTAATATACGAAATTTTAATAAAAATCGCTAGAGCAGTTTTTGAGAAAGTCAAACTTTTCAAACATTTTACCATGTGGATGGTAGTTAGGGGTGAGGAGATTTTCTTGAAAATCTTCGTGTCACATCCTTGAAAGATACTGAATTTAAATACCAAGTTTGGTATTTAACGGACTTGTTTTTTAGCCATGCTGCCCCCTCCCCCATATCATAGATAGACACACATACGGACTTAATTCTTAACAGCCTTTTTACTTTCTCTATACTTGCTATGTACATAGTGTATAGAGAAGGTATTGTATTGCACGCAAAAAATCGATACTGAGATTTCACCGGAAACACATGTTTTGAGACCATCTGAATCCAAAAAAAGCATTTTAAGAAAAATGTCCGTGTGTGTGTGTTTGTGTGTGCGTCTGTGTGTGTGTGTGTGTCTGTGGGCAGCATAGCTCAAAAACGAAAAGACCGTTAAATACCAAACTTGGTATTTAAGTTTGGTATCTTGCAAGGATGCGACACGAAGATTTTCAAGAAAATCCCTCCACCCCCAACTACCCTTTACATGGCTAAATTTCGAAAATTTTTATTTTCTCAAAAATGGCTCTAACGGTTTTGATTAAAATATCGTACATTAAAGATATTTACCTGACAAATAATATGTATATCTTGAATTTTCTGCGAATAGCCTCTGAAGACTACTTTATTCTGGATGAATTTTACGGAATTTTGCATAACTTTTAAACCGTAAGAGATGGACAAAAACTTACCACACAGAAAATGTAGAGCACTTTAGAACACACAATTTATGTTTTATACATGTTTTTCGTGGAGTTAATCGTTTTTGAGATATTCCTTGTTATTGGTTTCTACTTTGAAAATCTTAGTTTTCTCATACAGGAATGTGTCAACTCCTGTCCATACAAACAAAGGAACTTCAGTCACATAGTAACTAGCTTTTGACTATCACTAAAACCTATATTACTTCTACTTACAAGGAAGTAAGTCACACATCAATTTTTTTTTTTTTTTTGATTCAGGGGACCCAAAACGTGTTTTGTCGGTGAAATCTCGGTATCGAATTTTTATGTGCAATACAATACTTTCTCTAAACACTATGTATATAGTACGTGTAGAGAAAGTAATAATCAGAGATAACGAGGAGTAGGTGTGACCGTCGCACTGAGCTATCATAGAGCAACCGAAAGATGCTTTTACGAAATTGGGCGATACACATTTTATAAGGCTAAAAAGAATCCTATAATTTTCTAATCGCAGAACCAATTGGGCTACGGCCCTCTAGGTACTCTAAACCCACTATGGACTAACGATACATACAGTGCTGAGGCAGCGACATATTCTGAATCTTTCGTTTTATATTTAGGATGCTGGTCATCTCCTTAACCAGCATTTGGTCACCCAAGCAACACAACCTCCCTTCCCTTCAGCCCATTTCTATGCCTCCCCTTAATGGCCGACTATTTCTTTTCTCCCTTTTCCACCATTCTTCCTTCACTTTCCTCTTACAATTAAGTATACGCAAGATAATCAGAAACCTCACGATGAAATACTCCCTTTTCTAAAATCAAACTCTTTTACACAGAAGAATAGTCTGTGTTAAAACACTGGCCTAAGGTAATGCTTTGCCAAAGGAAGGTTATCACTTTTGTTTTGATTTTTACTTTGACAGATAATAATAATAATAATAATAATAATAATAGTGTCCTTAATTGCAAGGTTGCCTCATGGACAAAGCTTAACAAATACAAAAATCAACAAGAACACGTAGAAGATTGAATAGAGTAATAAGAAAAAGAACTAAATAATATAATGAAACAATATTAAAACTTTATAATGTTGTAGGTTAAAATACTTGATACAATTAAATCTTTTGAGATGTGAATGCAGGAACATGACAAACATCATTGATAATAGATACTATAAATGCGTTTACTTAAGAGAGCTATTGAATGCTTCAAAACAGATGTACCGAGTGATTAAATGTCCGTGCCTATGGCTTATCAAGGTAATTGAAAAGATTTCATTATTTCGGGCCGCGCAGCTCACGCCTTCAACTGTTTCCCGTTTCATCCAAGAGTGGTGCGAGCGTTGGCGATTGTCCATAAATCCGGAGAAAAGCCACGCTATTCTCTTCACCAAGCGCCGCTTTCCCGCAAACTTCCCCACATTCACGTACCTCAGACGAAGGATACAATGGACCAACACCATCACCTACTTGGGGGTGAAGCTTGACAGGGGCGTCACTTTTAGGGAGCATATCCGGGGGCTGTGGTGCCGGGGCAATGGGGCTGCGGCCTCACTGTACCCGATGCTGAGGTCCTCGATGACGGTTCCCCTTAAGTTGCGCCTTTTGAGGGCTCTCATTATCCCCTTATTAATCTACGCCTGTGAGATCTGGGGCATGGCGGCAGACTCCAGTCTGCTGTTGCTTCAGCGGGTACAGAATAGGTGTCTCCGGGCTATCTATTCTGTGCCTCGAGGCTTTCCAACGAGACTCCTGCACGAAGCCTCTGGTCTACCATACCATTTTGTTGCGTCGGGCAACAAAATTCAACGAAGGGTTACCATTCCATCGGAGCGCCCTCGTTAGGTCTCTTGGGGATTACGATCCCACAAACCGCCGCTTCAGGCGATACCGGCTTCCCCGTATGGCTTGCGGGCATCCCCGGTAACGAAGGAGCACCACCAACAGCTGCTACGGCTAAGCTCCTTATTATCCTTCAAGAGTTGCTTGGATTCAAAATTTAATCTCAAGAAACATTTTGATAAAAACACACCAGCGGTGCACAAGGGCCGTTGCACCATCAAGGCAACCGTCGAGGAGCAATATTCGCCTCCTCCTGTCACTCCACAACCCCAATACACACCCGCCATCCTACAAAACCCACAATCCCGTCAGAACGTGGTTAAGTTCTCTCTGAGAACAGGGACACGTTTAACACACCTCGGGCTGCCCTCAGCCTGCCAATCACACTGGACTGGACTGGACGGTGGTGACAGTAGGAAAGGTGGGAATGGAGGGAGAGTTGGCCATCACCGCTATATCATTGTTACAATATGCGCGCGTGGCTGAATGTAGGATGAGAGTTTGTACTTGCTTTCGCAAGTAAGTGGCAACATTATAAACTATTTCCCTATCCTGTCCTCTAAGGTACTTATTAGAGAAGAACTCCGGCGTTACTGATAATAGTTCTCGGTTTATATGTACTCTTAGAATAAACGTACACAGTGGTTTTTGTGATCGCTCACTACCGTTAGTAATGCTCTCTCTCCCACCACTGAAAAAAAAAAAACTCGCAATGCGCATGAGTGTCTTATGTCACATGGACATGCGGAGAAAGGCAAATTACATTATCGACAATAATTGCACCCAGGACTTTCGGCGCAGCTTTTTCATTATCCTAACAGGGTATAGCATCTTGCAGGTGTCGGCAAAGAATTTGGGAATTATTCCAGGGGCAACAATTAATAGCCCGATAACCGTAATATGGTCAAGTGTAAATTTTTACTTTCACTAGCACGTAGGTATGTGCAATGTACATAGTAGATTGAGAGGTATTGTATCCTACCCAAAATTTTGAAAACGGTAATACATGTTTTGAGATCTCCTGAATCCAAAAAAAAAAAAAAATAGTTTAGAAAAAGGACAGTGTGTATGTGTAAGTGCATGTGTGAGTGAGTGAGTGAGTGAGTGTGTGTGTGTGTGTGTATGTGTGTGTGTGTTCGCGCGCGTGGACAGCACAACACAAAAATAAAAAGTAGGTAAAATACAAAAGTTGGTATTTAAGTTCAGTATCTTCTAAGGATGCGCGACGCAAACCTTTTCAGAAAAATCCCCATACACCAAACTAACCTTAACATGGAACGTTTTTTCGAAAGGTTCCGTCTTTTAAAATGGCTCAAACAATTTTGATTGAAATTCCATATATTAAAGATATTTACGTGGCAAACTGTATATCCTGACTTTCTTGGGAGCAGCTCCTTAAGTCCTCTTCCTTCTGAATAACTTGCGTAACTGGTAAACCGTAAGAAATAGACATTTACTGCACAAAAAATATAGATATCATTAAAGCACACAATTTATGTTAAATATATTTTTTGGAGCTATTTCAGAGATATTCCCTGTTACCGGTTTCAATTTTAATAGTAAACTTTCCTCAAACGGGAAGTCCTCATCCGTTTCAATTCTCTTTTGTTTTACTTCCGGCCATGGAAAGAAAATTGGATTTCAATGGTAATCTCATAGCGACAGATTTTAAAAGCTTTGACTATCGCTTTAGCCTGGTTCATTCTACTAATGTTTATTTTGATTAGCATCATGCATATAATAATAATACTTTATAAGTATAGTGTGTTTGAACAGATAGAGAAAATCATATCGGATTTTTCTGAATAATATGGAAGGGTTAGCTCGTATATTTTCTTTTTCTCGTCGTCGACCTCCTTGGTTTGTGTAGGACTAATTTCGAATCGTATTGTGGGTCTAATATGTAACCAGTATGAGATCCAGGTTTAAAGACAATTATATCAATACCTCGTGTACTTACTTGTATTAGATTCACAAAACTTTCTCTGCTCTATCGTTAATTAGTGTCTGTACTAATTATTATTATGAAAATTTAGTTTTGCATCTAGTTTATGTTATCTTACATAAGTTAGTATTCCTGTATTTCCTAAGTGGAGCAAAGAGCATCGTTACGAGGTTTCCTTGACGGGATTTGAATTTCTAGTTCGTGAGTTCGCCGCTATGCGCCATGGTAACGAGGGATCTGCTCATCGACCACAGATGGCACTGTAGGACGAAATCACTAGTTGCGGACGCGAAATGGAGGAAAGTTTTGCACAGAGACCTTCTTCTTTCTAGATATGGGGTTCTTTTACTACAAATAAATATTACACCGGATCACCCTCTTAATCTCCCTTCTAAAGAAATATTTTGTGTCCGAAAAAATCCATCATCTTCCTCTAGGTTTGAATCCGCAATCTTGGGTTTTAGAGGCTAGCACGGTAAGCACTAAACTACGGAGGATGACTAACTTAGATAAACGTTGTAGAAATAGATAATTATATATTTCGTTATAGATAAAATGGGAACAGCGATACTGTGTACATAGTGCGTGCAGAGAAAGTAATAATTAACTACTTCATAATTGTTTATAACTAACTATTATATCTATACAAAGCCATAAACTGGTAGGTCTAGTAGTCTGTGTCGACATTGTTTGTTCATACAATTTTTATTAATTATTTATAAACTTATTGTAATTAGATTCATAATTGACTGTGTCGCCCTCCGTGGTGTAATGGTTACGATGCTAACCTCATATATCCAAGGTCGGGGGTTAACACCCGGCGAGGGACGATGAATTTTTTCGGGTGTAAAAATCCTTAGCATGGCTTCCTTCGGAAAGGAAGTATAACCGTTGATCGTGATCGTAGATTTACGACACGTTAAAGAACCTAAAGCTTGATAGAGAGGCCTCTGAGCAAAATTAAGTGGTCTTTCACGCCCAATTTAGAATGGGACGCTGAGAACCACAGTAGTTAAAGAACGTCCGTAAATAAAATGCCTTTTCATTTAGTTGACTGTTTTGTTCAAATATTTATTTACTGTTCCTTGCATTGTTATTACTTTCTCTATACGCACTGTTTGCATAGTGTATAGAGAAGGTATTGCACTCCACCCAAAAATTCGATACGAGATTTCACCGGAAATATATGTTTTAGGGTTCCCTTTATCTAAAAAAAGCATTTTCGGAAAAAGGTCCGTGTGTGTGGTTTAGTATCTTCCAGGGATGCAACATGAACATTTTGAGAAAAATCCCCTCACCCCCAACTACTCTTTACAGGAACTTTTTTCGAAAATTTTGAATTTCTCAAAAATGTTTCTAACGATTTTGATTAAAATGTCGTATATTAAAGATATTTATCTGACAAATAAAATGTATATCTTGAATTTTCTGGGAACAGCCTCTGAAGAGTACGTTATTCTGGATCAATTTTACGGAATTTTGACTAACTGCTAAACCGTAAGAGATGGACAAAAACTTACTGCACAAAAAATGTAGAGCACGTTAAAACACACAATTTATGTTATATACCTTTTTTCCGTGGAGTTCATCGTTTTTGAGACATTCCTTGTTTTTGGTTTCTGCTTTGAAAAACATACTTTTCTCATACAGGAATTTGTCAACTACTGTCCATACAAACAAAGGAACTTCAGTGACATAGCAACCAGCTTTTGACTATCACTTTAAGCTATGGTACTCCCTTATTTCGCTTCTAATTTTTTTCTGATTAGCATGAAGTAAATAGAAGTAAAAGCTTTTTAAGAATAATTTGTTGCAGAGATGTAGAGAAAGACATGTGAATAGTACACATCAGATTTTTTTAATATTATTATTGTACATATATTTAACTCTGGCATCGGGTAGTACCCCTTTGTAGAGGAATGCATACATACCTTACATGCATTGCATACATACAGACATAAAAACTGGTAGAGGACGAGATGTTTTTCTTTCAGGGTAGTAGTAAGTTAGAGTGTGTATGGGGGAGTGTGTGGGTGTAAGATAGGTGATTGTTCCCCAGCTGAGCCCTTGCAGTGAATACGTTAGTCAGTGTCACACTGCAATGGGGAGTCGTATATTCAAATTGACAACACACAGCTAGGGGAAGGATTTCCATTAAATGTGCCTTTCTTATGGGTCCAGAACGGTCTGCTTGCATTATCGACAGATGTACATTTGCACTCCATTGTGAGAAACACAAATGCTTCTCCCGGGGGTCCCGGGCTCGATTCCCGGCTGGGGCGGGAAATGTTTTCTTTAGTCAGAATTATTCCCTATCCCCCACAGAGTCTGGAAGTTTGTGTGTGAGTGTGAATGTGTAAAACAAAATGATTTAAACCAACGTAAAAGTACCTACCGACAACGAGTTGTTTCAAGTGCAAAGCCCCCGATATGACCTTAGATGTTAAAGGGGGCTATATAAATGAAACAAACAAAACAAACAAATGCTTCAGTATTTCTTGAAATCGATATACATAGAAGCGTATCAAAATGGCATGCATAATCCAAATGCTAGAATTTTTGTTTTCTCTACTACAAAAAGTAGCAAGTGAAAGTATTGTATTCCACCCAAGAAAAGCAATTACATTTCACCATAAATACATATTTTGAGCTCCCTGAATTGATTAAAAGCATGTTTAATTTCTCTACCACGTAGCTAAATCATTCCATCCAAAATTCTATATCGAGATTTCACCGGAAATACATATTTTGAGGTTTTAAAAAAAGTCATTTTTAGAAAAAGATTCGTAAATGTGGGTCTATGAACAGCATAGCTCAAACACGAAAAATCGGTTAAGTGTTAAACTTGGTATTTAAGTTTAGTGTGTTAAAAAGATACGACATGAGGATTTATAGGAAATTGCTCCACCCCAAACTACTTTACATGATACATTTTTTTCGAAAGTTCTCCAAATGACTAACGATTTTGATTAATATGTCATGTAAATATATAATTAATAAACTCAGAAAATGTTCTGAGAACAACGTTATGAAACCCTCTTCATTCTGGAGGACTTTTGAAAAGCCGGTCAACCGTAAGAGATAGACATCCTACTACGCAAAAATTGTACAGCTCGTTAAAATACACAATTTAATCAGATACATATTTTTTGTGTAGTTAACCATTTCCGAAATAGTTCAAGTCACTGGTTTCAATTTTAAAACACTTATAATTTTCTCAAACGGGAAGTTGACATTCGTTTCACATCTGTTTTGTTTTACTCTAGACCATGCAAATAGAACCACATGTCAATGTAAAATCATAGCGACAGCTTAGTTAACCTAATTATTACCTTATTCCCTCTCTCCTTACAATTGGGGAAGTAATAAGACCACTTCTTACTTACCAATAAATAAATATTAAAATGATTTTATCGCGATTAGCATGAAGTAGATGGAATAAAAGTCTTTTATAAGAATAATTTGTTTGCAGAAAATGTCGAGAAAGTCTTGAGAATGGAGCACATCGATTTTTAGAGAAAGGTCCATGTGGCAGTAACCAAAACCTAAAAACGAGAAATCCTTTTAATACCTAAATTGATATTTAAGTTCAGCATCTTTCAAGGATGCAACCTGAAGATGTTCAAGAAAATCCCAACCCTTTAAAACATGGAACACTTTTCGAAAATTTTGACTCACTCAAAAATGACTAACATTTCGATTAAAAAGTCGTCTCCTTAGCGCGGTGGTAGCGTTGCTACTTACCAAGCGGGAGACCTGGGTTCGATCCCCAGTACCAGCGTGGGGATTTTTCCCCCGCTGGGAGACCTGGCCCGGGGTGCCAATTGAGGAGCTACTTGATGGAGAAGTAGCGGCTCCAGGTCATGAGGACCGCATTAACCGGCCGGGGGGACTCGAGGCGCTGACCACGTCTCACCCTCCAATACTGCAGCCCATCCATGACGTCTGTAGTGGACCGAGATGGGGGACGCAGCGGCCGGGCGGTAGGCCAAGGTTCCCCGTGAGCTGTCGTGCCATGGAGTTATTTCGATTAAAATATCATATGTTTAAGACACGTTTATGATAAATAAAATACCTTTCTTGACATTTCTGAGAAGATATTCTTGAAGTTCTCTTCATTCTGCATGAAAATTGCATAACTGGTAATTTGTAAGAGACACTTCACACAAAATGCAATGTCGTTGCCTGATACTCTTTTGTGTGTGGAGTTGGCTATTTTCTGTATTGCTGGTTATTGGTTTCAGTTTTAAAATACTTATACTTTCTTAACACAGGAAGACATCACTCTTTTTTTTTTTTTTTACTTCTAGCCATGCAAAGAGAACCGAATTTTAATGCCATTGCATAGGGACAGCTTTTGAAAGATACAGCTATCGCTGTAAGTAGTGTACCAGTATACCCTTATTACCCTCTTACTCGTAGGGAACTAAGTAAGTAAAAAGTAAATTCTGCTAATGTTTATCTCAAATAGCATGAATCTCATAGAAGTACAATCTATTGCCATAGAAATATTCCTTTCTGTTGGTTTAAATTTTCCAATACGCATACTACTCTGAAAGCCGAAGATGTTATTCGTTAAAACGAGGTACGTCCAGAAAGTAAGTTCCGTTTGGTAATAAAATTAAATTGTGTACAGATACAGAATAATTATTTATTGCACAAAATTCTACAACTCTTAAACTACTTTTCCACATAACTGCCGAAATTTTGCAGGCATTTGTCATAGCGTGGCACAAGTTTTTGTATACCTTCTTCATAGAAGTTTGCCGCCTGTGTCTTCAAAAAGTTGGAAACATTTTCTTTCAGCTCTTCGTCATTGTTGAAGTATTGACCGCCAAGGAAAGACTTGAGATGTAAGAACAGATGAAAGTCGCTAGGAGCGAGGTCAGGGCTGTACGGAGGATGGTAACCAAAGATGGACGCCCACTTCGTTCTTCATCGTGCACTTCACTACGTCCTTCATTGAACTGTCGGACCCATCTTCTCACCATTGAATCACTCATCGCATTTTGTCCGTAAACATCGCAAATTTGCCGATAAATTTCAATTGGTTTCACTTTCCTAGCATTCAGAAAACGAATCACAGATCTGATTTCACAAGCGGTGGGATTTTCAATCAACACCGACATTGTAAACAAGCACAACAAAGCGTATGTGGCTGACAGCCATCTCAAAATGGCGCAAGTTTCTTCTCCTTTATACAGAGCGTCTACCGCGTATGTGCGGAAGTGCGATCGCAGCGCTGCAGCGGAGATAAATTGAAACGGAACTTACTTTCTGGATGTACCTCGTATATTATAAAACCATACTAATGTTTATCTCGGTTAACATGCTACATAGAAGAATATGCTTTAATAAGAATAATTTTCTGCAGAAGAGGTAGAGAAAGTCACGTGAACGTAATGTATCAGACTTTATATTTTTCAAACTTGAAAACCTTTCAGTTTTAAATATAAGAGAAATGTATGGAGAAAGTAATAACAGTCCTTAATGTCAGTTTCTGAAATAATGGGATATTTGTACAGAAAATTTTACTTCAGCGTACCCTGACCCATTATCTCAACAACTATTTAACAAACTGATCTAAATTTTTCAAGGTATATTCAGCAATATCTTTACTGTTGGTTGATGAAAAATAGAATACTTCTGTTGATTAGAAGGAAAGCTATGCTTTTACTTTCTCTATACGCACTATGTACATAGTGTATAGAGAAGGTATTGCACTCCACCCAAATAAATCGATACCGAGATTTCACCGGAAATATATGTTTTATGGTCCCCTGTATCCAAAAAAATTATTTTCAGAAAAAGGCCCGTGTGTGTGTATGTGTGTGTGTGTGTCCGCGTGTCTGTGAACACGATAACTCAAAAACGAAAAGTCGGTAAAATACCAAACTTAGTATTTAAGTTTAGTATCTTCCAGAGATGCGACACGAAGATTTTAAGAAAAATACCCCCCACCCCAAACTACCCTTTACATGGAACTTTTTTCGAAAATATTGATTTTCTAAAAAATGGCTCTAACGATTTTGATTAAAATATCGTACATTAAAGATATTTACCTGACAAATAAAATGTGTATTTTGAATTTTCTGGGAATAGCCTCCGAAGACTACTTTATTCTGAGTGAATTTTACGGAATTTTGCATAAGGGCTAAACCGTAAGAGAGAGACAAAACCTTACCACACAAAAAATGTAGAGCACATTAAAACACACAATTTATGTTGTATACATTTTGTTCGTGGAGTTGATTGTTTTTGAGATATTCCGTATTTTTGGTTTAAGCTATAAAAACTTATATTTTTCTCATACAGGACTTTGTGAACTCGTGTCCATACAAACAAAGGAACTTCAGTCACATAACAACCAGCTTTTGACTATCACTTTAACCTATGGTACTCCCTTATTTCGCTTCTACTTACAAGGAAGCAAGAAATAAGACTATTTCTGCTAATTTTTTCTCGTTTAGCAGGAAGTAAGTAGAAGCATAAGCTTTTTAAAAATAATTTATTGCGGAGATATAGAGAAAGTCATGTGAATGGAACACATCAGATTTTTTTAAATAAAGCTCTTAAAATGTTATTGAAAAACGACGATTTTTAAATTTAAAAAAATAATCCATATACACAAAAACTTTTTCGTTAAAATGAAGCCTATTTAAGTGCAAACATGTGGTAAAAATATCAGTCCTTAGTGTTGATTAGTTTCTGAAATAATGGGGTATTTGTACAGAAAAATTTACTTCAGAAATTGCTTTCAACATAACACTTAACAAAATGTAACCTAGCTTTCCAAAAACAACATCGCAGTAATTCGAAACTCTTACATTTCGTAAGCGGGATGCTGCGAATAACTAAAGTAAAAGTTTCCGATCAAAATAAAAAAAAAAAAAAAGTATTTTCTCTAACACTAATATTCAAAGACATATTTGATGTTTACCAAGCGGGTATATTGGAAGGTTCTTAAAACTACCATGAAGGATTATTTTCAACAATATTTTTAACTATAGACAATTAGCGTGCCTCTATGAAAGTTGAACCAAAATGAGATGGAGATTGAAATATTCAAATGCAATTAAAATATGAACATGGAAAGAAAGTACAAAATCCCATTTCGACGTTTAAGGGGAGTCGAAATATTCTAATTTGTCAATGTTAGAGTTTGACCTATTATTTCAGCAAATATTTAAGATAATGAGTTAAATTTTTCAAGGTATATCCGGCAATCTTTCTACTGTTGATTGATGAAAAATAGAATAGTTCTGTTGGTTAGAAGGAGAGCTATGATTTTTAAATAAAATTCTTAGGATTTTATTGAAAAATTACAATTTTTTAAAAAATAGCCCCTCCATATACATAAAAGCTTTTTCGTTAAAATAAAGTCTATTTAGATGCTAAAGAGTAGTAAAAATTTCAGCCCTTAGTGTCAATTAGTTCCTGAGATAATGGGGCATTTGTATAGACAATTTTACTTCTTTAGAAACTCCTTTCGAACGTAACATTTTATAAAAAAATCTGATGTGTTCCATCCACATGACTGACTGTACATCTCTGCAAAAAATAGTATTAAAATGCTTCTGCTTCTATTTATTTCATGATAATCGAGAAAAATTAGCAGAAATAGTCTTATTACTGTTTCCTTGTAAGTAGAAGCGAAATAAGGGAGTATCATAGGTTAAAGTGATAGTCAAAAGCTGGTTACTAGGTGACAAGATCCTTTGTTGGTATGGACATGAGTTGACGAATTCCTGTATGAGAAAGGCATAAGTTTTTCAAAGTTGAAACCAATAACAAGAAATAACTCAAAAATGATGAACTCCACGAAAAAAATTATACTACATAAATTGTGTATTTTATCGTACTCTACATTTTTTGTGTGGTAAGTTTTTGTCCATCTCTTACGGTTTAGCAGTTATGCAAAATTATGTAAAATTCATCCAGAATAAAGTAGCCTTCAGAGGCTATTCCCAGAAAACTCAAGATGTACATTTTATTTGACAGGTAAATATCTTTAATATACGATATTTTAATCAAAATCGTTACAGCCATTTTTGATAAAATCAAAATTTTCAAAAACGTTCCATGTAAAGGGTAGTTGGAGGTGGGGAGATTTCCTTGAAAATCCTTGAAAGATACCAAATCTAAATACCAAGTTTGGTTTTTAATTGACTTTTCGTTTTGGAGCTATGCTGCCCACAGACACCACACACACACACACATTCAGACAGACATACACACGAACATTTTTCTAAAAATGCTTTTTTTTGGATTTAGGGAGTCTCAAAACATGTATTTCCAGTGAAATCTCGGTATCGAATGTTTGGGTGCATTACAATACCTTCTCTATACACTGTGTACGTAGAGAAAGTTAAAAGCAACCTAACTTTCCAAACACAACTTCCAGTACTTCGAGACACTCACAAGAAGGAAATATTGGCGGGATGCCAATGCTGCCAATAGCTAAAGTAAAACTTTTCGATCAAAATAAAAACATATCTCTTCCCTAACACTAATATTTATAAAGTTATCGATGTAGGTTTATTTTCAACAATACCTTAAACTATTTACAATTTGCGTATCTCTATGAAAGTTGTGCCAAACTGAGCGGGAGTTTTGAAATATTCATATGCAATTAAAATATGAAAATGAAAAAAAAATTTGGAAAATCTCGTTTCAACTTCCCTTAAATAATATGAAGAAACAAAATCTTACTTACGGCAGAAATGAGTACGACGGAACAATCGAAACGCGACACCAATAGTTGAAGTCTGTTTTCCAATAAGACCTTCCTATATGGCAACCAAAGGCTAAAGGAAGCAGAAATGGGAACTTCAAAGATTTAATGCGAGTAACGGACATCTGTGAAAAAAACGGTAGTTTAGAATGGGAATATCACCCTCAGTATTTTACCCTCCGGTTGGAGCATTGTTCCCTTTTGCATTCTGTGCACGAAATAACAACAAAAAACCGCGAAGGCAAGTTAACCTACCCCTGGAACAACCAATTTTAAACTATTTAAACTTTTCTCAAATGGAAAGTCATTTTTACTTTCTCTACACCTATCATGTGCCTACATAGTGTATAGAGAAGGTATTGTTTTGCACCCAAAAATTCGAAAATTGGTATTTAAGTTCAGGTTCTTCTAAGGATGTGACACAAATCTCCTAACCCAACTACCCTTTACATGATCTTGTTTTAAATATTGGTTTTCTCAAAATGGCTCTAACGATTTTTATTAAAACCTCTTATATTTAAGATACATGACAAATAAAATGTATAGCTTGACTTTTCTGGGAATAGTCTCTGAAGACATCTTTATTCTGGATGAATTTTGCGGAATGTTGCTTAACTGGTAAACCGTAATAGACAGAAAAAAGTAATACACACAACATGTAGATCTCGTGAAAACATACAATTTGTCATATACATTTCTACTTTCTCTACACATACTATGTACATAGTGTATAGAGAAGGTATTGTATTCCACCCAAAAATTCGATACTGAGATTTCATACCAACACTTGGTATTTAAGTTTGGCATCTTCCAAGGATGCAACACGAAGATTTTCAAGAAAATCCCCCACCCCCAACTACCCTTTACATGGAACTTTTTTCGAAAATTTTGATTTTCTAAAAATGGCTCTAACGATTTTGATTAAAATATTGTATATTAAAGATATCTACCTGACAAATAAAATGTATAACTTGAATTTTCAAGGAATTGCCTCTGAAGACTACTGCATTCTGGAGAATTTTACGGAATTTTGCATAACTGCTAAACCGTAAGAATTGGACAAAAACTTAACACACAAAAAATGTAGAGCAGTTAAAACACACATTATATATCATATACATGTTTTTCGGAGAGTAAATCGTTTTTTAGATGTTGCTTGTTTTTGGTTTCAGCTTTGAAAAACTTATGCTTTTCTCATACGGAATTTGTCAACTCCTGTCCATACAAACAAAGGAACTTCAGTCACATAGCAACCAGCTTTTGACTATCACTTTAACCTATGGCACTCCCTTATTTGCCTTCTACTTCCAAGGAAGCAAGTAACAAGATTATTTCTGCTAATGTTTTCTCGATTAGCATGAAGTAAATAGAAGCATAAGCTTTTTAACAATAATTTGTTACAGAGATGTAGAGAAAGTCATGTGAATGGAACACATCATATTTTTTTTCGTGGAATTGACCTCGTTATGGTTTCAGTTTTAAAATACGTATGCTTTTCTCATACGGGAATTTGTCACTCCTGGCCATACAAACAAAAGGAACTTCAGTCACATAGCAACCAGCTCTTAAAAGATTTGACTATCGCTTTAGCATAGGGTACTACCTTATTTCCCTTTTACTTACAAGGAAGCAAGTAATAACACCATTTTTGTTATATTTTTTCGATTAGCATGAAGTAAATATAGGAATAAGTTATTAGCAATAATTTGTTGTGTAGATGTAGAGAAAGTCATGTGAATGGAACGCATCATATTTTTCGTTTAATACCTCTTCTTTTACACTTAGCAATGCATAGAGAACTTGTTCTTCAATTGTTACACAGAGCGATAGCTTTTAAAACGTAAACATAGTGTACTCCCTTATTTCCTTTTTAATTACAAGGAAGAAAGTAATAAGACAATTTCTGCTATTGTTTATCTCAATTTTCACGAAGTAGATAAATGATTTTTTTGTTAGAATAGTCTTGTTTGCTGAACAGGTAGAGAAAGACATATGAATGAAACACGTCAGATGTTTTCAGAAATCAATGTACATGTGATAATGGTGTCAAAAAATTAACTTTTCCAACTTCCACTATAATGTTTACTGTTTATGCAAATGTTGTTACTAGTGGAAAGGATCTAAATACATTGAATAAACAATGTGAAGCTATTATGAAAAAACCTGATGTGTACCATTCACATGACTTTCTCTATATCCCTGCAACAAATTATTCTTAAAAAGCTTATACTTCTATTAACTTCATGCTAATCAGTAAAACATTAGCAGAAATAGCCATATTACTTGCTTCCTTGTAAGTAGAGGTGAAATAAGGGAATACCATAGGTTAAGTGATAATCAAAAGCTGGTTGCTATGTCACTGAAGTTCCTTTGTTTGTATGGTCAGCAGTGGACAAATTCCTGTATGAAAAATGTATAAGTTTTTCAGAGCAGAAACCAAATATAAGAAATGTCACAAAAACGACGAACTCCACGAAAAAATGTATATAACATAAATTGTGTGTTTTAATGTGCTCTACATTTTTTGTGCAGTAAGTTTTTGTCCATCTGTTACGGTTTAACAGTTATTCAAAATTCAGTAAAATTCATCCAGAATAAACTACTCTTCAGAGGCTATTCCCAGAAAATTCAAGATATACATTTTATTTGTCACGTAAATATCTTTAATATACGAACTTTTAATCAAAATCGTTAGAGCCATTTTTGAGAAAATCAAAATTTTCGAAAAAAGTTCCATGTAAAGGGTAGTTGGCGTGAGGGGATTTTTCTCAAAATCTTCGTGTCGCATCCCTGGAAAATGCTAAACTTAAATACCAAGTTTGGTATTTTACCTATTTTTCGTTTTTGAGTTATCGTGTTCACAGACACACGGACACACATACACGGACCTTTTTCCGAAAATACTATTTTTAGATAAAGGGGACCCTAAAACATATATTTCCGGTGAAATCTCGGTATCGAATTTTTTGGTGGAGTGCAATACATTCTCTATACACTATGTACATAGTGCCTATAAAGAAAGTAAAAAGCATCTGAATGGTTCGGAGCTAATGGTATGCTCTTAAATAAAGATAAAATTGCACTGCTCATTTACGTTGAAACATCTAGAAACTGATTCATTTAATTTCAATCAGACGAATATTAAATTTCTAGGAGTTCATATCGATAGCTAATTAAGCAGGACTTCTCATATTGAATATCTGAAAAAAATGACTGCAGTATATTTTAATAAGAAACCCGAGAGAGTATATTCCTCCCGAATATGTCAGAGGTATGCAGTGTTCATCAGTTATAAAATATGGTTTACTCCTTTAGGGAGGCAATAACATAATGTATGAAATCTTCCTTTTACAAAAGAAAATTAAAATCTGATGTGTTCCATTCACATGACTTTCTCTACACCTCTGCAACAAATTATTGTTAAAAAGGTCATTCTTCTATTTACTTCATGCTAATCGAGAAAAAAAAAGTATAAATAGTCTTATTACTTGCTTCCTTAAAAGAAGAAGTGAAATATGGGAGTATCATAGGTTAAAGTGATAGTCAAAAGCTGGTTTCTATGTGACTGAAGTTCCTTTGTACAGAAAGGAGTTAACAAGTTCCTGTATTAGAAAAGTATAGTTTTTTTTAAAGCTGAAACCAAAAACAAGGAATATGTCAAAAACGATCAGTTCCATGAAAAAATGTTATATAAAATATATTGTGTGTTTTAATGTGCTCTACTTTTTTGTGTGGTAAGTTTCTTCTATCTCTTACAGTTTAGCAGTTATACAAAATTCCGTAAAATTCATCGAGAATAAAGTAGCTTCAGAGGCTATTCAAAGAAAATTCAAGATATACATATTATTTGTCAGGTAAATATCTTTAATATACGACATTTTAATCAAAATCGTTAGGGCCATTTTGGAGAGAATCAACATTTTTGAAAATGTTTCCATGTAAAGGGTAGTAGGGGCTGGGGTCGCTTCCTTGGAAGATACCAAACTTAAATACCAAGTTTGGTACTCAACGGTCTTTTTGTTTTTGATCTATGCTGTCCACAGACACAGACAAACAAGCACACACACGGAATTTTTACTGAAAATGCCTTTTTTGGATTCAGGGGGAATCAAAGGTGGTATTTCTGGTGTAATCTCAGTATCGAATTTTTGGGTGCATTACAATACCTTCTCTACACACTATGTACATAGTACATCTAGAGAAAGTAAAAATGTAAATATTCCTTATTTTAAATTATCAAAAACTGTATTTACATGCATTTAGGTATCAAACTATACGATAAACTGCCAGAACATGTTAAATGCCTAGATAAGAAAAAATCTGATGTGTTCCATTCACATGACTTTCTCTATACCTCTGTATATTATTATTGTTAATAAGCTTATCTTTTATTTATTTCATGTTAATCGAGAAAAATTAGCAGAAATAGTCTTATTTCTTGCTTTGTTGTAAGTAGAAGCGAAATAAGGGAGTACCATAAATTAAAGTGAAAGCAAAAGCTGGTTGCTATGTGACTGATGTTCCTTTGTATGGGCAGGAGTTGACAAATTCCTGTATGAGAAAAGTAGTTTTTCAAAGCTGAAACCAAGAGAAAGGAATATCTCAAAAACGATCAACTCCACGAAAAAAATGTATATAACATAAATTGTGTGTTTTAAGGTGCTCTACATTTTTGTGAGTTAGGTTTTTGCCCATCTCTTACGGTTTAGTAGTTATGCAACATTCATCCAGAATAAAGTAGTCTTCAGAGGCTATTCCCAGAAAATTCAAAATATAAATTTTATTTGTCAGGTAAATAACTTTAATGTACGGTATTTTAATCAAAATCGTTAGATCCATTTTTTAGAAAATCAAAATTTTCGAAAAAAGTTCCATGTAAGGGGTAGTTTGGGGTGGGGAGATTTTTCTCAAAATCTTCGTGTCGCACCCCTGGAAGATACTAAACTTAAATACCAAGTTTGGTACTTTACCGACTTTTCGTTTTTGAGTTATCGTGTTCACAGTCACACGGACACACTGACACACGGACACACACACACACACGGACCTGTTTCTGAAAATACCTTTTTTGGATACAGGGGACCCTAAAACATATATTTCCGGTGAAATCTCGGTATCGAATTTTTTGGTGGAGTGCACTACATTCTCTATACACTATGTACATAGTGCGTATAGAGAAAGTAAAAAAGTTAGTGCAGAGTACATGCATGTTTGGTTGCAAATCCTTTATATTCTATTCAAGAATTTTTAGATTTTAAAACCAGTAAATTAAATATGTAATTTTATTTGACAAAGTATGTAATCATTGAATTTTTATATCAAACGCTGTCGAATGCCGTGCAGTGATTTAAGGCAGAAGGAAGTAAATGCAAAATACTAAAATGAACGCCCTTAAACTGCGGTTCTTAGCGTCTCACTCTACGGTATATTGGGATAAAAGACCATTCAAAAGCCTCTCTCTAGGGCTTGAGATTCTTTTACGTGCGGTAAACCTTGTGTTTAAGACAGTTTTATGACACAGGAATTGTATATCTTGAATTTTCTGGGAATAGCCTCTGATTCTGGATGATATCTATTGAATTTTGCATAACTGGTAAACCACAACAGATAGACAAAAACTTACTACGCAAAAAATATAGATCTCGATAAAACACACAGTTTATTTCATATAATTTTTTTCGTGGAGTTGGCCGTTTTCGAGATATTCTTTGTTATTGATTTCATTGTTAAAATACTTAAACTTTTCTCATACGGGAACTTGTCAGCGCATGGCTACGCAAAGAAACGGATTTTAATCCCATAGCCACCACATTTTAAAACATTTGACCGTCTGTTTAGCCTAGTGTATTACCTTATTTCCTTTCTACTTATAAGGAACTAAATAACAAGACCGTTTCTGCTGGTGCTTTAGCATGAAATAGACAAGAATAAAGCTATTAACTGCTACAGAGATGTAGAGAATGTGAATGAAACACACCATATTTTTTTTAAAGCTTGGAATTCCTAATATTCTTTTATTATAAAAATCTGATGTGTTCCATTCACATGACTTTCATTACATCTCTGCAACAAATTATTGTTAAAAAGCTGATGCTTCTATGCTTCATGCTAATTGACAAAAAAAATAACAGAAATAGTCTTATTATTTGCTTCCTTGTAAGTAGAAACGAAATAAGGGAGTACCATAGGCTAAAGTGATAGTCAAAAGCTGTTTTCTATGTGACTGAAGTTCCTTTGTTTGTATGGACAGGAGTTGACAAATTTCTGTGTGAGAAAAGTAAGTTTTTTAAAGGTGAAACCAAAAACAAGGTATATCTAAAAAACGATCAACTCCAAGAAAAATGTTTATAACATAAATTGTGTGTTTTAACGTGCTCTACATTTCTGTGTAGTAAGTTTTTATCCATCTCTTATGGTTTAGCAGTTATGTAAATTTCCGTAAAATTAATCCAGAATAAAGCAGTCTTCAGAGGATATTCCTTGAAAATTCAAGGTATACATTTTATTTGTCAGGTAAATATCTTTAATATACAATATTTTAATCAAAATCCTTAGAGCCATTTTTATAAAATCAAAATTTTCGGAAAAAGTTCCATGTAAACGGTAGTTTGGGGTGGGGGAATTTTCTTGAAAAACCTCCTGTCGCATCCTTGGAAGATACCATACTTAAATACCAAGTTTGGTATTTCACCGTCTTTTCATTTTTGAGTCATCGTGCCCACAGTCACACGGACACACTATGACCTTTTTCTGAAAATACTATTTTTTTTGGATACAGGGGACCCTAAACATATACTTCTGGTGAAATCTCGGTATCGAATATTTGGGTGGAGTGCAATACCTTCTCTATACAGTATGTAAATAGTACGCGTAGAGGAAGTAAAAATATTTATGTTTAAATTTTACATAATTTTGGTCAAATTTCAAAAAATAATCGTATGTCCCCCTAGTTACCGACCAGATTGACATCCTTGCATGATGTCAACAAGATTTCAAGGTGTAATGGTCATTACCGTTACACAGTTTTTCAGCAGCGCATACGTTCTGGTTTTATGGACGTTTCCGCGATTGCATCAAACATCTGCGAATCTGGAGGTAACAGCAAGTGTTCCACGTTCCGCAGGAAATGCGCAATCCATAAAGAAGGCTGTAAAACCGTAAAGATCTGCAGGTGACCTAGAAACACATATTACTTCCATACACAGAAAGCTTTGGTTAAAAAGCAGGGTCTTATGACAATAAAGCCGTCCCTGCAGAGCGCTGTAAAAAAAGATGTCTTCTTTTAGAGCGCACAAAATCCCAAAACAAGGTTAAACCCGAAATCCTGTAACAATATCTGTTTAGGTGACCTGGATATAAAGGGGGCTGTTTCTTCTTTAAAAGCGCAGGAAATTCTAATACACAAACCTTGAGAATGGATATGTTCACATCTAGAGCAAGGTCGAAGCAATCAAAGTGCTGCATTTCACATAAATTAAATATATAACATTTATATAAAAAGGAATATCTCGGAAATGGCCAGTTCCATAAAAAAAATGTATATGGCATAAATTGTGTATTTTAAGTAGATCTACATTTGCGTGAAGTAAGTTTTTGTCTATCTCTTATGGTTTACCAATTTTGCAAAATTCATCCAGAATAAAGATGACTTCAGAGGCTATAACCAGAAAATTCAAAATATACATTTTATTTGTCATTAAATATATTTAATTAAAATCGTTGAGCATTTTTGAGAAAATCAAAATTTTCAAAACTTTTTCCATGTAAAGGGTAGTTGGGGGTGGGGGGATTTTCTTGAAAATCTTTGTATCACATCCTTGGAAGATACGCAACTTAAATACGAAGTTTAGTACATAACCAACTTTTCGTTTTTGATCTATGCTGCCAACAGAAACACACACACGGACATTTTTCCAAAAATGCTTCTTTTTTTTTGATTCAGGGGGTCCCAAAACAGGTATTTCCGGTGAAATCTCGGCATCGAATTTTTAGGTGGAGTGCAATACCTTCTCTACACACTATGTACATAGTGCGTATAGAGAAATTAAAAATCTGATGTGTACCATTCACATGACTTTCTCCATATCCCTGCAACAAATTATTCTTAAAAAGCTTATACTTCTATTAACTTCATGCTAATCAGTAAAACATTAGCAGAAATAGTCTTATTACTTGCTTCCTTGTAAGTAGAGGTCAAATAAGGGAGTACCATAGGTTAAAGTGATAATCAAAAGCTGGTTGTAATGTCACTGAAGTTCCTTTGTTTGTATGGACAGCAGTTGATAAATTCCTGTATGAGATATGTATACGTTTTTCATAGCTGAAACCAAAAATAAGGAATGTCACAAAAACGACGAACTCAACGAAAAAAAATATATAACATAAGTTGTGTGCTTTAACGTGCTCTACATTTTTTGTGCAGTAAGTTTTTGTCCATCTCTTACGGTTTAGCAGTTATTCAAAGTAAAATTCATCCAGAATAAACTACTCTTCAGAGGCTATGCCCAGAAAATTCAAGATATACATTTTACTTGGCAGGTAAATATCTTTAATATACGAAATTTTAATCAAAATCGTTACAGCCATTTTTGAGAAAATCAAAATTTTCGAAAATAGTTCCATGTAAAGGGTAGTTGGGGTTGGGGGGATTTTCTCAAAATCTTCGTGTCGCATCCCTGGAAGATGCTAAACTTAAATACCAAGTTTGGTATTTTTCCTACTGTTCGTTTTTGACCTATCGTGTTCAAAGTCTCACGGACACACACAGACACACACGCACGCACACGCGCGCGGACCTTTTTCCGAAAATGCTTTTTTTTTAGATAAAGGGGACCCTAAAACATATATTTCCGGTGAAATCTCGGTATCGAATTTTTGGGTGGAGTGCAATACCTTCTCTATTCACTATGTACATGGTGCGTATAGAGAAAGTAAAAGCGAGTTTCATGTGGTGATTAAACACTTCTATTTAAAAAGCTTGACACCGAAAGAGATAAAAGACGAGCTTGATGAAGTGCATGGCACATCTACTCCTGCGTTTGCAACAATTTACAATTTAATAAATGAATTTAAATGTGGCTGTACATCCACAAATGATGAACTTCGTTCCAGACGTCCAGTAGAAGTGACTTCCTCCGAAATGATTGGCGACATCCAGGATATAGTTTTGTGTAATCGACGAGTCAAAGTTTCTGAAATAGTAGAGGTCCCAGGCATATCTCAAGGTATAGTGTTCTCAATTTTGCACCCAAAATTAGGTCTGACAAAGGTCTCGGCAAGATGGATGCCGCGTTTGCTCTCAATGGAGAACACAGGAATCATGTGATCGATTCGGAAGCTGGTTGGCACTTCTCCGTCCCAATCCTGACGAGTTTCTGCATCTATACATAACTGTGGATGAAACATGGATACACTTCTACATTCCAGAGATAAATTACAATCTAAACAGTGAAGTTTCAAATGCAAACCGGCTCGAAGAAGGTAAAGAGGTGAAATCTGCAGACAAGATTATGATTTCGGTTATGGGATACACGCGGAATTATCTACATTGATTACTTACAGAAAGGAAGAACGACAAATGGAGAGTATTATGCATCGTTATTGCACCGCTTGAGCGGAGAAATCAAGAAAACGCCCTATCTGGCAGAGAAAAGCATTTTCTTCCATCAAGACAATGCAAGGGAGCACTGCTGCGCATATTCGATGGCGAAAATTGTAGAATTAAGGTTCGAATTACTGCAACATCCACCGTATTCATCACAATTGGCCCCCAGTGGCTTTTTTACTTTCTCTATAGGCACTATGTACATAGTGTATAGAGAAGGTATTGCACTCCACCCAAAATTCGATACCGAGATTTCACCGGAAATATATGTTTTAGGGTCCCCTTTATCTAAAAAAACTTTTTTCGGAAAAAGGTCCGTGTGTGTGTCCGTGAAAACACGATAACTCAAATACGAAAAGTAGGTAAAATACCAAACTTGGTATATAAGTTTAGTATCTTCCAGGGATGCGACACGAAGATTATAAGAAAAATCCCCCACCCCCAACTACCCTTTACATGGAACTTTTTTCGAAAATTTTGATTTTCTCAAAAATGGCTCTAACGATTTTGATTAAATTTTCGTTTATTAAAGACAAATAAAATGTATACCTTGAATTTTCTGGGAATAGCTTCTGAAGATTACTTTATTCTGGATGAATTTTACTGAATTTTGAATAACTGCTAAACCGTAAGAGATGGACAAAAACTTACTACACAAAAAATGTAGAGCACGTTAAAATTCACAATTTATGTTATATAAATTTTTTTCGTGGAGTTCGTAGTTTTTGTGACATTCCTTATTTTTGGTTTCTGCTATGAAAAACTTATACATTTCTCATACAGGAGTTTGTCAACTGCTGTCCATACAAACAAAGGAACTTCAGTGACATAGCAACCAGCTTTTGACTATCGCTTTAACCCATGGTACTCCCTTATTTCACCTCTACTTACAAGGTAGCGAGTAATATGGCTATTTCTGCTAATGTTTTACTGATTAGCATGAAGTAAATAGAAGCATAAGCTTTTTAAGAATAATTTGTTGCAGGGATATAGAGAAAGTCATGTGAATGGTACACATGACGTTTTTTAATTTCCAAATTTGAAAACGTGGCTCGGCGGAAATTGATTAAGGTCTAACGACGAGGTCATCTTCCAAACAGATGCCTATTTTGAGGACCTCCCGAACTCCTATTTTGTAAGGCTTAAAACAAATGGAGAAACGGCGGGAAAAGTTTATTGAGCTAAAAGAAGATTATGTTGAAAAAAATTCTAAGGACTTATTGAACACCTCTCGTGTCTTTTCAATGACTTCTGTAAAGCTAAACAGGGTAGTAAACACAAACTTGCTCACGATTATCATCTAAATCCTAATGGTTTCATCAGGTCGTTATTTCTGATTTATGTGCCGTTGCCGTTATTCAATCGAGGAATATACAGAAGTAACGTCAAATCGGAACCTTCTTTTGCCTACAAAGAGTTATCTATGGGAAATACTGAAGAGATAATCAGAGACTGCGGTTATCGAATCACCGGAAGTGGCCAGCACTAATCGCTCATAATTCACGTACATGAGTCTAGCAGTAGATCCTACGTGATGAACATGCATTGAAGATGTACTTCCCACCAAAATCCCATGTCCATCAGACAAAAAGCTACGAGGCACGTCATAATATGTGATAAGATTTTTATATGGTTCTAATCTGGGATTTAATAATGCCTGCACAGAATTACCACCTTCTGAGCCACCCACACAAGTTTGGCACGTTCGTCCCTGTACACTAATAGACTAAAGCCTTTTCAGCCTTAAGTTGATCTTCGCCAAAACAAAACCCAGGCGACCAGTGCACCGTTGTAATGTAACCTTCCGCCATTCGCGCCAGAAATGCTGTCATGCTTTCACGACCCTCGGCGCGTACACGTAGCATATTGTAATGTAAAACGAACAGAGCCCTTATTCCCACAATCTAGATGGCGATTAAAATATTCTCTTAGGTATAATGGAGATAATATTGATAGTCAAAACAAAATAAATAGGTACACATATAATAATGAACTCTAAAAAACACGAGCGATAACTTACTTTTATTCGCTCTTCGGAAGTGACTATTCCCTCCAGATCAGAATCGTCATCTCAAAGGTTGTTAACCAGGTTATAAATAACGGTGTTACAAACTATCCATCTCCCAAAACACCTTCTTCTTTTCTTACATGTAGCACTTTATTAACTGTCGGCTCATTTTTAAAAAATCTGATATGTTGCATTCACATGACTTTCTCTACTTCTGTGTAACAAATTATTGTTAAAAAGCTTAGTCTTCTATTGACTTCATGCTAATCGAGAAAATATTAGCAAAAATAGTCTTAGTACTTACTTTTTGTAAGTAGAAGCGAAATATGGGAGTATCATAGGTTAAAGTGAAGTCAAAAGCTGGTTACTAGGTGACTGAAGTTCCTTTGTTTGTATGGACACGAATTGACAAATTCCTGTATGAGAAAAGTACAAGTTTTTCAAAGCTGAAACCAAAAACAAGGAATATCTCAAAAACAATCAACTCCCCGAAAAAAAGTTATATAACATAAATTGTGTGTTTTAATGTGCTCTACATTATTTGTGTGGTAAGTTTTTGTCCATTTCTTACGGTTTAGCAGTTATGCAAAATTCATCCAGAATAAAATAGTCTTCAGAGGCTATTCCCAGAAAATTCAAGATATACTTATTATTTGTCAGGTAAATATCTTTAATATACGATATTTTAATCAAAATCGTTACAGCCATTTTTGAGAAAATCAAAATTTTCGAAAAAAGTCCCATGTAAAGGGTAGTTGGGGGTGGGGGGATTTTCTTGAAAATCTTCGTATCGCATCCTTGGAAGATACCAAACTTAAATACCAAGTTTGGTATTTAACGGTCTTTTTGTTTTTGAGCTATGCTGTCCAGTCACACACACACGGACCTTTTTCCAAAAATGTTTTTTTTGGATTCAGGGGAACCCAAAACATGTATTTCGAGTGAAATCTCGGTATCGAATTTTTGGGTGCATTACAATACCTTCTCTATACACTATGTACATAGTACGTTTAGAGAAAGTAGTTTATATTTGTAGCCTAAACACCGGTGAACTCAGAAGTTAATTTCATCACTTCTTTCAGTGAGGTATTGGATATTTCTCACAAAAGTTACCATAGATTTTCAACATAGTTTTTTCATCACTGGTCAACGGTTTACCAAAACGTACGGCGACCCTCCTCCATGATTCTAAACAGTAGCGACCGTTACTATGAAACAATGCTGCGGAAATCAGGTGACTCATGCGAACAGCATGTTGGGACATGTAGCTCTGTTTAACAGTACACATGGGCGTCAATTTAACTCTTTGGCATTTGTACAGAATATTGTACAATTTAAGAATAAATTCATTCTGTAATTTAGATTGTTAGCATGGGATTACTTTCTTGCGCGCACTGCTACTGTGTTGTACCGCGGTGTACTGACCACGTGGATCTGTTTTGGCGCGGATCAACCTAAAGTGAACGGAAAATAGAGCAGATTCGTGATTTCTGTGAGAAAAGAGCGCACCTGTTTGAATGAAAACTTTCAAGAATTTAGCTTAGAACATTTTAGACTATGAGGTAGAAAAATTTGGATAAACATATCTAGGTATTTGTTATCGTTTGCCGTTGTCGGCTTTCCCTCCTCGTATTTTAGGACTCACACGACCCTGGGACTTATAAGCGGGTTCAGAAGCCTGACATATCCACGAGGCAAAATAAATAATAGTTTTCCTGCCTGGGTAGTGTGGTGGTAGCGTGTCTGCTTCACACTCAAAAGGTAGTGAGTTCGAATCTCGCTTCCCGGATGTTTTTGGGGGATTTTCCTTTATCCTGAGAAGACGAATGTCGAGTAACTTTAAGCTCCCTGGACCCCGAGATCATTTGAGCATCATTTCACCAATTTCATTCTCGTCCGATATGACCAACCAGGTTAAAGAACATTAAGCTACAAATAATAATAATAATAATAATAATAATAATAATACCACTCGCCTCCCACCTAGGCGGCCGGAGTTTGATCCCAAGCTCCCGCATGTGGGATTTGTGGTAAACGAAGCGGCGTCTGGGAGGGGAAACCCCTCCGTTTATCATCAATTTCGCTTGCATTTCAAATCATCCACTTCCTCACACTCATGACTGGCTACGGGTCAACCACTAGTTTCAGGTTCTCCATTCTGTGGTTTACTGCCGTTGGCTCCCCGACAGACTTCTGATCCCTAGGCATTCGTTTGTAAGTCCTACATATATTACAATATAAATCGCTAAACGAAAATGATCACAACAGTAAAAACGTAATAACTAAGCACTTTACAGTAAAATCTCCGAATGACCTATTAATATTAAAAAAAACATTCACATGATTTTCTTTACCTAGTCAGCAAACAAACTTCTTACGACAGTTTATTGTTCTTTATACTTCATACTAATCGAGATAAAACATTAGCTGAAAAAGTCTTATTACTTGTTTCCTTGTAAGAGGAAGACAGATAATATACCAGGGTAAAGCGACCGTCAAATGTTTTAAAAGCTGAAGAGGGCTTCAGAGACTCTTCTCAGAAAGTTCAAGATATAGTTTTATTTGTTATCTAATTACATTATATATATACATATATATATATATTGTATTTTATTAAAAATCGTTAGAGCCATTTATGAGAAAATTCAACATTTCGAAAAATCTTCCTTTTAAGGGCTTTTTGGGTAGGAGATTTTCTCAAAAACCTTCGTGTGGCATCCTTGGAAAATACTACACTTAAATACCAAGTTTGATATTTAATCGAATTTTCGATTTTGTATTATGTTGGCTAGACACACACGCGCGCGCGGATCATTTTCTGAAAGTATTGTGTGTTCCATTCACATGTCTGTCTCTACATCTCTGTAACAAAGTATTGTTAAAAGCTTATTCTTTATCTACATCATGCTAATCAAGATGAACATTAGCAGCAATTAACTTATTACTTGCCTCCTTGTAAGCATAAGGGAATACACTAGGCTAAAGCTATAGTCAAATCCTTTAAAAGCTGGTTGCCATGTAAATGGAATCCTCTCCTTTGCATTGGCAGGAGTTGACAAATTCCCGTATGTGATAGTTTTAAGTATTTTAAAATTGAAACCAAATAAATGGCGTATTTCAAAAATGGTCAACGAAAAAAATTATAACATAGATTGTTTGAACAAGATCAACATGTTTTGTGTGATAAGTGTTCGACTACCTCTTACGGTTTACCAGTTGTGCAAAATTCAGTAAATTCATCTAGAATAAAGAGGTCCTCAGTGGCTATTCCCAGAAAATTCAAGATATACATTTTATCTCTTGTGGTATTTTAACGAAAATCTTTAGTCATTTTTGAGATTTTTCTATGTAAAGTGTATTTTGGAGGGGGGGGGGGATTCTCCTCAAAGTGTTCCTGTCGCAATCTTGGAAGATACTAAACTTAAATACCAAGTTTCATATTTTACCGACTTTTCGTTTTTAAGTTATCGTGTTCACAAGCACATAGACACACATGCATACACACACGCAGCATTTTCTAAACATGCGTTTTTTGATACAGGGGACACTAAAACTTGTGTTTCCGGTGAAATTTTGGTATTAGTTTTTAGATGGAGTGCAATACCTTTTCTGTGTACCGTGTACTATGTAGAGAAAGTAAAAATAATGTTTTCCTTTTTTTATCAGGAATCAGCAAAACATGTTTAATGTGAAATTTCGGTATCGGCATTTTGGGTGGAAACAAGACATTCTCTAGCAATTATGTAAATTGTGCATACGAGCTAGAGAAAGCAAAAAGCACTAATGTATTACAGGTTCATGGAATATAGAATTTAAAGTCAAATTCTTTATTTATATGAGAGTAGAGCGAGTATAATAAGCATTAATGTATCATAAGTAATATAACGAGAGCTTCAACTTTTATCGATAAATTCGCAACTCGTTGCGAGTGAATTTATCTAGATACAAGTTGTAGCTCGAGTTCTATTTATTAAGACTATTTCGTGAATAAAATAACAACGATTAGCCACGAAGAATAATATTCCTAAAATCACATTTGTCTTGACCTATATTTGCACCGAAATCACTGCAACTTGATGTCTATATCATAAACCATAGCCTAGTTGCTTACAGAATTCGTTGAACTGGTTCCACACACTCTCTCTTTCTGTTGTTTCAGTATTCTGCGGCTTTGATTTTTCAATTAATATGTCTATTTCAGCGATAGACCTTTCCCCAAAACATTTTTGAACTTCGGCCATTATGTGCAGGAATATCACTGCACACTAATACTATTACTATAAGACGAACATTAGTTCAGAGAGAAAACAAATGCACGTGGGTGTGATAAATTTTGAAAAACAATTGCACGTGTGTGATAAAACAATTATTAAAATGCAGAGGTAATGAGTTGCGATTGGTTGGAATTTTACGCGCCAATGTACTGGATTGGCCACTTCTTACAATCAGGTGTCATAAACGAAATGGTCGTCATTAACGTACTTATTGTTGTATTTCTGGCTTCATCTTCCCCAACCCTGTAACAGTTTGCTTGACATTAACAAGTGACAAATTGAAGAAATAAAATGTGATTCTGGCGACTCACTGACGTAAAACTGAAAGTCAAGGTTTCACCAAATGTAGGTTAGAAAAAAAGTTGAGGGAGATTCATTCCCCTTCATTTTATTTATTTTTTATGCTTCTGAAGCGCAGAGAATTATCCTGAGTCGTGACTTGCTTTAAATTTTGTGTATGATTGGAAAGAAAATTCGTTTTGGTTTCCCTTTTATCTTCCCTTCTTCTATCTGCCCCTAGGCTCATCAGAAGTTCCCCTCTTTATGGTTAGGACTTCTTTTTGAGGTCCAAATTGTTTTACATCCTCTCCCTAATTTACCCAAACTACTTGCTACTGTCAGTATGCGTACCAGTATGAAAAGACGTCTTGATGTATTTTACTGGAAATTTGTGTTTTCAGGTACCCGGAATAAAAGAGATTTTTAAATAACGGTCCATGAGTGTATGTATATGTACGTGTGATAGGATAACTCAAAAATGAAAAAGAGTTAAGTATTAAACTTGGTATTTAAGCTTAGTATCTTTCAAAAATCCCCCCCACCAAGAACTACCATTTACATAGAAAATATTTTGAATTTTTCGACTACTTAATAATGGCTCTAACGATTTTAATGTCACATATCAAAGATATTTACACGACAAATAATGTTCTGGGAATAGCCACTGAAGACCTCTTCATCATGTACTCGTATTATATTTGCATAACTGGTAAACCGTAAGAGATGTTTGTCAAATTAATATTTTGAATTAGCCATTTCCAACGTATTCCTTGTTTTGTTTTATATGTCCTAAAATAATTCTTAAATGATAAGTTTATTACTAATTTTTACTTTCTCTACTCGTACTATGTACATAGTGTATAGAGAAGGTATTGTATTGCACCCAAAAATTCGATATCGAGATATCACCGAAATTACACTTTTGGGTCCCCCTGACTTCTAAAAAAAAAAAAAGTATTTTTGGAAAAAGGTCCGTGTGAGAGTCTGTGTGTCTGTGACAGCATAGCTCAAAAACGGAAAGACCGTTGAATACCAAACTTGGTACTTAAGTTTGGTATTTCCAAGGATGCGACACGAAGATTTTCAAGAAAGTCCCTCCACCCCCAACTACCCTTTTGATGGAACTTTTTTCTAAAATTTTGATTTTCTTAAAAAAGGCTCTAACGATTTTGATTAAAATACCGTATATTGAAGATTTTATATGGAAAACAAAATGTATTTCTTTAATTTTCCGGGAATAGTCTCGAAAGACCTCTTTATTCTGAACGAATTTTCCTGAATTTTGCGTAACTGATAAATTGTAAGAAAAAGACAGAAACTTACTATAAAAATGTAGATCACTTAAAATACTCTATTTATGTCATATACGTTTTTTATCGTGAAATTAAACATTTCTGAGATATTCTTTGTTATTTGTTTCGGATTTGAAATACTTGAACCTTTTTTCACGCGGAACGTTGTAAACTCCATGCATAGAAACGGATTTCACCCATATGGCAACTGGATTTTGAAAGGTTTGACTATCGTTTTAGCCTGTTGTATTACCTTATTTACCTTCTACTTACACGGAAGCAGGTAGTTAAGACAATTTCTGCTAATTTTTATCTTGATTATCATGAAGTAGACAGAAAAATATGTTTTTAACACTAATTTGTAACAGAGATGTAGAGAAAGTCATGTGGTTGTAACATATCAGATTTTTTTTTCCATTGATAGTGTTTAACACCTGATTTTACTACTAATGGCACGGCGGGCGATGGCATGAAGATGAAGCACCGGTGGAATGCGATGGCGGGGGAAACCGGAGAAAGCCCGCCCCTGTGCTGCTTTGTCCACCCCAAACCCACAAAATGTCGCTTGGAATCGAACCAGGCCCGTCTAGGTGAGAGGCGCGGCTAACACACGCGCGTGCGGAGGATACAAGAGACCCTAAAACGTCTAATTTCTAGCGAAACCTCGGTATCGAATTTTTGGATGGAATGCAATACAGTCTCTATATACGACGTACGTGCTAGAGAAAGTAACATAAAATAGATCATAGGAATTGCACTAGAGCAGCTGTTAATTTCACGTGAACCGCTGGAAACCCGGAAGAATCGTTAACTAGCCAGCGATAACTCTGAAATCACCAAGCATGACGTGAGCAAGAAAAACTGCTCCGGGCAGACTCCCTGAATGATTTCAACGGAACATGACTCGTGAGAAGTTGTTCAACCAACTCTTTGTGTTTTTAACTTGCGAGGGCACAACACTTAAACGCATTAGACCATCAAAAATCTGTTGCGAATCTCAAGGCATTCACTGATCACCAAAGTGCAATGAGTCACTACAAAAATCCAAAAAAATCCGCCAATGAAAGTGTACACACAGGTTACAATTTTCATTTCCATAGTTACCTGTATATTTACTCAAATTTATATCATATATCACATATGAAAAATAAAATCTGATGTGTTCCATTCACATCAGTTCGATCCCAAGCACCCGCATATGTGATTCGTGTTGGACGAAGTGGCGCCTGGGCGGGTTATTTCCGGATCCTCCGGTTTCCCCCGCCACTCATTCCACAAAATGCTCCATTATCACCTTTCCAATCGTCAACTTCGCTTACATTTTCATATTATCCATTTCCTCGCGTGCATGCCTGACTACGGGCCGACCCCTCGTAACAGGTTCTCCATTCTGTGGTTTCGTGCCGTTGGCTCCCCGACAGGCTTCTAACCCCTAGGCATTGGCTTGTAGGTCTTAGGGGGGGTTTCAGTCCTACAAATACGCGGAGGTTAAGCCGATTACGAAACGAATTATAAAGAAACATATTTAGAAAATAAATGTTTACTTTCCCTACTTCCAATATAGTATCTATGTAAAGAAGGAATTGCATTCCACTAAAAAAAGTGTCACCGAGATAACACTGGAGATATACGTTTTAGGAACCCCTAAATAAAAAAAGAAGAAAAGAAGCAAAAAAAGCATGTTTTGAAAAAGGTGTGTGTGTATGTGTGTGTGTGTGTGTGTGTGTGTGTGTGTGTGTGTGTGTGTGTGTGTGTCAGTTTTGCGTAACTGCAAAACGAAAAGTCCTTAAATCAACATTTGATATTTAAGTTAAACATCTTCCAAGGATACGAAACAAAGATTTTCAAATAAATCTCCCCAAAGTTCCTTTTAAATGGGGAATGTTGTAATATTTTTTAGTTTCTGAAAAAAAGGATCTTCAATTTTAATGAAAATACCTATATTAAAGATATTTGCATAGCAAAGAAAATGTGTATCTTGAATTTCCTGGGAATAGCCAATGAAGGCATATTCTGTATGTTATTTGTCATACAGCAATAAAATTTACAAAGCTAACGTATTTCATGTAGAAACACATCTGAGTTTTCTGTTTTTGAGTTTCTGTTTTTCCAGTGTATGTGGCTGTTCTGTGATATCCTAGAATTTTTTTTCGCTTTAGCTAACCAGTACTACTATTATTTTCTTTACCACGTATTTACACCCGTGGACAAAAAAAAAAAAAAAAAAAAAAAATGCTTCATGTCTGGAACGCTAAATTCGTCTAAGTCCTACACAACTCAGCGCCTTATGTACACCATCCGCGATTCAGTTGGCGAGCGGCAGCAACAAGTTGTCACAAGTTCCAAATTTTAATATTACTAACCCATATGATCAAAAATCATAATCAATTACAAGTCAGCAGTATTAACTAAAAATATTAACGACACAGAACATGATTAGTTTGCAATAATTGTTTTTCACACAAGCCGTGTGTAGGACAGGAGTTGGATAGGTAGAGTCAGACTGAAAAATGCAATGCCATAGCCGGGATTTGAACCATGGATCTCCCGACGTCTAGCCGGTTACACTGCCACTCAGCTACCATGGCAATATGCCGGCATAGCATTGAATTTCTCAATTGCGAATCAGCTGAGAAATTCAATGCTCTGCCGGCATGTTGCCATGGCAGCTCAGTGGCAGAGCAACCGGCCAGACATCAATGTATATCTCGAATTTTTTGGGAATAGCCTCTGAAGACCTCTTTATTCTGGATGAATTTTGATGAATTTTTCTTAACTGCTAAACCGTAAAAGATAGAGAGAGAGAAAAAAAACGTACTACACAAAAAATGCACCTCATGACAAATCTACACAATTTTTGTCCTTTACGTTTTTGTTGTGGAGGTAACCGTTTTCGAGATATTTCTTGTTATTGATTTCAATTCTGAAGTACTTAAACTTTTCTCACTCAGGAACTGTCTGTTTTTCTTTTGTTCTACTCCTGGCCAACCAAAGAAGCGGTTTGCAATGACATTCGCATAACGATAGCTTTTAAAACATTTGACACTTTAGCATAGTGCATTCCCTTATTCCCTTCTGCTTATAACGAACTAAGTAATAACATTCTGCTATCATTTATCTTGATTAGCATTGTGTATAAAGAAGAATAATCTTTTGTAGGAGTTTTGTAGAGCAGCTAGAGAAAGTCATGTGAGTGTAACACATCAGATTTTTTTTTCCTTTTCTTAATGATGTTGAATCAACATATTGCGACTATTTATGTTAGACATATTTATTTTAGCAAGACTATCAGTACAGTGAAAATAGTATGATTGTTATTATGATGCTTCTTTAAGGGTTTGTTCAACCGAACAGCAATATGCTATGCTGCACACGAAAAGTATTTTTCCTTTCTCTACACGTACTATGTACATAGTGTACCCAAAAATTCGATACCGAGATTCCACCGGAAATATATGTTTTAGTGTCCACTTTATCCAAAAAAAAAAATTCAGAAAAAGGTCCGTGTGTGTCCTTGTGTCTGTGAACACAATAACTCAAAAACGAAAAGTCGCTAAAATACAAAACTTGGTATTGAAGTTTAGTATCTTCCAGGGATGCGACACGAAGATTTTGAAGAAAAAAAAAATCCCCACATCCCAAATTACCCTTTACATGCAACTTTTTTCGAAACTTTTTATTTTCTTAAAAATGTCTCTAACGATTTTGATTAAAATATCGTATATTAAAGATATTTACCTGACAAATAAAATGCATAATTTGAATTTTTTGGAAATAGCCTCTTGAAGACTACTTTATTCTGGATGAATTTTATGTAAGTTTGCATAACTGCTAAACCGTAAGAGATAGACAAAAACTTAACACACAAAAAATGTAGAGCACGTTAAAGCACACAATTTATATTATATACATTTTTTTCGTGGATTTGATCTTTTTGTAGATATTCCTTATTTTTGGTTTCATCTTTAAAAACTTAACACTTTTCTCATACAGGAATCTGTCAACTCCTGTCCATTCAAACAATGGAACTTCAGTCACATAGCAACCAGCTTTTGACTGTCAGTTTAACGTATGGTACTCCCTTATTTCGCTTCTACTTCCATTGAAATAAGTAATAAGACTATTCCTGCTTATTTTTTCTCGATTAGCATGCAGTAAATAGAAGTATTAACTTTATAACAATAATTTGCTGCAGAGATGTGAGAAAAATTTAAATGGCATGTTATTTATGGACGCTCTTTAATGCTGTGATTCTCAGCGTCCCATTCTATATTGGGTGTGAAAGACCGCTTAATTTTTCTCAGAGGTCTCTCTGTCAGGCTTGAGGTTCTTTTACGTGCCGTAAATCTACGACTCGGGACCAACGGCTTTGCTTTACTTCGCTTCCGAAGGAAGCCATGCTAAGGATTTTTACACCCGAAAAAATCCAGTCCTCCACCGGGTTTGAACCCGCGACCTTGGGGAGATGTGAGAAAGTCATGTGAATGGATCACATCAGATTTTTAAGAAAATGAGTGTTTTGAAACATGTTTTGAATCCTATTTTTTTTCTCTCTCTCTCTCAACACGTCCTTCACAAACGGATCCAACAGGGAAATGTCAACTGCAACTGGAATAGCGTGATATTCTCAGACAAGATTACATTTTCTTCACACGTAAGGGAAATGTGATTATCTCTTGTCCTAAGGGCTGCTAATTCAATGCAAAATACGTGACTTCACAATTTCATCATGGTCGCCTTACAATGAACGGTGTGCAGTACACGGTAATACTCGATAATATTTTGATAGACTTATTGAATTTGTACATGATAATCACCCTGTCCTCAGATCTCGAAGGGATTCAAATTGGTTTTCAGAGAGGCAGGATATCAGGTTCCCCAGATATAAACCCTATTGAGAACGTGTGGGCTGAGATAAAAACAGAGCTGCGCTCCAATTTACCTGTAGACAGGCGAAGGACGAAATATGGTTTCTAAGCACAACTTCAAGAAGCCTGGCCTCTTGTAACTTCTCCTCCACATAACTGGTAAACCATAAACGATAGACAAAAACTTACTACACAAAAGATGTAGATAGCGGTAAACCACACAATTTACGTCATGTATACATAATATGTGTATACAAATATATAATAATAATAAATATATATATATATATATATATATATATATATATATATTTGTGCAAAGGTAACCGAGACATTCCTCGTACTTAGTTTCAATTTTAAACTACTTAAAACATTTCTCAAACGATTTTTTATCTTTTGTTTCATATTTCTTTTATTTCACTGCTAACTATGCAAAAAGAATCGAACTTAAACTGTTCGCACAGCGACCAGCTTTAAAAGATATTACTAACGCTTTAGCCTTGTGCAGTCTCTTCCCACCGTTACTCCCAGAAGATAATACGACACAAAGATTTTCAGGAAATTCCCCCAGCACTACCTCTTACACGGCAGAAATCCTGAAAGTTTTGATTTTCTCAAAAATGTCTTGAACGATTTTTATTAAAATACCGTATATTAAAGATATTTATGTGACAAAATGTATATCATGAATTTTCTGGGATAACCTTTGGAGACCTCTTCATTCTGAGTGACTTTTGCATAACTGTTAAAACGCAAGAGATAGACAAGTTGCTACACAAAAAATATAGAGCTCGTTAAAAAACACAGTTTATGTCATATACAATTTTTTGCAGACTAAAACATTTCGGAGATTGGTTATTGGTTTCAATTTTAATATACTTGCACTTTGCCCATACATTAATTTGTCAGTATCTGGCCATGCAAAGAGGATGAATTTCAACCACATTGCAACCAGCTTTTAAAAGATTTGATTATCGCTTTAGCCTAGTGTATTCCCGTATTTCCCTTCTACTTACAAGAAAGTAAGTAACACGTGCATTTCTGCTAATGTTTATCTCGATCAGTATGAAGTATATATAAGAATAAGGTTTTTAATAACAATTTTTACAGAAATGTATAGAAAGTCAAGTGAATGGAACACATCAGAATTCTGCACTTGCAGTGGCTATTTGTATTCCTATTTTAGGTGTTTAGGGCCTATTGTTCAAGCCGTTTGTATATTGACTGATTGCTAAGTCCTCGCTCCTTTCTATATTTGTTTATCCTCATCCTTTACCCATTCCGTCTTGTTTTCTCTGTCTTCTATCTTTATTTCCTCCCCGCATGCAGCTACTCAACTTCATCTAAGTCCTTCTTGTCTGTCAGCAGAAGCTGCTTGATGTCCAAGTCTGTCCACATCGGACGGGACATTTTGTTATTTTAACGTTTTGTTTGCCCAGTTGATTGCAAAGTGACCTTTCCTCCATCTGGCCAGTCTCTGGAACAAGGGAAATCGAAAGGATGTGAGGGGTGGAGGGGGCAGCTGGTAGCCAATCAAACCAACTACCTCCTTCCTGAGCAGAGTTAATGTGAAGAAAGCAAGTCAGCCGATACACGGAAGATAACTCACGTTTCTCCTAACTTCACCACATCAGACTCTTAGCACGTGTATGTCATCGTTATCATAAAACGTCATTAAAACAGTGCAACCTTTTCACTAATTCCATGAGCAATTAATCTATAAGGATAACACACGACCCTATCAAGCTAAAACCTTACCTAATGGATCTTAAAATGAATTTGTGGTTTACATATTATTACATGACTTACTCAACCTATTCTGCAGCAAACTATTCTTACAAAAGATTATTATTATTATTATTATTATTATTATTATTATTATTATTATTATTATTATTATTATTATTATTATTATTATTATTCTATGCACTCATGCTAATCGAGTTAAACATCACCAGAAATAGATAGGTAGTCAGACTGAAAAATTCAATGTCATAGCCGGATTTTGAACTACTGATCTCCTGACCTCTTCTAATCACCAGAGCTAGGAACTTCGTACCTTTCGAAGTTCCGTATGTAGCTTGCGACCGACCATCTCGCCGCATCAATACAAACCACTGATAAGAACCAGGGGAGAGAGGTAAACGCTACTGTTTCCTGAGAACAAAAATTACTTACGAGACATGCGTAATAGCAGATGATTATGTACTACATACAAATTGTTACACAAATAAGACTGACTTTGACTGATTTACTTCTTTACATGTGTACATTATGAAAACACCCAAGCAATTATAATACGAATTGTAATATTTACTGATCAAATGTAAAATAATATCCAAATAATAAAATTAATATCTTAAATATCTTCAGACTCTTACCAGGTAAAAACGAAAGCAGGAATTAAACTATAATGTCTTTCAAATGGGAAGAGTTCTACGCTGCAGCGAATGAGATGCAATATTGTGTTCTGTGTTGCCAGGTCGCTACCCACTCTTTCTACGAGGTACGTCCAGAAAGTAAGTTCCGTTTCAATTTATCTCCGCTGCAGCGCACAGTCATCCTCAGAGAGCAATCCAAGGATGAGCGCAGAAGATGCTCCTAGGTCACATCCGCAGCAACAGCTACCCTCTCCTGCACTGAGCCGCCCTACATCCGGACCCAGAACTAATGGGGAGATGGACCCTGCCTTCTACGAAGTAATAGACCGCCTCCCGGCACGACTTCGCATCCAATTTGCTGCTGCACTGGCGGACGCACTATTGTCTCGCCCACCCACACTCTCGGCAGACACGGTGCTTATCCGCACAGTTATAATTTCTGCAGCAGATATGGCCAGTGAACGAGCAGAAGCACTTAACCTTTCCAGACTCAGCATCTGCTTCTGGAACGCGAATGGCCTAAGGGTCAAACGCCTAGAGGTGACCGAGTTTCTGGCTATGCACCGGGTGCAGGTGCTCTTAGTCCAGGAGATACATCTAAACCCTCACATAAAAATGAAGATCCCTCTGATGCGGTGCTATCGTAAGGACCGTGCAGACGGTTATGGAGGCACTACGATTTATGTAAATGACTCCATCTGCCACCACCAACTTCACATTCCACCGACCAGACACCTGGAGGCGACCGTATCCAAGTAGCTACTGCCCGGGGACCGCTCAACATCTACTCGGTGTATCTCCCACCTCGCCGACCTCTACTGGAAGCCGAACTGGACCAACTGTTCCTTGATGCAACCCCGACTATAGCTGCAGGGGACTACAACGCCAAGCATACTAACTGGAACTCCACGTGTGTGACTCATTGGGGCAACCAGTTGAACGCATACGTGAGTGCTAGCCGTATATACACCAAACTTCCCGACCATTCACTTTAGTGACCGTAGACCGCCAGATTGGCTTGACATCGCTCTGGTACAGAATCTGCGGCACCGCCTACAACTCTTTACTATCCCAGCCCTATCCTCGGACCACTACCCGGTTCTCCTTACCTTCCCTTCCAAACCCACCTATCGACCACCACGCCCACTTCCCTCAGCGCGCAGAACAAACTGGCAGGTGTTCAATCAGATCTTGAGCAGCACTCAACCTTACTTGGCGCCCTGCAGCACGCCACAAGAAGTGGATCACCTGGTGAACACTGCCACAGAAGCAATGGTTGCTGCTCCAAAACCTACTTTGCACCAGTATAACACTGAGCCGCTACCCCAGAGAATTCGTAATCTTATACGAACAAAGAACAGCGCCAGGAGAAGGTTCCAGTATAACAGATCACCAGAGGACAGAGCGGTCTTCCGACGATTCCAACAAGAACTCCGGACTGAACTACGGGACCTAGCCAACCTCAGGTGGGAAACCCATCTCAGCCATCTCCAACCTGAGGATGGCTCCCTTTGGAGAGCCACAAAAGTCCTCATGGGTATACCTCCTCCAACTCTACCCCTGAGACATGGCGGAGTCATAGCGCAATCTGGCAGGGAAAAGGCAGAGTTACAGGCCACGTTCCTAGAGTTCACCTTTGTAGCTACGGATACAGCTGACCAGGACCACGTCCACCAGGTCCTCACCTACGTCACTGAGTTCCTCCGGCAGCCCGTGAATTACTCCACCATGGAGGAAACCACGTCGGGGGAGCTTCAGACCTATATAAGACGTCTACCCGCGTACAAGGCTCCTGGGTTTGATGGGATCGCCAACGCTGCCCTAAAGGCTCTGCCACAAAATTGGGTACGACTCCTGGTCCCCTCTTCAATGGGATCCTCAAAACTTCGCACTTCCCGGAAAGTTGGAGGTACGCCAAAGTAATCACGGCCTGCAAACTGGGCAAAGACCCAGCAGATCCCAATAGCTACAGACCTATCAGCCTGCTTCCAGTGCTGAGCAAGCTCTTTGAAAAGGTGGTCCACGCACGGATGAGGAGCACCCTGGAGGACTTCAACATCCTAAGGCCCGAGCAGTTTGGATTCCGGCCCACGCACTCCACGGTCCACCAATTGCTTCGGATGGTTGACGAGATTATTACGAACTTTAACCTCAGACACCACGTCTGTGCATTACTGCAGGACGTATCCAGGGCATTTGACAGCGTGTGGCACGAGGGGCTTCTCTCCCGACTAATCCATTACCGCTTACCCCCATACCTGATCCATTTAATCAAATCCTATCTGGAAGGACGCACCTTCTCGGTCTGCTACGAGGATGCCATTTCCTCCCCCCCCCATCCTATCCGAGCTGGGGTACCCCAGGGCAGCGTCCTGGGTCCCACGTTTTTCCTTTTGTATATCAACACCCTCCCTGAGATGCCTCGCTGCACGCTGTACCTCTTTGTGAATTACACAGCAGTAACTTCTGCCAACAAACATAATCGCTTAGCGGTCCGGAGAGTCCAGGAACACGCCGACCTCCTGACAACATGGTTTAGCAAATGGAGATTAAAGATACATCCACAAAAGAGCCAAGCTATCACCTTCTCCAGATGCAGGACCCAGGACGTTCAACCCATCCGGCTGGCCGGGGAAGGCGTACAATGGAGGACCAATGTAAAATACCTGGGCGTTACACTGGATATGAGGCTGACCTGGAAGGCTCACATCCAGGAGGTTGCCAATCGTACAAGTAGACGAATGGCCATGTTGTACCCTCTGTACAACAGGAAGTCCAAAATGGCATTCAACTACAAGCTTCTACTGTACAAGCAGATAATTAGACCAACCTTTACCTACGCCTGCCAAGTCTGGGGAGTGGCCGCCCGATCCCACCTCCGACAGCTAGAGGTTCTCCAATCCCGTTACCTGCGCATTGCAACCTCCTCCCCTACTACATTCCGACGCCAACATCCAAAAGGACCTAAATTTCCCTTCTGTACTAGACCATATTCTATCGCTATCCAAGCCCTTCTTTGGCAAACTCTCCTACAGCTCCAATGCGCTCATCCGGGGACTCGGTGAGTATGACATTGACCCCGGAGAGACATACAAACGCCCCAGACTTGTGCTAGGCAACTAAATACAACAGTCACATAAAACCCTTTCTCCTGCTAAACATTCCCTCCTAAAGCTCACTTCCTCATTACACAAGCATTAAAAAAAAAAAAAAAAAAAAATCAACTCCGAACCCAAACCTCTTTCCATCATTGCCTTCCCCAATCATCACCCTTTCACGGCCAGTAGAGGGTATTACCCTGACCTGGCAGAAGACGTGGAGGTAGCCTGCAGATTTATCTGTAGCCAACACCTAGTGTCAACCGCCGTGCCGTGCTGAAGTGCTGCGATCGCAGTTCCGCACATGCGCGGTAGACGCTCTATATCAAGGAGAAGAAACGTGCACCATTTTGAGATCGCTGTCAGCCACATACGCTTTGTTGTGCTTGTTTACAATGTCGGTGTTCATTGAAAATCCCGCCGCTTGTGAAATCAGATCTGTGATTCGTTTTCTGAATGCTAGGAAAGTGAAACCAATTGAAATTTATCGGCAAATTTGCGAAGTTTACGGACAAAATGCGATGAGTGATTCAATGGTGAGAAGATGGCTCCGACAGTTCAATGAAGGACGTAGTGAAGTGCACGATGAAGAACGAAGTGGGCGTCCATCTTTGGTTACAGAAGAACCGGTTCACGCGATTGATGACAAGCTCCAGGAAAACCGCAAGTTTACAATTAGTGCTCTCGCTTTGGAATTTCCCCAAAGCTCACGATCACTAATTCATGAAATTGTTACCGAAAAACTGAAATTTCGTAAACTTTGCTCACGTTGGGTACCAAAGATTCTTACTGAGCAACACAAAACAAAACGGATGGGTAGTGCACATCAGTTTTTAACCCGTTATGATGAAGACGGCGAAGAATTTCTGACACAGATAGTCACAGGAGATGAGACTTGGGTTTCTTACGACACCCCTGAAAGTAAGAGGCAATCAATGGGATGGAGGCACACTTCATCCCCAGCAAAGGTTAAGCTGAACCAAATTTTGACACCTCGAAAAATGATGTGCACAGTGTTCTGGGACTGGAAAGGCGTCTTACTCATTGATTTCTTACCGCGTGGTCAAACAATCAAAGCAAATGTTTATTGCGAGACACTTAGGAAATTGCGCCGCGCAATACAGAATAAGCGCCGAGGATTGCTGACAAAAGATGTTGTTTTTCTTCACGACAACGCACGACCACACACTGCAAATGTGACGAAAAACCTCCTACAGTGATTTGTGTGGGACGTGTTTGACCATCCTCCGTACAGCCCTGACCTCGCTCCTAGCGACTTTCATCTGTTCTTACATCTCAAGTCTTTCCTTGGTGGTCAACACTTCACAACGACGAAGAGCTGAAAGAAAATGTTTCCAACTTTTTGAAGACACAGGCGGCAAACTTCTATGAAGAAGGTGTACAAAACTTGTGCCACGCTATGACAAATGCCTGCAAAATTTCGGCAGTTATGTGGAAAAGTAGTTTAAGAGTTGTAGAACTTTGTGCAATAAATAATTATTCTGTATCTGTACAAAATTTAATTTTAATACCAAACGGAACTTACTTTCTAGACGTACCTCGTATATTTCCTTCTCACTCGCACACAGAGTGCATATCTGCCTGGCGACATAATGTTTATTCATGTGTATTATGAAAACTATTTGTGCTAAACATCTGAGGTTTTTACTACTCTGCTACGAGCATTACTCCCTATCTTCCTCGTGAATTATTTTTTGCAAAATTTGAATATTTTGTCTTGGCGCAAGTAGTATTTATGAGTGACGGAATCACTTAGCGCGTTACTCCCCAATTAAGCGCGAATGCAATATGTCAACACAGCAGCACTCCGATTGGCTGCCGGTCTGGTGGCGTTCAAGGACAGACCTCATTCCATTTGAAAGTCACAGTAAATCTTTACACATCTGCAGCCATATTACTGAAAAACGTGTACTTCTGAAGCCTTTCAAATGAAACCTCATTCTAGATTCCGACAAACAAGTTTTGTAATGCGAAAAAGTTCGTTTCCACTTTGCAAGATGTATCAGTATCACCAAGCAAATTGTTTTTGTTGGGATCTGAAAGTGCAGCTTGTATGCGATACATCACACTGAACCATGCATTCTTTTCATTTACACTTGTCATTTTCATCTTTATTTCAGGTAGCATGCTCGTGGATTAGTAGATCCGTCTTGACAGTTCTTCTACAGGCCGCATAGATTCAGTTCATCTCCATACTTCTGGACTATAACAGTCTGATAGTTGTGGGTAACCTTCTGAACAAATTTGCAATCAATAATATGTTTCTGTGAAGCTGTTCTGTTACTAGACGTTTGACAGTTTGTTTACTAGAACTGCCATCGGTTTCTAAATAAGTACATGCATAAGTACACTGCTAGAAAACTTACTTTTATTTGTTGTAAAACAAATTAATTTTACTCACATTTGAGTAGAACAAAGATATTCGAACGCCTACCTCCCTGCCGACGTGGCTCTGTGTTGTGCAGTGATAGCGGTTTTGCAGTAATGGGTTGCACTCTACGTTGACCTTTGCTTGTGCAAGCAGCGCCACATAGTATTGCCAACCCTGGCCGCTCTTACTCTGCATAAGGAAAACAGTATGAATTTCCTAGCTCTGCTTGTCACTGAGCTATCATGGCACCATGTCGGCACGACATAAACTTCCTCAACTAAACCGCATGTTTGCCGGTAAACCACAAGGTGATCAATATATTTTGAGATGACATACCCCAATCGCGACTTACAATGTCGTAAGTACTTTAAGCCCAGGGCATCATAGTTTAGGCAACTATTATGGTCAACTATTGAAATCAATTAGCAGTCAATCAATTCACGAAGTTATCGGAAAAATACAAAATTAAAATCTCATGTGTTCCACTCACATGACTTTCTCTATATCACTGCAACAAATTATTCTAGGTTAAAGTAATAGTCAAAAGCTGGTTGCTCTGCGACTGAAGTTCCTTTGTTTGTATGGACACGAGTTCACAAAGTCCTGTATGAGAAAAGTATAAGTTTTTATGGCTGAAACCAAAAACAAGGAATATCTCAAAAACAATCAACTCCACGAAAAAAATGTATTTAACATAAATCGTGTGTTTTAAGGTGCTCTATATTTGTTGTGTGGTAAGTTTTTGTCCATTTCTTACGGTTTAGCAGTTATGCAAAATTCCGTAAAATTGACCCAGAATAAAAGTCTTCAGAGGCTATTCCCAGAAAATTCAAAATATAGGTAAATTTTATTTTTCAGGTAAATATCTTTAATGCACGATATTTTAATCAAAATCGTTAGTGCTATTTTTTAGAAAAACAACATTTTCGAAAAAAGTTCCATGTAAAGGGTAGTTGGAGGTGGGGGGATTTTTCTCAAAATCTTCGTGTCGCATCCCTGGAAAATATTAAACTTAAATACCAAGATTGGTATTTTACCGACTTTTCGTTTTTGAGTTATCGTGTTCACAGACACACGGACACACTGACACACGGACACACTGACACACGGACACACACACGGACTTTTTTCTGAAAATACCTTTTTGGATACAGGGGACTCTAAAACATATATTTCCGGTGAAATCTCGGTATCGAATTTTTGGGTGGAGTGCAATACTTAGCACGTATAGAGAAAGTAAATATAGGCATTCAGATAGCCACTTCAAGTGCAAAAATCTGATGTATTCCATTCGCATAGTTTCTCTACATCTCAGTAAATTATTCTTAAATTTCCTATTTTTCCAACTACTTCATGCTAATCGAGATAAACATTATCCAAAATGGTTTTATTACTTAGCTCCTTAAAAGCTGAAGGGAAATAAGGGAATACATTAAACTAAGGCGACAGTCAAATCTTATACGTAGGTCGCTAAATGAAACAAATGAAATTCGGTTCTCATCGCTTGCTAGGAATAAGCAAAAGAGGTCCGAAAAGAAAGATGTCTTCTCGTTTAAGAAAAGTTTAGGTAGCTTAAAACTGAAACCAATAACTGAGAATATCTCGAAAACGGTTAATTCTACAAAAAAAAAAAAGGATATCACATAAATTGTACGATTTAATGATATCTATATGTCTGTGTACTAAGTTTTTGTCTATCTCTTACGGTTTACCAGTTATGCCAAAGTTATAAAAAAGTATTCTATTATTAGAGGTTTTCAGATGTTATTCCCAGAAAATTCAAGATATGCATAAAATATCTTAAACATATAGCATTTTAACAAAAATCATTAGGGGTATTTTTGAGAAAATCAAAACTTTCGAAAAATGTTCTATTTAAGCGTAATTGGGAGTGGGGGACTTTTCTTGAAAAGCTTCCTGTTGCATCCTTAGAAGATACTAAACTTAAATACCAAGTTTGGTATTCAACCAACTTTTCGTTTATGAGCTATGATGCCCAAGTAACACACACACACACACACACACTCAAACGGACATGTTTCTGAAGTGTCTTTTTTGGATTCAGGGGGTCTCAAAACATATATTTGCGGTGAAATCTCGGTATGAAATTTTTTGGTGGAATCAACCTTCTGTATCTTCTGTGTAGGTACATCGTGCATACGTGCTGGAGCAAGCAAAATACTGTATTTGAAAACAGTTGTGCGTTTTAATGGGATTATTAAAAATGTATTTTCGGTGAAATCCCGGTATCGAATGTTTGAGTGGAATGCATTACGTACTCTACCTTTTATACCGTAGTGAAAATAAAAATGAGAGTATATACCCTTCTACATTTCCCTTTCATTTCAGACTACCCTTCCTCCCATTACATTAATTTTGCCGTGTAACGAATGAAACCGTATTACCAACTTCTTCCCTTGATGGCGGAAGTTATATGATATCAGACTTTAATGGTTGAGGCATACAATTTCGGCTTTTACCTCTCCCTACCCTCCCTTTTCCTGCTGGTTGACGGGGGCATCGGTTATTGAGCGCCTGGAGGCCTGCAAACCTTGACATGTCCGATAAGCACGAGGGAATTAGCAGGAAAGCTACCAATAGCCAGGCCCTGGGTAATATGAGTCTATTCAAATCGATGCTCAGAGCAATAGGGAAACATCTCAACTTTCTTTGAGCTTCAATTGGTTATAGTAATAGGTGCATACATGCTTAAGGACCATCTAATATTCGAGTATAGTGCAGTGAAAAGTGAAAGAGAATCTCTAGTAAATAGTGTATTTAAAACAGACAACTGACTACAGCAAAAATCAGGCTTAATTAAAATGTAAACTCCCTAGACTTCCAAGTGTTAAAAAAGACCAATGAGTAACAGCAAACACAACATAAGTGACAAACGTAAGTATAGATAAAAGGAAAAATGGCTTACCCTTTGAGAGCCATCAATAAAAAATCTGATGTGTTCCATTCACATGACTTTCTCTACATCTCTGCAACAAATTATTGTTATGAAGCTTGTGCATTTATTTACTTCGTGCTAATCGAGAAAAAAATAAGCAGAAATAGTCTTATTACTTGCTTCCTTATAAGTAAAAACGAAATAAGGGAGTACCATAGGTTAAAGTGATAGTCAAAAACTGGTTGCTATGTGAACGAAGTTCCTTTCTTTGTGTGGACAGGAGTTGGCAAATTCCTGTATGAGAAAAGTATAAGTATTTCAAAGCTGAAACCAAAAACAAGGAATATCTCAAAACGATCATCTCCACGAAAAAAAAAATATATACAACATAGATTGTGTGTTTTAATGTGCTCTAAATTTTTTGTGTAGTAAGTTTTTCTCCATCTCTTACGGTTTAGCAGTTATGCAAAATTCCGTAAAATTCATCCAAAATATACTAGTCTACAGAGGCCATTCCCAGAAAATTCAAGATATACATCTTATTTGTCAGGTAAATATCTTTAATATACGATATTTTAATCAAAATCGTTAGAGCCATTTTTAAGAAAATCAAAATTTTCGAATTTTTTACCACGTAAAGGGTAGTTTAGGGTGGGGGGATTTTCTTGAAAATCTTCGTGTCGTATCCTTGAAAGACACCAAACATAAATACCAACTTTGGTTTTTAACAGTCTATCCGTTGTTTTAGCTATGCTGCCCACAGACACACACGCACGCACGCACACACACACACACACATACACACACGGAAAATTTTCTAAAAATTTTTTTTTTAATTCAGGGGGTGTCAAAACATATATTTCCGGGAAATATCGGTATCGAATTTTTGGGTGCAATACAATACCTTCTCTTTACACTATGTACATAATACGTATAGAGAAAGTAAAATATGCTTATTATATTATTATTATTATTATTATTATTAAAGTAATTTAACTTGGTAGGTCATATCGGACGATAAATGTATGTGTTGCATGAAAATCTCCATGAATTTTGAGCGATTCAATTAAAAACCTCCAGAACGTGACAGACTATTTAGCATGAAGCTCAAATGAGTTTGGGTCCATAGAGCTTAAAGTTACCCAACATTCGCCTTCTCAGGAAAATACAAGCATCCGATTTGTTCCATTCACATGACTTTCTCTACATCTCTGTTACAAATGTTTGTTAAAAAGCTTATTCTTATGTCTACTTCATGTTAATGGAGACAAACATTAGCAGAAACGGTCGTATTACATAGTTCCTTGCAAATAGAAGGGAAATGAGGGAATACACTAGGCTAAACCGACAGTCAAATGTTGTAAAATATGGTTGCTATGAGGTTAAAATCCGTTTCTTTGCATGGCCAGAAGTTGATAAGTTCCCGCATGAGAAATGTTAAGTATTTTAAAACTGAAACCAATAAAAAAAAATCTGATGTGCTCAATTCACATGACTTTCTCTATATCTCTGTAACAAATTATTTTTAATAAGCTTATCTTTTATTTATTTCATGCTAATCGAGAAAAATTAGCAGAAAATGTCTTATTACTTGTTTTATTGTAAGTAGAAGCGAAATAAGAGAGTACCATAGGTTAAAGTGAAAGCCAAAAGCTGCTTGCTATGTGACGGATGTCCCTTTGTTTGTATGGACAGGAGTTGAAAAATTCCTGTATGAGAAAAATATGTTTTTCAAAGTTGAAACAAAGTAAAAGGAATATCTCAAAAACGATCAACTCCACGAAAAAAATGTATATAACGTAAATTGTGTGTTTTAACGTGCTCTACATTTTTTGTGTGTTAAGTTTTTGTCCATCTCTTAGGGTTTAGTAGCTATGAACAATTCATCCAAAATAAAGTAGTCTTCAGAGGCTATTCCCAGAAACTTCAAAATAAACATTTTATTTGTCAGATAAATATCTTTAATATATGATATTTTATTCAAAATCGTTAGAGCCATTTTTTAGAAAATCAAAATTTTCAAAAAAAGTTTCATGTAAAGGGTAGTTTGCAGTGCGGGATGTTTTTCAAAATCTTTGTGTCGCATCCCCAGAATACACTAAACCTAAATACCAAGTTTGGTATTTTACCGACTTTTCGTTTTTGAGTTATCGTGTTCACAGACACGGACACACACACACGGACCTTTTTCTGAAAATACTTTTTTTTTTGGATACAGGTGACCCTAAAACATATATTTCCGGTGAAATCATGGTATCGAATTTTTTGGTGGAGTGCAATACATTCTCTATACACTATGTACCTAGTGCGTATAGAGAAAGTAATAAAATCTCAAAAACGATCAACTTCACGAAAAAATGTATATGGAATGAATAAAATGATGTGTTTTAGGGAGTTCTACAGTTTTTGTCTAATTCCTGTAGTTTACCAGTTTTGTAAAATTACGCAAAATTCATCCAGAATAAAGATACCTTCAGAGGCTATTCCCAAATAATTCAAGATGTACATTTAATTGTGATAGAAATGGTTTTAATATGTAGTATTTTAATAAAAATCGTTGGAGCCATTTTGAGAAAATCAAAATGTTCGAAAAAAGCTCCATGTAAAGGGTAGTTGGGGATGGGGAGATTTTCTTGGAAATCTTCGTGTCGCATCCTTGGAAAATACAAAACCTAAATACCAAGTTTGGTTTTCAACGGACTTTTCGTTATTGGGCTATGCTGCCCACGGACAGACACACGCACAAACAGACAGATACACAGGAAATATTTCTAAAAATGCTTTTTTTCTTTAGGGGTTTCAAAACATGTATTTCCGGTGAAATCTCGGTATCGAATTTTTGGGTGCATTACAATACCCTCTCTATACGCTATGTACATAGTACGTATAAGGAAAGTAAAATAGTAATAATAATAATAATAATAATTATTATTATTATTATTATTATTATAATAATTATATTAAAGTAATTTAACCTGATAGATCATATCGCACATGAATGAAATGCTGCTCAAATGAGTCCGGGTCCATAGAGCTTCAAGTTACCCAACATTCGCCTTCTCAGGATAATAAGAACATCTGAAGTGTTCCATTTACACGACTTTCTCTATCTCTTCTGCAAAAAAACTATTCCTAAAAGATTATTCGTATATCTACATAATGCTAAACAAGATAAGCAGTACTAGAAGTTGTCTTATTACTGAATTCCTCATAAGATGAAGGGAAATAAGAGCATGCACTATATTAAAGTGATAGTCGATATTTTGTAAGCTGCCACTATGCATTGTCATTTAAATTTGGTTGTATTTCCGTGGCTTGGAGTAAAACAAAAGTGAGATGAAACCCACAAGGGATCCCCGTTTAAGAAAAGTTTTAAGTACTTTAAAATTGAAGCTCGGAAATAGTTAGCTCTTCAAAAAAGTATACGTTATAATTTGTGTTTTGCTTCAAGGGTTATTCCAAAGAATTTGAAAATGCACATTTTATTTGTCTTGTAAACAACTTTAACCATGTCGTTAAACGCCATATTTTAGAAAACCAAAAATGTCTAAAAATGTTCTATTAAAGGTTAGTTCAGGGCAAAGTCTGTAACTCTTTGTGTCGCATCCTTGTAAGATAGCTAAACTTAAATACCAAATTTGGTATTTAACCGACTTTTTGTTTTTGAGTTATGTTCCACATACAAGCGTGTGCGTATATTTTTATAAAATGCTTTTTTTTCTATTCAGGGGTCTCAAAATATGCATTTTCAGTGAAATCCCGGTATCGAGTTGGTGGAATACAATATCTTATGTACATTGTAGATACGTGCTATAGAAAGAAAAAAATCTTATCCGGGTAGCTCACCCTAACAGAGGTTGAACTCAAAACTACTCTTATTAAAATCGGGGAATTAAGTCCCTCTTTTACAGCGCAAACCAACGGATGAAATGAAGAGAGAAGAAAACCTATTTTGCATTCACATTTTTTCTATTTACTTCACTTTGAGATAAACCTTTACTGTAGTAGGTACCTTTACCGTTTTTTTTTTATTTCTTTTTTTAGAGCTAAGCCCTTCCGAAATATTCCCTGTTATTAGTTTCAATTTTAAAGTAACTACACCTTTCTCAAACGGAAAAATCTCATCCGTTTCGTATCTCTTGTTTTACTACTAATCGTATAGCGAATTTTAAAAGATGACTGTCGCTTCAGCTTAGTGTATTCCTTTATTTTCCTACTACTTACAAGCCACTAATAACAAGAGCATTTCTGTTAATCTTATATTTATTAGTATTATATAGCTAAAGGAATATTTTTGTAACAACAGTTTGTCTGCAGAAGACAAAGGTATTATTTATGAAATGAAACATATTTTAGTTATTTTGGCTGCTCTAAAAATCGAATGAAACTAAATGTTATTGATTGGCCTTTTATTGCTGATGACGATTTCAAAGGTTTTATTTGTCGGAAAAGCTTATTTTTTATTATAGACAGATTCGTGTGCATGCTGGAACGGTTGGTATTTTGCGTGTAAGATGGATATTTATCAAATAATTATACATAAGCGAGTATTACATGAATAATAAATGGTATATAATGCGTAGGTTTATGCTGAAATACTGGATTTATAATGAAAAAGCTTGGTTGCTGTTGGAAGATATGCTATTGATATGCAAGAACATCATATGTCGCCCTTGGCAGAATTACCGCGTTGTGAGAACCCGTAGGAATAATTCCAGCGGTTAGTGAGACTATAGCAGTTGGTGGAGGAATATGTTTCTTTTTACTGTTTCTGTGGGCGGTGATTTTCATGGTTAGCGCGAGGTTAGGTTCGAATCCATTAAGGTTAGTGTGTGTGTATATAAGTTTGTTTCTAATTTTCTATTGTGGTAGTACTTGGCGGAGGAATATGCTTCTGAAGATTATAAAACCATTTATTATTTATATGATACTCGTTTATATATAATTATTTGGTGAATATCCGTCATATACGCAAAATACCAACCGTTCCAGTATGCACACGAATTTGTCTGTAATAAAAACAAACAAAATGCTCCGCTAAATAAAACCTAGTTTCATTCGATTTTTAGAACGGCCCAAGTTCTGCATAATTACCCATATTCTTTGGAGAGAAAATATATTAAAATTGACCTAATTAAGTATATCGTATATCAAATTTATACAAAAAGTAACTCACCTGTGAAGCAGGAAACTCCATTAGACTCCAAGCAACAGTCATGTGTTGACGTCCATCTTCAAACAAAGCCGCACTGCTATTGTCAACAAGTAACAGTCTGCTGACATGGTTACGTTATACTTACGATTCGCAGAAACAAATGAGGTACAATACTACATATGGCTTCATGTGTAATTTTTACTTTATCTATACTCACTATGTACATAGTGAATAGAGAATGTATTGTCCTCCACCAAAAAAATCGATACCGAGATTTCACCGGAAATATATGTTTCAGGGTCTCCTGTATCCAAAAAAAGTATTTTCAGAAAAAGGTCCGTGTGTGTGTCCGTGTGCCTGTGAACACGATAACTCAAAAACGAATAGTCGGTAAAATACCAAACTTGGTATTTAAGTTTAGTAGCTTCCAGGAATGCGACACGAAGATTGAGAAAAATCCCCCACCCCAAACTACCCTTTACATGGAACTTATTTAGAAAATTTCGATTTTCTCAAAAATGGCTCTAACGATTTTGATTAAAATTTCATATATTAAAGTTATTTACCTGACAAATAAAATGTATATTTTGAATTTTCTGGGAATAGCCTCTGAAGACTACTTTATTCTGGATGAATTTTTCATAATTACTAACCCGTAAGAGATGGACAAAAACTTAACACACAAAAAATGTAGAGCACATTAAAACACACAATTTATGTTATATACATTTTTTTCGTGCAGTTGATCGTTTTTGAGATATTCCTTTTTCTTAGTTTCAGCTTTGAAAAACTTATACTTTTCTCATACAGGAATTTGTCAACTCCTGTCCATACAAAGGAACATCAGTCACATAGCAACCAGCTTTTGGCTTTCACTTTAACCTCTGGTACTCCCTTATTTCGGTTCTACTTACAATAAAGCAAGAAATAAGACTATTTCTGCTAAATTTTTCTGATGAGCATACAGTAAATAGAAGTATAAGCTTTTTAAGAATAATTTGTTGTAGGGATATAGAGAAAGCCATGTGAATGGTACACTTCAGATTTTTACTTTATCTATAGGCACTATATACATAGTGTATAGAGAACGTATTGCACTCCACCAAAAAATTCGATACCGAGATTTCACCGGAAATATATGTTTTAGGGTCCCCTGTAAGCAAAAAAAGCATTTTCACAAAAAGGTCCGTGTGTGTGTGTGTGTGTGTGTGTGTGTGTGTGTGTGTGTGTGTGTGTGTGTGTGTGTGTGTCCGTGTGCCTGTGAACACGATAACTCAAAAGCGAAAAGTCGGTAAAATACCAAACTTGGTATTTAAGTTTAGTTTCTTCCAGGGATGCGACACGAAGATTTTGAGAAAAATCCCCCCACCCCAAACTACCCTTTACGTGTAACTTTTTTCGAAAATTTCGATTTTGTCAAAAATGCCTCTAACGATTTTGATTAAAATATCGTATACTAAAGATATTTACCTGACAAAAAAAAATATATTTTGAATTTTCTGTGAATAGCCTCTGAAGACTACTTTATTCTGGGCCAATTTTACGAAATTTTGCATAACTGCTAAACCGTAAGAGATGGACAAAAAACTTACCACACAACAAATGTGAAGCACTTTAAAACATACAATTTATGTTATATCAATTTTTTTCGTGCAGGTGATTGTTTTTGAGATTTTCCTTGTTTTTTGGATACAGCTATAAAAAGCTTATGCTTTTCTTATACAGGATTTTGTGTACTCGTGTCCATACAAACAAAGGAACTTCAGTCACATAGCAACCAGCTTTTGACTATCACTTTAACTTATGGTACTTCCTTATTTCGCTGACTTCATATACCCAAGGTCGCGGGTTCAAACCCGGCGGAGGACGATGGATTTTTTCGGGCGTAAAAATCCTTAGCATGGCTTCCTTCGGAAGGGAAGTAAAGCCGTTGGTCCCGTGTCGTAGATTTACGGCACATAAAAGAACCTCAAGCCTGATTGAGAGGCCTCTGAGCAAAATTAAGCGGTCTTTCACGCCCAATTTAGAATGGGACGCTGAGGACCACAGCAGTTAAAGAGCGTCCATAAATAACACGACATTTACATTTTTTTCCTTATTTCGCTTCAACTTACAAGGAAGCAAGTAATAAGTCTATTTCTGCTATTTTTTTCTCGATTAGCAGGAAGTAAATAGAAGCATAACTTTTTAAAAATAATTTGTTGCAGAGAAAGCCATGTGAATGTAACACATGAGATCTTTGAAGTTGGCATTTAAAACATTACTTTTAATTTCTGATTTTTTACAACACAGATTCGAATTTCATTACTCCTTCGGATATGAATTCTAAGTAGAGGCATCTGGTTAACATTTGGAAAAACTAGTATTGCTTATTCTTTTTTACTTCCTGCAGCACGTATGTATATAAAACGTGCATAGTAGTTAGAGAAGGTATGGTATTCCACACATATATTCAATGTCGATATTTCACCGAAAATATATATTTTGAGGTCCCCTGAGACCCAAAAAAAAAAAAAGCATTTTAGAAAAGGTTCGTGTACGTGTGGGTATCTGTGTGTGCGTGACTCTGCACACCATAATTCAGAAACGAAAATATGGAGAAAAAAGATTGAAAAAAATGTTTTTCTCAAAAATGGCTCTAACGTTTTTAATTAAATTGCATATATTAAACATATTTACATAAAAAGTAATAGTATATTTTGAATTGTCTGGAATAGCCTCTGAAGACCTCTTTATTCTGGATGAATTTTGCAGAATTTTGTATAAAACAATTAAACCGTGACATATAGATAAAAACTTATTGCATAAAATTGCAGATCTTGTTAAAACACTTGATTTATGCCATACGCGTTCTTCTTGTAGAGTTGGCCGTTTTCGAGACAGTCCGTGTTATTCGTTTTAATTTAAAGCTGCATAAACATTTTTCAAACGGGAAGTCCTTTTCTTCTTGTCTTTCTTTTGTTTACTCCTGACAAGCAAAGAGAACGGAATTTCAATTTCTTCACATAGCGACAAGCTTTTTAGGCATCTGACTATCGTTTTATCCTAGAGTATTCCCTTATTCCCCTTCGACTTACAAAGAAGCAAATAATAATACCAATTCTGCTAATGTTTATCTCAATTAGCATGGTGTAGATAAAAGAATAATCTTTTGTAAGCATAGTTTGTTTGCGGAACAGCTAGAGAAAGAAAATCCCTTTGCCAGGTAAGGTAATGGAACACATCAGATTTTTCTATAAATTAGTTTCAATTTATAAATATGTCATGGTGTCTCAATGCTTAAAGGAATGCATCACTGAAAGTACCTATTATTATCTGAAGCTATCATTCAATTTGCCGAAAATTAAATTCTCTTACGTAAGCTGTTTTAATCGTTTTAAATTTCGCTTATATGTTTTATTACATTTTAAAAGTGAAGTTTACTATACTATGTCACACCTGTGTGAGTGGGCACTATGAGGTCACTTCACTTTCTCCACAAGGTCTTCCACGTCCTTCTCCACACCAGCCAAACATTCATCGATTTTGTTCGCGATATCCTTCTTCAGGTTCTCCATTCCAGCATTTCATTTTCTGTTCTATCTTGTCCATGCTGGATTCTATTTTTCCTCCACCTTTCCATCTTAACAATTCGCAGTCATCTCGTTATCATCTCCATTTCGGACTCGATCTTTTCCAGTCTCGCAATTCTACCTTCATGTCCATATTTACCATCCCCCCCCCCGTTCCGGATTAAATTTCGTCTTCATTCCCTTGATTTCGGCAAGTAAAGTTTTCTTTATCTCCTATATCATGGTGTTAGATCCCACTTCTGACACCAGTATTAAAAATCTCTCATTTATTTCTCCAACAAACAGCTTTTCCATGGATTAAAAATGAAAGTCTGTTCACAAATATCTTTCTTTCTTCTATGCTTCCGCAAAACTCTGTCGTATAGTTTCCTTCCAACGTTTGCTGCAGCGGCGCCGTACGCTACGAATTTCCTGTTGAAACTGACTCAACTGCTGCACGCAATGCATTCCCAGTTGAAACTGAACTCTCTGTAGGCTTCGTTCCCCTTCTTATACCTATCGATGATATGGCAGGAAACTTCCAGAAGGAGTCGCAAATGGAAACTATCGTATGTGTTAAAAACTCACTCAGGGGTAATAATGCGCAGCAACAATCAGCTATTACTTCCGAAGCAAGCCGTTTAAGACACCTGCGACAGTAGTCACAATATAAATTACTACATATGATGATTAAAGCTTTTTTCCATAAAACCCAAATCTAGAGAAGTGTTAGAACCATATTTTACTATTGCAGGTCCTTTTTATTTCCTATTCGTCTATAATAAGTTTTACTTTCTCTAGCCCAAATACACAGTGTACATAGTAAATAGAGAAGTTATTGTATTCCACCTAAAAATTCGATACCGAGATTTCACCGGAAATACGCGTTTTAGGGTCCCCTGTATCCAAAATATGTATTTTGGAGAAATGTCCGTTAGTGTGTGTGTGTCCATGTGCCTTTGAACACGATAGCTCAAAAACGAAAAGTGGTGAAATACCAAATTTGGTAATTAAGTTTAGTATCTTCCAAGGATGCGACACAAAGATATTGAGCAACCCCCCCTCCCTCATTCTAAACTATACTTTACATGGAAATAAATTTCCAAAATGTTTATTTTCTCAAAAATGGCTATATCGGTTTTGATTAAAATATCGAATTTTTAATAAGGTGGTCTTTAATATGTGGTTAGACCGCCTGCCTTCAACCTAGGCTGCCCGGGTCCGATCCCAAGCGTCCACGTGTGGGATTTGTGGTGGATGAAGCGGCATCTGGGCGGGTTCTTTCCGGGTCCTCCGGTTTCCTCTGCCACTCATTCCACCAAATGCTCCATTATCGCCTTTTCTATCATCTATTTCGCTTTTATTTCATGTCATCCACTTCCTCACGCTCATACCTGGCTACGGGCCGACCACTCGTTCCAGGTTCTTCATTCTGTGGCTTTGTGCCGTTGACTTCCCGGCAGGCTTCCACTTGTAATTCCTAGGGGGAGTGTCAGTCCTACTTTGGGGGAGGGTAGGCCGACTACTAATAAATATTAAAGATGATTACATGGCAAATAAACAAGTATATTTTAAAGTTTCTGGGAATAGTCTCTGAAGAACCCTTCATTCTGGATGAATTTTGTGTAACTGATAAGCCGTAAGAGATAGACAAAAACCTACTACACACACACAAAAAAAAAAGTAGATAGTCTATATATAGATCTCGTTAAAAATACAATTTATATCACATACATTTTCTTCATGGACTTGACCAAGTCCGAGATATTCCTAGTTATTGGTTTCAGTTTTAAAGTACTTAAAATACTTAAAACTTTACTCATGTGGGAAATTGCCAACTCCTGACCACACGAAGAAACGGATTTTAATCACAAAGCAACCAGCTTTTAAAACAACTGATTATCACTTTAGCTTAGCTCATTCGCTTATTTCCCTTCTACTTACAAGGAAGCAAGTAATAAGACCATTCCTGCTAATGCTTATCTCGATTAGCATGAAGTAGATAGAATAAACTTTGTAAGAATAATTTGTTACAGAGATGTAGAGAAAGTCATGTGAATGGAATGCATCCAATTTTATACTTGACGAGGACAGTGGCAGAAACTTCCAGAAGCAATTGCACGTGCAGACCAGCGCAACTCAGGCGTAACAATGCGCGGCTTCGATGTCAAAGAACTTTCCGAGGTACATGTGTCCACTAATGCAGGACAACGGACGGCAACAATCAGCTATGACTTCCCGGTAAGCCGTTTACAAAGTACTACATATAATTACAGTTTTTTTCATAAAACCATTATTGAAAGAAGTGTTAGAAGCATTGTTTAATTTCATCTACACTTACGTTACCTTCAATTCTGTGTCGAAGAATTTTTTTTTAATTAACGTCCTCTAACCTGGTTTGGTGATATCGGTCGATGAATGAAATGATGCTCGGATGTTCTTGGGATCTATGGAGCTTAATCGTCTTCTCAGGACAAGGGAAAACCTAGAAAAAATCCTTACCAGGGTAACTCACCCTAATCGAGAACAAACTCGCGACCTTTTGAATGTGAGGCACACACGCTATTTTGAAGCAGAAGTCGTTTTTATCCCTTCCCTATTGGGAAGATTATATAGGTATTTTATTTATAGAAGGATTTTCTTTGCCAGGAGATGAGCTTAATTAACAGAGAAAGGGTTTTAGTCAAAGTTATATTACATTGTTTCTACCATCTCACGAAGGAGAAACAAAAGAAGAGTAATCGGCGGTAATGAAACGACATGGGCAGGCTATACGAACGTCAATCATCCGCCATATTAATGGTATTATCTCCCCACACAAATACTAACTTTGAGATGCTGTTTTACTCTAGGGACCTTTGAGAGATCTCGTTTTCCTGTTAATGAGTGAAGACAGGGGAAATGAGACAGAGGGAGAAATACGGAAGATTAAGGGAAAGAAGAAAACTTCTGCTAAAATGGAAACAAGATGAGGTTAGAGAAAGGAAAGACGCAATTCGATTAGAGCTTTGAGTTCATTCTTCATACACTGTAGATATATTTTGTGACCAGGCGTTATTAAATTAAATAAAAATACTCCACATTTTTATTTTCTCTACACATAGTATATAGAGAAGGTATTGCATTCCACCCAAAAATTCGAATCGTAAATACACGTTTTAGGGCCCCCTACACCAACAAGTATTTTCAGAAAAAGGTCCGTGTGTGTATTTGTGTCCGTGTGTCTGTGAACACGATGACTCAAAAACGAAAAGATGGAAAAATACCAAACTTGGTATAAAAGTTTAGTATATTCCAGGGTATGACACAAACTACCCTTTACACGAAAAAAGTTTCGAAAATTTTGATTTTCTCAAAAATGGCTCTGAAGATTTTGATTAAAATCTCTTGTGTTTAAGATATTTCTGTGACAATAAGCATATCTTTAATTTTCTGGGAATAGCCTCTGAAGACATGCTTATTCTGAATGAATTTTGCGGGAGTTTGCAGAACTGATAAACCGTAAGAGATAGACAAAAACTTACCATACATAAAACACACAATTTACGCTATGAACATTGTTTTCGTGGAGGTGAGCGTTTTTGAGATATTCCTTGCTATTAGTTTCAACTTTAAAAAACTTATACTTTTCTCTTACAGGAATTCGTTAACTCCTATCCATACAGACAAAGGTACTTCGATCACATAGCAACCAGCTTTTAAAAGATTTGACTGTCCTTTTGGCCTAGCGTATTCACTTATTTCCCTTCTACTTACGAGGAAGCGGGTAAAATGACCGTTACTGCCAATTTTTTTCTCGATTAGCATTAAGTAAATAGAAGCATAAATTTCTTAATAAAAAATCTTATGTGTTCCATTCACATGACTTTCTCTACATCTCTGCAACAAATTATTTTTAAAAAGCTTATGCTTCTATTTGCTTCATGCTAATTGAGAGAACATTAGCAGAAATACTCTTATTACTTGATTCCTTTAAGTAGAAGCGAAATAAGGGAGCACCATAGATTAAAGTGATAGATAAAAGTTGGTTGCTATGTGACTGAAGTTCCTTTGTTTGTATGCGCAGGAGTTGACAAATTCCTGTATAAGAAAAGTTAAGTTTTTCAAAGCTGAAACCAAAAACAAGGAATAACTCAAAAACGATCAACTCCTCGAAAAAAATGTACAATTCATAAATTTTGAGTTTTAACGTGCTCTACATTTTTTGTGTAGTAAGCTTTTGTCCATCTCTTACGGTTAAGCAGTTATGCAAAATTCCGTAAAATTCATCCAGACGAAAGTAGTCTTCAGAGGCTATTCCCAGAAAATTCAAGTCATACATTTTATTTGTCAGGTAAATATTTTTAATATTCCATATTTTAATCAAAATCGTTAGAGCCATTTTTGAGAAAATAAAACATTTCGAAAAAAGTCCATGTAAAGGGTAGTTTAGGGTGGGGGGATTTTCTTGAAAATCTTCGTGTCGTATCCTTGGAAGATACCAAACTTAAATACCAAGTTTGGTATTCAACGGTCTTTTCGTTTTTGAGCTATGCTGCCCACAGACACACACAGGGACATTTTTCTAAAAATGCTTTTTTCGGATTCAGGGGGACCCAAAACATGTATTTCCGGTGAAATATCGGTATCGAATTTTTGTGTGGAATGCAATACCTTCTCTATACACTATGTACATAGTACGTGTAGAGAAAGTAAAAACTGAAATGAGGGAAACAAATTAGCTTTTAAAATTACACGGTAAGCTTTTACATTATAATTATACGCATTTTATTTACTATTTTGTAATGTATACACAGTTATAGTTCGTTTTGCTATACATTAAAAATCCATCTGTTCCAAGTATTTCATAACTTACACGTCTTGTCTTCGAGATCCACAACAAAGCGCGTAGGAATCTGTCGATCACGAATGATTTCTGCATATACTTTAGCTGATTCCTTTGGAGTTCGTTTCCGCTCTGGATCATTGAAGTCCACATGGTATATGCCAAATCTATCACTGTCAAAATAATAATAAAAACACAGCATTTAATGACATCCATAATCACTGAATGGAAAGAATTGAAATACATGTGTGTAGTCCATACGCCCATTCGGAAGAGAACGTCAAAATATTTGATAAACAAAATTGATTGTATGTGTAGATCGGCTAGTGCCCCCCCCCCATTCATAATGAGATGTAAGCGCAAACGACGCGTAAGCGTAGGACGTTGCACCCATGTTATTCAATATAAGCATTCACATAGACACAAGAGTTTGCAAACTCCAAGCTGTTCATCAGCAGATGATCGCAATGCTGTTCTTCTATTTGGTCGTGCCGCGCCCCTCTCATTTCCCTCAAGAGGTTATAGCAGCCTGCTTGCTAAATCCTCCATTGGTTTAATGTAATGTACCCAGCACCTGCGTCTAGATTTCTTAGCTCTCATAAATCGTAAGGCGCAAAGAGATAATGCACACTGAATTAAATGTGTAGCGTTATTACTTTCTGCAGTCTTCACGCTTACACTATTTTCAATATTTTGGTCAAAAAATTATTGTGACGTCACTGCCTCGATTGTCAGTTTATATACTTTTATTACCTATTTGCTTATAAAAGATCGAGTTAATTTTCTTATATAATACAGTAGGCTATGTTATTCAATTTGAAATTTGCGGTGCGCTTGGAAGATATCCACATGTAATTTATAGACTTAGAAATCCGTGCATTGGGCTTCTCATTCCATTGTGAATAGTCTTCCCTCGAATCTATGTTTTTCTGCGTTAAGTCTGTGCTTACATCTCATTGTGAATGTAGCTTAACGCTTGTGTTAATAATAGCTGATATTCGACTTTTGACTTTGCTTTGTTGACATGCTTGACACATCGCTTATCTTATGTGTAGATTCATACTAGATTGAACTGGTTACTTTACACTGATATTAAACTGTTCTGAACGGGATAGTTATGCCCGAAAAGCACAAATATTTCATTGTTATGAACTTGCTTTGATTATAATTTCTACTACTATGACACAACAGCCTCATTTTCGAGCCTTGTGCTCTTCTGTTTATTATTTCATGATCGCGAACTTTCCTTTTTTCAACACTTTCAAAGAATTAATATATTTTAGAAATATAATTATTAAGAATAGAGATCGTGTTCTTTGCAAAATGTTTTGTTTCCAGTAGATGGTAATACCATAGCGAAAAATCCATACCTAGCGGCAGTAACCATAACAACATAAATAAACAAGCTAATAAAAAAGCAGAAGCTGGTGATGTAATCGAAGGGATTACAATATATCCTACTTATTTTGAATCTATTTACAAAATAAGTTAATATTTGTAATATTAATGTTATATTAATATCATTTTGTTGTACTTAATAAATAAAGTGCATTTCATAGAGGATTTTCAAGAAATAAATACAAATTTTGGGAGGAAGTTTTGATATAAAAAGATCCATAAGTATTGTGATAATAGATTTTTAACTTACCCATAGCCCTTCTGCCATTCGAAGTTGTCCATAAGACTCCAAACAGTGTATCCCAGAACATTACATCCGTCTTCATGTCGAGCTTTCATAATTTGATGCAGATAGCTCTGTTCAAGAAATTAAAAATAAAATATTTATTCTAGGAAACATTCTAGGAACAAAATCATACTAATTGTATATATGTATACTAAATACAGAATGCATATAACAAAGAATGCAAAGAAAGTTAGGTAATACAGTGTCTTAGATATAATCGTTGGCAGAGCCAATCACTCTACGCTCATCACACTCATGACAAACTATCTGTCCTTCAATTTCCATGTTGTCAGTGAGTGTGTGTGTGTGTGTGTGTGTGTGTGTGTGTGTGTGTGTGTGTGTGTGTGTGTGTGTGTGTGTGTGAGCGCACGCGCGCGTGACTCTTTAAGGAGGGTGTTCCACACTGTAGCCACCAGACATATTGCTTTAGACCCCAGGAGGAAAAGATGATATGAGAGTGTCGATGGGCGGCCGAAACCGGACCGCGGGGAACGAGCTAGCGTGGTGGGCCCCTAAATAGTCCAAGCAGTTCTGATGACCCTCGACGCGGAGAGTGCTTGGAGCCCCCGTCCAAGGTCTGACCTATCCCCCTGGATCCTACAGACGACTCCAACGTCATCCCGCTACCGAGAGATGTATTTTCACCACCACGGAAGGGCACCACCACCAGTCCTCGCCGACACTTACAACCCTGAAAGAGACCTGTTGGATGAAATGGAGATGAAATGAAGGGATAGGAATTACGGGGGCAATGAAGAAACCTCCGCAGCATTCGCCTAGATACCTGAGAAAAATTAAATTGAATTTTATTTATGGACACATTCTAACTGTTATGGTTCTCAGCGTCCCACACTATATTGGGCTTGAAATTTCACTTAATTTTGCTCAGAGGTTTCTTTATCAGCTTTGAGGTTCTTTTACGTGCCGTAAACCGACGACAATGAGAGTTTCGATTAAAAATACTCGCCCACTGCACACGTGTTCACTCGTGTATATGTAACAATGCACGGCAACAATCAGCTATGACTTTCGAAGTAGGTCGCTCACACACGTGTTGCGATTACGGCCGCAAGGCGTAGTCACAATATTTAGAAGGTTTCCTCACAGAGATTAGGGTTAGGATTACACATAAACGGGTCCCTGTTCATGGGACACAGCATTACAGTAGGTTTTGGGGGCCCTTTACGACTTACCAGGAAAGAGATGAGACAAGAGACTCAAAGGGCGACCAGATCTGGATGAAGACGGCCATAAGCATGAACGAGCTTCCTAGCGGTTCCAGAGTCGATGCCTCTAACGCCGCCTCACAACTCATAAGCCTCGAACCTCGTGTTGGTACCGACGCGCTGCGGACCCCCAGCACCTGTAGTATTTCTGTTACTAGAAGTACCTTAGCCCTCTTAGAATGGATCTGTTCGGATTGAGTTGGGCTCGGTGGGCAGTGCTTCTTTACATCCATGGGATAGTGAATACGTTTGGGGAAACCCAGATGGGATTGTGAGACGCCTTAATGTTCTTTGGCACCAACCTGGAGAGCTGGTAGTCCGTGAAAGCCCCCGCCGAGGTGTATCGGTAGTCTTCTATGCTGAGGTCAACGTGCCAAAGTGGCGTATTCATTTAACTATGTCCCCGATTATATGGACAACACAAAATGGATATGCATCCAGATGCAACAAACAAAAGAGGGGTAACATGACCTGACTTATAAAGGTGGTCAATAGATTTAGGAAATCCCCTGGACGATGGTCGCATAGGCCAGGGGACATATGTACCTCATTCCTCATTATTTTATTTCATCATATTTCAGGGAGTAGGACCTAACTTGATAGGTCGGAGGTATGTTGTACGCGTGGATATACGCTATCTTTCTGTTTTGTCCTCCTCTGCCAAGGACCCAAAGCAATTCGGACCTGTTCGTCTGGAGGAGCGCTGGGGATTACTGCAGACGTGTCTGCAACGGTGAACTTTAGAGACTCGTAATATCAGCACCTATCGCTACTTAGTCCGGGTAACAATATTTCGAATTTTTCATATCATCCTTTCCTTCCTGAGGTTGCATATGTCACAATGATGATGAAGACACCTAGATAGTCTCTCTCGATGCCTCGCAAGCAGGCTCTTGGAGGCTTTTGTGCCTAATGGGTTGGGCTTCACTCAAGTCTAATGGTCCCGATAAATTGGAGCAGTCCCTGATGTTTGACCTTCTTATATTCCCGGGCTCCAAAAGAAAGGAGCCGAGGTACATACCTGTGAATAGCAAATGTCTCGCAAATGTTGAGAAGCATCAAAGTCCATCCCGCATTTTCTGCCTAACGGGTCCTCTGTAAGCCCCATTATGCATAGATGTTTCCTTAGAGTGTTGTGCCCAGTGAGATAGCCAAGAACCCTTCTGAGCACTTCTGAGCATGTCTCTGGTTAGGTTCTAAAGAACTTACTTAGCTTACCACCTGGCTCCGAAATAAAATCGTGGAATTGTATGGCGGTATTTTGTTTTTTCCAAATCTCAAGATGAACTCTTGCCGTAAGATGGGTTATCTCTTACTTGATACTTCTAGGAGACACGCCGAAACGGGCTTGGGTCCTACAAATGCTCGTTTAGTCCGCCTGTCCACTATCTCTTTACCTCTAATGCTCGCATGTCCAGGAACCAAAACAAGGGTAACCTGCCCGCGAGCACAATCTTTGGCACTCCCACACCAGTCTGAATGTAATTTTAACTCCGGTTCAAGGCTGCCTATCTGAGCAGATATGGATGTCCGCTCGTCTGCCTGGCATATTTAAAATATGCATGACATAGGCTAAGATGACATGAATGACGGGAGCAAACCTTCCAAGTGGAATTAAAAGTCTTGTCCCAATGACCCAGTCTCTTTCCTGCCCCCGAAACGCGAACCGTCTGCATACCACGTCCGGTTCGCTGTCTTCAGGGGAGACCTGTCTCTGAGTCCCTTCCTTCTTGGTTGAAATCTTCCCCTATACGCTGGGCTTAGATTGAATCTAGCGCCTATCAAATCTCCTGTCATCAGGGTGATATGACACCTTTCCTGAAATGCACTCGAAATCAGTGGGTGTCCTTTATGAGGTAGTTTGAAGTTCACTCATCCTTGCGACCTCCTTCACAAACATATGCAAAGAGAAAGATCCACGGATCTAAGGTGGATTGTGGGGTGCTTTGCTGCGAATCTTAGGAGCGGGCCACGAAATCATCGCCGCATAAGTTACTGGTGGTCTAATAACTGAGGTGTATGGTCACTTGACCATTTTCGGCCACAGGCCCCACCTCAGACCTATTACTCCCTTACATATCAACATTGCAAGTTTGGTCTTATTCAGTTTGTATTCTACATGTCTTTTCCAGCCATCCCAGTATCTGTAATCACTCCCAGGTTCTTAACCGAGCCATATATCTTTAACTTCTTCCCAAAGAGAAAGGGCTCCATAAACCTTGGTAGACGCCGTTTCCTGTTGAAGACCATACATTTTGTCTTATGCGGGTTAATTGATATGTATGTTTCCCCACATCACTTCTCTGGTCCTAAGCTGCGCTCAATGAGCTCCGAAACAATCAGTAGCCATAAAGTTTCCATGTGTAACTAGGGATATGTCATCTGCATTGTCTTGTGTGTAATCCCACCCCTTTTGAGCCTGTCCAGTAGATCGTCCACCACCAGGCACCACAGGGTCTGTGACACCTCTTCTTAGGGGCAGTTGCGGGGCACCAATCCCTAGAAGGTTGTTTCCCAAGCTAACTATGGCTTGCTACCCCTCCAAGTAGGTCATTATCCAGTCCATGCGGCACAACAGGCCGGAATGCTTAAATCATCTGCTCTTTGTGAGGAGAGTTCGGACAAATTTTTAAATATTTGGATGTTGGTAAGATAACTTACGTTAATAAACTGAATCCTGTCATCGTCTTCCAGGGAACCGCTAGAATCAGACCAGCCATTCTCAGTAATCAGAACTGGAGGATTGCAGTACTCTCTGGCAAGCCATACCAGCAGTTCTCTGATTCCCCATGGCACACACTGCAAATAAATTAACACAAAATATTTTGAGGAGTGTACAAACGAAATAACAGAACTGAAAATAATTTTAAAAAATATTCTCTCATATTATAAATAATAACTTATAATACGCCTAATGTCTTACCCACTGACAGCATTCGAAAGTACCAGGGATAACGAACAAAATCAGGTGAATTAATAGCAAAAAATCTTATGTGTTCCCTTCACATGACTTTCTCAACATCTCTGCAACAAATTATTGTTAAAATGTTTATGCTTCTATTTACTTCATGCTAAACGAGAAAAAAATAGCAGAAATAGTCTTATTACTTGCTTCCTTGAAAGTAGAACCGAAATAAGGGAGTACCAGAGATTAAGTGATAAAATCTGGTTGCTATGTGTCTGTAGTTCCTTTATATGTATGGACAGGAGTTGACAAATTCCTGTTTGAGAAAATTATTAGTTTTTCATGGCTGAAACAAAAAACAAGGAATATCTAAAAACCAATCAACTCCAGGAAAAAAAATGTATATAACATAAATTGTGTGTTTTAATGTGCTCTATATTTTTGTGTGATAAGTTTTTGTCCACCTCTTATGGTTTAGCAGTTATACAAAATGCCGTAAAATTCATCCGGAATAAAGTAGTCTTCAGAAGCTATTCCCAGGAAATTCAAGATATACATTTACATACATTTTATTTGTCTTTGATATACGATATTTTAATCAAAATCGTTAAAGCCATTTTTAAGAAAATAAACATTTTTGAAAAACGTTCCATGTAAAGGGTTGTTAGGGGTGGGGAGATTTTTCTCAAAATCTTCGTGTCGCATCCCTGGAAGATACTAAACTTAAGTACCAAGTTTGGTGTTTTACCATCATTTCACTTTTGAATTATCGTGTTCACAGACACATGGACACACACAGACCTTTTTTCTGAAAATGCTTTTTTTGGATACAGGGGACCCTAAAACATATATTTCCGGTGAAATCTCGGTATCGAATTTTTGGGTGGAGTGCAATACCTTTTCTGTACACTATGTACATAGTACGTGTAGAGAAAGTAAAAATGCATGTGTTCCACTAACGTGACTTTGTATACTAACTTATTAGCAACTACTGTTAAAAAGTTTACAACCTTTTATCTACTTCATGTTAATCCAGAAAAACACTTGCAGAAATATTCACATGACCTTTTATACTCATTTACTTACAACTGTTCTTACAAACGCTTATAGTCTTTTATCTCCTCCGTGTTGTTCCAGATAAACACCTGCAGAAATACCTTTATTACGTAATTTATTGAAAATACAATAGAAATATGGTACCGTAGGTTTAAGCAATAGTCGACTCATGTGATGGTCTTGAGATTTCGTTCTCTTTGTTTGACCAGGAGAAAGAAAAACGATTGATTTTTCATTTGAGAATAATGTATTTTAAAATTGAAACCAATAACTAAGTATATCTAGAAAACGAATAACTATACATAAATAATATATTTGACATAAATTGTGTGTTTTAACGAGATCTGCATTTTATATGTAGTAAAATGTCTCTCTTACGGTTCACCAGTTAGGTTAGCTATATCCTGTAACTTCTAAGTAGAGTATAGGACATCGTTACGATGTTTCCATGATCGGATTTAAATTTCTAGTTCGTGAGTTCGCCGTAGTGTCCCTTGGCGACGAGGTATCTGCTCATCGCCCATAGATGGCACTGTAGGACGAAATCACGACTTGCGGACCCGAAATGGCGGAATTTTGTCCAGGAACCTTCTTATTTCAAGGTTTGGGGTTATTTTAGTGCAAATAAACATTACACGGGACCACCGACTTTACCACCTTCCAAAAGAAGCCATGCTAAGATTTTTGCATCTGAAAAAAGCCATCACCCTCCGCCAGATTTGAATCTGCAATCTTGGTTTTAGAGGCTAGAATGGTAACCACTACACCACGGAGGGCGACGTTTACCATTTAAGCAAAAGTAATTTAGAATGAAAGTGATTTTGATGCCTCTGCGGTTGAAAGGTCAGCGTTCTGGCTTCTGACACAAAGGTCCCGGGTTCGATTCTCAGCTGGGACGGGAAATGTTTCTTTATATATAAATATCTGTCCACCACAATTCTGGAAACATGGATGTGAGAGTGAATATGTGTAAAAAAAAAAAAAAAACTTATGAGTTCTTCACATGAATTTCCCTACATCTCTGACAAATTATTGTTAATAAGCTTCTCTTTCTATCCACTTCATACGAATCGAGATAAACATTAGCAGAAACGGTTTTATTACTTAGTTCTCTATACGTAGAAGGGAAATAAGGGACTACACTAGGTTAAACCGACAATCAATTGCTTTAAAATGTGGTTGCTTTGTGATTGAAATCCGTTTCTTTGCATGGCCAGTTGACAAGTTCCCGATAGAGAAAAGTTTAAGTGCTTTAAAACTGATACATACCAATAACAAGGAACATCTCGAAAATGGTCAACTGCACGAAAAAATGTACATGGCAAAAATTGAGTGTTTTAAAGAGATCCACATTTTGTGTGTATTAGGTTTTGTCTATCTTTTACGGTTTACCAGATGTGCAAAATTCAGAAAAATTCATCCAGAGTAAAGAGGTCTTCAAAGGCTATTCCCAGAAAATTCAAGATATACATTTAATTTGTCATGTAAATATCTTACAGCATGGTATTTTAATCAAAATCATTAGATCCTTTTTTGTGAAAATCTTTTATTTATTTATTTGTTTATTTATTTTTATGGAGGAGTTTCTTGAAAATCTTCGTTGACTTATTCTTTTGTGAACGTCCAGGTCTAGTAGCCGTATAGACTCCCAAGAAATTCAATATACATTTTATTTACAATGTAAACAGCTTTAAAATAAGGCGTTTTAGTTAAAAGCATTAAAGTCACTTTTAGTAACTCGAAATTTTCAAACCTTTTCTATGTATAGTGTAGTCTCGGGTAAGGGGATTTTCCTGAAAACCTTCACTTCGCATTCTTGCAAGATACTGAGCTTAAATGCCAAGTTACGTATAAGGGACTTTTCATTTTTGAGTTATACTGCCAACACACACACACACACACACACACACACATATATATACATACGTGCACTTATACATACATATACTTTTTTTTAAAAAAACGGATATGGGATTTTGGTATTAAGAGGCCCTCAAAACATGTATTTCCCAGAAAATCGATATCCAATTTTTGGGTGGAATACAATATCTTCTCTACCTACAGTGTACATTGTACATATTGCTACAGAAAGTAAAAAGTGGATGATCATGATGATAAGAGAGATAGTTATAAATTTTATTTTTTCACGGAAGTGTTTTTGTTTTGTTCCTGACCCCCCCACCCCGAACCCCAATTTTACCTCAAGCTATCATCGTGGGAAGTTGAAATTCCTGTACTCCGTGCTTTTCTAATTTCTCTACACGTACTATGTACATTGTGTATAGAGAAGGTATTGTATTCCACCCAATATTTCGATACCAAGATGTCACAGAAAGTGATGTTTTGAGATCCCCTGAATAAAAAAAAAATTAAAAAAGGGTCCATGTATGTGTGCGTGTCTGTGTGTGTTTGTGTATGAGAGAGATTTACGTAGAATCGATCGCTTTGAGACATTCCTTCAGTTTTAAACTACCTTGGTTTTCTCAAGCGGGAAGTCACCTTTCCTTGCATCTATCTTTTGTTTTACCTACTGTTGACTGTGCAAAGTGACCGAGCTTCAATTGTTCACATAGAATTTGTTTTAAAAGGAATTGATTTTCGCTTTAACCAAGTGTATTCCCTTATTTCCTTTCTGCTTAGAAGAAAGCAAGTACGTAACAAGGACAATTGTGTTTATCTCGATTATCATGATGTAGATAAAAGAATAATTTTTATTTTCTCTACACGTACTATATACAGTGTATAGCTAAGGTATTGTTTTCCACCCAAAAATTCGATACCGAGATTTCACCGGAAATACGTGTTTTGTGTCCCCCTGAATCCAAAAAAAAAGCATTTCTGGAAAAAAGTCCTGCGTGTTTGTGTGTGTGGACAGCATAGCCCAAAAACGAAAAGACCGTTATTTAAGTATGGTATTTAAGTTTGGTGTCTTTCAAGGACGCGACATGAAGATTTTCTAGAAAATCCCCCCATCCCCAACTACCGTTTACATGGAACTTTTTTCGAAAATTTTGATTTTCTCAAAAATGGTGCTAAAGAGTTTGATTAAAATATCGAATATTAAAGATATTTACCGACAAATAAAATGTATATGTTGAATTTTCTGGGAACAGCCTCTGAAAACTACCTTATTCTGAATGAATTTTACGGAGTTTTGCATAAATGCTAAACCGTAAGATATGGACAAAAACTTACTACACAAAATATGTACAGCACATTAAAACACACAATTTATGTTATATACATTTTATTCGTGCAGTTGATTGTTTTTTTAGATATTCCTTGTCCATTTAACTCAAAAGATTAATCTTTTATCTACCTCGCGCTACTTAAGATAAGCATTACTTGCTTCCTTGTAAGTAGAAGGGAAGTAAGAAAATGCACAGGCTAAAATGATAGTCAAGTCCTTGAAAAGCCGGTCGCTATGTGAAACAATTGTGATTCTATCTCTTTGATTGCCAGGAGTAAACAACCGAGAAACAAGAAGAAAGATATCTTCCCGTTCGAGAAAAGTTTAAGTGGCTAAAAATTGAAATAATAATCCGGAATATCACGAAAAGGTTTAACTCTACAAAAAAGTATATATACGTATAACATACATTCGGGCAACAAAATTCAACGAAGGGTTACCATTCCATCGGAGCGCCCTCGTTAGGTCTCTTGGGGACTACGATCCCACAAACCGCCGCTTCAGGCGATACCGGCTTCCCCGCATGGCTTGCGGGCATCCCCGGTAACGAAGGAGCACCACCAACAGCTGCTACGGCTAAGCTCCTTACTATCCTTCAAGAGTTGCTTGGATTCAAAATTAAATCTCAAGAAACATTTTGATAAAAACACACTAGCGGTGCACAAGGGCCGTTGCACCATCAAGGCAACCGTCGAGGAGCAATATTCGCCTCCTCCTGTCACTCCACAACCCCAAAACACACCCGCCATCCTACAAAACTCACAATCCCGTCAGAACGTGGTTAAGTTCTCTCTGAGAACAGGGGCACGTCTAACACACCTCGGGCTGCCCTCAGCCTGCCAATCACACTGGACTGGTGTGTTTTAATGGGATCTACATTTTTTGTGTAGTAATGGTTTGCCAGTTATACAAAAGTCATCCAGGATGAAGAGGTATTCAGAGGCTAGAAAATTCAAGATATACATTTTGTTTGTCAAAAAATGTCTTAATCAAAATCATTTGAGCCATTTTTGAGATAATCAAAATTTACGAAAAATGTTACATGTAAAGAATAGTTTAGAGCGGGGGGGGGGGAGATTTTCTTGAAAATCTTCGTGTCACATCCTAAGAAGATACTAAACCTTAATACGAAATTTGGTTTTTAACAGTTATTTCGTTTTTGAGCTCTGCTGTCCCAGACACACCTAAAAATGCCTCTTCGGACTCAGGGTCATATCGAATTTTTGGGTGGAATACAATACATTCTCTATCCACATTGTACGTACGGGGCTAGAGAATGTAATAATACCTATGTAATACATATGGTTTAAGTCCTTTGCAGAAACCGAAAAGACCAAAGATATGCTTAAAGCACTCAGCTAATTACCAGCGCTAGGAAGTTTGTACCGATTTCCTTATGCAGAGTAAGTGGCGCTGCTTGCACAAGCAACGGTCAACGTAGAGTGCAACCCATTACTGCAAAACATCTATCACTGCATAACACAGAGCCAAGTCGGTAGGAAGGAAGGCGTTCGAATAACATCTTTGTTTTGCTCAAATGTGACCAAAATTAATTTGCTTTACAACCATATAAGTTTTCTAGCAGTGTACTTATGCATGTACTTATTCAGAAACCGATGGCAGTTCTAGTAAACAAACTGTCTAGTAACAGAACAGCTTCACAGAAGTATATTATTGATTGGAAATTTGTTCAGAAAGTTACCCACAACTATCACACTGTTATAGTCCAGAAGTATGGAGCTGAACTGAATATGAGGCCTGTAGAAGAACTGTCAAGGCGGATCTACTAATCCACGAGCATGCTACCTGAAATAAAGGTGAACATGAAAAGAGTAAATGAAAAAGAATGCAGGGTTCAGTGTGTTATACTGCATACAAGCTGCAATTTCAGATCCCAACAAATGCTATTTGTTTGGTGATATTGATACATTATGAATGAACTTTTCGCATTACAAATCTTGTTTGTCGGAACGTAGAATGAGGTTTCATTTGAAAGGCTTCAGAAGTACATATAGTTTTTAGTATTACGGCTCCAGATGAGTAAAGATTTAGTTTAATTCCTGGTTTCGTTTTTACCTAGCAAGAATCTGAAAATATTTAAGAAATTAATTTTATTATTTGGATATTATTTTACATTCGATCAGTAAACATTGCAATTCGTGTTATATATATACGGCGTTAATGAACTACACTGAAATAATTTGCGAGATTGCGCACCTGACTGATATAAGTAATTTGAGATCGCCGATGCATGGTCCCCGGATAAACATAACGCAACTACATAGCGTTAAACGTGTGGGTATCAGATGCTGATAAGTCGGTGTTATAGCGAAGCAGGTTGAAAAAATGCCCTAAAATGTCTTTAAAACTGCTACCCGAGTATAGAAATATCGTTTTTTAGCAGCTCGTTACTAGCGTTCTCAAGATTTAATGTCGCAAAAATCTGTAAAATCTCGAACTAATCACTTGACAGTGCGACACTGAGCATTCATTAACTACGTTCCTCTGTTATGTAGCCTACTCTGAAGTTGTGTTTTCAACTGCTCTGGTTGCTTAATGCTGCAATCCCAAAGGTCATAAGTTCGATACCTGTCATAAAGTAAATGTTTTTTATTATTATTTTTTTTTTATTCCAGACGAAGTGCCGCGATACGTGACGTACTGGCACTTCAGAAACTTACAGCCGTTACTTCGAAATTTCAATAAACAGGCCATAAGTCTCCTACCTCAAATTAATTATTTAAGTAATCTACATATTCTGTGAAAATATTTCGGTATAGTTCATTAACATCCTGTATATATAACAATTTGTATGTTGTACGTGTTGATCTGTTTTTATGAATAGCTAACTCATTTTTGTTCTCTGGAAACAGTACTGTTTGCTTGACAACAGATCTGCCTACCTCTTCCCCCTGCGTTCTTATCAATGACTTGTTTTGATGCGGCGAGACGGTCGGTCGCAACCTATATACGGAACGGCGAACGGTACGAACTTCCTAGCCCTGCTAGTTACTGTGTAGTCATTGTTCTGTTATATTTCACTGGAAATGTGTGGAAAAGTTAATACGACACTTGTACTCACCCTGTTCCAAATAGCAGCACCTTGTGGCCATTTTGGGTCTTGAGTGATAGTGACATCTGCATCCCTCGCAAGCGGATAACCCGTTCCATCACATCCTGAAGCTATATACATCGTGGTGTAGTGGTTCACTGCAAGATAATCGCTAGTACCTGCAAAACAATTCAATAACTTCAATGTAGTGGATATATCTACATTTGTGACAAAATCTGATGTGTTGTAGTCGCACGGCCTTCTCCACTCACTCTTCTGCAAGCTATTCTTACAAAAACCAAGTGAGGTGGAGCCGCGGTAACACGTGCGACCTAAATTTGGGAGGTGTCGAGTTCGATTCCGGAAGACCTATGATTTTTACTTTGCCTACCATGCATGTAAATTGAAATTGAGTTTTATGTATACATGCTCTTTAACTGCTGCTATAATGGGCCTGAAAGACAGCTTAATTTTGCTCAGAGGACCCTTTATCAGTCTTGAGGTTCTTTTACGTGTAATCTAGGATGGGACCAATAGATTTACTTCCATTCCGAAGGAAGCCATGCCACGCCCGAAAAAACTCCATCGCCCTCCGCCGGACCTGTGAGGCTAGCAAGTTATCACTAAACCACGGAGGACGACGGTCATGTAGGTACAGTGTATATAATAGGTGGAGAAGAAATTTGATACTGAAAGTTCACTAGGATTGCATATTTTGGGGTTTCTTGAATAAAAATCTGATGTGCACCATTCACATGCCTTTCTCTACATCTCTGCAACAAATTATTGTTAAAAAGCTTATGCCTCCATTTACTTCCTTCTATTCGAAATCAAATTAACATAAGTCTTATTACTTGTTTCTTTGTAAGTAGAAGCGAAATAAGGAAGTACCATAGGTTGAAGTGATAATCAAAAGTTGGTTGCTATGTGACTAAAGTTCCTTTGTTTGTATGGACAGGAGTTGACAAATTTCTATATGAGAAAAGTAGTTTTTCATTACTGAAACCAAAAACAAGGAATATCTCAAAAGCGATCAACTCCACGAAAAAAATGTATATAACATAAATTGTGTGTTTTAGCGTGTTCTACATTTCTTGTGTAGTACGTTTTTTTTTCTAGGACTTACGGTTTAGCAGTTATACAAAATTCTGTAAAATTCGTACAGAATAAAGTAATCTCCAGAGGCTATTCCCAGAAAATTCAAGATATACATTTTGTTTGTCAGGTAAATAACTTTAATATATGATATTTTAATCAAATTGTTAGAACCATTTTTGCGAAAATCAAAATTTTCGAAAAAAAGTTCTATGTAAAGGGTAGTTTGGGGTGGGAGGATTTTTCTCAAAATCTTCCTGTCGCCTCCCTAGAAGATACCTAACTTAAATACCAAGTTTGGTATTTTACCGACTTTTCGTTTTTGAGTTATCGTGTTCACAGATACACGGACACACACACAGGGACCTTTTTAGGAAAATGCTTTTTTTTTTGGATATAAGGCACCCTAAAACATATATTTCAGGTGAAATCTCGGTATCGAATTTTTGGATGGAGTGCAATACCTTCTCTATACACTATGCACATATTGCGTGTAGAGAAAGTAAAAAGTAGTTTTATAAAATGTCCGCGTGTGTGTGTGAACAGCATAACTCAAAAACAAAAAGTCAGTTACAGTATTTAAGTTCAACAGCTTCCAAGGATGCGAGACAAAGATTTTCAAGAATATTCCCCCATTCCCGAGCTAACCTTTCTTTGACAAATTTTGGAAAATTTTGATTTTCTTATAAATGGATAAGCATTTTGATTAAAATGCCACATATTTAAGGCACTTTTGTGACAAATATATATATATACTGAATTTTGTGGGAATATCCCTAAAAGTGCTGTTCATTTTGATGATTTTTGCATAACTCGTAAACCGTAAGAGATAAACAAAATCTAACTTAAAAAAAAAAAAAAACATAAATCCCTTAAAGGGCACAATTTATGTTCTATATATTATTTCTGAAGTTAACAATTTCCTAGATATTCTTTATTGGTTTAAATGTTTCGATACTTGCATTTTTCTTTTTTTCCTCTTTTTTTCTTTTTACTTTCTCTATACGAAACATGTATATAGTGTATAGAGAAGGTATTGCACTCCACCAAAAATTCGATACCAAGATTTCACCGGAAATATATGTTTTAGGGTCCCCTGTATCCAAAAAAGGTATTTTCAGAAAAAGATGCGTGTGTGTGTCCGTGTGTCAGTGTGTCCGTGTGTCTGTGAACACGATAACTCAAAAACGAAAAGTCGGTAAAATACCAATCTTGGTATTTAAGTTTAGTATCTTCCAGGGATGCGACACGAAGATTTTGAGAAAAATCCCTCCACACCTAACTACCCTTTACATGGAACTTTTTTCGAATATTTTTATTTTATAAAAAATGTCTCTAACGATTCTGATTAAAATATCGTATATTAAAGATATTTACATGACAAATAAAATGTTTATTTTGAATTTTCTGGGGATAGCCTCTGAAGACTACTTTATTCTCGGTCAATTTTACGGAATTTTGCATAACTGCTAAACCGTAAGAGATGGACAAAAACAAACAACAAATGTAGAGCACCTTAAAACACACAATTTATGTTATATACATTTTTTTCGTGGAGTTGATTGTTTTTTAGATATTCCTTGTTTTCTTTTTCTGCTATAAAGACATACTTTTCTCATACAGGACTTTGTGAACTCGCGTCCATACAAACAAAGGAACTTCAGTCACATAGCAACCAGCTTTGGAATACCACTTTAACCTATGGTACCCCCTTATTTCGCTTCTACTAACAAGGAAGCAAGTAATAAGACTATTTCTGCTAATTTTTGCTCCATTAGATGAAGTAAATAGAATAATTTGTTGCAGTGATATAAAGAAAGTCATGTGAATGGAACACATCAGATTTTTTCATATATATTCCTGGCCATGCGACGAGAACAACTGAATATCAATGTTATATCACACAGCAACAACCATATTTTAAGGTATTTGACTATCACTTTAGCCTAGAGTCTTCCTTTATTTCCTTCTGATTACAGGAAGCAAGTAATAAGGCAATTTCTGCTAATAATTATCTCGATTACCATTATTTGCATAAAAGAATAATCCTTTGTAAGAATAGTTTGTTTGCAGAACAGAAAAAGTCATGTGAATGGAGCAAATCATTTTTTTTTGTTGTTGCTATTTACTTCATTTTAATCAGGATAAGCCTTTGCAGAAATAGCTGTTTGGTATTAGGCACAAAGAAAATAGCGATAGTCAAATGTTTGTGTAGGACGTTTTCATCTATCTCTTATACAGCATCAAGTAAAATTTCTTCCGAATGAAGAACACCACTGATTATACCCAGAAAATTCAAGATAGACATTTGATTTTTCATGTAAATATACTTAATATATGCTATTTTAATCAAAGTCGTTATAGCAGTTTTTGAGAAAATAAAACAATTCGAAAACTGTTACACATAAACGGAGTTTGTTGTGGGCAGATTTTCTTGAAAAGCATGTTACATCCTTGGAAGACGCTGAACTTAAATACCAAATTTGATATTTAAACGAATTTTCCTTTCTCAGCAACGGACACACACATACATATACATGGACCTTTTCGGTTTCAGAAATTCTTAATTCGCGTATTACTAGTGAAATTTGGAAATCGAATTTTGGATGGAATGAAACAGCCAACTGACATAAATAATAGGCATTATAACAAACGCCTTTATTGACTCAAAATTTGACTATAAATTAAGTCTTAAATTCACTGCTGCAAATAATTCACTCGACGCTTGCACATCATCCATGGCTCGCGCACCCTTGCGCGCTAACTCTCCAGTCACTCACGTCTCAGTACAAGTCGCAGCACACTACCCACGGCTTGCAATTCTTCCTCCTTTTGTACCTAGAAAATGAAGTCACAGAACTTTCTGGAAGCTTGTGAAAATCGAGGCATCAGGAAGAATCCGAAGTCGCGTTCCGAAGGTTCAGATTACCGACGCTCTGCACTTCCGCATTCCAAGGTGCCGATTCGCGTACCAAAGCGAACTTGAGAGTGGTCACATACGGCACAGTCAACGTATTTTAAAAGGTTGGTAGTTGTTTAAGAACGTTTAGCTACGAGGTCATCAGCGAAGTATTTTAAAATTCAAACCAATAACTATTCTTAGATTCTATCTATATACTTTCATAGTAACATTTTGTCTATCTGTTATAGTTCAATTCAATAAAAGTAATTCAAAATGAAGAGCATTTTACAAGTTATTCTAAACAATATGATGTGTTCCATTCACATGACGCTCTCTAGCTATTCCATAAACAAATTTTTTTGACAAAAGATTATTCTTCCATCTACTTCATGCTAATCAGGATAAAGATTATCAGAAATTGTCTTTTTTTTTTAAAGTACAAGAAAAATAAGGAAAATATACAGGCTAAAGCGATAGCCAATTATTTTAAAAGTCGGTCGCAATGTACAACAATTTTAATTCGGTTATCTTTGGTTCCAAGTAATAAATAAAAGAGAAACAAAGAGAAAGATGTTTTCCCGTTTGAGAATGGGAAGAACCAACAGCTCGGAATATCTTGAAAACGGTCAACTTTACAAAAAGCTGTATATTACATAAATTGTGTGCTTTAATGAGATCCAAATTTTTGTGTAGTAAGTTTTTGTCTAACTCTTACGGTTTATAAAAGTTAATCAAAAGTCATCCAGAATGAAGTGGACTTCAGAGGCTATTCCCAGAAAATTTAAGATATACATCTCGTTTGGCATGAAAATATCTTAAATATATACTACTATTTTAATCAAAATCGGAGCCATTTTGAGAAAATAAACATTTTCGAAAAAATGTCCCATGTAAAGGGTAGTTGTGGGAGGGGGGAAGATAATGAACTTAAATACCAAGTTTGGCATCTCTCCGACATTTTGTTTTTCAGCTATGCTGCCCACTGACACCAGTTCGAGCAATATTAGAATATAGTGCTAATATAGTGCTGCATGCTGGGATCCGTATCGGCTGGGGAAAATACTGCCACTACAGAGAGTTCAAAAAAGAGTAGCTAAATTTGTAAACAGAAGTAAACGATTCGAAAATCATACCAGCACTGCTACTTCCTGGGAAACACCAGAAAAGCGTAGGAGACGAGCAAGGCTATGTGCAATTTTTACAGCCTATAAGGGGGGAACCTGCAAGGAAAGACATATCCAAACGATTATTAAAGCCATTATACTGTGGGAGGAATGATCACTCGGAAAAAATAAGAAATAGGGAACAGAAAACAGACAAAGGTAAATTTTCCTTCGCAAATAGAACAATAAACGAATGGAACAAAATACCTGCAGATTTACTGGAGACTTTGCCTCAAAGTGTAAATATTTTTAAAAAGAGACTAAAGAGGAGTGATTTGTAGTCAGGATAGTAAATAAAAATATTGCGTTATTATTACTGTTGTTACAATTATGTATATATTAGTATGTTATGATGTCATTGGCATTTTAACAGGGTATTACTCACATTATTGTTATTTAATTCAATTGTATTGTATATTATATTATTACATTAACAGCGCTGCCACCGGGCCACGCCCTAAGCAGTGAAATAAAGTATCTATACACGGACCTTTTTCTAATTTTGGGGGGGATTCAGGGAGTCTCAAAAATTTATTTCTAGTGAAATCTTGTATTAAATCCGTCTCTCTACAATATGTACACTATACATAGTACGTTTAGAAAATTCAAGACTTATATATATATATATATATATATATATATATATATATATATATATATATATATATATATATATATATATATGTGTGTGTGTGTGTATGTGTGTGTGTGTGAAACATGTTAAACCCGTTTTTGAGAACATAGTAATAAATACAGTACCTTTTACCATCTGGATCTCTTCTGGTGTGAAACTCGGTAGTCGTGATCTGTTGTATCCCTCTTCGAGACTTACTCGGGTCATCCACTCCTTCATTAAAGGCGGATAGTCCCCACCAGAAGCATAGATCGGATGCAACACCCATCCAATCTATTATGGAAAACAGTCATTTCCTTAATCGTGTTTATAAATAAGTTTGACATCACTTAAATAATTCAAAGATAAACATCTGCATTGGTTTATTTATTTATTAACCTGTTTCATCCCCTAAGGGCTAAGGCCTCCTAACTGTTGGGAGGGTAGCTCAAAAAGATTCTTTAGGGGAGCTATACCTAAGGAGTACATTTCAGTCTTATCTTACGCAGCGAGAAGATCAAGAGCAGAATGGGTATGGAGGACGAAATTATCATATCAGAGCGTCTCAAATGGAAATGGGGAGGCCACGTTGCAAGGATGTGTAACAGCAGATTAACAGAATAACCATGTGAAACCTTAGAGCACGAAGAAGATACGTGGCAGGCAGTGGTCCAGAAGGGCAGACTTCTTTAAGCAAAAAGTGGGAGGTGTGCAAGAAACAGGAGAGAACTTTTAACATTTTAATATAAGATATGCATGATGTAGAAGGGACAAAGACAAATATAAGTTTAATGCGAAATAGATCTAATGTTAATGCGTTGGTTTCTTATGTTCTAATTCTCTACCAAGAAGAGGTATATGTGTGTCGAAAAGCGGGTCTCAAAAATAATAGATACTATAGCCATAAAGCTTGCTCTTCCCCTGAAAATGTAATTCATTTATTCACCGTATTATTAGATGGGAAATACACGAAGATAAACCGACAGAAGTGCACAAGGAAAAATCTGATGTGCTCCATTCACATAACTTTCTCTGCCTATTCTGCAACAAATCATTCATACAAAAACGTATTCTTTTCTCTACTTCATGCCAATCAAGTTATGGCTTATTTTATAACTAGGAGGAAAGTAAATGAACACACTAGTCTAAAGCGATAGTCAGATCTTTTAAAAGCTGGTCGCTATATGATACAATTGAAACTTTTAGTATGGCCGAGATGAAAAAAGTGAATAACAACTTCTCATTTGAGAAAAATTTAAGTATTTAAGATGCTGTTGAGTTTCGTATCTCCCAAGGATGCGACACGAAGATTTTCAAGAAAATCCCTACACCCTTAATTACCCTTTACATAGAACTTTTTTCGAACATTTTGATTTTCTTAAAAATTTTAATGATTTTGATTAAAATATCGTATTTTAAATATATTTACATGACAAATGAAATGTATATCTTGAATTTTCTGGGAATAGTCTCTGAAAACTACTTTATTATCAATGAATTTTACGGAATTTTGCATAACTGCTAAACCGTAAGAGATGGAAAAAAACTTACCACACAAAAAATGTAGAGCATGTTAAAACACACGGTTTATGTCATATACATTTTTTCGTAGAATTGATCGTTTTTGAGATATTTTTTTGTTTTTAGTTTCAGCTTTGAAAAATATACTTTTCTCATACAGAAATTTGTCACCTCCTGTCCATACAAACAAAGGAACTTCAGTCACATAGCCGTCAGCTTTTCACTATCACTTTAACTTGTACTCCCTTATTTCGCTTCTACTTACAAGGAAGCAAGTAATTAGGCTATTTCTACTGTTTTTCCTCGATGAAAATGAAATAAATGGAAGCATAAGCTTTGAACAATAATTTGCAGCAGAGATGTAGAGAAAGTCATGTGAATGGAACACATCAGATTTTTTTAAATCCAGTATCATCCTCGTAGTAACAAATTATTATTAGCAATCACTTACCTAAGCTAATGTGATAAAATAGCACTCCATTACAGTAGGTACAAAACTAAGACGTTTTTGTAACCTCATAAGCTAGAGATGTACTTACTGTGAACTGCCTGGCTCTCTCTGCGGCTTCTTCATCCTCCTCGGTTTTGGGTATGGACCAGTTGAGTGATGGAGCAATTGCTATTTTACCTAGAACAGCAATAATGGTTAGAAATTGTGCTCGAGGAATATAGCAGTTCACGCTGACAAGAGGGTGGAGCTGCATTTGTTATTACCAGGTTTCGGACAAGGTTGCGATTTGGTAATACCGAGTGAGTCAAAAACCACCGAACCGGCTGCGCGGTGTTTTTCCACTGGGCGTGTGGACACATGATTCAGCAAGGTCACGCTTTTCACAGTTTTGCTCTGCTCTGGAAAAACAGTATTAGTGACAGTGATATGGTGGAGTTTAGTTATTACCTACAAGTGACTTAAACAGGTATCAAACTCGTTAGAGAGGGGCTCGCGTGGATTAGACTAGGAGCAGGCGAAGCATAAAAATTGCTGACGAGAGTGGTGTGAGAATCTTCCCCATTTGCGAGGAGGAAGAGTCGTGGACCCATATCTTGGCAAGATGTAGGGGTACGAAAGAATGGAGGGACAAATAATTACCGCGATTCTTTACCACCGTGAATGTATCTCTAGAAGCATGTTGGACACTACTGGCAGGTACGGTAGCCGTGAACGGGCTAGGTACATTTATATTTAAGGCAGATAATAGAGAATAGGGGGGGGGGGTAAGAACAGCTAAACAAAAGTGACTACAATGTTTTTCATACATATATTTTATGTAATTGTGTTGTGGTTTTATATATTGTATACAAGCTGTTTCAAAACGACATCAAGCGAAGATAGCAGTCGACTAGCTTACGCTTTGACTTGTCCGAAATTTGATGTCGCAACTTTCAAACTCTTCTAGTTAAAGTTTTTGTGTGTTTAAAAATCGCACACACTTGGGATTAGGCAGCGAAGGAACAACGGTTGTCATACACCACGTAAACAACCTCAAAACGTGTTATACGAAACATATAACAAAACCCACATACCACGTTTTCTGTTACTAAGGTAACCTGAGCCGCGCCGGCGAGTCTATCAAATCACGCCTACATCACGCGACTGAGACCTTCGCTACCAATCGGCATCTCTCTTGGAGTAGGCCAGGCACGTGCCATTTGGTTATGTACGACTGCCTAATCCATGGTGATTTTATGGCAGTTTTTGATGTGCCGAATTTAGAGCTGAAAATTATATTCACGTATCACGTATCAAGGTCCACACCTTCGTTTTGGTGTCGTTTTGAAACACTCTATATATTATGTGCATATTTTTCTCTTAAGTGTATTTGTGTATTATAATAGCGTACATTACTGCATCTCAATAAGGTGCACTCTATGTTGTAAATTTAAATAGCTGTATTTGAATATCTTTTATCTTTTTATTTTCGTGTTTACTCTTTTAATTCTTGTCGTTATTGTTGTTTTAATATTGCTTCTATTTTGTGTATTGCAAAAGCACGTACGGTCTGTGGACTCATGCGATTGTTGGATTTCAATGCATGATATTGTTATATCAATAAATGCGCTTATTCATTCATACAAGTGACTAATTAGTTTGTCCTGTACTTAGTCACGAAGTGTATTATGGCTCAGAATGTTTTCTACTGCACAGCGTGTATTTATTTAGGATCTGTATGTGTCGACTCAGTCTGCTCGCTAAGTAAAAGTACGATTTGCAGAAAAATTGCGTAGAAAGAGTTATAGTTTTTTTTTTTTTTTTTTTTTTTTTAGAAAAGTAACAGAAAGTGTGCGTGATTTTGCATTTTTACTTTCTCTACACGTACTATGTACATAGTGTATAGAGAAGGTACCGAGATTTCACCTGAAATACATGTTTTGGGTCCTCCTGAATCCATAAAAGGCATTTCTGGAAAAAGGTCCGTGGGTGTATGCGCGTGTGTGCGTGCGCCTCTGTGTGTGTATGTGTGTGTGTGTGTGTGTGTGTGTGTGTGTGTGTCTGTAGACAGCATAGCTCAAAAACGAAAAGACCGTAAAATACCAAACTTGGTATTTAAGTTTGGTACTTTGCAAGGAGGCACACGAAGATTTTCAAGCTACCCTTTACACGTTTTTTTTCGAAAATTTTGATTTTCTCAAAAATGGCTCTAACGATTTTGATTAAAATATCTTATATTAAAGCTATCTACCTGCCAAATAATATGTATATTTTGAATTTTCTGCGAATAGCCTCTAAAGACTACTTTATTCTGGATGAATTTTAGGAAATTTTGTATAACTGCTAAACCGTAAGAGATAGAAAAAATGTACCACACAAAAAATGTAGAGTTTATGTTATATACATTTTTTTTTTCGTCGAGTTGATCGTTTTTTTGTTGTTGTTTTTTTTTATATTCCTTGTTTTTGTTTTCAGTTTTGAAAAACATAATTTTCTCATACAGGAATTTGTCAACTCGTGTATATACAAACAAAGGAACTTCAGTCACATAGCAACCAGCTTTTGACTATCACTTTAACTTATGGTACTCCCTTTTTTCGCTTCTACCTACAAGGAAGCAAGTAATAAGTCTATTTCTACTAATTTTTTCTCGATTAGCATGAAGTAAATAGAAGCATTAGCTTTTTAACAATATTTGTTGCAGAGATGTAGAGAACGCCATGTGAATGGAACACATCAGATTTTTTCAACAAGACTCTGAACAGTTCATACGGCCAATCTATCGATGAGAACAATTGAAAGTGTGTTTCAGGTCAGAATTATTAGTAGAGATTTGTGACCCCCTCAGTCCCCCAACCCAACCCCCTGCTATTTCTATCGCTGATGTAAGTTAAAACAGAGTGGTCAAGACAAACCCACACATCCTAGAAGAATTAAAACTATATATCCGTCAAGAAATTGCCAACATTTCTCAAGATGAACTACAGCGAGTGATGGATAGTCTCCTAAAGAGGTGCCAAAAATACATGGACAACGACGGTGGCCAGTTTCGGCATCTCCTTTCATAAAGTTAGTAAGTAAAGCCTTTAAAAGTAGTTTTAAAGATGTATAACTTCATCCGCGCCTTTCTATGATAGCGGCAACGAGCGCCGAGGACGCGAACACGCAAGACACCGCGCAGCCGGTTCGTACTTTTTTGACTCATTCGTTATGTAGTGACAATTCTGGGCACTTTTTAAAATTAACTTCCAAATTTGAATATTGCATTCAACTCTCATTCAAGATTACCAGGAAATGTTATCTTAACGCAGTAGTGAAACTTTACGATAAACTGGAGCTAACTGGCAGCTTAATTGGTTACTCTGATATAAATACATATCCACAGTTTATTTTGTACTGTATCCAATGTGAAAATCGGAATTATTGCTCTCAAATTGCAAAGAGGTACTCAAATTTTGGGAAATCTAGTAATTTTAAGATTATGAAATTTCAATACCATGAGCAACGGCACGAACATCTCAATTCCCCAATTTTGAGCCACTTATTATACGAGTGTAATAAGGTATTACATTTCGTATTGGATGCACAATGAAAAGTATATTTGGGAATTATTCCTATTTTTTGTTTTATAGGTATTCAATATAAACATAAAACATTATTATTGTGCTATAAAAGGGGTTGCAAAATTTGAAAAATCCGGTATTTTTAAGATTATGGTATTCACGGTGTTGAACAACCTTAAAATTAATAGATTTGTTTCAAATATTCAGCTCCCTTATGTAATATGAGAGCAATAATTCCAATTTTCATATTGGATACAATATATGTTCCAAAGTTGGGTCAAAGAGGCAAATTAGCTCCAGTTTATGTTAAAAAGGTTCAATATTGTATTATGATAACACTTCCTGGCTGTAATTTATTATATATGATTTTGTATGCAAATTGAATCTAATATTCAAATTTTAAAGTTACTTTTAAAAAATCTTATGCATTCCATTCACATGACTTTATATCTCTGTGACAAACTATTGTCAAACAGTTTATTCTCCTGTCTACTTCATGCTAATGAGATAAACAATAGCAGAAATGGTATTATTATTTGCTTCCTTGTAAGTAGGAGGGAAATAAGGGAATACGCTAGGCTAAAGCGATAGTCAAATTTTTTAAAAGCGGTTACCACGTGTAGGCATTACCAGAAGTTGACAAATTCCCTTATGTGAAAATTTTAAGTATTTTAAAACTGAAACCAATAACAAGGAATATCTAAAAAGATCGCTAACTCCACGAAAAATATATATAACATAAATTGTGTGTTTTAACTAGATCAACAATTTTCTGTAGTAACTATTTGTGTATTTCTTACGGTTTACCAGTTATGCAAAGTTCAGCAAAATTCATCCTGAATAAAGAGGTCTTCAGAGACTATTCCCAAAAAATTCAAATATACATTTTATTTGTCCTGTAGATATCTTTAATACCCAGTGTTTTAATCAAAATCATTGGAGCCATTTTTGTGAAAATCAAAAAAATTTAAATGTTTTCCATGTAAAGGATAGTTTGGGTGGAAGGTTTTTTCTCAAAAATGTTCGCGTGACATCCTGGGAAGTTACTAAATTTAAATACCAAGTTTGGTATTTTACTGACTTTTCGTTTTTTGAGTTAGCACGTTCACAGACACGGACCTTTTTCTAAAATGTGTTTTTTGAACACTAAAACATGTATTTACGGTGAAATCTCGGTATCGAATTTTGGGTGGAATATAATACCTTCTCTATCCATTATGTATATAGTAGATACATACGGGGCTAAAGAAAGTAAAAAGTGTCAATAATAAAACTAAGATTATATCAATGTAATTCAGTTTATATACTTGCACATCGTGCGCATTTCATTTATTATACGTTTTTATCGGGTTTTGTGGGATAAATATTTGATGAATTACCTTACAATTACTTAACCTGAATAAAAACCCCTGGTGTAAGGATATAAGCTGTTCCTACCTTGTTGCGTTTCCCGAAACTCCTTATCATATAGGCGATAGGCCCTTGCATGTGACAACAGTATGCTATGCATAACCAAATATTCTCCATGTCCCGGAGTTAGCACGTTGGGCGCCATGTTGAACGGCAAGCTGTATCCAAAAGCTATCGATGTTGGCTCGTTGATTGTGTTCCACCATTTCACCTATTTCACAATAAACAGACACATTTCTTATTAAACAGAAAATCTAAATCGTACCTAAACGAAAGAAAACAAAATTTTTGAAGTTAACAATAATACTGGTTTTAATATCAAGCAGTCTAACAAATGGAGTACCCCAGGGTTCAGTATTAGGGCCGTTACTATTTCTGATCTGTATAACCGACCTATCACTTTATTTAAAGGATATTGCAAGTATCGTCGTGTTCGCTGATGACACTACTGTGCTGGTGACCAGCAAAAATCTAAATGCATGTGAAGTTAAATTGAACTATGTTTTGAACTGTATATCTTATTGGTTTAAAGCTAACAAATTATCCGTAAATCTAGAAATTGGTATTAATGACATGTTATTGGAACAAATAGACAGCATTAAATTCTGGGCCTTGAAAGTAGATAGATATTTAGATTGGAAAGCTCATATTAAATACTTCTTACGTAAACTCAGTTCTGCCTACTAAGGTTCCGAGCACTGGTAAACGTAAGTTCTATTGATACAATTAATCTAGTATACTACGCATATTTTAACTCGTTTCGTTTCGTAGCTGGCTTACCCTCCCCTTATTTTGGACTGACTGGGACTTACAAATGGATGCCTAGGGAAGCCAATGGCACGAATCCATAGAATGGAGAACCTTGAACGAAAGGTCGGCCTGTAGACAGGAGCGCGAGGAAGTGCATGATATGAAATGCAAGCGATATGGATGATAGGGGAGGTGATGATGGAGCAGTTGGTGGAATAAGTGGCGGAGAAAACCGGAGGATCCACCCGGACACCGCTTGCGTAGTAGTCACCAGTGATACTCTTACTCTTTTCCAAATAATAAATAAAATGAATTCCCTGTGTATCCCAGAAAATGCTCGCCATAACCTTGTTAGCTGACAAAATTGACCGTGCCTTTTTTTGGAGTTGGTTCACCTGGCGCAATCCACTGATTTGACTGTACTTTCTGGAGTGTAGTGATGTATCCAAGTTTCATCCATGGTAATAAGCCGTCTCAAAAATTCACTGGAATTTTTGCGGAAGAGCTCCACATTCTTAACAGAAAAATTTTATCTTTGCAACTTTTGATCAGGTGTCAACAAACGCGGCACCCATCTTGCACAGACCTTGTGAAAGCCTCTGCTATCTCAAACAGCTTTAATTTGCGGCCTTCCAGTGCTAAACGATGATATTTTTCAATGATCTCTGGAGTTGTCACTTCTACAGGGCGTCCAGAGCGAGGCTCATCACTAGTGCTCGTACGTTCCATTTTAAACTCTGCAACCCACCTTTTAATCATTGAATAGAAGGAGTAGAGTCTTTAAATGTACTGTCCATTTCCTCCTTGATTTCTTTAGACGTTAAGTCTTTCAAATGGAAGTATTTAATCACTGCTCGTTTTTCCAAATCCTGCATTTTCATGAAAACTCTAAAGTTGTCTTGTTTAAAATGCTGTCATTCGAAAACTAAACAAGCTATTGACGTGTAACTATGTATACAAGCTAGTCTACAGTCAAACTATACGGTGCTACCGTCTAACTGGTCTAGTGGCGCCATATCTGTGTGAAGCCCGGGACTTATCAGCCAACTCTCGTATACACATCAGCGCTTTGCATTGTCCTATAATATACAAGTATTAATACTAACCTATAAAGCATTGTGCTGCTGATCGACCAATAAAGTAAAAAAAAAAAAAAAAATCTGATATGTTACATTCACATGACTATCTCTAGCTGCTCTATAAACAAACGTCTTACAAAAGATTATTCTTCTTTCTACACCATGGCATTCGAGATAAATATTAGCAGAATGTTCTTATTACTTAGTTCCTTATAAGTAGAAGGCAACTAAACGAATGCGCTATGCTGAAGTGATACTTAAATGTTTTAAAAGCTATCTTTATGCGACTGTGAACGCAAATCGCTTTTGCTTGGCCGGGGCAGAACAAAAGAAAAACGGACACTTTCTGTCTGAGAAAAGTATAAGTACTTTACAATTGAAACCAACAACAAGTCTCGGAAACGGTTACCTCCATAACAAAAACGTAAAAGACATAAATTGTGTGCTTTGACGAGATCTACATTTTTGGTGCAGTAAGTTTTTGTATATCTCTTACGGTTTAGCAGTTAAGCAAAATTCGGCCAAATTCATCTAGAATAAAGAGGTCTTCGGAGGCTATTCCCAGAAAATTCAATATATACATTTTATTTGTCAGGTAAATATCTTTAAAATATGATATTTTATTCAAAATCGTTAGAGCCATTTTTGAGAAAATCAAAATTTTCGAAAAATTTTCCATGTAAAGGATAGTTGGGGGTGGGGGGATTTTCTTGAAAATCTTCGTGTCGCATCCTTGGAAGATACTGAACTTAAATACCAAGTTTGGTACTTAACGGACTTTTGGTTTTTGAGTTATACTGTCCACAGACACACACACGCGCGCGTGGACCTTTTTCCAATTTTTTTTTATTCAGAGGGACCCAAAACTTGTATTTCCGGTGAAATCTCGGTATCGAATTTTTGGGTGGAGTGCAATACCTTCTCTACATAGTACGTGTAGAAAAAGTAATATTATTAATTCTCAATCGTCATGTGTTCCCCAGGTTGCGGACACCTGCTCTATAGCTCATCCAAATGTTTCAAGCGATCCGGACCTGTAACGCCCTCGTAACAAACACTTTAATCAACTACTTTGCAGGTTTTACAATATGCTATCTAAACACAAAAATTGCAACTTACCCTGTCCCCAAAATTTGTGAAGAGAACTCGAGCATAATCCTCAAAATAATTCGCCATCAGTGGATTGGTCCAACCTCCTAGGTCTTGTAGAGGTTGTGGTAAATCCCAGTGAAACATTGTCACCTGAAAAACAATGATTCTTACTTATTAAATAGTACATAGATAGAATATTGCTCTCCACCCAAAAAATTGGTACGAAATTTCAACGGAAATACATGTTTTAGGCTCTCCTGTATAAAAAGACACTTTTAAAAAAATCTTGTGTTCCATTCACTTGGCTTTCTCTAAGTGTCTGTAATAAATTATTGTTAAAAAGGCGGAAACGGTCTTATTACTTGCTTCCTTGTAAGGAAATGTAAAATAAGGGAATATAATAGGCTAAAGCGATTGTCAAATCTTATAAAAAGTGGTTGCCATGTGGTGAAATCCGTTTCTGTACATTGACAGGAGTTTACAAATTCCCATATGAGAAAAGTTTTAACTATTTTAAAACTCAAGGAATATCTCAAAAATGGTCAACTCCACGAAAAAACGTAGGTACTCACATATGATATAAATTGCGTGTTTTAACGAGATATACATGTTTTGTACAGTAAGTTTTTGTCTATCTCTTACGGTTTACCAGTTATGCAAAACTCTGCAAAATTCATCCAGAATAAAGAAATCTTCAGTGGCTATTCCCAGAAAATTCAAGATACACATTTTATGCATCATGTAGGTATCTGTAATATATGACATTTTAATCAAAATCGATAGAGCCATTTTTGAGAAAATGAAATTTTTCGAAATTTTTTCCATGTAAAGCGTGGTTTGAGGTGGGGGTGATTTTTCTCAAAATCTTCGTGTTGCATCCTTGAAAGATACTAAACTTAAATTCCAAGTTGGTGTTTTACTGACTCTTCGTTTTTGAATTATCGTGTTCACAGACACGCGGACACACGCAGACCTTCTAACTTTTTCTTTGATACAGCAGACCCTAAAACGTGTATTTCCGGTGAAATCTCGGCATCGAATTTTTAGGTGGAATGCAATACCTTCTCTATTCACTATATACATATTACGTATGCAGAAAGTAAAAAAGGTCTGTGTGCGTGTGTATCCGTGTGTCTGTGAACACGATACCTAGATCAAAAACGAAAAGTCGGTTAAATCCCAAACATGGTATTTAAGTTTAATATCTTCCAAGGATGCAACATGAAGATTTGCAACGAGAATCCTCCATCCCCTAACACCCTTTACATGGAAAACTTTTAAAAAATTTTGATTTTCCCAAGAATGGCTCTAAAGATTTTGATTGAAATATCCTATATTAAAGATATTTACATAAATAAAGTGTGTATCTTCAACTCTCTGAAATAACCTCTGAATATCTCTTCATTTTTGAGCTATGCTGTCCACAGACACACACTGACCTTTTTCTATTGTTTCTGTTTCAGGGATCTCAAAACATTTATTCCTGGTGAAAATGTGGTATCGTGTAGAGAAATTAAAAAGGCAATTTCTGCTAATGTTTATTTCAATTAGCATGAAGTATATAGAAAAAGAAGAAGAAGAAGCTTTTTAACAATAATTTGTTACAGAAATATAGAGGAACTCATGTAATGGAACACATCAGAACTTTTATAATGCCACAACAGTGTTCGAAATTTCGATGGCAAACAGCATGTTCATTAATTTAAAACAAGTTGGAAACCAAACAGTGTGGACAGTAGATATATGGGCTCACATATAAGTAGTTTGTTGTTTCAAAGTTCTTATATATTTTTTCCAGTACCATTTATAATATAAGCATATAATATATTATATCCAGAAGCAAGAGTTTTTGTTTTTAACGATAAATGAGAAAGTTGTTGCATTACAAAAACAAAATGTGTTGTATGCATTTGATATTTTCGATAATAATATGTTTTTTAGCGAAAAATTAAAGCTGCCCTTTAAATTTATTCCAGGTTACAAAATTAAACATTTAATTTAACTTTGTTAGACCACTCGACTCTCACCTAGATGGTCGGGGTTCGATCCCAAGCGACCGCATGTGAGATTTGTGGTGGACAAAACGGCGCTGGGGCGGGTTTTCTCCGGGTACTCCGGTTTCCCCCGCCATCGCATTCCACCGGTGCTCCATCATCATTCATGTATCATCAGTGTCACCGCCTGCGGTGCCATTAGTAGTTAAAACGGGCGTTAAACACTACCAAAAAAAAAAATTAATTTAACTTTGTATCTTCATGTCATGACGCTAGAATCTGTGAAACAATGTTTAGAGTTTCAACGAAAAGACGTTAGCAGTTAAATAAAATAAGGTGCCCAATAAGACAAAGTCTTGCTTCTGAAAATCTCAGGATCATAACAGACCTAATATTAGAATTTCAATCTAAACAAAAATTTGTAGCTCTCTTGTTTTATTCCAAATTAGCTCGCTGAGATCCTAATGTGAAATAGTTAGGTACGCTCACACTTGGACGCGCAGAAGCGAAGCGCCGAGCGTCGAATAATATCTTCTCCGGGTTATTAAATGAGATGGCTCGATAAGCGAATCGCTTCCAGAGAATAATTCTTCGTCTCCGTAAGCGTTCCAACATCGGTATCAATCGTGCCTTGTCGAAAGCCTTCGTACTTTGCACCTGACTAGCCAAGGCCATCGTTAATCGTTTACTAGCAGTTTCCCTTATCTCGGTGTCAACCATTGCATTTTTATACCTTTATCTTCAGGAATTGATTAGGAAAAACTAATTAATTTGGTGCAACAATATTCGTTTTTGTATGATACTTGCCACAAATCATATAGTAATAGCACTTTAAGGGATGAGGTTGGGAAAAAATAACTATAGACATTGGATATGTTACAGGTAAATGACTAAACAGCAAATATTTTACGGAATAGCTGCATGGACTTGCGAGCTATTTAATTGATTATAATTTGTGTTTTCCTATTAAATATTAATAAAATAAAATGTATAAAAGAACCATGTTTCATAAGGGGTTGAAGCAATTTGGTCATAATTGGAATAGCATTGTAAAAGACTTCAAAAGTATCGATAAAAAAAATCTGATGTGATCCATTCACATGACTTTCTCTACACCTCAGCAACAAATTATTGTTATAAAGTTTAAATTTATATTTACTTCATGCTAATCTATAAAAAAAAAGTAGCAGAAATAGCCTTATTACTTATTTCCTTGGAAGTAGAAACGAAATAAGGGAGTACCATAGGTTAAAGTGATAGTCAAAAGTTGGTTGTTATGTGACTGAAGTTCCTTTGTTTGTATGGACAGGAGTTGACAAATCCCTGTATGAGAAAAGCGTAAGTTTTTAATGAGGAAACCACAATTAAGGAATATGTAAAAGAATATCAATTCTACGAAAAAATGTATATAACATGAATTGTGTGCCTTAATGTGCTCTACATTTTTTGTGTAGTAAGTTTTTGTCCATCTCTTACGGTTTAGCAGTTATTCAAAATTTAGTAAAATTCATCCAGAATAAACTACTCTTCAGAGGCTATTCCCAGAAAATTCAAGATATATATTTCATTTGTCAGGTAAATATGTTCAGGTAAATATCTGAAATTTTAATCAAAATCGTTAGAACCATTTTTGAGAAAATCAAGATTTTCGAAAAAAGTTCCATGTAAAGGGTAGTTGGGGGTGGGGGGATTTTTCTCAAAATCTTCGTGTCGCATCCCTAGAAGATACTAAATTTAAATACCAAGTTTGGTATTTTACCGACTTTTCGCTTTTGAGTTATCGTGTTCACAGACACACACACACACACACACACACACACACACACACACACACACACGGACCTTTTTGTGAAAATGCTTTTTTTGGATATTGGGGACCCTAAAACATATATTTCCGGTGAAATCTCGGTATCGAATTTTTGGTGGAGTGCAATACTTTCTCTATACACTATGTACATAGTACGTATGGAGAAAGTAAAAAGCATATCTGAACCAACAATAGCTATGTATATTAACATCACACACTAAAGCACATGCTTTTCAATCCATTACAATGGAGAAGCATCCTATACGAATTATGCTGTCTTGCCAATGAACCTTACCAATACCGCTGAATTAGACTTCCATAGAATTTTGGATCAATTAGTTTAAAATTGAAACCAAATAATAACTCGAAAACGTCAACTCTACAAGAAAAATCTTATGTGTTCCATTCACATGGTTTTCTCTACAACTCTGCAATAAATTATTGTTAAAAAGCTTATGTTTCTATTTACTTCATGCTAATTGAAAAAAAAAAAAAACTAGGAGAAATAGTCTTATTACTTACTTTCTTGAAATTAGAAGCGAAATAAGGGAGTACCATAGATTAAAGTGATAGTCAAAAGCTGGTTGCTATGTGATTGAAGTTCCTTTGTTTTTATGGACAAGAGTTGACAAATTCCTGTATGAGAAAAGTATACATTTTTCTTAGCTGAAACTAAAAACAAGGAATATCTCAAAAACAATTAACTTCACGAAAAAAATGTATATAACATAAATTGTGTGTCTTAAAGTGCTCTACATTTGTTGTACAGTAAGCAATGGTAGTAAGGTTTTGTCCGTCTCCTATGCTTTAGAATTTGTGCAAAATTCCTTAAAATTGACCCAGAATAAAGTAGTCTTCAGAGACTATTCCCAGAAAATTCAAAATATACATTTTATTTGTTAGGTAAATATATTTAATATATGATATTTTAATCAAAATCGTTAGAGTCATTTTTTAGGAATTCAAAATTTTCGAAAAAAGTTCCATGTAAAGGGTAGTTTGGGGTGGGGGATTTTTCTCAAAAACTTCGTGTCGCATTCCTGGAAGATACTAAACCTAAGTACCAAGTTTGGTATTTTACCGACTTTTCGTTTTTGAGTTATCGTGTTCACAGACACACGGACACACACATGGACCTTTTTCTGAAAATACTTTTTTTGGATCCAGGGGACCCTAAAACATATATTTCCGGTGAAATCTCGGTATCGAATTTTTTGGTGGAGTGCAATACCTTCTCTATACACTATGTACATAGTACGTGTAGAGAAAGTAAAAATGTATATGATATGTTTTAACGAGATCTACATTTTGTCTGTAGTAAGTTTTTCTGTATCTCTTACGGTTTAACCGTTATGCAAAATTCTGCAAAATTCATCCAGGGTAAAGAGTTCTCCAGAAGCTGTTCTCAGAAAATTCAAAACATATATTTTATTTGTGATGTAAATATCTCTATCATATGGTATTTAATTCAAAAGTGTTAAAGCCATTTTTGAGGATATCAACATTTACGAAAGTTTTACATGTAAATAAAGGGTAGTTGGGGGTGGTGGATTTTCTTGAAAATCTTCGTGTCACATCCTTGGAAGATACTGAACTTAAATATCAATTTTGGTGTTTAACCGATTTTTGGTTTATGAGTTGTACTGTCCATACACACACACACACACACACACACAGAGGCAGGTGACATCAAAACTTATATTTCCGGTGAAATCTCGGTATCGAATTTTTGGATGAATACAATATCTTCTGCCACTGCCTCTGTGGTCGAGTGGTCAGCGAGCTGACTTTTCACCCGGAGTTCCTGGGTTCGATTCCCGGCAGGGGCGTAGAATTTTTCTTTAGCCAGAATTATTCCCTATCCCCCACAGAGTCTGGAGGTATGTATACGAGAGTGAATGTGTGTGTGTGTTTGAGGAAACTAAAAAGATTAAACCAAACGTAAAGAACCTACAGACAGCGAGTTGTTTCAAGTGAAAAGCCCCCGATATGACCTTAGATGTTATATGATACAATACAAAAAAAAAATACCTTCTGCATTCACCAACATTGTAAAGAAAAAACCTGTAAGTTGCAATTTGGTGATGCCTGAGTGTGATATTTGATTCTATTTTTTGATGTTTATTGGAAATAAAATGTTTCGAATTTCAAAATAAGATGTTTTAATATTAATGTTACTTTCGTTGCGTGTATATTTCCATTGGTCATTAATTCTGCCCAAAATTATTGTGAAATTAATGCAAATTTATGTAGAATATTCAGCACAAACATCACTAATCAAAATTATTAATGCAAATGTTTAAAATAATTTCAACACAAAACCTTACATCTCATTATATTTTATGTTCTCGATATAATGTAAAATATATAAAATGATACATACTACAGGCTGGATATCGTTGGCCAACAACTCGTTAATGAGGTTATTGTAGTAGTCAATTCCAGCTTGGTTTATTAAGTTTACATGTCCTGTTGGCAAAATTCGTGTCCAGGCAATAGAAAACCTGTAAAAGTTCACCTGAAACAAAAAGTTTGAAATTATTTATTAGTTATCAGCAATTTTCAGCTAAAGCAGATTATGAGTTTGAATACAATATATTATTTATTTAAGGTATAACAGGTGGCCCAAACAGCGCCGCATTTTATGAGTGCAGATAACCCTCCATGCGTTAAAGGGTAACTGAACTCAACGGGGCAGTTCCAAGCAAACACGGGTCAGTGGTAGTGTAATAAATAGCGTGAGTGACCATCGTTATACTCCTCTTACATATCAACGGAAACGGTGAGGAAATCTATCTCATTGAGAGGCAGTTCCGAGGCTTGTACTGAAGACCGTAAACATGCATAAGAACAGTGTAAACTGACCGGAAAGGTTTTTAACATTTTTACTTTCTCTACAGGTACTATGTAGGTACAGGTACAGGTACAGGTATTGCACTCCACCCAAAAATTCGATACTGAGATTTCACCGGAAATATATGTTTTAGGGTCTCCTGTATCCAAATAAAGCATTTTCAAATAAAGATCCGTGTGTGTGTCCGCGTGTCTGTGAACACGATAACTCAAAAACAAAAAGTCGGTAAACTACCAAAATTGGTATTTAAGTTTAGTGCCTTCCAGAGATGCGACACGAAGATTTTGAGAAAAATCCCCCCACCCGAAACTACCTTTTACGTGGAAATTTTTTCGAAAAATTTTAGTTTCTCAAAAATAGCTCTAACGAGTTTGATTAAAATATCGTATATTAAAGATATTTACCTGACAAATAAAATGAATATCTTGAATTTTTTGGGAATAGCCTCTGAAGACTATTTTATTCTGGATGAATTTTACGGTATTTTGCATAACTGCTAAACCGTAAGAGATGGATAAGAGCTTACCACACATAAAATGTAGAACACGTTAGAACACACAATTTATGCGATATATACATTTTTTCCTGAAATTGGTCGTTTTTGAGGTTTTTCTAATTGACTTCAGCTTTAAAAAACTTATACTTTTCTCATACAGGAATTTGTCAACTCCTGTCCATACAAACAAAGGAAATTCAGTCTCATAACAACCAGCTTTTGACTATCACTTTAACCTATGGTACTCCCTATTTTCGCTTTTACTTACAAGGAAGCACGTAATAAGACTATTCCTGCTAATTTTTTCTCGATTTGCATGAAGTAAATAGAAGCATAAGCTTTTTAACACTAATTTGTTGCAGAGATGTAGAGAAAGTCACGTGAATGGAACACATCAGGTTTTTCCATTTCAATTACAGAGATTTTATTTTTGAAAGAATTGTCATCTTTTATATTGCCAAGTAATTAAATAGTCTTTGTGTCACTTATCAGTACCCACCAAAAGTTAGTTTTGTAATGATGTATACTTTGTTCTTATATGATACTAGAGACTAGATGGCCGCGCCGTGGCCGAGTAGTTAGATCTCACCAAGATAGCCGAGTTCGATCCCAGGCAACCGCATGTGGGATTTGTGGTGGACAAAGCAGCGCTGGGGCGGGTTGTCTCCGGGTTCTCAGGTTTCCCCGCCATTGCATTCCACCGGTACTCCAACTTCATTCCATGTATCAGCAGTGTCATCGCCTACGGTGCCCATGTAGTAAAAGCGGGCGTTAAACACTATCCCCCTCCGCTCCATTAAAGACTAGACACACTGAAGAGTTAACTCAAAAGCTTGAGAGCTGATCGATTGTGACTGAAACAACTGGCAGGACTTTTGCAAGCATGTAGAGAAACTAAGAAGGTGGATGGTGTAGTGGAAATTTTTGTTGCTAATATTGTCACATGCAGAATGTGGTACTACTGCGTTAGGATCCACATTCTAAGTGTGGCATGATTGACTAATTAATTTTTATTGTTTTGGCTGTACTGTAGAAAAGGTTAGTTTAATATAACCACGGGAGCGTGGCTTTTCGGCCTCTTTGCCAGTGGGACGCCGTGGGGTGCGCATCGCACGTTTTTTTTGTAATCATGTAATTAATAATGGAGCTATAGTATTCACCCAGATTTTGGCTACGCATCATCCAGCGTCAACATAACAGGTAAAAGTTTAATAAATCAATTAGCTGGAATTACTCTTGAATTAACATGTTTTAATTTAGTAGTTTGATTTTGTTCCCACATTTCCTTGTTTTACTCCTGAGTTTGCTAATTTCCCATAAGTTAGCATGGGGGATACGTCCCTCATGTCGCATCCAGTTAGAATAGTTTTGTATTTGCCTTTCGCAGCCACAGCGAGTTCCCCGAGTTATTAGTAGAAAAGGCGGTTGCGACATATTTAAAAAAAAACGTGCGATGCGCACCCCACGGCGTCCCACTGGCAAAGAGGCCGAAAAGCCACGCTCCCGTGGTTATATTAAACTAACCTTTTCTACAGTACAGCCAAAACAATAAAAATTAATTAGTCAATCATGCCACACTTAGAATGTGGATCCTAACGCAGTAGTACCACATTCTGCATGTGACAATATTTATTAATGATCGATCAGCATTACATGCTTTACAGATCTCTATGAATGTTAGAATATAAATACATAATATTTAAGGAAAACCTAAGAGGTTCCTTTAAACTATGGGGTATACTGCATAGTGTTTAAAAATGGTATTATGAGAGTAAATTAGTGTCGTTAGTGATGGGAATCATCGGAGATACTTAGTAGGAGATCCTGTCGTAGTCGTCTCTTCAGGCTGGCGGATGCATTCGTCGATGTTGTACGATGTTGCTCCTGGAACGTCTAGTAAGTATAAGAAGAAGAGAGAGACGATCCTGCGTATAAACTTGGGAACCGGAAGGAAACCGAATTCTTGATGAAGCTGCTGGCTCCTGACAAACCAAGGAACATTGGTAGCTACTCTCAGGAATCTGTTTTGGAGTACCTGTAAACGGCGTATATAAGTGTTTTAGTAGTGCCCCAGACTTGAGAGGCATATGTAAGGATAGCTCGAACCAGAGATTTGTAAAGAAGAACTCAGCATTCAAGAGCAAGAGCTGTGTATTTATGAAACAGTGATAGGGTTTAGGAAATCTTCCGGATGCCAATGAAATAAGGCGAATATGGGCACGCCAAGTGAGTTTGGTGTCTAGCATTACTCCAAGATACTTGACAGGTGTGATAGAAGGTAACCAGATGATTTGTCTATCATAAATATGCAGGACAGAGGAGTTAGTGATATGTCGTAACGAAAAAAACCTTGGACTCAGGTTTTATGGGTTAAGAAGTATTTGCCAAGTGCGAAACCACTCTGCAAGACGATTAAGAGAAACTTGAAGTGTGTGTGTGTTTGTGTGTGTGTGTGTGTGTGTGTGTGTGAGAGAGAGAGAGAGAGAGAGAGAGAGAGAATAATACAGTATCGTCGGCGCATAAAGCTAAGGCAATGGGAAACATGTCAGGAAGATCGTAGATGTAGAACAAGATTGGAGCGAGTATCGAGCCCTGTGAAACTCCTGCATGAATAGAGCGCTGAGATGACTGAGTACGGCCAATACAAACAACATAGCTGAGTTCTGTTAGAAAAAGTGGAGAACTAAACGAGTCTAATTCCTTTCGCTGAGGGGTGACAGCAGTTTTTAATTCCCCTCTTCCTCCTCCAGCGAAGCGTGCAGATTTTCATGTCAAACTGAATAACTTAATTTTTGGTTCCGCTTTTTTCTATAGGCTTGTTCGCTTTAATCCAGCAAGAATACATACTCTAAAGTTTGCACTACTCTATAAAGGAAACTAGAAGACAGATTTCAGCTTATAATTGAATAACTGCCGGTTGTAAAATTGTAATTGAAGGGATTAACAATTTGGAAGAGAAAACATTGCAATTTATTTCTTTATTTGGCTATCGAAATAAAACGGAAAATCTTGTAAGGAAGAAAAAATGATAAAATCTGAAAAATCAACTTTAAGGATGCTCTGATAAAATGTGAAAGGAGCATATGTTCCATTCACATGACTTTCTCTATATCTCTGCAACAAATTACTGTTCAAAAGCTTATGCTTCTATATACTTCATGTTAATCGAGAAAAAATTAGCAGAAATAGTCTTATTACTTGCTTTATTGTAAGTAGAAGCGAAATAAGGGAGTACCATAGATTAAAGTAATAGTCAAAAGTTGGTTGTTATGTGACTGAAGTTTCTTGGTTTGTATGGACAGGAGTTGACAAATTCCTGTATGAGAAAAATTTAAGTTTTTAAAGCTGAAATCATAAACAAGGAATATCTAAAAAACAATCAACTCCACGAAAAATATTTAACATAAATTGCGTGGTTTAACGTGCTCTACGTTTTTTGTGAGGTAAGTTTCTGTCCATCTCTTAAGGTTTAGCAGTTATGCAAAAGTCCGTTAAATCCATCCAGAATAATTTAGTCTTCAGAGACTATTACCAGAAGATTCAAGATATACATTTTATTTTTCAGGTAAATATCTTTAATATATGATATTTTAATCAAAATCGTTAGAGCCATTTTTGAGAACATCAAAATATTCGAAATAGGTTCCATGTAAAGGTAGTTTTGGGTTGGGAGATTTTTCTCTAAATCTTCGTGTTGCATCCCTGGAAAATACTAAACTTAAATACCAAGTTTGATTTAATTTCTGAAGGTTTGTTTTAATTTTTAGTTTATTTTACGTTGCTTTAACTTCTAGGTCATGTCACGACGGATCTGTTCCTTAAGATACCTTTCAGGACTATTGTGCCCATCACTTTCGCTTCCTGCCAAGCAGATGACGATACGGTGCTACAGTCTAAGTCTGACTGCTTTCACCCTCTGTAGCCAGAATGGGCTTACAGCCAGACAGCATTGCCTCTACCATCTGTAGTTCAGCCAATCCTTCAAGTCCACATCCCCATATGCCATTCTACTTCGCATCGCGATAAGCAGGTGGCGTTAGGGTGCCACAGTCTGACTGCTTCGCCATCTGTAGCCAGAAATCATGACCTCTACTCTAACTGCATCCACCATCTATAGTCAAATGATGGAGTTCAGCCAGCCCTTCAAGGCCACATCCCCATGTCGCTCCACGACAAATAGATGTTGTTAGGGTGTCATGTTAGTCTATCTGCTTTAACTTGGATAGATGGCAGTAGATGCGCTATTAATCTATTTTGAGTTTTATGTAGGTGAAACTGGGTCGTGGTATTAAATATCCAATCCGGTATTTACCTTGGTGACTAAGGGATACCCGAAAAATAGTCAAGAGTTCAACCCGGAACCTCCTAAATACTGGCCACAAACATTACTGGCCATCCCTCTCAGTAGTAAGAATTATTAACAAAAGTAAAAATGTTAAAATATTTCTATGGAAATTCCCATATAATGGATAACTGTTTCAAAACACATTTTATCGTGAAAATGCGAAAAATCATAAACACAGCACATGAATATATTAATGAACATTTTAAAAACAAACTATGGCTGAAAGAAAAATTAAAATTGAACATTCTGTTACTCATATTTTTAAGTGTTTTCTGCAACATGTTCAGAGTTTAACTATATTTTTGTGGGATAAGTGAGCCGTTACCCCCTTCTACAGTTCAAACCGCATCTTCTGATATCTACTAACGTCACATAGCTATGACAGAAACAAGGTCGTATACTGTAGTCAGAGTGGCATAAATTGAGATTTTACTGCAACCTGCTGGGAAATGTTAGAACTTGCCTTCCTCCGCTTCTCAAGCAAGCCCCCATGGGAGGGAGGAGCAAGTCAGTCAGCTGGAGAACTCGCCGTGGGACAAACCATCTTCTAAAGCACCGCGAAGGTTTACTGTGTAGCCGTCAAAGGGTTGGCAAAAGTGGGGTTTCCTTCGGCTTGAGCAAAATTTGGGGTTATAGATGCTTGGTGAATCTAAATTGTTATTATTGTGAAAACCCACTTCTTGCTCGAGACAATCAGGCGTAGATGCTCTTCAAATTGTGTTTCATTGCCTGTAACTTATGAGCCTGTAACTTAAAAATATAACGAATGTAACTATCCAAATAAAAGTGTTGTTCATGGAAAAATCAGATGTTAAAATAGTTTGTTCTTTTTTAAAAAAAAAAGTTATTCTAATAAGCATTGTGAAACTCTAACAGTTTTTCTGCAGTTTCCTGGAAATATTTTCCTAACCCTTTTAGGAAACTTGTTCATTCAAAGATACCCTCTGGGATTTTTTGTACTTTAGTATTTCCTAGGATTACTACAGAATAGAAGATAGATTTTAAAATTGGGAAAATAAAAAATGCATTAACATATAAACTGAGCTTCAGTAAATGATACATTATTTCCTAGATAGTGTTTAACTTGAATAGTTCAGCGCGTTAAAAATGGTGTCCAAACATGTGTTACATCCAGCCTAAGAAATTAAAACTTCGCAATTATGTAATTTAAATTATGGTGCGTTTTTTTTCGACAAAAATCCAAAAATCTCTATTTTTCTTTTGGCTAAAAATACCACTTCTATGTTACCTTACAATTACGTGTGTATGTATCAAACTATGTATGTATAAAGAAAATATATAATCAGTTTAAATACTCACCCCAAGTTCCTTGAGCATGCGTACATCCTCCTTATATTTATGGTACGAATCACATGCTATGTCTCCATTTGATTTGTCTTCTATACATTCTGGATGCTGGTGAGTGTGTCTGTCCCAGATGCTTTCGCCTTTTCCTTAAAACCAAATATTACTTTTTAAAATATGAGATAACCCTTACTTCAGGTGGCTTTGGAATTGGGAAGCTTAAAGTAACACACCTAATCATTGGTTTAATTGTTTTTTTTTTTGTTTCTTTTTTTACACAAGCCGTGTGTAGGACAGTAGTTGGATAGATAGAGTCAGACTGAAAACTTCAATACCATAGCCGGGATCTCCCGATCTCTAGCCGGTTGCTCTGCCACTGAACTACCATGGCAACATGCCGGCATAACACTGAATCTCCTATAATAGTTGGCTATACTATGAATCCTGGGACCTAAATTACTTACCATTGTAAGTCGCCATTGGGGATGTCATCTCAAAATAATTTGAGATCAACTTGTGGTTTACGGGGAAGCATGCGAGTCAGTTGAGAAATTCAATGCTATGCCGGCATGTTGTCATGGTAGCTCAGTGGCAAAGCAACCGCTAGAGATCGGGAGATCCGTGGTTCAAATCCTGGCTATTACATTGAATTTTTCAGTCTCCCTATCCAACACCTGCAACCAAATTTTGAGAGCATGCTCAATATGTAAAGCACTAACAAATTCGAAATTCTAAAATCTCAAGCGATTTTTAGATTGCTTTTGTTACAATTTTAGTTTCTCTACTGCTATGTATAATAAGTAGAGAAAGTACTGCATTCCAACCAAAAAGTGTACATTGAGATTTCAGTGGAAAAACAGGTTTAGGTCTCCTCTGAATAAAAAAAACAAACTTTTTTTAAAGAAAAACCTTATTTGTGTGTGAAGAGTATAATTGTAAATCTGATGTGTTCCATTCACATGACTTTCTCTACGTCTCTATAACAAATTATTGGTAAACAGCTTATTATTCTACCTACTTCATGCTAATCAAGATAAGAATTGACAGAAATGGTCTTATTACTTGCTTTCTTGTAAGTAGAAGGGAAATAAGGGGGTACATTAGGCTAAAGCGTTAGTCAAATGCTGGTTGTCATGTGGTTGAAATCCACTTCTTTGCATTGCCAGGAGTTGACAAATTCCCCTAAGGTTTAACTATTTTAAAACTGAAACCAATGACAAGGAATATCTCAAAAATCTGATGTGTTTCATTCACATGACTTTCTCTATATCTCTGCAACAAATAGGGAGTACCATAAGTTAAAGTGAAAGCCAAAAGCTGGTTGCTATGTGACTGAAGTTCGTTTGTTTGTATTGACACGAGTTGGCAAATTCGTGTATGAGAAAAGTATAAGCTTATCAAAGCTGAAACCAAAAACAAGGAAAATCTAAAAAACGATCAACTGCACGAAAAAAATGTATATAACATACATTGTCTGTTTTAACGTGCTCTACATTTTTTGTGTGTTAAGTTTTTGTCCATCTCTTACGGTTTAGTAGTTATGCAAAATTCATCCAGAATAAAGCAGTCTTCAGAGGCTATTGCCAGAAAATTCAAGATATACATTTTATTTGTACGGTAAATATCTTTAATATACAAAATTTTAATCAAAATCGTTAGAGCCATTTTTTAGAAAATCAAAATTTTCGAAAAAAGTTCCATGTAAAGGGTAGTTGGGAGTGGGTGGCTTTTCTTGAAAATCTTCGTGCCGCATCCTTGGAAGATACCAAACCTAAATACCAAGTTTGGTTTTTAAGGGACTTTTCGTTTTTGAACTATGCTGCCCACACACACACACACACACACACAAAGACAGACGACAGACAGACAAACACACACACGGACATTTTTCTAAAAATGCTATTTTTTTATTTAGGAGGTCTCAAAACATGTATTTATGGTGAAATTTCGGTATCGAATTTTTGGGTGCATTACTAGAGAAAGTAAAAATGGTTCAACTCCCAAAATACGTATACGACATAAATTGTGTGTTTTACCGAGATGTATATTTTTTGTGCAGCAAGTTTTTGTCTCTATTACGTTTACTGGTTATGCAAAAATCAACAAAATTCATCCAGAATAAAGAGGACTTCAGAGGCTAATTCCAGAAAATGCGAGATATACCTTTATTTTGTCATTAAAACATCTTTAATACACTAATTTTAATCAAAATTGTTAGAGCCATTTTATATAAAAACACAATTTTCGAAAAGTTTTCCATGTAAAGGGGTAAAGGGTAGTTTGGGGTGGAGCATTTTCCTCAAAATCTCGTATCGCATCCTTGGAAGGTACTAAACTCAAGTTTGGTACTTTACCGACTTTTCAGTTTTGAGGTATCGTGCTCACAGACATAAAGAGACACGGAAACACACACGGAGCTTTTTTTAAAAATGGTTTTGGAATCAGGGACTTTAAAACGTGTATTTACGGTGAACTCTCCTATCAAGTTTTTGGGTGGAGTGCAATACTTTCTCTACGTACGTACGTACGTATGTAGGAAAAGAAAAAACGGAAACTCGATGAGATACCAAAATTCGTATTTAAATTCAGCAACCTCCTTGGAAGCGACAAGAAGATTTTCAATAAAATTCCCCCGTCTCTTGCTATTCTCTATACACGAAATAAAACATCGAATATTTTGAGTTTTACAAAAATGGTGTAACAATTTTGGTTAAAATATTACATATTATTTAATATTTTTCATAACTAAACGAAATGTGCTTTTACTACATATAGCACCGCAGGCGACGACACTGAGGATACATGGAATGAAGATGGAGCACCGGTGGAATGTGATGGAGGGGGAAACCTGAGAACACGGAGAAAACTCGCCCCTGCGCTGCTTTGTCCACCAGAAATCCTACATGCTGTCACCTAGGATAGAACCCGGCCCGCCTAGATCAGAGGTGAATGGTGTTTGTGTGTGTGTGTGTGTGTGAGAGAGAGAGAGAGAGAGAGAGAGAGAGAGAGAGAGAGAGAGAAAGAGAGATAATCCTACATGGTCTAGGGGTACCAAGCTCCAGGTCACAGTATCAGACTGCGGAGGGCGATGAATACTTTCCAGCACAAAATCCTTAGCATGGCTTCCTTCTGAAGGAAAGTGAAGACGGTAGTGTTGGAGTGAAGTGACTTTCCTTAACGGGCTGCGTTCGGCAAGACTTGCACTTCTGCCTGCTGTCAGTGAAGTGTTAATATGCGAAAAGGACGAACTCAGCGCGCCTATAAGGTATTATGGAAAGTATGGCATACGGTTAACAGCGTGGGTAAGCAAGAATGGCATTGGCAGATCAGTAATGGCAGCCCTTTCATAGTGTGGTGGGTGAACGCTGGCATAGGTAATGCATTACATTAAGTAGACAGCAGTTCATGCTTCTTCTGAATCTCTTTCTTTCCTTTACTCCTAATGTTTCTACCTCTTTCTCTATTTTCACCTGTGTCAGAGCAGCCATTTTTAAGGCTAGCAATGACATAACTAAAGAGCAAGTAGATCTGGTAGGGCAATTGATAAGCTTTTATTAGACAGATTTGTGTACTTTCTCCATTTAACCCAAAATATTACTTGATCAAATGTATTAAGAGCCACACAATTGCAGTGTGATGGTACCGCGGGTATCTTCATGTTCTTTAGCTAGCTCATGTACCACATAACGTCAAATAACCAACATCTGCAATAGGAAGTTAAACCTAAAACGAGTCCCGTCAATTCTCGCCATTTTCAGATTCTAAGAAGGGTTAATGGTTATGTGCATAGTTTATAACTTGTTCATTTTAAAGAATTACAACAAAAATATACTTATTTCTTTATTTAAACGATGTGACCAAGGGAACCATAGTTAATACATAAGAAATATATTTGATTGTCACAGTTATCTAACCGGGTGCATTCCCTTAGCATTGAAGAAGAAAAATAAAGCGGTACTAAGGCCATCTGATGCAAATAAATAAGTAGATACCTATTTTAGGTGTTCGTCGCTAGGAAAGAAATATATTTGATTTTCACATTTATCTTGCGCCATTATCTCCATAACCGGGTGCATTCCCTTAGCACTGAATGGGGAAGCAAAATAAAGCAATAAGTATTACGGCCTTCTGGTGGCAAATAAAGGCTATTAACCGAAATGCGTTCGCTTGGCACGGTTTTTATTCGTTTTATGAGATTTTAAATACTTTCCCGTACTACTTTTAACCATTTTCTTTTCCACAAACCTTGTCATGACAATGATGAACACAACAAAAAAAGAATTGTTCAATTTGATGCAGTAGTTCGTAAGTGAACGCGTGCATGCATTTCAGCGATTCATATATATATATATATATATATATATATATATATATATATATATATATAATATAATATAAAAACGTTTTTAGAAATAGTTCCGAATGCGCGCGCGCGCGTGTGTGTGTGTGTGCGCCCGTATGTCAGCATGTCTATGAACACGATAACACAAAAACGAGAAACGAGAAGAAAGATGTCTTCCCATTTGAGGAAAGTTTAAATGGCTAAATTTGAAACCAATAATCCGGAATCTCTCGAAAACAGTTAACTCTACAACAACAACAAAATGTATATAACATAAATTGTGTGTCTTAATGAGATCTACGGTTTTACTTTCTCCATACGCACTATGTACATAGTGTATAGAGAAAGTATTGTACTCCACCAAAAAATTCGATACCGAGATTTCACCGGAAATATATGTTTTAGGATCTCCTGTATCAAAAAAAAAGGATTTTCAGAAAAAGGTCCGTGTGTGTGCGTGTGTGTGTGTGTGTCCGTGTGTCTGTGAACACGATAACTCAAAAACGAAAAGTCGGTAAAATACCAAACTTGGTATTTAAGTTTAGTATCTTCCAGGGATGCGACACGAAGATTTTGAGAAAAATCGCCCCACCCCCAACTACCCTTTACATGGAATTTTTTTCGAAAATTTTGATTTTCTCAAAAATGGTTCTAACGATTTTGATTAAAATTTCGTATATTAAAGACATTTACCTGACAAATAAAATGTATATCTTCAATTTTCTGGGAATAGCCTCTGAAGAGTAATTTATTCTGGATGAATTTTACTAAATTTTGAATAACTGCTAAACCGTAAGAGATGGACAAAAACTTACTGCACAAAAATGTAGAGCACGTTAAAACACACAATTTATGTTATATACATTTTTTTCGTGGAGTTCGTCGTTTTTGTGACATTCCTTATTTTTGGTTTCTGCTATGAAAAACGTATACTTTTCTCATACAGGAAATTGCCAACTCCTATCCATATAAACAAAGGAACTTCATTGACATAGCAACCAGCTTTTGACTATCACTTTAACCTAAGGTTGTCCCTTATTTCGCTTCTACTTACAAGGAAGTAATTGGACTATTTCTGCTATTTTTTTCTGATTAGCATAATGTAAATAGAAGTATACGCTTTTTAAGAATTATTTGTTGCAGGGATATAGATAAAGTCATGTGAATGGTACACATCAGATTTTTTACTTTCTCTATAGGCACTATGTACATAGTGTATAGAGAATATATTGCACTCCACCAAAAAATTCGATACCGAGATTTCACCGGAAATATATGTTTTAGGATCTCCTGTATCCAAAAAAAAATATTTTCAGAAAAAGGTCCGTGTGTGTGCGTGTGTGTGTGTGTCCGTGTGTCTGTGAACACGATAACTCAAAAACGAAAAGTCGGTAAAATACCAAACTTAGTATTTAAGTTTAGTATCTTCCAGGGATGCGACACGAAGATTTTGAGAAAAATCCCCTCACCCCAAACTACCCTTTACATGGAACTTTTTTCGAAAATTTTGATTTTCTAAAAAAATGGCTCTAACGATTTTGATTAAAATATCGTATATTAAAGTTATTTACCTGACAAATAAAATGTATATTTTGAATTTTCTGGGAATAGCCTCTGAAGACTACTTTGTTCTGGATGAATTTTTCAAATTACTAAACCGTAAAAGACGGACAAAAACTTAACCTAGAAAAAATGTAAAGCACATTAAAATTTATGTTATATACATTTTTTTCGTGGAGTTGATCGTTTTTGAGATATTCCTTTTTCTTGGTTTCAGCTTTGAAAAACGTATACTTTTCTTATACAGGAATTTGTCAACTCCTGTCCATACAAACAAAGGAACATCAGTCACATAGCAACCAGCTTTTGACTTTCACTTTAACCTATGGTACTCCCTTATTTCGCTTCTACTTACAATAAAGCAAGAAATAAGACTATTTCTGCTAATTTTTCTCGATTAGTATGAAATAAATAAAAGATAAGCTTATTAACAATAATAATTTACAGAGATATAGAGAAAGTCATGTGAATGGAATACATCAGATTTTTATAATAGTGTTTTAATGTCACCTACGGTTTGCCAGTTATACAAAAGTAATCCAGAATGAAGAGGTCTTCAGAAAACTCAAGATACACATTACTGTTCCATGTAAAGGGTAGTTGTGGGTGGAGAGTTTTTCTTGAAAATCTTCGTGTCGCATCCTTGGAAGATACCAAACTTAAATACCAAGTTTGGTATTTGACGGTCTTTTCGTTTTTGAGCTATGCTGTCCACACACACACACACACACACACACACACACATGGACCTTTTTCCAGATTCAGGGGGCCTAAAACATGTATTCCAGGTAAAATCTCGATATCGAATTTTTGGGTGCATTAAAATACCTTCTCTATACATTATGTACATAATACGTGTAGAGAAAGTAATAAATGTCAACACAAAATCGTTCCTCTGCCTATGACTTTCAACACGGTAAATCAACACATAACCGGTTTGTTTCAGCTCGCCGTTCCACAACCTTAATACTTCTAATTTACATTAATCAAAGATAGTATCAAAAAACAGCAGATACAAATGAGAAGTTTCTAGTTTATAGCCAGCGTCAACTTACCATCCTCGTTCCAGGCGCCTTCTACCTGGTAAGCAGAGGTAGCAGCGCCAAACAAGAAGTCCTTAGGAAAGATATAATGGGTCGTCATGGCAAACACGTATCCTAATGCTGAATGACATCGTCCTGTTATCTTCACGCTTCCTCTCTTTATTAAACATTGATGCGCATGCGCTACTGTTTGATGCATATAAAAAGATCTTGTCGCCTACGTAACTGGTTTGAAACGCGCTAATATTGCGTAAGGAAACATCGTAACAAAGTCCGAAACACAAGTAAAACCGTTTCCCCCCACTTTTGTTGCTTGCTGGGAACCTTGGAATCAACTACTAACATAAACAGATAGCTAATTGATTTTTACTTTCTCAACACGTACTATATACATAGTGTATCTCTAAGGCATTGTATTGCACCCAAAAGTTCTATACGGAGATTACACCGGAAATACGTGTTTTGGAACCCACTGATGTGTTACACTCACATGACTTTCTCTAGCTACTCTACAAACAAACTTCTTACGAAAGATAATTCTCCTTTCAACACATGCTAATCGAGATAAATATTAGCAGAATTGTATTATTTAGTTCCTTATAAGTAGAATGGAACTAAGGGAATGCACAAGGCTAAAGTGATAGTCGAATGTTTTAAAAACTGTCGTTATGCAATTATCATTGCAAATCGCTTCTTTGCTTGGCCAGGAGTAGAACAAAAGAAAAACGGACACCTCCGTCTGTGAAAAGTATAAGTACTTCACAATTGAAACTAATAACAAGGAATACCTCGAAAACGGTAACTTCCATGAAAAAATGTATATGACAAACCTTGTATATTTTAACGAGATCTACATTTTTTTGTACAGTAAGATTTTGTCTATCTGTTACGGTTTACTAATTATCCGCAAAATTCATCCAGAATAAACAGGTCTTTAGAAGCTATTCCCAGAAAATTCAAGATATACATTTTATTACTGATAGAAATGGCTTTAGTATGTGGTATTTTAATCAAAATAATTAGAGCCATTTTTAAGAAAAACAAAATTTTCGAAACATTTTCCATGTAAAGGGTAGTTAGGGGTGGGGGGATTTTTTTTTTAAATCTTCGTGTCGCATCCTTCAAAGATACCAAACTTAAATATCAAGCTTGGTATTTAACCGTCTTTTCGTTTTTGAGCTATGTTATCCACAGACACACACAAACACAGACAGGCAGACAGACAGACATACTCACACGGGCCTGTTTCTGAAAATGCTTATTTTGGATTCAAGGTGTCCTAAAACATGTATTTCCGGTGAAATCTGACTTCGAATTTTGGGTGGAATACAATACTTCTCTAACCCTATGTACATTGTATATACGGGGCTAGAGAAAGTAAAAAAAAAAAAAAAATGTTTAGAGAAATGTCCACGCGCACGCGCGAGTGTGTGTGTACATGTGGGCAGCATAGTATCTTTCAAGGAAGTGACACGAAGATTTTCATGAAAATCTGCCCCACCCTCAACTACCACTTAAATGGGAAATGTTTCGAAAATTTTGGTTTTCTCAAAAATGACTAACGATCTTGATTCAAATCTTTTATATTTAAGATATTTACTTGGGAAATAATATGTAGGTATATCTTGCATTTTCTGGGAATAGCCTCTGAAGACCTCTTTATTCTGGATGAATTTCAATGAATTTTGCATAACTGGTAAGCCGTAAGAGACAAACAAAAACTTACTACACAAAGCATGTAGATCTCATTAAAACACACAATTTTTGCCATATACATTTTTTCGTGGAGTTGACCGTTTTCGAGATATTCCTTGTTATTGGTTTCAGTGTTAAAATACTTCTACTTTTCTATATAGGTATTTGTCAGCTCCTGGCCATACAAAGAAACGGATTTCAACCACACGGCAACCAGCTTTTAAAAGATTTGATTATTGCTTTAGCTTAGAGTATTCTCTTATTTCCCTTCTACTTACAGGAAAGCAAGTAATAACACCATTTCTGCTAGCGTTTATCTCGATTAACATGAAAGTGGATAGAAGAATAGGCTTATTAACAATACTTTGTTACAGAGATGTAGAGAACGTCATGTGAATGGGGCACATGAGAGTTTTAGTTTCTCTCCAAGTACTAGATTTCTGTTTATTTTAGTTGTTTCTCGCGAATACATGGCAAGCATATGAAGTTTACATGCCTATAGCATACAGTTCTTAAATATTTGACTATAGCTGTTCCCTCTTTACTTTCTCTACCCGTACTAATGTATATAGTAGGTAGAGAAGGTATTGTAGGACCCCAGAATCCAAATAAGCATTTATAGAAAAATTTGATGTGTTTCATTCACATAACTTTCTCTTGCTGTTCCACAAATGTTTCTTACAAAAATTATTCTTTTATCTACGTCATGCTAATCTATATAAACATTAGCATATTTGGTCTTATTACTTGCTTCCTTGTAAATAGAAAGGAAATTAGGGAAAACACTAGGCTAAAGCGATAGTCAAATCTTTTAATAGCTAATTGCTATGTGAAACAATTGATGTTCAAAATTCAAATTATATACATTTTATTTGTGATATAAATATTTTTAATATACGGTATTTTAATCAAAACCATTAGAGTTATTTTTGAGAAAAACAAAATGTTCATATATCGTTCCATGTAAAGGGTAGTATGTGATGGTGGAATTGTTTTGGAAACCTTCGTGTTGCATCCTTGGAAGGTACTAACATAAAGTTTGGTTTTAACGGTATTTTCGTTTTTGAATTTATGCCATCTGCAACCACACACAGAGACTTTTTTCTAAAAAAAAAAAAAATCGGACTCAGGGGACCTCAAATCATATATTTCCGGTGAAATCTCGACATCGAATTTTTGGGCGGAATATAATGCCTTCTCTAGCTACTATGTACATATGTGCTAGAGAAAGTAAAAATATGGTTCTGAAAATTCAAACCAATAACAAGAAATATCTCCGAAAATGGTTAATTCCAGAAAGAAAATAATGTTTGTGCATTAACGATATATATATATATATATATTTTTTTTTTTTTTTTTATGCAGTAAAACTGTCTATCTCATAAATTTACTAATTTTGCAAAAGATCGGACTGGATGGCTCAGTTAGGCGCTGGCCTTTTGATCCCAAGGTCGTGGGTTAAAAGCGAGACTGGTGGTTTTTAAATGTTCTTATCAGTAGATTTACTGGCGTATTTAGGAACTCCTCCAGGACCAAATTCGGCACACCGGCAGCGCTGATACGATTCTGCCAATTGAAGCATGGTTAACAAACCAAATTATTAAATCTGATGTGTTCCATTCACATAACCTTCTCTGTGTGTTCTGAAAACAAAATATTCTTACAAAATATTATTCCTTTATTTACATCTTGCTAATTGAGATATACACTAGCAGAAATGGTCTTACTACTTGCTTCCTTGCAAGCAGAAGGGAAATAAGGGAACACACTAGACTAAAGTGATAGTCTAATCTTTTAAAATCTACCGTTATGTGAAACAATTGAAATTCGGTTCGATTTGCGCGGCCAGGAGTAAAACAAAAGAGAGATGAAACGAGAAGTGACCTCCCATTTAAGAATAGCTGTAGCTTAAAATTGAAACCAATAACAAGGAATATCTCGCAGATGGTTAACTTTACCAACAAAATAAATAAATACGAAATTAAAAAAATGACAAATTGTGTGTTTTAACTTTTAACGGTATCTGCAGTTTGTAGTCTAAACTTTTGTCTATCTCTTACGGTCTTCCAGAATAAAGAGGTCTTCAGAGATTATTTCCAAAACATTCAAGGTATGCATTTTATTTCTTATGTAAATATCTTTAATATACACTATTTTAATCAAAATCAGTAGAGCCATTTTTGAGAAGAAAAAAAATTACGAGTTGTTTTCCACGTAAAGGTAAGTAGGGGGCAGGGGGATTTTTCCCCCCTTTTAATCTTCGCGTAGCATCCTTAGAAGATACTAAACTTAAAAACCATATTTGGTATTTAACTGTCTTTTCGTTTTTGAGCTAACAAAAGCACACACATACTTACACACCTTGGCCTTTTTTCTAAAAGAGGCTCTTAATGCATATATTTCCGGTGTAACTCAAGGTCACGGGTTCAATCCCGTTTCAGATTGATGGTTTTTAAGTGTGCTTAAAAGCGACAGCCCCATATTAGTAGATTTACTACCATGTTAAAGAACTCCTGCGGGACAAATTCCGACAAACCGGCAACGCTGATATGATTCTGACAATTTACACGTCGTTAACAAATAAAATAATAATAATAATAATAATAATAATAATAATAATAATAATCGTTTCGTAATCGTCTTACCCTCCTCGTACTTGTAGGTCTGACCCCCCCACCCTAAGGCTTACAAGCCAATGCCTAGGTCAGAAGCCTGTCGGGGAGCCAACGGCACGAAACTACAGAATAGAGAATCTGTTACGAGGGGTCGGACCGTAGCCAGGCATGGACATGAGAAAGTAGATGACATGAAATGTAAGAGAAATTGATGATTGGAAAGGTGGAATTGGTGGAATAAGTGGCGGGGGAAACAGGAGGACCCGGAGAAAACCCACCCAGATGCCGCCTCGTCCACCACAAATCCCACATGCAGACGCTTAGGATCGAACCCGGGCCGCCTATATAATAATAATAATAATAATAATAATAATAATAATAATAATAATAATAATAATAATAATAATAATTCCGGCGAAACTTCGGTATCGAAATGTTGAGTGGAATAAAACACATTCTCTGCCGTACTATATCCATAGTACCTACATGTAGAGAAAGTACAAATCACATTTCGGCTGCTTGTATTCTGCTCACATTTCTCTTTTCTGAAGTCCAACTCTTGTTAGTTTGTTACCATATGAACATAAAGGTGTGGTCATGAACATTCTCTTGTCCTTGATAGCTTATAACCGAGGTAATAAATCAATTCCTTATCTTTGCATTAAACTTTGTGCATACAAGCTGAGCTTCTAAATGTAGACCTAAAGATGGGGGGGGGGGGAACAAGCACTTAAAAGTAAGTAAATGGGGAATAGAAAAATAAAAACCTGATGTGTTCCATTCACGTGACTTTATCTAGCTGTTACACAAACAACTTTCCTTACAAACAAGTAGTAGGGAAATAATAGCTAAAGCGATAGTCAAATCTTTTAAAGTTACTCTTGTATGAAACAATTTAAATTGTTTCACATTGCATTGTATGTATTTCAGAAACCGTCAATTCTACATAGAAAACTTATATGACATGCATTATGTGTTTTAGCGAGATCTACACTTTTTTGCAGCAGGTTTTTGTCTATCTCTTACGGTTTACCAGTTAAGCAAAACTCACCCAGAATAAGGAGGTCTTCAGAGGCTATTCCCAGAAAATTCAAAATATACATTACATTTGTGATGTAAATGTCTTGAATATACGGTATTTTAATCAAAATCCTAAGAGTCGTTTTTGAGAAAAACATTTAAATCTTCATGTTGCATTCTTGGAAGATACTAAAAATAAGTATCAAGTTTGGTTTTTAACGGTCTTTTCGTTTTTGAGCTCTTATCCACAGACACATGTACACGGACCTTTTTCTATTTTTTTTCGGATTCAGGACATCTCAAAGCATACTTCCGTTGAAATCACGGCATCGAATTTTTTGATGGAATACAGTACCTGCTATGTACAGCCGTGGACACAAAAAATGAGTCATCCCCAAATTCCATGTGTCGATCGAAGAGTAGTGTACCTTTGTAAAAACTGTGTTCATAGTGCACACGAAAGAACTGTGCAATGGTCTACTACTGACAGCGCAATGGCAACTTACGAGTACTGAAAACAGAATAACGTTGCGGTAAACGAGAGGTTAAAAAGGCCTTTTTACTTTCTCTATAGGCACTATGTACATAGTGTATAGAGAATGTATTGCACTCCACCAAAAAATTCGATACCGAGATTTCACCGGAAATATATGTTTTAGGGTCCCCTTTATCCAAAAAAAGCATTTTCGGAAAAAGGTCCGTGTTTGTGTGTGTGTGTGTGTGTGTGTGTATGTCCGTGTGTCTGTGAACACGATAACTCAAAAACGAAAAGTAGGTAAAATACCAAACTTGGTATTTAAGTTTAGTATCTTCCAGGGATGTGACACGAAGATTTTGAGAAAAATCCCCCCACCCCCAACTACCCTTTACATGGCTAAATTTCGAAAATTTTATTTTCTCAAAAATGGCTCTAACGGTTTTGATCAAAATATCGTGCATTAAAGATATTTACCTGACAAATAATATGTATATCTTGAATTTTCTGGGAATAGCCTCTGAAGAGTACTTTATTCTGGATGAATTTTACTAAATTTTGAATAACTGCTAAACCGTAAGAGATGGACAAAAACTTACTCCACAAAAAATGTAGAGCACGTTAAAACACACAATTTATGTTATATACATTTTTTTCGTGGAGTTCGTCGTTTTTTAGACATTCCTTATTTTTGGTTTCTGCTATGAAAAACATACATTTCTCATACAGGAATTTGTCAACTGCTGTCCATACTAACAAAGGAACTTCAGTGACCTAGCAACCAGTTTTTGATTATCACTTTAACCTATGATACTCCCTTATTTCTACTCTACTTACAAGGAAGCAAGTAATATGGCTATTTCTGCTAATGTTTTACTCATTAGCATGAAGTTAATAGAAGTATAAGCTTTTTAAGAATTATTTGTTGCAGGGGTATAGAGAAAGTAATGTGAATGGTACACATCAGGTTTTTTTTTTTTTTTTTTTTTGATAATTTTATGACTGGATATGTAGAACATAATATTGCATTAATACAACTTAAGCATTTGAAGTTGTGCACACAAAAACATAATTCTACTAGCATTCGTGTTACACAACTAACAATATATGTGTAAATAAAATATTTATCTTCTAAAACTACAACAAAAATCTTATGTGTTCCATTCACATGACTTTCCCTATATCTCTGCAACAAATTATTGTTAGAAAGCTTATGTTTCTATTCGCTTGATGCTAATCAAGAAAAAAATTAGCAGAAATAGTCTTAAAACTTGCTTCCTTAAAAGTGATAGCGAAAATCTGGTTGCTATGTGACTGAAGTTCCTTTGTTTGTGTGGACAAGTTCCTGTATGAGAAAAGTCTGTATTTTTAAAAGCTGAAACCAAAAACAAGGAATATCTAAACAACGACCAACTCCATTAAAAAAATGTATATAACATAAATTGTGTGTTTTAACGTGCTCTACATTTTTTGTGTAGTAGGTTTTAATCTATCTCTTACGGTTTAGAAGCTATACAAAATTCCGTAAATTTCATCCGGAATAAAGTAAGCTTCAGAGGCTATTCTCAGAAAATTGAAGATATGCATTTTATTTGTCAGGTAAAATATCTTTAATATACGATAATATAATCAAAATCGTTAGAGTCATTTTTAAGAAAATCAAAATTTTCGAAAAAAGTTCCATGTAAAGGGTAGTTGGGGGTGAGGGGATTTTTTTTCAAAATCTTCCTGTCGCATCCCTGGAAGATACTAAACTTAAATACCAAGTTTGATATTTTACCGACTTTTCGTTTTTGAGTTATCATGTTTACAGACACACGAACACACACGGACCTTTTTTTGAAAATGTGTTTTTTGTTGTTTTTTTTTTTTTTTTGGATACAGGGGACCCTAAAACATATATTTCCGGTGAAATCTCGTATCGATTTTTTGGGTGGAGTGCAATACCTTCTCTCTACACTATGTACATAGTAAGTATAGAGAAAGTAAAAATACACAAATTTGAATACCTGCAGTAATGTGAACGAGAAGCTACAACATCCCAGGTTCCTGAATTTGTATCCAGAAGCCATCTTTTGGCCTTCGCCTATCTACAGGTAAATCTGGAGCGCAGCTCTCTTTTACCTCAGTCCACACATTCCTACCACTCTGATATCCTTCCTCTAAAAACCAATTTGAAACATTTCGAGATGATTATCCTGTACAAATTCAACAATGTCATCAGGATATCTAATCCTCATAGAGTGAATCAAAATGTTATCAAATATTACTCTGCACTGCACACCGTTCAGAGTATCGTCAAGCAGCCACAGTACATCTAGACCGTCCCTTGATATCCAGCCCCAACACAATACAGATATGCGACTATGATGGAGTTATGAACCCACGTATTTTGCATTGAATCGGGACCTTTTTGGATGATAGATAGAATCACTTTTCCCTTATTTATATGTGGAGGAAAATGTCACCTTATCTAAATAATCTGATGTGTACCATTCACATGACTTTCTCTATATCCCTGCAACAATTTATTCTTAAAAAGCTTATACTTCTATTAACTTCATGCTAATCAGTAAAATATTAGCAGAAATAGTTATATTACTTGTTTCCTTGTAAGTAGAGGTGAAACAAGGGAGTACCATGGGTTAAAGTGATAATCAAAAACTGGTTGCTATGTCACTGAAGTTCCTTTGTTTGTATGGACAGCATTTGACAAATTCCTGTATGAGAAATGTATGTTTTTCATAGCAGAAACCAAAAATAAGGAATGTCTAAAAAACGACGAACTCCACGAAAAAAATGTATGTAATATAAATTGTGTGTTTTAATGTGCTCTAAAATTTTTGTGCAGTAAGTTTTTGTCCATCTTTTACGGTTTAGCAGTTATTCAAAATTTAGTAAAATTCATCCAGAATAAACTACTCTTCAGAGGCTATTCCCAGAAAATTCAAGATATACATTCTATTTGTCAGGTAAATGTCTCTAATATACGAAATTTTAATCAAAATCGTTAGAGCCATTTTTGAGAAAATTAAAATTTTCGAAAAAGTTCCATGAAAAGGGTAGTTGGGGGTGAGGGGATTTTTTCAAAATCTTCCTGTCGCATCCCTGGAAGATACTAAACTTAAATACCAAGTTTGGTATTTTACCGACTTTTCGTTTTTGAGTTATCGTGTTCACAGACACACGGACACACACGCACACGCGGACCTTTTTCCGAAAATGGTTTTTTTAGATAAAGGGGACCCTAAAACATATATTTCCGGTGAAATCTCGGTATCGAATTTTTGGGTGGAGTGCAATACATTCTCTATACACTATGTACATAGTGCCTATAGAGAAAGTAAAAATATCACATTATTCCATTTGCGGTTGGCATTTTCCTGTTGGATCGGTTAGTGGAGGGTGTGTTGAATAAAAAACAAACAAAAAATTCTTACCCCCCCCACCCCAAAATCAAATTTGCCCAAAATTGGATTCTCAAAAATATTTCAAAACCTTGCTTATTCTTAACAATACTTTTAGTATTTTTTCATACAATACAGATTCCATTTTTTTTTCATTGAGAGAGAACTAATTGTTCGTTCTGACGCGTTTGCACACCGTTCTGTGCACCACATGCTTTTGTGTGCAGCATATTGCTGTTTGGTAGAATAAGCCCTTAAAGAAGCATCATGATAACTACCATATTATTAACTGAATCGAATGATGTGTATAAAATAAGGAACTCAATTAAATTTCAATCTGTAAAATCTTATCTTATTCATCAATTAATCATATCGAAGTCACCATAATTATATAGGAATTTGATTTTTGTTTTTATGTACACCTTTATGTAATGTTTGATTTGTTTCTGTCTTGCATATTTTTCATGCTCACAGATTCCATTTTTACTTTCTCCATACGCACTATGTACATAGTGTATACAGAAAGTATTGCACTCCACCCAAAAATTTGATACCGAGATTTCACCGGAAATATATGTTTTAGGGTCCCCAATATCCAAAAAAAAGCATTTTTACAAAAAGGTCCGCGTGTGTGTGTGTGTCCGTGTGTCTGTGAACACGATAACTCAAAAACGAAAAGTCGGTAAAATACCAAACTTGGTACTTAAGTTTAGTATCTTCCAGGGATGCTACACGAAGATTTTGAGAAAAATCCCCCCACCCCCAACTACCCTTTACATGGAACTTTTCTCGAAAATTTTGATTTTCTCAAAAATGGCGCTAACGATTTTGATTAAAATTTCGTATATTAAACATATTTACCTGATAAATAAAATGTATATCTTGAATTTTCTGGGAATAGCCTCAGAAGAGTAGTTTATTCTGGATGAATTTTACTAAATTTTGAATAACTGCTAAACCGTAAGAGATGAACAAAAACTTACTACACAAAAAATGTAGAGCACATTAAAACACACAATTTATGTTATATACATTTTTTTTCGTGGAGTTCGTCGTTTTTTAGACATTCCTTATTTTTGGTTTCTGCTATGAAAAACATACCTTTCTCATACAGGAACTTGTTAACTCCTATCCATATAAACAAAGGAACTTCATTGACATAGCAACCAGCTTTTGACTATCACTTTAACCAACGGTTGTCCTTTATTTCGCTTCTACTTACAAGGAAGCGAGTAATTAAACTATTTCTGCTATTTTTTTCTGATTAGCATAAAGTAAATAGAAGTATAAGCTTTTTAAGAATTATTTGTTGCAGGGATATGAGAAAGTCATGTGAATGGTACACATCAGATTTTTTCTCTTTAAAATAAATAGCCGTTCTATGTTGATTCAACATCATTAAGAGAAAGATAATATCTGATGTGTTCAATTCACATGACTTTCTGCACATCTCTGCAAGAAATTATTTTTAAAGATATAATGCTTTTATTTACTTAATGCTAATTGAGAAAAAAGTAGTAGAAATAGTCTTATTATTTGCTTCCTTGTAAGTAGAAGCGAAATAAGGGAGTAAAAAGATTTAAATGGCTTGTTATTTATGGACGCTCTTTGAATACTGTGGTTCTCAGCATCCCAGTTTAAATTGTGCGTGAAAGACCGCTTAATTTTGCTCATAGGCCTCTTAATCAGGCTTGAGGTTCTTTTACATCCTGTAAATCTACGACACGAGCCCAACACCCGAAAAAATCCATCCATTGAACTCACGACCTTGTGTATATGAAGTTAGCATGGTAACCATTACACCACGGAGGGCGACTGAACAATGGAGTACCATAGGTTAAAGTGGTAGTTAAAAGTTGGTTGCTATGTGACTGAAGTTCCTTCGTTTGTGCGGACAGGAGTTGACAAATTCCTGTATGAGAGAAGTATGAGTTTTTAAAGCTGAAATCATAACCAAGGAATATCTCAAAAACGATCAACTCCACGAAAAAATTATATAACATAAATTGTGTATATTTTAATGTACCCTACATATTTTGTGTGATCAGTTTTTGTCTATCTCTTACGGTTTAGCAGTTGTGTAAAATCCCGTAAAATTCATCCAGAATAAAATGGTCTTCAGAGACTATTCCCAGAAAATTCAAGATATACATATTATTTTTTTAGGTAAATATCTTTAGTATACGATATTTGCATCAAAATCGTTAGAGCCATTTTTGAAAAAATCAAAATTTTCGAAAAAGTTTCCATGTAAAGGGCAATATGTGGTGGGGGGATTTTCTTGGAAATCTTCGTGTCGCATCCTTGGCAGACACTAAACCTAAATACGTTTTTCTAAAAATGCTTTTTTCGGACTCGGGACCCCAAAGCATATATTTCCAGTGAAATCTCGATACCGAATTTTTAAATGCAACACAGTACCTTCTTGAGCTACCATGTACATTGTATGTACATATGTGCCAGAGAAAGTAAAAATTGTGAACCCGGAGAGTGTCGTGATTGTTCACGGTTGACAACAAACGGGTGCAGATTTCACCTTCGAAACTGTGTTTGAAGGACTTTTTACATCGATTTGTCACCATCAAAGAGACTTGAATTCATCATTATCGTTCAAAGCAATGGGTTGCCAGTGAATCTACTTCGAAGAAAGCAAAGACGGTGATGATTTTTGGGATGCGAAGGCTGTCGTATATGCATTGACTTCCTAGAACAAGGAAAAACGATTACTGTGAGTTATTGGCCCGATTCGACACAAAGTAGTCCACCTCTGTAATGTGAAGGTATCATGTCTGCCTCACATTCAAGAAGTTCCGAGTTCGAATCTCAATTAGAGTGAGTTACCCGCATAAGATTTTTGGGGGGTCGATTAACTTTAATTTCCACGAACCCAAGCTTATTTAAGCATCATTTCGCCAATTTCACCCTCATCCGATATGACCTACCAGGTTAAAAGTTGTCAAACTACCAAATCGATTTGAGTCCAATTCCATCATAATGCGATTCGCGTTACACGTGCTAAATTCAATACAAATTGAAATTGTTTTGAACATACAAGCTTCGAGAGTAAATTTATTCAACGTTTTATGTTGGTCAACTTGGAATAGCGATGGCGAACCTGTTAAACATATTAGTTGTTACTCTATTATAAGCAGGTTTTGAAGATAATTAATTCTATTTGAGAACATATTGCAACTTATATAAACCATAAAAGCAATAAATAAAAATCATTAACGTATGACTACCGCGTGCAACGAGTATAGCAGAAAAAGGTGGAAATGGGGTTTTATTTATGGACGCTCTTTAACTGCTGTGGTTCTCAGCGTCCCATTCTATGCTGGGCGTGAAAGACCGCTTAATTTTGCTCAGAGGCCTCTTTTATCAGGCCCGAGGTTCTTTTACATGCCGTAAATCTACGACACGGGACGAACGGCTTTACTTCCCTTCCGAAAGAAGCTCTGCTAAGGATTTTTACCCCCGAAAAAATCTATCGTCCTCCGCCGGGCTTGAACCCGCGACCTTGGGTATATGTAGTTAGTATAGAAGCCATTACATCACGCAGGACGACAGTGTAGCAGAAGAAGAGTTTCTTTATTGTATTCAAAACGATTCGAAAACGGAGGTGTTTCCATGCGATCCGAGTTCATTCCGATCTTATTTTCTAAGAGGATCGGATCCAAGTTTCAATACGATTTGAATCTGTGTTTCAATACGGTAAGTGTAGTCAAATCGATTTTAATTCCTCATGAAAACGTGGTATACCAATGTGCATTGGATTTGAAATTCCGTTCTCCTTTTATGAACCAAGATGAGAATAAAAATCTGGGTGTTCCATTCACAAGACTTTCCCTACATTTCTGTTATAAATTATTGTTAAAAATCGCGTTCTTCTATCTAGTTCATGATAATTGAGATAAACATTAACAGAAGTTGCCCTTATTACTTGGTTCCTTGTAAGTAGAAAAGCAAAAATCTAATAAACCTTTTATTCAAAACATTAACCTGTTATCTACATCAAGCTATCAAGCAGAATTAGTTTTATTACCAGCTTCTTTTTAAATAGAAAGGAAATAAGAAAATGCACAGACTAAAGCGATAATCTCGACCTTTAAAAACCGGTCGCTATGTGAAACACTTGATATTCCAATCTCTTTTGTTGTCAGGAGTAAAACGAGAAACGAGAAAAAAGATATCTTCCTGTTTGAGAAAAGTTTAAGTGGCTTAAAATTGAAACCAATAATCCGGAATACCTGTCTGGGTAGTGCGATGGTAACGTGTCTGCCTCACATTCAAACGGCCGTGAGTTCGAATATTGCTTAGGGTGACTTGCCCGGATAAGGTTTTTTTCGGAGTTTTCCCTTATCTTGAGAATACTAATGTCGAGTAACTTTAATCTCCATGGACCCCGAGATCATTTAGCGTCATTTCACCAATTTCATTCATAGATCTACATCTTTTGTGTAGTACATTTTTTGTATATCTCTTACGGTTTGCCTGTAGTTAATCGATTTTTAGCTTTGCTGATACACACACACGCGCGCGCGCGGACTTTCTTCTAAGAATCCTTTTTTTCTGGATTCAGGGGACTTAACAACCAATCCAGTGAAATCTCGACATCGAATTTTTGGGAAGAATGTGATGTTTTCCCTCTACTACTTAAAAATGTGTATCTGCCTTATTTTAAAAAAAAATACATCAGGAGCATCAAAGTCTGTGACTAAAATATATAAATACATAAAAACAGCTTTAAAGTTACACATATAATACATGGGTTCAACAAATAGCTCTTATTACAGTTTTTACTTTCTCTACCCCGCAAGTACCATGTACATAGTGCATAGAGAAGGTATTGCATTCCACCCAAAAATTCGATACCGAAATTTCACCGGAAATGTATTTTTTGATGTCCCCTGAGTCCTAAAAAAAAACATTTTTAGAAAAAGCTCCATGTGTGCGTGTGTATGTGGACAGAATATCTCAAAAACGAAAAGACCGTTACAAACCAAACTTGGTATATAAGTTTAGTATCTTCCTAGTTTGCGATTTTTGAAAATTGTTTTTCTCAAAAACAACTAACGATTTTGATTAAAATATCGCATATTAAAGATATTTATACCACAAATAAACTGTATATTTTGAATTTTCTGGCAAGAGCCTCTGAAGATCTCTTTTTTCAGAATTTTTCATAACGGTTAAACCGTAAGAGATAGGCAAAAACCACTACACAAAAATTGTAGATGTCGTTAAAACACGTAATTTATGTCATATATGTTTTTATGTAGGGCTGATCGTTTCTGAGATATTCCTTGTTATTGGTTTCAATCTTAAACTATTCTCAAACTGAAAGTGACTTTTCGTTTAATCTATCTTGTGTTATTGCGGGCCATGCAAAGCGAGCCGTTTCACATAGGACCAGTTTTAAAAGTTTGACTCGATTTGGCCTAGTCCCTTCTACTTAAAGGAAAACGTAAATAAGGCAATTTCTGCTAATGATTACCTTAATTAAAATGTCGTAGATAAAAGAAAAATCTTTTATAAGAAAAGTTCTTTTTTAAAAGCTAGAGAAAGTAATGTGAATGGAACTCATAAGATGTTTTTAAGATGAAACAAGACTTTTTCAACACTAAATATTCATGAAACCTTCCACTTTGTTATAGTTATAGCTATGCTCACTGTTCATGTAACTGTACTCATGCTGGGAACAGAAAAAGCAGAGTAAAGACTAAAAACTCGATAAAAAGAGGCATTTTAAGGCTGTGTATTCATTTGTTCCACTCTAACAGTATATATACATATTCATTATGTATTACGTATTCGGTGAACATATTTTACCGGATATTGTGAAAACTTGTGAACCCAGAGAGAGAGGGAGGAGTGGAAAAAAGAGAGAACAGCATAACCCAAAAACGAAAAGGCCAATAACCGCCAAACTTGATGTTTATGTTCTGCATATTCCAAAGATACAGGCTACAGCACAAAATATTCTCGAGAAACTTTCCACTTCATATTAACCTTTATTTGGATATTTTTTCATTTCCTCAAAAATTCTATAATACATACCTAGTGGAAAAAATACGACTTGGCAGTTGTACAGTTGGATGTGTTTTCGATGTTTTCTGAATAATAATCACCATTCTTTTGAGTTTAAAGTCCCGCGAACAGGAGAACTACATGCGCGCTCTCATTCCATCCCGATTGGAACTGCCCACGTAACCAAACGACGATCACATAGCGCATTGTTACAATTACATTAGAGGTTAGGATTATTGATTGGAAGTAAATAATATATTTATATATGTGTCAGTCTTTGAAAGCCAGTTAGAATGACGTTATACCATTTTGGAAATTGTTTGGCATTAGTGTATGTGCCCTACTATTTCACTTACAAATATTCGGGCCTGTAAGTTACGTTGTGTGCTTTAATGTTTAAGTATTTGTGTAGTTATTAAAGATAACGAACGAATGTGTTTTGTGTTGCATTTTTGAAGTTAAATAATGTGTAGCAACAACTCTTTCATATTAAGGCACCATGTGCATTATCTATCAGACCAGAAGTCATTTATGACTGTATTGGACCATGCTTCATTTTGAATAGTTTAAGGTTAGCCTGTTTCTTATTACAGGTCTGAATATGGTGCATTTTGGAAATGCATTCAAGCAGGAGGAATATATGTCTTCACACAGCTTTGTAAGATGCTAATATTAGCAACTTTCTTTCCTGCTAATGACATTGGAAGCCAACATGGGATGGACTTTATAGGAGTAAGGCTTTAGCTTTAAGTTATTCACAAAATAAACATTAATTGCATTGGAATTAGGGCTTTCCTAATTCAGTTATGAAATAACTGTAGTTTTAAGTCACGTAGAAAGTAGTAATAGGCTTCACAATCACTGATAAAAATGTTGCTAAACTTGTACAAGAAAATGTTGGAAGACTGTTAACTAAATTCGTATAATAAATAATACTGCCATAGTTTTGTATAGCTGTAGCGATGTCGACAAAAGAATATGGTGGTATTTGTGATCAAGTACTGTAATGACAATACTGCATTTCATTTTACAGGGGGAAAAAAAAAGTGTTTTGTAAATTACTAACCTGGATAAGATTTACAAAGACCTCCATCGCAAATTTTTAATGTATTTTAAAAAGCCATAGTGATTATGATTTGAGTGAAAGTGTTTGGATAACCAGAGAAGAATTTTCCAGAGCCCTGTTGTATTATATATTCAGAATCAAGCCCAGATAAGGCCAATCTTGGTTACTAATGGTTTTCAAGTATTGCACAAATAGTTAAACTAAACCATGGTGCTGATAAAATTACTGAAATTAAGACATCTCTTTGTAGGAATTGTCCTAAATTACTTACTTAAAAATTAAGTTTTGGACTTGCATCCTTTTCCCCCAGCATGGCAAATTAATGACTTCTGTCTCTTAAAACAGGAACAGAATGACTTTTATTACAAGCAACACACAAATTGTGCATTAACTGAATAAGATAATGTTTAGTTTCATTTAGGGTTAAATAATTATGGAAGAGTCCATCCTTGTGCCTGAAGATAGTATGCTTGCCTTATAATCCAGATGGTGTGAATTCTAAACTCAGTTGCAGTGAATGTCAATTTAATTGCTATTCATTTAAATTATAACCTTCAGCTCATAACACCTAAATATATTTATTCAAAACATACCATCTGACTCATTATTATGTTTGTTTAATAATTAACATTCCAGGAATTGCTATAAAACTAATTTTAATGAAAGATTTTCACAGACTAGTAGTTAACATTGCCTATATTTAAAGAGCTTGTGAATTTAGGTTTAAAGCAAGGAAAGTTAAAATAGGATTACTTTATGGCCTCTTCTAATTTTGAAATATTATGGAAAATAGCCATTAAATCCAATGATGTTTGCTGTAACCTGAAAGTAGATATAAACAGAAGCACATGATGGAAATGAATTTTACTGTCTGGTGGTTTTTAGCACTTTGTTATTCTTCTACAACTTCTTTGATAAACTTTCCCATCATTCTGTAAAACACTCAAGATATTCTTATAATACAATATATAACATTACAACATTTCACTGCATTATTGTAAACAATTGAGAGGCATTTTACCGACATATCAGCTGCTTGCTTTCCCACTGTCTTAATGTACACCATGGAAGTTTGAGTTCGGGTGAGACTGTAAAACACCAATTTGTATTAAATGTAGTACTTCTTATATTATATTTGAAAGCAAAAATATGGTCGGTTTTTAGACAATGGTTGTTTAACAACTGACAGATCAGGGTGAATTCCATTTATCTGAATGAGGAAGTGACAGCAATATTATTATTGTTCCTGAGCGCACATGAAAAGTTCTTGGAAACTAAACATGCAGGAGACAGTACTCATTGCTGAACATGAAGGAATATTTTACTTTTTGCTTACAACAAACAAATAACAGTCAAAATAGAATTTTGGATACAAGTATTTTAGAAACAAAACATAAGAATTTTGTTCACAGTGTTTCTTTGTTTGAAATGTACTCTTAAATACATGACCAGTAGCGTAAAATACTGTCGTTAATTTTAATGAATCTTGTACTTTTTTTCCAGGAATTTTTAAAAGCCACTGTTGATTTGGCTGATCTAGGTGGAATGTATCTAGTGCTGATGGGAATTCCTGGCAAAGGCCATGCAAAAGTTCTCACTGCTGGTATAGGCTGGGCTGGTGCTGAAACGTTACTCACAAGACTCCCACTGCTATGGGTTGGCGCACGTGGTGCTGAGTTCGATTGGATTTACACACAGAAAAGCCTGGATTCTAACATTAGTTTGGTAAAACAGTTTCACTACTTTTCAGCACCATAAATAAACCATTTTTCCTTTCTCTAGCACATGTGTACATAGTAGACAGAGAAATTCCACTCAAAAATTTGAATCATAATTTCACCAGAAATGCATGTTTTGAGAACCCCCCCCCCAAAAAAAAATTCTTAGTTGTGCATGAATGTCACAACTCAAAAACCCAAAATCAGTTCAATACCAAACTTGGCATTTAAGTATCTTCCAAAGATGCGACACAAAGACTTTCAGGAAAATTCCCTCACCACTAACTACCGTTTACATGGAAGATTTTTCAAAAATTTTCATTTTCTCAAAAGTGGTTTTAACGATTTTGATTAAAATGCTGTATGTTAAAGATATTTACATGGTCAATAAAATCTATCTCCTGAATTTCTTGTGAATAGCTGCTAAAGCCCTCTTCATTCTGAATGACTGACATAACTGGTAAACCGTAAGAGATAAACAAAAACTTACTACACAAAAAAATTTAGACTTCATTAAAAAACACAATTTATGCCATATAGTTTTTTTGAGAACTAACTATTTCCAAGATATTCCCAGATTTTGGCTTCAATTTTAAAATACTTTAACTTTTTTCAAACGGAAGTCCTGGTCATTTTCGTATCTCTTTTGTTTTGTTTGGCCATGGAAAGAGAACCAAATTTCAATGACAGTCACATAGTGACAACTTTTAAAAGATTTGACTCGCTTTAGCCTAGCGTATTTTCTTATTTCATTACTACATATAAGGAAGCAAGTAATACAACCAATTCTGCTCATGTTTATCTTGATTAGCACAAGGTAGGTAAAGAATTTTTTGTAAGAATAGTATGTTTGCAAAACAGATAGAGAAAGTTATGTGAGTGGAACATATTAGATTTTTAGGTTTAGGTGTTGCATTTTCAGAATGAAACTCTTCTAAGCAAAATCAGTCAGCAAGAAACTTTGTTCCATACTTACCATGGTTGATTAATTTACAGTTTGGCTAAACCACTTTGAGGTATTCTTAATTCATGGAGTTTATCCTTCAGGGCTGCTAACATCAGAGGGAAAAATACCATGAGATAGCAATGATAAACAGATCAAGTATGAACATAAAATGTAGCAGGCCTACTGTGATTTAGAGGTTAAATCCATTAGATTAAGATTTCCAATGCATATGCAAAATGGACATAATGGTGGGTTACAGCTCATTTGAGTGTTTTTAATTTTTTTAACACTATAAAGTAAGTATGAAACTAAACCCAAGTTTATTAATTTCTAGTTTACCCTGAAAACAAACCATGATTAGAATGACTTTGGACATTTTTACTCTCACAAAAATGGCTCTAATGATTTGGATTAAAATACCATAATTGTGCTTAAAATGTATGGTCACTTGAACAGATAAGACTGTCAGCTGTTGCAAGAAATTGGCATCATTAGAAAGAGAAACTTAAAACATTTTAGTACCTATCTCAAAGACATTGCATGTTCTATGTGTTGCAATATTCTCGTACCACATTAGCTCCAACAGCGATGGACTTGATGGTGGCAGTTGGTCTGGGTAGCTCAGTTGGATAGGTACTGGTCTTCTGATTCCAAAGGTCGCAGGTTAAAAACCTGGCCCAGACTGATTATACACCAGTTATGTTTTTTATTTGGAGTGTATAATAAAAGATGCATTCTTTTAATTTCATTATTGATTTAGAATTTGTGTTTTAATAGTTTTGCAAGCTATTCTATTATTTGATATACATTTTATAATAAATTATTTATAATTGATAGTTTTAAAGTATGCTTAAAATTCACAGATGCTCAAGTCAGGGGAATTCGGAGGTCAACTACAAAAACCTTATCTTGGTTCCCAGTGCTTCTAAATCCATCTTCCTGCAACTTGTTGATTTAGGGCATCCTGTACAGTGAGTTGCCATAACACACTTATTGGCTTAGAATTCATACAGAGTTGAAAATTTAACCATCAAACTATTTAACGCAATTTGTTTCTGTCAACAAATAACAGCTTCTATCCAACAATGACATGAAATAGTGGAAACAGCATCTTTTTTTGCTTCTTGTGCTTCTATTGTTTCTGTCAACAAATAACAATTGCAAATCTTTTGAAACTGTTTGGGTTTCTCTTTCTAATAAAAACAATTTAATATAAATCCAACCACTATTTATAACTGGGGAATGTTTCTATGAACACATGTTCATTATATCTTGAATTTTCTGTGAATAAGCTGTGAAATCCTTTTCATTCTAAATTTCTTTTCTTATATATGGTAAATGGTGGCAGCTTATTGCTTAAACAATAGGTGAAGTTCTTTTCACACAGAATAATACATGCAGCTTACGTATATATATTAATGACTCTCTTGTCCTTTCTGTTGGTCCTACTTATGGTTTATGTTGTGAATGATTGTGCAATATGGCCTTTTGAACCAAGATGTTGGCCAAAGAAATATTAGTCTTTCTTGCATCACTGAACTGCAAATGTAAGTATGCACATAATTGTGAGTGTAGAAAACTTCTCTCCACCGAAACCCTTGTCAGCAGTGCTTAAACTAACAAAAGTTTATATGCCTGTATCACAAGCTTTTAAAATCTCTAATGCCACGCTTAGTGCCCTTTCTTTCCACTTAATGTGCTGAAACACTAAGAACTGACTTGGTTTATCAGTGATTATCACACTGCTCTTACAGTCCTCTTTCCACTGCAAGAAAGATTTTTGTAACAACACATTATCATTTTGAGGATTCATTGCAAGCCACCCATGGTTTAGATGGTTAAGACATACACTTATTGTTGATACTTAAATTCACACTAATGGACTCTTCAAGACCATCAATCAATAATCCCATCATTCCTAGTTGAAACAAAGGGCTCTCAGAAAACTTCTCCATTTGACTCTGTCTTGGACAACTCCTTAATCTCACTCCATGTCTTCCCCATCTGTTTGGCTTCTGTGAGTACCGTTCACTCCAAATTATCTTGGGTCTGCCAATTCGTCTGCTGCCCTGCAGGTTCCAGTCCAGTGCCTTCTTTGTGAGATCATCTGGAGGTCAGTGAAGTGTATGTCCCAGCCATCCCCACTTCCTCTGTCGAACTTCAAGTTCAACTGGCTTTTGTTTGGTTTTTTGACCATAAGTTTTCATTGGAAATCTGGACCAGCCAGTATATTCGTGATATTCTGATTATTAATCATTCTTGTTATTTTCGCATAGCCATATGAAAGCACAGATTTTATGTTTGTGTTAAAAAATTCTCAAATTAGTATTTATTGTATAAGCAGCACTCTTCCATATAGGCTTTAGCAGCCCAAAGGCATTCTCAAGACCATGCACAGTTTAATATACTACACACTATATTATCTTGCAAATTCATTTCTCCCCTAACTTAAAGGGAATGAAACAGATGGAAGTAAGGTCAATTAAAAGGACTTAAGACATCTAAAGTATATTTTTTCCTTACCTTACCCCCACATGTCTGTAATATAAAGTGCTTATAGTCCTCTCTTATTGGCGTCTTCCTGCATAGAAATTATTTCCCTAGTTAAAATAAAAATGTATTCTCTGTATTCAGAGTATTCAAGCATGTCGCATCGGTAGATTATTATTCTAACATACCAGAGTTACCTCTCTTGTTTATAATACAGCACATGCGACTTCTTTACCATGCTTTCGTTGACCAAGCTTCAATTCATTAATAGTCGTTACTATCACAGATGGTGAAAAGCATATATTTGTGAAATAACACCACATTTTATCTGCTAGAGGTTAGGGCGCTACTTGGTAAAATTGTCGCAGTGGTGGTGCTGAGACATGCTACTGGTGGTACCAGGAAAATAGTTATAATAAAGCTCTTCAAATACATGTTTATTCTCGCAGTATTGTCGATCTATTGTGTAATTTTGTGAATAGCTGGTATATTTCATAATATATTACATTAATAAAATTAAAAAGTGGAAAATTGAAAATGCATCAGTGCTTTTGCATTCAAGTTGTGGACAAAAGATCAGAGCCTGCCTGGGTGGAGTGGTGGTAGTGTGTCGGTCTCACATTCAACAGGTCATGAGTTTAAATCTCACTTAGGGTGAGTTATCAGGATAATTTTTTTTTTTTTCAGGGTTTTCCCTTATTCTGAGAAGGCGAATGTCAAGTAACTTCAAACATCCAGGGACCTCGAAATCATTTGAGCACTATTTCAACAATTTTATTCGTCTGATATTACCAACCAGGTTAAAGACGTATTTTTAAAAAAAAAAGATCAGAGCAAGCCTCTGTCTAGTAATTGCTGGATAACATCACAAGGGCCACTGATGTACGATTCCACAAAACAGAAAGAAAAATGGAAAGGCTAATGCTAACAATTTAGCAATCTACTGCTGACAATTCCTAGATGTGCATTAGAAATTAAAAGAAACAACAACTCAGAAAATCACACTATACATATGCATGCTCTTGCGCTTGTGATTTTAGAAATCACGGATATTTAAAACTAAAAACAAATGTTGAAATAATACTTGATAATTTTAAAACATAATGGCATTATTATATTCAAAACTTGTTCATAAGGATATATTGGTGTCTATTTCTGTACTGGATTTAATCAAACTTCAAAATATGTTGGCATTAACGTGCAGAAAGATGGTAACTCTACATTTACAGGAGGATTTAGGCGTGAACAGTGCATTCCTTTGTTGTCACCTCCCAGGTACTGTGCTTTATTGCGCTCTGGATGGTGGAATAGACTGTGTGACAGATCAACCTGGCATCACTTCCACCCATAAGCAGCCACTGTAAACGAACTCTCTAGCCTTGTACACAGTGGCTTATGAGCTCAAATGGTGCCCAACTGGAACTGGCCCAAGCACTAGATCTTGCAACACTTAATGTGCTGTTCAAATGAGAGAACTAGAACATGAGTGTAGGGACAATGTTTAATCAATAATCACAATATGTAGGCACTTCTTTTTTATTTAATAGTGGTGCCATGGCACAACGGTTCTTCCTCAGGAGCTGCCCCTGCATTGTTACAAGTTAATGACATCAATTGGAAGGAGCAATTACTCATGTGGTCAAACTTGAAACAAAATGTGGGAGCTAGATGGCTATATGGGCAATATTATTAAGGGCATTGTCATTAACCTTACCAAAACTGACATTGTGGAATCAGATTCCGATATGGAAGGGATTGCTTCATTTCTGGACACTACATAATTGTGAGTTAAATATTTTTTAGCCGTTTTTTTGCATGCTTAATTTACATGCGCCATGCATGTCTTTTTTAAGATCGCCATTTCAGTTAAAATTATCTGTTTTCTTCACATGCTATATAAGCCAAAATTATGGTGGGAATAACCTCAACCCTTCAACAAGAAAGGAATGCAGATGGATGCATTTAGCAGTGTTTACATTTGGGTTAAGGTTATAAAAACAAAGATTAGAGTATTTAATATACAACCACTTTACACAAATAATATTTTTAGACTTATTAGAGAAATGGTGATGCCAAATATCCTTAGGGAAGGAGGTGGTTGACTTTCAAAAGGTTGCTTTCTTTCACGAGTGTAATATGCAATAAACCCATGGGCTGGACTCTGCAAGGTGTTTTTGTGTTAGCTAAATTCTGTACTGATGCTTTCCATAGCCTCAAAACAGGTATTTTTGGAAATTCAGGAGTTTCATTTTGTTGTCATGGCAACCAGGTGTAAACAAACAGCTGCATATCGATTGACAGAAAAGAGCTGCTTAACTAAAGCCATCCCTTTTGGCTCGTAAACACCCTCTTCAAGGCTGTCAGGCCAGACAGCAACCATTCCCCACTTCCTTCTTTGCTTTCCAGATATGTTTCTGAATGGTATTTTGGATACTTGAGCATGCAACAAATTAAACCCCTATATATTTAGATTTAATACAATTAAAATAAGTGGAGTTTCACGTGAATAGCTGCCATTGCTGGTAAACCATGATATAGACGTCTTATTATAATATAATATTAATATAAAAAAGTCTAGATATCCTTTAACTGTACAGTTATGTCAACATTTTTTGTGGCACTAACCATTGCTGAGATATTCTTTATTACAGATTCTAAATCTGTTACACTCTCTTCAGCCAAAATAGTCAAATTAATAAAATTCAATTTCAATTAAATTATTGGTTTTATTGGTTTGATTATCAAATACTACATACATTTTTAAACAGCTAAGTTGTTAGAAACTCAAACCAATTAGAGAATTTAATGTTCTACTGGCATGTTGTCATAGTGATAGAGCAACCAAATGGAGAGTGGAAAAACAGTGTTCAAATCTAGACCATTGCATTGAAATTTTCAGTTAATTCAGCCAAGTCAGACTTGGCTTTAATATAACCAAATATATGATAACATCACCAAAACTTTGTTTAATTTTGTGACTTGGGGGGTTAAGAAAGTTGCTGTAAGGTTTACCTCTAAGTGAAGATACCTGTTGGTCTTCTGGGTAAAAAACTTGAATCAGTTGGAGAATTTAATGTCCTACTGGTCATAGCAGTTCAATGGTTAGAGCAGCTGCACAGAGAGCAGAACTGTGTTCAAATACTGCTATGGCATTGAATTTTTCTGGTGATTCTAACTACAAAAAAAAAACCTCAGGCTTGGCCTTATATAATATAAACTAGATGTATAAAAGTAAGTATTTCTTTTTCCCCCCCTAGCTTAACGCCCTTTAACCTGTTTGGTCATATTGAATGATAAATGAAATCTGTGAAATGATGCTCAAATGATCTTGGGGTCCATGGAGCTTGATTGTTACTCAGCATTCATCTTTCAGGATGGGGAAAATCCAGAAAAAACCTTATCTGGGTAATTCGCCCTAAGTGATTTTGGCCTCTTGAATGTGAGGCAGGCTTAAGTCACCATTAATGGTTACTTCTGAAGAGCGTTTATTCCCATTGAATTTTATTTTAAAATTTTGCTAGACACCATGTAAGTTGCATGGGACTAAGAGCTTTCTGTTTTTAACTTAATGTTTTATCTTTTTCAGGTGCATTACATAACAACAGTGACGCTTGTCTGGTTGTGGTCACGTCATGATCTCAACCGTTCACTTCTTCCAGTTGTGACAGCAATGCTAGTATTGTGTTCATATAAACATTTTCTGATGGACCTGATTGTACAGTTGATTATGATTGGTCCATGGACAGCAGTGTGGGTTCAGACAATTTTCACACTGTGCCTTGGAATTACTACGTTACAAATGTATGCTGCTTTGGCACAGACGATAGGCATTTACTGAAATATCCCTCATATCCTTGGTTGGGATATGTGGTGAAGAGAGTTGATGGTCACAAATGATAACCCATATTGTGATTGATAAGTGAAATACCTCATCAAATATACATTTCCATAAATATGCAGATAAATACTACAGTATACTCCAAATTATCTGTGCAACTAAAAAAAAAAAGCACATTATTTTTCTCTATAAAATAGCAATTAATGACCCCCTGCATGACAATAAGGGTCATTTCCATTGTTTAAACAACACTTGTATGACAACAGAGTACCATTTCCATTGTTATTGAACAGCTTGTAAATTGAAAACAAGCTCAGTTTTCTGATATTAATCAACATGTATGTATCAACAAAGCAAGGTAAAAGACATTTGTAAAAGAGATAGAGGAGAAACAAAAATTGGAATTAATTGAAAAATTTGAAAAGGGGGAAGTTGCTGAAAATATAAGGGTTAATTACAGAATGGAAGACAGACTATTCAGGACATTAAAAAGAATGAGCAGAAAATACAGGGTTTTGTCAGGAACTGCGATTCTAATTCTGGACAATCTGCACAAAAAAGCATGAAGAGATCTACATTCGATTGAATTATATGCTGCTCTATTACAATGGTTTAGCCAAAAACGAGCAGAAGTTTACATTGTTTCAGGCGGGATGTGTGCTGAAAAGACTAAATTTTTCATGAAGCTCTAGGAATAAAGGGATTTTTTTTTGTAGTGTTTAACGCCCGCTTTAACTACTTATGGCACCGCAGGCGGTGACACTGATGATACATGAATGATGTAGCACCGGTGGAATGCAATGACAGGGAAACTGGAGTACCCAGAGAAAACCTGCCCCAGCATCGATTTGTTCACCATAAATCTCACATGCTGTCACTTGGGATCAAACCCAGGCTGTCTAGGTGAGAGTCGAGTGGTCTAATTTACACATATATGTTATGCCTTAAAAGCATTAACTTACAGGTATCTTGATTATTTGTGCATCTTTTCCTCCCACTACCCTGAATAATCAGGAGTATACTGTACTATTCAACCTTACTTGGCTGAAATATGTGTCGCTGAGAGGCTGTGAGATCATAGCTGGAAAGATTAAACATGAGCAAAACATACACAAAGGAGTTGTCTTTATCTCCCCACTTCCCTAACTCAGAATGTTTCTGACTTAATAAAAGTGTGCTGAATATCAAAGCCCCTCCCATCTAGGAGCTGTTTGGATTGAGTTGAACTTTGGACAATGGTACCTGATACCCTTGGGAGATAGGGTACAAACATGTCTGGGAAGGATTTATTATTCTAACACATAGTGGTCTTCAGGCATTACCTATTAGCTATCAAGGAAGAGAGAATGACTGCGATAGAAGATAAACACAGAAACACGCCACAAACATTCATGCCCAAGGCAGGATTTGAACTTGCAATCCCCTGCATCAAGAAGTACCAAAGTTGAGCTTAGCGAGTGCAGCCAGGAGTACCGGCTATGGGCAGGGTTGTAAGACACTCACTGTCTTCTGGTACCAACGTCAAGAGCTCCAAGATGGTATGCTGGAATGTTGCCAATTCTAACAAGGATTGTGGTAGTTTTCTCCTTTGGGGATGACATACAAAAGTGGCATATCCACTTGCATCCCTGTTGGTGCCTTTTTGGTCAAAGAAGATGGTACTTGAGCTCCAAACAGCTTTTTGTTTTGGGGGCTAATGGTGCTGTCAATTGCCAGAATCATCTCACTGCAGTTCATTTTCATCCCAATAAATCTACTGACAAGGGGCTGTTGTTTCCAAAGCACACTTAAAAATCATCAGTCTGGGTCGGGTTTGAACCTTGATATGAGAAGGCCAGCCCTTAACAAACCACCCAGACTGACAGCCCTTTGCACATCATTTTTGCATCTCCCTACCACTGAAATGAAAGAGAGATTTATTTATGGATGCTCTTTAACAGCTTTAGTTCTCAGGATACTATTCTATATTGGTGGTGAAAAAACTACTTAGTTCTGCTCAGAGACCTAATTATTAGCCTGAGGTTATATGTGCTGTAAATCTATATCTGGGACTACCAGCTTTATTTCCCTTCCAAAGGAAGCCATGCAAAGGATTTTCATACCACAAAAGACATTCATTGCCCTCTGGCAGGTTTCAACCTGCAACCTTGGTAACCAAAAACTAGTATGTCACCCCTAGACCAGTGTAGGTAGAGAATTGGCAGAAACATTTCAATAGCAGTGAGAAAAGCATTTGTTGAACACTTTGCAGTAATGTCACCTAAGTTTTTTACTTTCATAACTGTAATTAAAATTTCAAAAAGCATGCCAGTTTTATGTTAAAATACAGCTCTTTGATGGATCCACGTACTTCCATGAGCATATCAGGGGCTTTGCTTTAGAAACAACTGGTAGGTTTTTTAACTTTTTTTTTCTCTCAATATTATGGTATCGAACACAACAACCATTTTCACTCCCATTTCATGCTTCCTGACTCTGTGAAGGATAAGGAATGACTATAGTTGAGAAAAATTCCCTGCGCTGGTGGGAATGAACTCAGGGCCTCTGGGTGAGAAGCCAGAATGCTGACCACTCAACCATAGAGGCGTCTGCCTCTAACTTGTTAATCTCTTGTGCAATCAAATGTTTTGCTCATGTGATACTTTCCCATTTATATATTTATGCCCTGTAAGCGTTTATTTTTTAAAATTGTCATAAGACTAAATTATTTTAGGTAATTAGTTTTCGTTGTGTTTTGTATGAATTAGAAGAGTTTTTCTTCAATTTTAAGTTCTTTCCATTGTTTGCACCTAAGCTCCAGTGAATAAAAAGCAGTGACTATAATTTTTAAATAACTGATTATTGCTAATTTTCATGAATTATTTTTTCTTTCTTTACTTTTCAATAGGAAGTATTGAAAGAATTGCATTTTACCAGAAAATCTTACTACACAAAAAATGTTTTCCAATACTACCCATAGTCTGATCAACCTTCAGGGTTACCTAATACCACAAAGGGTAGTGATGAGGAGGGTGGTGGAATGGGATGACCTACTATCACTTTCTCTACTTCATGCTTAGATAGAGAAGGATTTGCATTTCACCCAAATATTTAATATTGAGATTTCACTGGAAATAAAGTGATCCCCTGAATTCCCAAAAATCATTTTTAGAAAAAGGTCCATATCTGTAAGTGAACAGCATAAGTCAATTAAACACAACACTTGATGTTTTAGTTCAGCATCTTCCCACATATGTGACACTAATATTTTCAAAAGAATCCCCTCCACCTCAAATTACACTTAACACGTTTTGATTTTCTCAAAAAATGGCTCTTAACGATTTTGATTAAAATGCTGTAAATTAAAGATATTTACATGACGAAATGTATACCTTGAATTCCCTTATAATTTTTGAAGTTTTCATTTTTGGTAACTTTTGCATAACTGGCAAACCATATGAGATAAAACCTTACAACACAAAATATGCAGATCTCATCAAAATACACAATTTATGTCCTATACAGTTTGTTGTGGAGTGAACTGTTTGAGATATTCCTTGTTTTGATTTCAATTTTAAAAATATTAATACTTTTCTAAAAAGTCATCAGCCATTTTATGTTTTGGTTTACTCCTGCCCATAAAAAGGAGACACAAATTTCAATGTCAATCCCATAGCAACTACTTTTAAAATGTTCTGACTGTCACTTTAGCCTAATGTACTACGTGCACACGTTTTCATGGGCACTTGGCTCCTTGGTCTTCATTTGTAGGTGCCACGCAATTTCAGAAGCAGCAGAGCAGAGAAACAACATTGAGACTTGAAGTATGTTAACACCCTGTGGGTTGAATTCCATAATTTTTTGGTCTGCAAATTCCAGACCACATACCTCTGGATTACTTTAGCCTAAGTGGTGAATGGTAAGACAGACAAAGGCTTACTACACAAAAAAGTTATATCTCGTTAAGACACACGATTTATGTTGCAATCACTTTTTTTGCAAGTTAACCATTTCTGAGATATTCATTATTATAATTCTATAGCAACCAGCTTTTAAAAGATTTCACTATGGCATGGGTCTGATAGGGTGACGGGAAAGCCAGTTCTGAGCGTAACCATCTTGGGTAAAGCAGAATGCACTGCTCCACTATATTGTCAGTCAATGAGTAAGCCTCACGAAGAAAGGACATCAGGATAAAACCAGCTGATTTGTGAAGGTTACGTATCAGATATACACAAAATTTGTATTGCATGTAGCAGACACTAATACATGTACATAAAGTTTGTTGAACTTATCTGTAATAGTTTAAGAGAAATTGGTATTCTAGTAAAAGGATACACTTTTGCATATTTCAGTCACCTATCTCCCCTTAAATCCATATTAGATAAGAAAATGTAAAAATGTACCTCAAAAAAATATTCTGCTTGGAAAAAATCCTGTCACATGTTGGAAAGAAGAGCCCAAGAGTTTCAACGGGAATATATATGTGTGTGTATGTATGCAAGTGCTCCCATTGTAACTCATGGGCTCCTCAAAAAAATATTCTGTTCAATGTGAGCAGAATATTTTTTTAGGTACATTTTCTTATCTAATATGGATTTAAGGGGAGATAGGTGACTGAAATATGCAAAAGTATACCCTTTATACTTAATAAATCTTAATATAGTGTATATTATTTGAGTATATTGTAACATATTTCCATCACTTACATTTTTTTTTATTATTTAGGACATGTTTCAGATGTACCACTGCTTCCATTATCTACTTTTCACCAGTGCAGTGATTATCCTGTTATAGTAGATGCCTCTGGCAGAGGATTTAGGAACTTCTGGACAAGGATGTCTCCAGTTAAGATTTCAAAATCCATCAATTGCTTTTTGTTCTTCCAGAGGAGGATATTCTCCCAACTGTTTCTTGTGCTTTTTAATCAAATTAGGGGTCTTCTCTATGTCTGATGTTCCTCAGATGCTCCTTGTTCCCAAATTTCATTTTGATTTCTCTATGTAAAACTTTTCAGTCTGAGCAATTTATCTGGTGCACTCCTGCTCTATTTTCGGTTTGAATTTCATCTTTGGCTTTTGAATTTAAGAGATTTCTAATTGTAAAGTTATTTGTGGGCGCTAAGATAATATTTTAATCTCTGAAGATTATATGCCAAAAGGTGGCATGTAAACTTCCTAAATGTAATTTTTTCGTCCTTGTTTGTAGTGAAGGTGCTGGGATCTGAGTTTTCTTGTTTTGTCTTTATTTTTTTGTGAACTAATTGTTTATTAAATCTGTTCGTTTCAGTTGTTTCAATTATGCTTTTCGGTTCACTGTTACACTCATCCAAGTCCATCGGACTGTTGATTAATCTGTGCACAAGGATGTTGACGGGATATAGGGCTGTAGCTGTTATGTTTGATGCAGTTTATAAAAAAACAACCTAAGACATCAGCACCCTAATTACAAATAAGGATGAAAAAATTGACATAGGAAGTTCAAATACCACCCAAGTTTTAAAACATCTTCAAAGATCAAAATATTATTCTAGCACCTACAAATAAATTTTCAATTAAAAATATTGTTATATTCAAAAGTCAAAATGAAATTCGAACAGAAAATAGAGCAGGAGTGTACTGGATAAATTGCTCAGACTGTGAAAAATTTGACATAGGAAAACAAAAGGAAATTTGTCAACTAGGAACATAACATTAAAATGGAAAGATAAATCAGCAGTGGCATGATATTTTTGGAGAGAACATCACAACATAGAGAATACCCCAATTTTATTAAAAGGCACACAAAATAGTTGAGAGTTGGAAACCTGGGATAATATCCAATCTAGAAGAACAAAAACCAAATGATGGATTTAAGTTCCTAAATCCACCACCAGACACACCTACTATAACACTGGATAATCACGGCGCTGGCAGTTGAAAAGTTCATATGGAAGCAATGATACTTGCAAAACATATCCTTAATAATAAAACAATGTAAGTGATGGAAATGTATTACAATTGACTCAAATTAATACTTAACTTACAGTGTCCCAAAACCCTCATTTCAAGAAAAAGAATATACTGAATTTTATTTATGGATAACATTTAACTGCTGTGGTTCTCAGCATTCCATCCTATATTGGGCATGAAAGACACTTAATTTTGTTTATGCCTAATGTGACCATATTTTCTGAAACTAAAAACAAGACAATTTTCAACTGATTTTTTAAACTATTCTTAGGGCTCTAATGCAAATAGAGAATCTAAAACGCTGTTTATATGTATATGTATTATAAACTTACTTAGTTTAACCTCTTATGGAGGACTTTCTTGCTAGAATCTAGGGTCAGGGCCCTGTTGAGGAGCTTGACACTGAAATCAGAGTGAAGAACCCAGAACGGAGAATTGGCCCTTGGCCAGGTATAAAAGTGAGGAAGTATAATTTATTTTCGTTACAATATTACAAGTATAGGTTACATTTGAATAACAAGATTTTAGGACAAAAGGATGGTGGAAAGAATGGTGGAGAAACTGCCCAGATGCCATTTTGTCCATCACAAATTCCACATGCTGTCCCCTGAGATTGAACTCGAGCCACCTAGGTGAGGGGCAAGTGTCTAACCACTTGTCCACAACACTGCCTTTTATTATAAACATAAAGCATAACATATGACAGACAATTGTTACAAAATAATTAACTCATAAAGGAGTTGACTTTGTTTTGATGTAGCTACTATATTCAGTACAACCTAGAATAAAAAGTAAATATTTTTTAACAAAATGGAAAAAAAAAAAAAGGCATCCCAACTCATCTATCCGAATACCAGTATTGATCTGCTCATTAAGGGATATGTCACTTTTTTTTTTATCAGACCCGAGGTTCTTCTAGATGCTGCAGATTTATGACAGGAGACCACTGACTTTATTTCCCTTTCAAAGGAAGACATGCTAAGGATTTTTATACAAGAAGAAAAATCTGTCATCCTCCACTGGGTTTCAACCTGCAATCTCTGAGCCACAGGCTAACATGTTACCTCTATTATATTGGTACTGCTCCTATATTTATGTTACACTGGGTAAATTTTTTTTTTTTATTATTAGAACCAGGTGAAAAATTCAGTGCCATAGCCAGGATTTGAAAATGGTTCTCCAGCCCTCTGTGCAGTTGCTCTAACCACTGAGGTACTGTGACATTTATCCTCTAACTATTCATGTGTTTTTTACCCAATCAACCAATTGGTATGGCTCCCTTCAAAGAACACCTTAATGATAGATGGAGAATAGGCTAAAGCGAGTCAAATATTTTATAAAGCTGGTCACTATGTGGAACTATTGAAATTCGGTTTGCTTCGCATGGCCAGAAGTGAAACAAAAGAGGATTAAACAAAAAATGACCTGTTTCAGAAAAGTTTTAAGTGGCTTAAAATTGAAATCAATAACAAGTATTATGTCAAAAACAGTTATGACAATTTTTTGCATTCAGGGGACCCCAAAACATATATTTCTGGTGAAATCTCAACATTGAATTTGTGGATGGAATACAAGATCTTCTCTACCTACTTTATGCATAGTATGTGCAGAGAAAGTAAACAGTGCTTTTCATTAGAATTTCATAAAGGAAGTTGAAGTACATAGCTCTACATTATGTTAGGAAGAGAGGATAGGATAGTTTTTGAAATTTAATTAATGGCACAATTGAAGCTAATGTATAACCTACAAGGTGTGATCAAAAAGTTTCTAGAATGCCTTCACAACATGTTGCCATTGAGCTGTGTTTAATTCTTACACAGACTCTACATGCTGCATTACTTCCTGATAAACATGAGAGGTCATGTGACTTTCTGGGACCTTGCAGTGCAGAGTTAGAAGCTTTGAAGTAAATGCATGTTTTGCACCTTCTGCAATTTTTCTGTGTAGCAAAAATGCTTGCTTACAAAGTACAAAGAGTATACATCAAATTTTGCTTTAATCTTGGTAAAACTGCAACATGAACTTCTGAAAACTTAAGGGCAGTTTATGAGGAGGAAATAATGGGCAAAACTCAAGCATTTCAGTGGTTTTCAAAATTTAAAAGTGGCACATCAGCTAAAGATGCAGATGTTTGGGGCGACCCTGTTCCAGAAAAACTGATAACATCCATCAGATGAGGGAAATGGTTTCAATTGATAGGCACATTACAATAAGAGAACAGAGAACTTTTCAACACATTAGGACTCTCTTTTGGAAGTGTTCAAAGCATTTTAAAACACAATTTGGACGTGAGAAAAATTGCCACAAAGTTTGTGCCCTGTATCCTTTCAAATGACATAAGAAAAGTCATATGATTGACTGTACAGATCTCAAATAACGGCTTCAAAATGGCTAACAGTTTATGGAGAAAGTAATTACTGGTGATGAAATATTGACTTATTGGTAAGATCCAGAAATGAAGCAATAATCTTCATGATGGAAGAGTCGTTCATCTGCATGCCCCAAAATGGCCAGACAAGTCTGATCCAAAACGAAGTCAATGATTGTTTTTTATTTTGACATTAAAGGAATTGTACATAAGGAATTTGTACCAGAGGGCCAAATTGAATCAAGTGTACTACAAACAAGTGTTGCAAATATTAAGGGAGGATGTGTGACACAAACAGCAGAGAAATGGTGACTGGTTCCTGCATCACATCATCCCTTTCTGTCCACAGAGTTTTTGATAAAAATAGAATGAATATTGTTAATTTTAACCGATTTCTCACAGAAACTGTATGTAGGACAGGAGTTGGATAGGTAGAGTTAGACTGAAAAATTCAATACCATAGCTGGGGTTTGAACTGGGAGATCTGTGGTTCAAATCCCGGCTATGGCATTGAATTTTTCAGTCTGACTTTACCTATCCAAAGGATGAATATTGTTCCCCATCCTGTCTATTCTCCAGATATGACTCCAGCAGACTTTTTTCTTTTCCCACAACTTAAATTGCAGTTCTGAGGAAACTGTTTTGAGGATATTAATGTTATTCATCACAAATCACTGAAGGCTCTGATCCTGTTTAAAGATGACGACTTCCCGACGTGCTTCCAGCAGTGGCAAAAGCACTGAAATAAGTGTATCAACTCATAAGGAGGCTATTTCATGAGTGACAGTGTAGAATAGACAAATCAAAGTATTGTGTTGTGTTTATGGACACATTCCGGAAATTTTTTGGTTATACCTCATACACACTTAGAATTACAAAATTTGTCAGATGAAATCTATTATACAAAGTACAATATAAGACAAAATGTAAATTTATGCTATAATGACATTTGCAGCCACTGAAATTAGCCCAAACCAGGAACTCTAACATGAAAAGGAATTATTAAATAAACAATTTCTGATTAGCATTATTTATTCAACTAGTTTCTAAATAATATTCATATTTACATGAACAAATTTCAGATTTACAGTAATTCTAAATGTTTCAACTCGTTAACTTGATTTTAATTATCACAAAATAGGATTCTTTTTTTTTTTTTTTTTTTTATTTCTTTCTTCATTCTTTCTCATTTTATGTATTATAGTTTCACTTTATTTTCCACTTCGTAGTAAACAGTGTTTTGACTAATTGTATCTTAAACAATCCCAAGTATTATAAAAGACTGAAGATACAAAGGTTTCCTGTATTTGAATTCATGCATTCCATGCTTGAAAATAAATGTGTTTAATAAATTCTTAAAATAAAACATTCCTTGTTGCAATTAAAGTCCAACCATTAGGTGTTGATGGGATTTCTTACTGCTACTTTCATTCTCTGCAATAACATAATACAAAATTCTTAATTTAGCTTGGGGTTTAGAAGCAAAAAACACTCTGATTTTAACATTCATATCCCCAATAATTTGTTTTTGCAGATGTTTAGAAGTTAAATAAAAATATACAGACATTTTATTTCTTAAGGGAGTTGTTTTCAAAACATTGAGATATTTTTAACCTTGTATCCATTAACAGATTTTCCTAAACTAACTTTCAGTACTGGAAGAAAGCATGGTTGCAAAAATTCGTTGAGTAGCAGTACACGGACTTCCAGAAGCCCTCTAAATTACTGTTAATTTTCTTCACATTACACAATATATACAGTAGCCGAGTATCTCAGCTAGTTAAAAAAAAAGGAGGAAATTATCTGGGAACTAATTTAACATACCTTTTGTAAATACACAATAAACAATAACTTCCTTTTCTTCCCCCATTTCTTTTCTTTTTTAGAATTATGATGGAGAGCACTGAACTCTGTGTGCCCCATCATCAGTGTCTGAGCTGTTAGAGCTATCACTACTTGATGAATCATCATCGGGTGCTTCTGATGAAGGTCTCTGCCCACCACAATCAGGATTTGCTGACCAATTTGGGTTGTTCTGTTGGTTTTGTGTCTGGAAAAAAGCATGCAGTTTTCAAATACTATATGCACAGAGAGAAGAGAGAGACTTAATTTAAAAAAAAAAAATTGTATTCCATTCACATGACTTTCTCTACCCATTCTGCAACAAATTAATCTTACAAAAGTTTATTCTTCTCTCTACTTCAGGCAGAACTTCAGCAGAAATGGTTTTACTACTAGTTCCTTGTAAGCAGAAGTATAAAAGGGAATTCATTAACCTAAAGAGATAATCAAGTCTTTTAAAAGCTAGTTGTTCTGCATGTAATTAAACTCCCTTCTCTTAGAACGACCAAGATGAAAAAAGTGAAAACGGCTTCCCATCTGAGAAAAGTTTCAGTACGGAAATTTTAAAACCAATAAGAAATTTCTATGGTGGAAAAAAAAAATTGAATATGACAAACTCTGTTTTAACAAGATCTACATTTTTGTATAAAATGCAATGGCATGTTATTTATGGACGCTCTTAACTGCTGTGGTTCTTAGTATCACATTCTATACTGGGTGTGAAAGACCGCTTAATTTTGCTCAGAGGCCTCCCTTATCAGGCTTGAGTTTCTTTTACGTGCCATAAATCTATGACACAGGACCAACGGCTTTACTTCCCTTCCAAAGGAAGCCATGCTAAGGATTCTTACACCCGAAAAAATCCATCGTCCTCCGCTGGGTTTGAACCCGCAACCTTGGGTATATGGTAACCATTACACCACGGAGGGCGATACATTTTTGTGTATCTCTTATGGTTTACCAGTTATGCAAATGTCACTCAGAATGAAGAGGATTTCAGGGGCAATTCTAAAAGTAAATATATATCTGTGGATAAAAGCTAAATAAGTTTCATGGGAAAAGTATCTTTCCAAATTCACAACCACAGTAAGTACACAAAATTTGGCCTTAATGTTTTCACCCTTTTAGAATCTGTTTGTTGTCACTATGCGGAAAATGTAAATTCCAAAAATGAGCAATGTTTTGGGCTTACTGTCACTAATTGGCCCTTGAGAAATATTTGCAATAGGAACATTACTCAGTCCTGCATCATCCACAGTCTGGAGAGATGGCAATAGGGCAACATCCTCATCACTTGAGCCATTGTCACACTCACTTTACTCCAGATGGGAAATTTTCTTCTCAAACTTCAAAAGCTTCAAGGAACTCAAATCCTCTTCTGAATCTAAACCGTATTCACTCTTAGGTTGATCCACACCACAAAGGACCCATATGGCCAATGTATCATAATACAACACAGTAACAATGCATACAGGAAGCTCACCTGATGCTAATAATGTAAATTTTCGATATAAATTTATTCTTAAATATTCTATACAAATACCTACGAGTTTATTTAATGCTGATTTATGTCAAACAGAGCTACAAGTTCCAACGTACAATTCATGTGAGTCACCTGTTATCTAGAATATTGTTTACAACAACTCGTGTTTGTTGCTGTCTAGAATCATGGAATTGCTCTTGCATCTTTGTTGACTTACATAAAGCATTCGCCTGATAAACCATTAACTAGTGGTGAAAAACTAATAGTTTTGACTATTTATTATATGTTTTTTAAGAAATCATGGACATTATCTGTAAAAGTAGAGGTAAAATTAACTTCTCAGTTCCCTGTATATCGGCTGCATGTGTAAACAGTGCTTGTAAAGAAAAAGATTGATTTAATTCGAAGGATAGGTCCTTGTTCTTTTTTCTTAACTATTCTCCTCACAAACCAATCCATTAACCCCCTCACAAGAAAAGTATTTCAACCGGAGAAAAAGAAAGCGTGTGAAATATGTGATGCAAGAATGACAGTTTTGTGAAAAATGCAATTTGCTTAACACTGCACAATTTTGTTAAAATTGGACTGCCAACAGTTGATACAGTGCTACAGATTTCCCCTATTTCACGAGAATCACATTTCATACAATGTGTGAAATTGGGTTTGAATTTATCAAACAGGCCGAAAAAGTGCTTAATTTCTCTATTCATTTTGCATATATGCTACATGTATTTATCACCTAGTTGTGAAGTATGACCTGAATAGCAGAAGGCTACATTATAATACGTTGCCAGTGTCTTGATTTGTCACAGATCAACTTAAGGGTGAATAAATAATAGCATTACTGCCATTGCTTCATCTGACAAGTGCTTTCTACTTGTAGTCATGCAATACTACTACACAAATAAATAAAAACTGAACTTCACTTCATGTACCAAGCTCACAATTTTGTGTTAATCATGATACTAAGATGCAAATAACTTTGGGGCAGGAATTCCCCTTTAGAGGGACCTAGGAAATGGAAGGATGTAGCATTGAGTGCATTTGGTGGACCACTTGACATATTAAAGCAAGAAAACCACACTGGATCACAGAGGTCAAATTAATTTGGTGGTTGCCTGCTTGCATAGAGATTGTGCTGAAAATTTCTTTGCTTTCTAACCATGAAGGGTTAAGTTCTTTAATCTGTTCAAATTTTCTTATTTTTTTCCTTGAATAACTCAAGTTAGATTCAAGTTTGATCATTCCTTAGTTAACTTAGAGGGAGTTCTTGGTGTATACACAGAAATGTATACTTAAAGTCTGTTTTTCTTACCTTATCCTACATGTCAACAGTATCAAGTCCTCTCTTATTGGCAGCTGGATTTACAATTAAATACCACCGTAGAAATTGGTCCCCTAATTAAAATAGAAATTTATTCTCTGCATTCAGAGTATTTCAGTCAAATTACTTTTATTTCAAGCAATGACACATATGTAGATTATTATGCTAAGATTATTATTCTAATTGTGATGCTGTTTTCATACGTTTTTAACTCTTTCCAGTAGGAAAGTCTGTATATTTTCTACGTCATAGCCATAGAGAAAGGTTTTCTGGAGCGTTTCTGGATTTTATCTTCCGTCCAAAGCACTAAATTAGCTCCAAATTTAATTTCTCTAGCTGGTGTTGTTTATGATGCTTGAAACATGGCGTCATCTAGCTGAAGGTTACGAACCTTAGAGAAAATAAGAGTTTAAGTTCACAATGTATTAGAAGAAAGTGGATGATTTTGTATTTTCAGACATTGTTGAAAGAGTTTCTGACATCAACGTAAGAGAGGAATATATATATTCTAACTTCAGCAACGAAAATGCTTCAGATAACAACAGACCTTGTAGGCATGCAAATAATCGGTGTACTTATCAAAATGATTTATGGAGTTGTCACCAGACAACTAATACAATATGAATCAACCATTCAGCTACACAACAATACAAGTGCTAAATTGTACAGTAATCTACGTTAACTTTGTATCTTATTACTATATGATGTTTTCATCAATAGTTGTTATCATGCTTATGTGTGTGCGAGTTTTTGGTGACTTGTTTCTCAACTTCAGGTTAGGTGAATTCATTATTTATATTTTAAAAATAAAATACCAGACCAAAGCAGGATGCTGTTTTAATAAAAAAATATCCATACTTTCATTTAATTAGCCTGAACTTTCAGTATAGTGAGGTTTTGTGTGTCGAATTATTCATTATTTTGGGATTTTTAATTTTATTTTCAATTTTTTAAAAATATTGTAGAGACTTCCCATTACATATAATGCATATTATACAGAAGACAAAAGGGTTTTACTAAAAATGAAAAAAAGATTCAGCTATGTCGTTTGGTACTCATTTTATTACTAAAACTTAAAACCCTGCATTCTCCTCTAAAACTGCTTGGCACTTTTCAGACAGCACTTTGCTATTCAGGTTGGCACCAAAAGTGTTTATAACAGCAGCACATGCGTCATTACCGCATCTTCATTGACCAAGCTGAGTTGAAGCTTCAGTTTATTAACAGTCACTGCTATTCACAGAGGGGGAAAAGTGTGTGTTTATTATGTGAGTAACTCATGAATAATGGCAAAAAGAGGGGAAAAAAAAAACCCATACTCAATAAAATGTAATAAGCTGATTCAAAGATGTGATGAGTTTGTGAAAACCGTTTCATGGCAATGTACATTCAAACTGCTATAGGTTAGGATGCTGCTTAGTACAGCACTGTCACAGGTTAACGATACTAATTGGAAAGGAGCAATTATTCACGTGGTTAAAGAAAACAAAAGATGGGAATTGGATGGCAATATGGGCAATATTATTGAGAACTTTGTCATTAACCTTGCCAAAAGTTCAACTGACAACAAAACCGACGTGTCAACATCAGATTCCCATAGGGAAGGGTTTCCTCCACCGGATAGTCCATTATTGTGAGTTAAATATTTGTTATACATTTGTTGCTTGTTTCCAACACTTAACTTACATGAGTCATGCATGTTCATTCCATGTGCTATATAAATGTAGCAGTAGTTGGAACGTTTCAAAAAGATAGTAAGAAGATTGGACAATTCTTATACAAAGTGAAAAATAAATGGGTATGGACAGTAAATAGACAAAATGGTGTAATAAACTAGAATTAACAAACTATTGTAAAATATGAGTATGACCGGTAAAGAGCCAAGGCTGAACACTGGTCATATTCACCTGTATAAAGCTTAGCATAAATAAATATAAGGCATAATTTACAGCAGGAATCTCAGCCAATCAATGAGAAGGGAACATGGGTGGATACATTTAGGTGTGTTTATATGCCAGGTAAGCTTATAAAAAAAACAAGGTTTAGTAACTTACTCTTCTACGTTCAGTCCGTCGTATATGTCGCCACAAGATCCATAGCATTTGTCCATCAAAAGCATCTGGATCACGCTGTCTATCATCTTCACGACCTCTGTGATTAGATAACACTGCCTGCAAAAGAATTTCATATCATGAATAAAGCATTCAGAAGGCTAAGAATAATCTATACTATTATGGATTCAGATCTCTTTATAGAAGATCACTCTAGACAATGAAATTGAGAATAAATTTAATATTAGGCTCACTAATTTAGGTACTCAAAAAAGCATTACTTTTATTAAAGCATTAAGTGTTAAATTTTTAAAAGGAAACAAAAAAGAGGTAATAAAATTTACCGATACAAAATTTGCTTTCACCACAGCGTAATGTGTGTTTACTGAATCACCTTTGTTTTCTAAGCTTGTAATTATTTGAGAATCAAAAAGGCTAGCAACTAAATAAGATTGGGTTAATTTATTTTGCAACAAATCATTCTCGTTTGAGATTTTACATACCATGAAAAATCTCACTGAAAGGGAAAGAATACACATTAATGATGGTTGGTTATGGTAATTGAAAGAGCTCTCAGAAGACGTAATGATTTATTTAATGAGTTGAACAAACAAAAACTTAACTCCATCCAAGATGTCAAAAATTGTCAAGAAATATGTATGACTGTAATATCAAAGTACGAGGTTCATTTCAGAAGTCATGGCAACTATTTTTTATCTGTCACTAAAGCTGCAGGAAACAAAACTAAGGATATACAATTGAAAGTCACTGAAATGTTCTTCGCAATGCTGGTACTAAATTGGGATCTGGGTACGGGTCATTGAAGGATGAACAATCAGTGGCCACTGTTTTATTCATATTGCATATGCACAAAAGAGTATGTGTACAAATGCGTAATATTCTTACGAGCTAACGACCTTCAAAATAATCCCCCAAGGCTTCCACACACCTTTGATACTCACGAGCATTTCTGTGAGAAATGCACCTTTTATGTATGCTCGCTCTTCAACTTCAGTAACATTCTTCTTGGAACACAGCCTCTGGGATACTAACGTTTGCATGTGTCTACTAGCACCTACCAATGCACTCATGTCATCTGGTGGTAACATGCCATTGAGTAATATTTTCAAATTTACTTATTGAAATAACCGCATATTCAGTTATTTGGAATATATAAAATAGTTGCCATGACTTCTGAAATGACCCCAGTATAAATAAAGTCTCAATATCCTATAAATTCTTAAGTTTATATTTTAGAAAAAAAATTGCTAAAACAAAAGTTTCTTATTTAAGACTATGAGAATATCTCAAATTTATACCACTGTTCTATTTAAAAATTCAGAAGTTCATCCCTCACTCTATTTGTTGTCTAGACAGCCCCTACCTTCCACAAGAATAAAAAAATGTAGCATGATCCATTTATTGATCCATTAAAAGGTTAAGGCCAACATTTCATACTTTCTAATCGCATTGTATATTAATATAATAAACACAATGATTAATGAAACAGAAATTACTTATAATAACTAATTTTTCACTTATTTTTGACAATGTTGGTGCATCAAGTTCAGGTCTGAAGTTGTTAGAAATGCAAAGGGCTATAATATTCCTAAGATAATTATCAGTTAATCTTTCTCTGTTATTTTTTTTAAAAACTACATGCCATAAAATCCCTATTCTGTCACACTCATGCCCTCTCTCACATTCACACACCTATCCACACATTACTACAGATGATTTTTAAAATAACTAAATTCATAGCATTGATACCTTTGTAAAATTCTACTAGGTACTCTGGTAAACAATTTTTTAATTTAAATTTAAGAGGTTTGAGTCAGAATATAAACACTTTCATCACTTAAATTGTTTTATTTTCTGACTTGCTCTCATCTTCAGAGACCACTGGGTGCTGTTATTGGTATCTTGTTGTGTGCTGGTTGTTCATGTTGACATCAAGCGGTGGAATGATGTACTTCCATAAAAGATTTGTTGGTGGCAATTCAAAATTCAATAAGCTGTTCAAAACTTGCAAATATGCATAGAGGCTTGTGACAGTGATGTTTATGTTTCATGATTAAAATGTTTCCCTAAGCATCCAGCTCTATTGTATATTATCAAAATAGGCAACAAAAACAAAAAAATTGAAACATTTCTTGCTACCGAGTCCTCTTAATCATGAAACAAATGCCACTTAATTTTGAATTGCCACCACCGAATCAGTTATGGAAGCACATCACTCCACCACTAAATGTCAACAGAAACAACCAACACACAACAGATACCAACAGCAGCAGCCAGTTGGTCTCTGAAAATGAGAGCAACATGTAGTTTTTGAAGCTGATCAGATAACAAAACAATATAAGTGATGAAAGTGTTTCTATTCAGACTCAAACCTCCTTTTAAATTTCACATCTCTGTTACTAGCTTACCCAAATATTATTACATTTTTTAATTGCTCACATAGCCAACATTAGCATCACAGTTCAATAAGCTCAAACTGCAAACCTGCATCTGGAATTTTCTCAAGACTACTGACTCTCGTATGCACCCTTAGATAGAACAGGGAGGTCACTATACCCCTGCAGCTGAATCTTTGCACTTGACAGCTTGCAATTAAGTTGGTACAGTCGTAAAAAACATGTAAAAAGTTTTACCCGTTAGACTTTCTGAGCAAAATCACATGGCAATACTCTGGTCAGTCAGTCACAAAACGGAACTGGAAGCAGCTAGGTTGCCAGGTCTGGCTATTTTCAACCACATGCTTCAGTTTGTAGCATGTTCACTGAGTGATGTGAGGTGGAATCCTTTGCATAAAAATATGCCACTTAATAGCCAAGTGTTTTAATTATTAAAGATTCTGGAATTCTTTGAACTAGAGGAGTATGAAGGTTAATGGGCATCCATCTATTCCTGATAAAACCGCGCAGCAAACTGTAGAAGCTCTTGCATTAAGCACGAGAACTGCTATTAACAAGAAAGTTAAACATGATTATGCTTCCAAAATGGAGAATACTAGAATGTATATGGAAGTGAGTCTTTGGAATTTTAAACTATGAATGAAAAGTACTTTGTTATACTATGCTTGTATTCATTTCATTTGACATTGTAATAAGCAAGTTTACATTAAGTTGTTTTATGTTGCTGAAAATATACAATTTATTCTGCATACATTGCAATATATTATGCACATATTATTTTCATTTAACTATATTAATAATGAATTAGTTATAATTCATCAGAATTCACAACTGGTACACTGTTTATATGTGATTTTGACACAAAAGGTACATAATCAGTTGTTTTATTTATTAACAGCTCTGTCAACGTCACAACCAAAATATATCAACATTATATAAACTGTCAAGTGCAAAAATTCAGGGTGGGATTAGCAGAAGTTAATTAACAGCACAAAGTTGCACTGTTTGTCTTATAATATGCTATCATGACACAGTGCCAGAATCCTGACATGCTTGCTTTAACCACTTACAGATCTAAGGCCATCCAAGCCAGGTTCCTGTTCACAAGAAGGCACCCATATTTTTACATCATCATCTAGCCCACTGGTTGCCAAAACTGGCATTTGCGGATGTGGCTCCAAGCAATTCACCTGTAAACAAAACAGTTGTAACTTAAAGTTATTTTAGGCTTACATTAGATCAGAAGGAGGATTATGGCTGGAAACAATGCTGAAATCACAGTTTTTTTTTTCTTTTTTTTTTTTTCTATATTTTAGAAAGTAGGGATTTGGAGAAGGAATAAGATATAGAAATGGGTAGGGATATAGGCAGCTACGAGGGTGGTCCAGAAAGAATTCGGCATCTGTGTGCAGCGCAGGAAGTGGTAGAGGTAGCGCCAACACCTACACATCAGTGTGCGTAGTGCTCTGTGTGCTTCTAGCTGTCTAAGGGAGCTCATCCTACTGTCGCGCATTTGTAGATATAACCTCAAAACATGAGCGCCACAGTAGAAAATCCTGCCAAGTGTGAGGCGTGCAGTGTTATAAGATTTCTTTTGGCAAAACAGCACTCAGCATCCGAAATTTATCGTGAATTGTGTGCAGTATATGGTCCTAACATTATGAGTGCAGGTGTTGTCTGTCAATGGGTACACGATTTTTTAAAAATGGAAGAACTAACATTCATGAAGAATACAGGAGTGGTAGGCCTACTCTTGTCAATGATGACTTGGTGAATAAAGTGGATGGAAAAGTTTATGAGAACCGTCAGTTCATGATAACTGAGCTTTCCAATCACTTTCTCGAAATTTCTTGGAGTCTTTTGCACGAGATAGTGACCAAACACCTAGGTTATCGCAAGTTTTGTGCTCATTGGCTACCAAAACTGCTGATGACCATAAAACAAAAAGAATGAGTTCTGCCAAAGACTTTCTTTCTCGGTATGCCACTGAAGGAGAAGCATTTACGGACAGAATTGTTACTGGCAAAGAAACTTAGGTGGCCTACGTGAATATTGAGACAAAACGGCAGTCAATGCCATGGGGACATACCGCTTCTCCAAGCAAGCCAAAGATAGCCTGTCAAACTTTGTCTACGAGAAAAGTCATGGCTACAGTTTTTTGGCGGTGCCAAGGGCATCTAACTCGAAGTTATGGAACGTGGCAAGACTGTCAATTCTGAAGCCTACTGTGAAACGTTGAAGACTAAGAAGGGCAATCCATAACAAGTGTCGTGGTCTTCTGTCATCTGGTGTTAGTGTTTCTACATGATAATGCTCGCCCGCACACAGCTTGAAGAACCAATGAAATTTTGGCCAGTTTCAAATGGGACGTTTTTGACCATCCCCCCTACAGCCCAGACTTAACTCTCAGTGATTTTCATCTGCTCCCATATCTGAAACAATGGCTTGCATCTCAGCGCTTCGGCAATGACAAAGAGCTTCATCACGCTGTGACGGGTTGGCTACGTTCATAGGCAACAGAATTTTATGCAGAGGGCATTTCAAAGATTGTTAAAAGGTATGACATGTGCTTGAATTTGTTCAGAGAATATGTAGAAAAATAGAAAAAAAATCTTGTATTTTTCAGATACAATAATACATTTTTTATATCTCAACTGGTTTAATTTTTATTTCCAGACAGAGGTTACTTTCTGGACCATCCTTATATAAAGCTACCCAGGATTCTTCTTCTTCTTCTTCATCAACATTATCATCAATTTATTTGTTTAATGTCCTTTAACCTTGCAGCAGTGGCAACTGAAGCATGAATACACTAGTGGTGCCAGAAATAAGTTTTATATGGTGCAATATGCACCACCATGATCACTGATTTTTACTTTCTCTAGCACATATGTACAGGTGTGGACACAAAAATGAGACATCCTCAGATTTCGCATGTTGATCAAAGAGCTTCTTGTATCTTCATAAAACACTTCACAATGCACACAAAAGAATTGTACAGTAGTCTGTGACTGTCAGCGCAAAGGTTAACTTATGAGCACTGAAAACAGATTACAGAACAATGTTACAGTGCAGAGAGGTTAAGAAGGCCTGCTTCTACCCATAAGTTCCTAGGTTCAAATCTTGCACTGCTTATCATTTTTGTATATCAATTTTATGACTGGTCATAACATTGCATTATAAGAAAAATTATTATCCGGACTTGTAGGCCATGGTCTACTGGGATCCTCCTCCTTCATCTTCCCAGACATTTTGTCTGCGGCAGGCATCTTCAGTGGCAGTGCGATCGAAGTGTGCTGGTGGAGGTCTCAACAGCGACTGTGCTGTTAGCTCCATGGGTTGCTATATAACGGTGGCTGGCCTTGATTGGTTCGGGTTGATGGTGGGCTGGACCTGACAGTGGATGGTGCTTTGTTCTGCTGACGTATGTTTGGTGCGGGAGGAATCCTTGGTTTTGACCTTTGTTAATGCTGTTGTCCGTATTCTGTTTAGTTTCAAACCTTCTTCTTTACGGTTCATGTTATTTTCATGTTTGTATATCAAGAATAGCATGTTCTGCTACTGCTGACTTTTCTGTTTGGCCTAAGCGACAATTTCTTTTGTGTTCGTTAACGCGAGTTTTTATGCTTCTCTGTGTGGTTCCTATGCATACTTTGTTGCACGAACACAGTATTCTGTAAACACCTGCTGTTGATAGAGGGTCCCTGGAATCCTCAGCTGAATCCTTAGCCCGGATAATAGTTTTTCTTATTCTGACACCGGCCGTGAAAGCCTACTAGTTTCAACAACATTGCATTAATGTAACTTTGGCATTATAAGTTCCACACAAAAAAATAATTCTGCTAATGCTTGTGTTAATATAAAATTTTGATGTGCTCCATTTTCATGACTTTCTAAACCTCTGTAATAAATTATTGTTAATAAGCTTATTCTTTTATCCACTTCATGCTAATTGAGATAAACTTATTACTTAGTACCTTATAAGTAGAAGGCAAATAAGGGAATACACCATGCTAAACAGACAGTCATATTTTTTAAAATGTGGTTGCAGTGGGATTGAAATCCATTTCTTTGAGTGGCCAGGAGTTGAAAAGTTCCTGCATGAAAAAAGAAGTATTTTAAAACTTTCAGCAGTAACAAAGAATATCTCAAAAACAGTCAACTCCTGGGAAAAAATGTATATGACATAAATTGTGTGTTTTAAGGAGCTCTTCAATTTTTTGTTTAGCAAGTATTTGTCTTTCTCTTATGGTTTACTAGTTATGCAAAATTCAAAAAAATTCATCCAGAATAAAGAGAATTTTAGATGCTCTTCCTCGAAAATTCAATATATATATTTTATTTGTCATGTAAATATCTTAAATATAAGAGATTTTAATCAAATCCATTAGAGCCATTTTTGAGAAAACCAACATTTTCAAAATTTTTTCCATGTACAATGTGCTTGGAGGTGGGGGGATTTTCTTGAATATCTTCATCCTTGGGAGATACTGAACTTAAATATCAAGTTTGGTATTTAACACTTTGTTTTTGAAAGACTCACATGCACATGCAAGCACACACACACACACACATGCAGACCTTTTTTAATTTTTTTTTTTTTTCAGGGGGTCCCAAAACATATATTTCCAGTGAAATCTTGGTATCAAATTTTTGGGTACAATACAATACCTTCTCTATAAACTATGTACATAGTATGTACAGAGAAAGTAAAAATGAGTAAATAAACTATTTTCTTCTAAACCTAAAATATAAAAAAATAAACATAATATCAGGTGTATGAACTCTCAGCACGTATAACTGCCCTCAATCTTTGGGTCATCAACAAAATTATATACCTGCAGTAATGTGGCCAGGCCTTTTGAATTTGTGTCTAGATACCTTCTTTTGTCCTTTGCCCATCTACAGGTAAATTGGAGCACAGACCCTTTTTACCTCAACCCACACATTCTCACATTATACCACTCTGATATTCTGCTTCACTGAAAACTGGTCTCTTGTTGCGAGAAATGTGTTCATCGCCAGGGTGATTATGTTGAGAAATAAATATGTAGACATGAGGAATAGAGATGTAGAATGGTAATACAGTTTGTTTTATTCCAAACGTTTTAAGGGTGTTACCGGAAAAAAATCGAAGGATTGCTTTTCAGCATGCCCTCGTACATGATGTATGGCACCTTCATAAAGCAAACATATACCATTATGAAACAATTTTATTTCATACTTACCACACCATTTTCGTCTCCAGCCATCCACTGCACTATGGATTCTGTATTCTTATCCCAGAAGTAAATGTTTCCACAATCTGATCCTGACACAATGAATTCACTCTTTGGTCCAAAGAAACTGATTCCTTTCACTAGAAGACACAAAATAAAAAAAATATTTACTATAACATAGTAGAGAAATTAAAAAGGGAAACATAATATGCTTTTCATATGAGCATATACCTGTAGCATTGTTTCTGTGTCCTTCAAATTTGTGAATGTATTCAGATTCATCAGACTGTCGTGTATCAAACAAATATATATCTTCATCATTATACGAGCCAAGGACTTCAGTTCCATTATAGTTGAAAACAGCACAGGTAACATGAGTGAAGTTGCCAGAGCTTCCCTACAAGAAAAAGAGCAATTTTTAAAATAGGTTATGTAAATACACAGCAACATTTCACAAAAGAAGTTAAAAAAAATATGAATTATAGCATTACTTTTTTCCGTACCAGATGCCTCGGACAAAACTTCTTGAGTGGAGTGTTTTCTGACACCCTTCTCTTATCATAGATGCGTACATAATTATCTCGACCACTTACACAAAACTCGTTGTTGTTTAGAGGATTTGAGTGAATGCTGTATAATGCAATTTTCTTGTCCCCATCTTTAACATACAGTAATCTAAAATCAAACATAAAATTAACTGCTGAAACAAACAGTTCTGCATTAGTTTGACACATCTTCTACATGCAATTATCTAAACTGAATGCTGTCAGCAACATTAGAAGTGTATAACAGGGATATTGGATACACAACATAGAATCCTATAGATACATGACAAAATTAAGCACAACCATCAAAATACGGTCTATTACTTTTAGATAACACTTTATCTGGAATGTTGTTATTCAACTTTTTGTAACCGTTTAAAATTAGGCACCATAAATGGTGGTTACATCATCTAACAAAAGAAAATAAAATGATCCCATAGGCCTCGATTTCTCTAATACCATTAGAGTCGAAAAAAACAAGAGTTGAGTCAAGCAAGACTGGATAGGAAAGGTAAAAGAGGGGATCTGATATGGGAAAAGGAAGAACAACTTCCTTACTTAAAAGAAAACATACAAACAAATATTAACCCGTTAGAACTATTTGATATTGAACACTATCTACACTTAGCTGAAGAATTTACAAAATCTGTAATCTCTCTGTGTGTTCTGAAACAAATGACACCAGAAATAATACATTTAAGATACCCTACCAATGAATGGCTACATGTTTTTACATGGTTCTATCTTACCAAATAACAGTGGTACTGGTGCAGGTGCAATATGCCCTCTCTTCTCTTTCTTCAAAAGATTAAGTTTAACTACTACAAATTTTGATGGAGAGATTTCGGCAATACTTCAGAGCTTACAAAACCTACTATACCATATAAATAAATTTGAAAAAGCTGTATTATTATCTGACTTTAAAGCAGCTATTATATCCATAACATCTGATGTAATAGCTAATAACTTAAATATTGCAGAATGCCGCAACTAATGAATTTAAATAAAAGATTAATACTTCAATGGATACCAGTACATTGCGGAATAAAGGGTAATGAAACAGCTGACTTTCTAGCCAAGAAAGGTAGTAAAATTATATCAAATTCATCAGATCCAATAAGTTATTACTCTATCAAAAGAATCATTATATCAACATATAATAATAAAATTAAAGAAGATAATGTATTACAAACAAAAGGAAAACAATGGAAAAATTTATGTAATGACACAACCAGAATCACTACATTACCAAGAAAATCCTCTGTAGCAACTTTAAGACTTCTAACAGGCCATGACTGTCTCAATAAACATTTATTCAGGATTGGTATAGTGAGATCTCCTCTGTGTCCTTTCTGTACACTTAAAGAAGATATGGATGGAAACCATCTACTGCACTGCCCAACCTTGAGTCGACATGATAATATGACATCAAAATACTGGAATGCAAGAGAGCGAATGGCTTCACTGCCAACTGCTCTACATTAGATACCAACCAACCAACGTTTAGATAACACTACATTACATCAGTTTGGAGCACAAAAAAAGTTGAGTTGCTGTTATTCCTTTCGAACCTTAGAATGAGGTTTCAAATTCAGACCTTTAATAACTTCAAGGATTTTCCCTGCAAACTTGGTAAATAAATCTTCTGAAGAATATCTTTGAAAGAGAGTTATGCATCACTTTTTAGAAGTATTGCACTCTTGACTGCTATGCCATTTTATAATAACCAAGAATCTTACTTATCTACCTCTCATTAAATTGATTCTTATTTTATTATTATTGTTCCATTTATACCCAGCCTTTAACTGATGTTCCCATTACAACATTTTCCCTTAGGAACATATTGCCTATTGGTAATGGTGGAATCTTGTGTACTAATGTCGCCTTCCTTGGGCGGGTTCAAACCCGGCGGAGAATGATGGATTTTTTCAGGCGAAAAATCCTTAGCATGGCTTCCTTCGGGAGGGAAGTAAAGCCATGGGTCCTGTGTCATAGATTTACGGCATGAATAAACACCTCAAGCCTGATAGAGAGGCCTCTGAGCAAAATTAAGCAGTCTTTCATGCCCAGTATAGAAAGGGATGCTGAGAACCAAAGCAGTTAAAGAGCGTCCATAAATAAAACGCCATTTCATTTTGTTTTTGTGTACTAATACCATTGCGTTTCTAATTATCTTTAATTTTAATCATTATATCACACATACATTTATACTTCCAGTATCTAGGGAGGATAGGCAATAAGCTGGGTTAGAGAAAAATCCTTATCTCCCAGCCAAGAATTGAACCCGGGGCCCCTTGTACAGAAAGTGGTCTACTGACTGAGCTATGGTGCCAGCCAGATTGATTTTTTTTTTTACTGTTTCACCACAAAAACATGCACATCCTCTGATAAATACAAATGAATGTATATGGATATTGTTTGTCTCCTTAGTGCAATGATAGCACAGCTGCTTGTTAAGTGGAGGCCCAGGTTTGATTCCTGGTATTGCCAGAGGGATTTTGTCCTGCTGGAGTCCTGGCCTTGTGAGGTCTCTGGTGCGCAATTGAAGGAAAAGCAACAGCTCAAGTTGTGAAGACCACATTAACTGGCCAAGAGGAACTCAGGGCGCTAAGCATGTCTCACTCCCCAGTACTGCACTCTATTTATGATGCCTGTAATGGGCAGTAGGCCTGGCCTGACTTTGGGCTGTTGTGCCACAAAGTTTTAGTATATGGATGTAATTTGGCAAGGCTGGTATCCTGTTTAAACTATACTCTATCTCAGATAACAATAATCCTATTGTAAACAAGAAGGTGGTATAGATTACATCCACCAGTGGCTTGACACTATGTAGGTACAGATAATATAGTACGAATAATATCATACAGACACAACTGGCTGTTTCCTTGTTTGGAATTCTGCACAGCATGTGAAGTTAAAAGCACAAAAAGATAAAAAAATAAACACTAGCTAAAAAGAAGAAATTCCTAAAAGAAACAACCACTCTCTCAGCAATAGAACAAAAGATGAGCTACAAGAAATTCACATGCCACCCACGGGCATTTGACAAGTTTCAACAAATTTTCAAAAAATACGTCAAACTAGCACCAGTAAACAGTCACAGCATAAAAAATGAATTAGGCTCAAATCTCAAGGACGTCAACACAGCAAAGATAAAATTGGGCATATACAAAAAGGAATGCAAGGATTGTAATGACATTTATATTGGAAAAACAAAAATAAATCTAGAAACAAGATCCAAAGAACACTTCAGAAATATAAATAAAAAACAATTGGAAAAATCAGAGTTGCCACCCACTTTTGGACAAAACACCACAATATAAATTCAGAACCAAAACTTCTAAAACACATAGCAGGAAAACAAGAGCTGGCCACAAGGGAACACATCTTCATTGTAAAAAATAGAAATAGAGTTTTCAATTTCGATGTTCCACAGAAGGATGTGTTTAGTAAGTTCATTGAACCACCATCAGAGTAGACAGCACTTACAACGCCAGGTTCACCACAAGGAATCAGTCGATGTCCGGTTGAAAATGAAGGAAACTAGTCCTTTGAAACATGTTCCGGCAAAAATTCTAAGTAAGTGTTGTTTAGTGTAATTAATCGACTCATTTTCAAATAAATGAATATAACAACACTGTTTACAAACTTCCACAAAATGAAAAGTGACAAAAGAGTGTGATGTGTTTCTAATTGTAGTTATTGTATGACTATTATTAGTCCTTAATATAGGGTCGTTAAATTGTAAGGTAATCCCTGTTGCGACCTCTCTCCTCTGCGCCTCTCCTCCCATTATAAATGATGACCTACTTTGGGCCTTGTTAAATCTTTTCCCACTTCACTACCCATAATGATTACATTTCTTTAGTACTGTTATGCACAAAAACCTAATCTTTTCCACCAATTTTTTATGATTTGACCAATGTCACCTGAGAGAATAATGCTCATATCAGACTACAGTTTACAGGAAATCTCAAACATTATGTTATTGCTTCTCCCTAGTTAATTCACTATCATGCTTGAAGGGTTCAGGAGTAAAACAAATTAGGGAACATTCCTATAAAAAAACGATTAGTGCACACAAGCTCTGGTACTTACGATGAAAATTAGTTTTCTAAATGAAGACATCTAAAACACTTTTCATTTCAGCCTCTGTTTAAAGAAACATGTACGAAATCTCTTACAATTTATCTTATTAATTTAGGGAATTGTGACACAGCTTGAAATAAAACTTTTTCAGTGTATTGTGATTGGTACAAAAGTTAGAAATCAAATGAAAATTATGCAAATAAAGGTGAAATTAATAGATTCTGAGTAAATGGTAATCTGTGTTAATTTGTTTTTTACACAAGCTGTGTGTAAGACAGGAGACATAAGCTTGAGTGAAAAAACAATTAAAATAAATTAAAAAAATGTAAAAATGTAAATGGCACGTTATTTATGGAAGCTCTTTTAACTGCTGAGGTTCTCAGTGTCCCATTCTAAATTGGGCATGAAAGACCGCTTAATTTTGCTCAAAGGCCTTTCTATCAGGCTTGAGGTTCTTTTACGTGCTGTAAATCTACAACACAGGACCAACGGCTTTACTTCCCTTCTGAAGGAAGCCATGCTAAGGATTTTTAAATCCGAAAAAATAAAAATAAAAAAAATCAATTAAATTAACACTAATTGACCTAATACAGAGTTCTTCATTTAAAGCCTAACAGGCGCACAGCAATTCGCCTGTGCAAGATTGGATGTCCACAGCTGGCTTTGCTCCAACATAAACTCTGTGCACAATGCATGCACAATACTCTGTATTTACAGACTGCTCATAAAATATTGAATCGATAATGCATCTAGTGCTAACACCATACTCCAACTTTCTGATCACAATGAAGGATTTCTTGAACACAATGTGGATTTTCAGAGGCCCAATACAGTGTTATGAGTGTTGACATGGCCATTTAGTTGGAACCATATCTCATCGGAAAAGAACAGAAGCTGTGGATCAAATAAACCGTCATTTGCTGATGAAAGAAACCATTAACAATAAATCATTCGTGATACTGGGTCACCTTGTTTTAAAGAATGGACATTTGTACACTTATAAGCTTTTAGTTTTAATTATTTAGTTGCTCTATGTGCAGAAGACTCTGAAAGTCCCACCTGTTGTGCTAACTTTGGGATAGATTTTGTTGGTGAATATTCAAGACTTGCACCTATGCTGTCTAACTTGTGCTGTTATAACTGTATGTTTACATTTTCTTTGTTTGCCACAGAACCAGTGGCTTCGAATTTCTTCACAATCTCGTGAATTGTAAATCTGGAAGGAGGTACTTCACAGGAAACTTTTGAATATACTCTGTGCGAAACACGTCTTGGTGATTCCCATTTATAATAACTTTTACACACAAAAATGTGTTGCTCTAGAGTCAATTGCCTGTTGGTGGCCAGTACAGTATTGCCAATGCTGGCCCACATGCACAAAGGTAGCCGGTAATGAAGGTCCAACAAGGTTTTGGAAGAGGCGAAATGCTGTGTGCTCCATTAGGTTTTAAATGAAGAACTCTGTAGTTGGCTATACTATGAAGCCTGGAACTTAAAGTGCTTACAACATGTACATTACAATTGGGGTATGTCATGTCAAAATGATTTGAAATCACCTTGTGCTTTACCACAAAACATGCAGGTCAGTTGAATTTAATGTCATGCTGGCATGTTGCTATGGTAGCTCAGTGGTGAGAGCAACCGGTTAGATACCGGGAGATCCATGGTTAAAATCCTGGCTATGGCATTGAATTTTTCAGTCCGTCTCTACCTATCCAAATATCTACTTTTGTTTAGATATTGTTAAAATCTAAACAAAGTAAAAAGCTATGAGAGAAGACTGGTGACAATCAGCTTGATTAATTTAACTTGCTTAATTAAATTTCCTATATTTAATTATAATTAAACAATTATGACCCATAAAAGGCTATTATCACAATGATGCAATGGATCAAACTGGGATTATTTTAGTGAAAGGCGATTGAAAATAAAAATATCCATTTCTGGGCTTTCTTCTTCTGGGCTTTCAAAGTTTGATAAGAAAAACATCATTTGATTTTAAACAAAACATAAATGATTAAGTAATGATATTTAATTCCTTGAACACATCAGTGTTAAAAAAATGTTAAAGAGAACTTACAAAAATAAGCAATTATCACTTCTTCAGTTTTTTTATTTTTCATTCTTGCAGACACCCATTACTGGAAAAAATTGAACTACCTAGCCAATATTCTCTGCACTAAAAGAACTCTTGTAAGCTATCTTTGTTGTAGTCTTGAATAAAGATACTTGTAGCCTCTGTAAGGACGAAGTTCATTATCAATACTGTCATAATACCTAGCAGCTGATCCTTGAGCAGAAGACAGGCCTGAAGTTAGCTGTTACAGCTTAAAACTTTTTAATTCCTTTTCCGACAAATAGAGATTGTATGGAAGAGAAAGCAGAGATATGGGTTCTTTTGTTTTCAATGTATTTTCACTGTAAAAAAGGCAACTCAATCTGCAGTATCAATGTGACAGTGGCTCCCTATTAGTTGCTAATTGACATTTACATAATTTACACACTCCGGTGAAATAATATGTACCTTGTAAGGTGGTTCAAACAGATTTTCATCTGTCCGGCTGAGCAGTTGGCTGAATGCTAACTTCCTATGTCCAAAATGTGGGTACAATCCCAACCAAGAAATGTGCTTAAATACAATGATCTCATGTCTGTAGATTCCCTAGCATGTAAAAGAATTCCTATGGCACTAAATTCCTGCATGGCAGTTGCTTATAGTAAAACTGGTACAAATATGGGTGTTTAAAGAAAAAATCTGATGTGTTACACTCGCATGTCTTTCTCTACAACTCTGCAATAAATTATTGTTAAAAAGCTTATGCTTCTATTTACTTCCTGTTAATCGAGAAAAAATTAGCAGAAATAGTCTTATTACTTGCTTCCTTGTAAGTCGAAGCGAAATAAGGCAGTGCCATAGGTTAAAGTGATAGTCTAAAGCTGGTTGCTATGTGACTGAAGTTCCTTTGTTTGTATGGACACGAGTTCACAAAGTCCTGTATGAGAAAAGTATGTTTTTTATAGCTGAAACCAAAAACAAGGAATATCTAAAAAAAAACAAACAATCAACTGCACGAAAAAAATGTATATAACATAAACTGTGTGTTTTAAAGTGCTCTACATTTGTTGTGTGGTAAGTTTTTGTCCACCTCTTACAGTTTAGCAGTTATGCAAAATTCTGTAAAATTGACCCAGAATAAAGTAGTCTTCAGAGGCTATTCCCAGAAAATTCAAAATATACATTTTGTTTGTCAGGTAAATATCTGTAATATATGATATTTTAATCAAAATTGTTAGAGCCATTTGTTAGAAAATCAAAATTTACGAAAAAAGTTCCATGTAAAGGGTAGTTTGGGGTGGGGGGATTTTTCTCAAAATCTTCGTGTCACATCTCTGGAAGATACTAAACTTAAATACCAAGTACGGTATTTTACCGACCTTTCGTTTTTGAGTTATTGTGTTCACAGACAACAAACATACACATGGACCTTTTTCTGAAAATACTTTTTTTTGGATACAGGGGACCCTAAAACATATATTTCCGGTGAAATCTCGATATCAAATGTTTTGGTGGAGTGCAATACCTTCTCTATACACTATGTACATAGTGTGTATAGAGAAAGTAAAAAACAACAAATGAAAATCAAGATTTGCTTTTTAAAATTACATCAAAAGCATGATAATCGTCACTATGTACCAAATGTAACTAAATACAGTATACTACAATTAAAGTTGTATGTTTTTAAAGAGAAGTGCTAAGATACTGCACTAGTGAGAAAACACAAAAGTGAATTTTTAATGGAAGTCATTTTGTTTTAGATTATTATTCAAACTAATTTTATATTAAAATTAAATAACTCAGAAGTTTGAGACAAGTGAAGTTTTAATCAATGTGATGTTGAAAATGAGTCGGAATAGTAACACTCACCTCACTTATATGTAATTGTTCAAAACATATGTTTCAAGGGCAATCGCCCTCTTCTTCAGTTGAAGTCCGACTGATGGCTGCTATTTGTGCTCTGTGGTCTATTACGGTGGAGCCATCTGGTGTTCTCAGTAGAAGTTCAAAATCATGTGGCGGTATTTCAAAATTCATCAGTTGGTCTTTTTGTTGTGTAATGAGAATATTCTCCCAAACTGTAAGTTCTGCCGGGTTGTTTACAGGTTTTAGCAATTTTATGTCATTTTGTATTTCATGATGTGATGTCCAAAAATGGTATGCTACTGCCGATTTATCTGTTTGTTTCTGTTTGATATGTCTGAAATGTTCCTTTAGCCTTGTTTCCAGTCTTCTTTTTGTTTGGCCAATGTAACATGATTTGCAGTCCTTGCAATCAATTCTGTAGATGCCTGATCTCTGGTTTGTAGGTATGGGGTCTTTAATGTCTGTTTTCAATGCATTTTTTATGTTGAATTGGTTACTTGAAGCTAAACTTATATTGTATTTCTTGAAAATTTTTTTGAATTTCCTATCTGCTGTTGGGTGATAGGTGAATTTTTTATATATAACTTTCGGTTTTTGTATGGACAAAGTGGTGATTTGTTTTAAGGTTAATTTCTCCTTATGTTTTTTAATTTTTTGGTCAATGATGTCTGGGTTAAAACCATTGGCTGAGGCTATATGTCTTAGTTGGAGGTATTCTGTGTTGTACTCTTCTGGGTCAAGTGGGATGCTGAGGAGTCTGTGTACTGAACTGTTGAAGACTGCCTGTTTATGAGGTTCTGGGTTGAAACTATTCTGTTTTATGTAATTGTCTGTATGTGTGGTCTTCCTGTAGATGCCATAAGTGATCTTTTGTTCTTTCCGTGTTAGTTTTAGGTCCAGGTATGGTAGCATTTGGTCTTTTTCTGTTTCCATTGTGAATTGTATGTACCTGTCCTGTAGGTTTAGTAATTTTAGAGAGTCTTCTGCTAATTTTTTGTGGTGGTCCCCAAAAAATTAGCAAAAAAAAAAAAAAAAAAAAAAAAAAAAAAATTAGCAGAAGACTCTCTAAAATTACTAAACCTACAGGACAGGTACATACAATTCACAATGGAAACAGAAAAAGACCAAATGCTACCATACCTGGACCTAAAACTAACACGGAAAGAACAAAAGATCACTTATGGCATCTACAGGAAGACCACACATACAGACAATTACATAAAACAGAATAGTTTCAACCCAGAACCTCATAAACAGGCAGTCTTCAACAGTTCAGTACACAGACTCCTCAGCATCCCACTTGACCCAGAAGAGTACAACACAGAATACCTCCAACTAAGACATATAGCCTCAGCCAATGGTTTTAACCCAGACATCATTGACCAAAAAATTAAAAAACATAAGGAGAAATTAACCTTAAAACAAATCACCACTTTGTCCATACAAAAACCGAAAGTTATATATAAAAAATTCACCTATCACCCAACAGCAGATAGGAAATTCAAAAAAATTTTCAAGAAATACAATATAAGTTTAGCTTCAAGTAACCAATTCAACATAAAAAATGCATTGAAAACAGACATTAAAGACCCCATACCTACAAACCAGAGATCAGGCATCTACAGAATTGATTGCAAGGACTGCAAATCATGTTACATTGGCCAAACAAAAAGAAGACTGGAAACAAGGCTAAAGGAACATTTCAGACATATCAAACAGAAACAAACAGATAAATCGGCAGTAGCATACCATTTTTGGACATCACATCATGAAATACAAAATGACATAAAATTGCTAAAACCTGTAAACAACCCGGCAGAACTTACAGTTTGGGAGAATATTCTCATTACACAACAAAAAGACCAACTGATGAATTTTGAAATACCGCCACATGATTTTGAACTTCTACTGAGAACACCAGATGGCTCCACCGTAATAGACCACAGAGCACAAATAGCAGCCATCAGTCGGACTTCAACTGAAGAAGAGGGCGATTGCCCTTGAAACATATGTTTTGAACAATTACATATAAGTGAGGTGAGTGTTAGTATTCCGACTCATTTTCAACATCACATTAATTTTATATTATTTAATGCAAGTAATAAATGAAACAAAAACATAATAACCTATTTACAGTACTTATATATATTTAGTACTATTATTCATAATTCCAACAAAAACTAATAAATTCTGAATACTGATGCCATAGGCTATTTTAAAAAGTCATCAAATTTTCTTTGTTTTGATTTTCCTACATAGTCAACACCAGTCAACTATCACAGAAATGTTGTGATCATTTGTTTTGGGATGACACAAATCAATGTGTAATTTGTAAGGTCCCACTGTGGCTGAGTGGTTAAACCACTCGCCTCTCACCGAGGTGACTTGGTCTTTGTGGTGGACAAAGTAGTGCAGGGGTAGTATTACTCCGGGTGCTACCAGTTTCCCCCACTATCCCATTTTACTGATGCTCCACCTTAATTCTGTGTTTCATGAGTCAACACCTGCAGTGCTATAGTAGTAAAAGCAGATGTTAAACACTATAAAAAAAAAAAAGTAATTTGTAAGGTTTTTGAATAATTATAACATGCACACTAGGAACACATTATTAGGCTCACTTCATCTGGGGGAAAAAATGACCCTGTCCAACCTATTACTACGTGCTTAGCAGTCATGCACTCCAAAAATTTCAATGCTTTGCCCAACATGCCTACTGCTTTGTGCTACGATGAAGTATACAAAAACCATGCACAATATATCTATGCATAAACATGAGAAAGCAAATTAATATATTTCAAATAAGATGGCCAGAAAAATGTGACATTTTTGTGAGAAAATGTATTACAAAAAATATACAAGTGGATAACATATAAGTGAGATTCAATTGTATTTTTTTTATATTTCTTAACACTTACAACATTGTTTTCAGTTTAATCAGTTCAAAATATTTTGTTTTGTAATCAGCTTACCCTTCCAAATTTGTAGGACTTACACCACTCTAGGATTTACAAGGCAATGCCAGTTGAGGAGTCAACAACACGAGCCAGGCATGAACATGAGGAAGTAAATGAAATGTAAGCAAATTTGATGGGAAAGGTGATGATGGAGCAATTGACAGAATGAGTGGTAGGGGAAACTGGAGGACCCAGAGAAAACCTGCCCAGACACCGCTTCGTCCACCACAAATCCCACATGCGGACACCTAGATGGAAAGCGAGTGGCCTAACCACTCAACCACAGCGCCGCCCCCAGTTCAAAATGAACCGAATGAAAACTATTTTACAGTATAAAAATTTCATTACAGCATTACATGCTGGTAAACTTTGTAGAGATCAAATATTAATATAAAAACAATAATTGCAATAAATCTTCACTTATCTTTTGGAATCCTTGCTTTTGGACTAGTTTCGCAATGATTTCATTGCATTATCAACATAATATCCTTTTGGTCTCTTTTTGATGTTGTTTATTTTCAATGTTATGGTTACTGCTACTAGGTGGATTGTGTACTAATGCATTGCTAACTACTGGAATCAAAACAAATTTGGTAAGAGTGTCAATTGGAGGTATATCAAAATTCATTGCATGACACTCTTACCAAATTTTTTATATTAATATTTGTGTTATTCTTCACTGTTACTAGCTTCTTTTTACATTTATAAGTTTATTTGAAGAGATCAGTTTTGCTTCACACCTGAAAAATATATTTGTTAATGAATGTATGTTAATTCAATGCCATAGTTCCAAATAAGTGCAAACAAAATTGAATTTATTTAGAGGCTTAAGTGTGCCTTGTTTCCAAATACCCCCAAAGCAATATACAAATGACTCTTATTAAAATTATGTGAAATCTGAAACAATGGACTTAACATGATGGAAATTATATACAATTAGATATATTAAACCCATTGACATACATTTTTATTCAAAAATATGTCAGTCTGAAATCTATCTAATGCCCCCCCCCCCCAACAAAATTCTTCTATTAAGTATTCACTAATAACAAAAGGTTCTTTCGGATTTTCACCATGATGCCTAGCTATTGAAAGATGTATTTCACCAACAGATTAGGATTGTACTCAAGGTAGAATCTTAAATATCACATTCCTCGCAGATTTGTAAGTTATTACTTATTATGATTGCAAACAATACTACTAATGTTAAATTGTTACTTAATTGTATATGCATCCTCAAAAAATAATTGCATGCATCAGCCATTGTCGCTATTCTGCCGCCCACAGAATGTCGTAAATTTGGTAGCTTCTATGAGAAATATTTCACTCTGAGCTTTCTTTAGGCAATATAAATTCAATCTAACAGGCAGTGATAGTTTTTTGGGTCCGAGACATCTCTTGGACAATAAGAAGACTAAAACAGGTGATGTAATCAGTCTTAATATAGCACACATAAAACTGCTGCAAATACTGACAATGGAAAGATCTGTCATTGTAGAGAAGGGGTATGTTATATGATGACGGATAAGCCTTTCAAAGTACACGAATGATAACCCCATGTTAAACATATGGTGTTCATAAGGAATAAATGGCTTTATAATTCAAGCAGGTAGCAAGTCCCAAAAAGAAACAGGGAACTTGAAGGCATTTTTGTGATGGGAACTACTTTAATAAAGACATTTCCCAACCTTTCACCTGTACCTACAAAGGGAGGAAAGGAGAAAAATGAAAGAAGCAAGAGCAAGGGCTCAAGCTTAAAATGTAATTTCTCTTGCACTGCATGATCTTGCTGCACCTTATGAGGCCATTTACAGTGAAAATGACATAAACCTTAAGCCCAAACTTAACTTTATGTACTGTCATTCATTGCAAATGAAAAACCGTTGCCAATCGCAAGAGATTATCAAACAGCTTTATAACAGTCTGCAAAACAAACACAATAGTACACATATTAATGTTGAGAAACAGGGGTCATCTTACATTTGCCATATATGTTTTTGAATACCATAGGGAGAAAAATAAGTTACAAACTTCACCGGGGCATGGCAAAGCCGGGGAGAAATGGTATACTCTGGGGGTAATGAGATCTTACTTCCATAGTAGTAACTAAAAGATTAAACTGTAGTCAAAATCTCCAATTTACTTCCAGAGTAAATTACCTCATAGTAGTGACTTAAGTAGATATTACTTTTAAAGTAATTTACTCCAACATGGTGCAAGCTGCCCAAAATGTACTATTTTGGCAATACATTTTGAAATCTATAATGAAAGTTAAATTTTTCATGCTACATATGGAAAGCTTTGTACTTCTCTGCTTTAGATTCACGGACATCAATGCTCATAACAAGAGCATCTTCACCAGAACTAAGAAACACGTGTGGTGTTTCTTGCTGTACAGCCAGCTTATGTGCTGGTCCTCGATGTTGAGCCAGACGACGAGTTGAGCGGCAAACTCCAGTTGAAGAAAGCTCTGCTAGACGAACCTGCCCATCACGTCCACAAGATGCAATGTGGGTATCACCAGTCAAAGGAAGAAATTTTGCCTGGACAGAAGAAACCAAAACTATTAAGCACAAAGAAAAAAATTTGATGTGTTCCATTCAAATGACTTTCTTTACATCTCTGCAAAAAATTATTGTTAAAAAGCTTATGCTTCTATTTATTTCATGCTAATCAAGAAAAAATTAGCAGAAATAGTCTTATTACTTGCTTCCTTGTAAGTAGAAGCGAAATAATGGAATACCATAGGTTAAAGTGATAGTCAAAAGCTGGTTGCTATGTGAATGAAGTTCCTTTGTTTGCATGACAGGAGTTGACAAATTCCTGTATGAGAAAAGTTAAGTTTTTAAAAGCTGAAACCAAAAACAAGGGATATCTAAAAAACGATCAGTTCCACGAAAAAAATGCGCTCTAGATTTTTTTTTGTGTGGCAAGTTTTTGTCCATTTCTTACGATTTAACAGTTATGCAAAATTCTGTAAATTTCATGTAGAATAAAGTAGTCTTCAGAGGCTATTCCCAGAAAATTCAAAATATACATTTTATTTGTTGTTAGAGCCATTTTTTAGAAAATCAAAATTTTCAAAAAAAGTTCCATGTAAAGGGTAGTTTGGGGATTTTTCTCAAAAACTTTGTGTCGCATGCCTGGAAGACACTAAACAAGTTTGGTATTTTAGCGACTTTTCATTTTTGAGTTATCGTGTTCACACACACACACACACACATGGACCTTTTTCTGAAAATACTTTTTTTGGATACAGGGAACCCTAAAACATATATTTCCGATGAAATCTCAGTATCAAATTTTTGGTGGAGTGCAATACCTTCTCTATACACTATGTACATAGTACATGTAGAGAAAGTAATAATCACAATAGCATGATACTTTAAACACCTGTATACAGTCTTTTCAAAATGGCACCAAATCAAGATGTGAACATTGTTGCTCAGATCCTATGTAATATAAAAGTATAGTTTTCAAAGCCAATAATGGTATATCAACAAAACTACTCATGATCACAGTGGATTACATCGTTATCAAGGAACAAATCCATACTATCAGAGGTAATACAGGTAGGTTAGAAAGCACCAAGTCACATGCTTTAGTAGTGCTATCATAAAGATACCAACATGTTGCAAAGTGGTAAGCTAGCATTAAAGGATTCCTTGCCTTATGAAAACCCTAATAAAAAAAAAACCTATGCACACTTTTACTTATTTGATTCTTCATTCCACTAAACAATTGCATCATAACAGACAATGATTGAATAAATAAACTAGGATAAATATAACCTGTTAATACGAGGGTGGTCTGAAAAGTTTCCGACCTAATAAAGATACAAGACATTTTTTTCAGAATTTTTTTTTTTTTTTTTTTTTATTTTTCAACATAGTCTCCTTGTAACTCTACACACCTCTCCCAACGATGCTTCCATCTCTGTAACCCGTCCAAATAATACTCAGCGTTTTTCTCTGCAAAATAATTGTTCACGAAGGTGAAATTAGACAAAAATCTGTCCTCCGAGCGCAATTTTCAGATGAGGGAACAAAAAGAAGTCGCTTGGGGCTAGATATGGTGAGTAAGGTGGATGGTCAAGCAGTTCAAACCGTAATTCCTGAATCTTTGCCATTGCAACCGTTGAGGTGTGAGATGGTGTGTTGTCTTGGTGAAACAGGATTTTCTTTTTCTGCAAGTTCTGCCTTCAGCTTGTCAAGTAATGATGTGTAGCTCCTGTAATGGTTTTTCCTTTTTGAAGATAATCAATTAAAATAACTCCATGACCATCCCAAAAAACAGTTGCTATCACTTTCTCAGCTGAAAAAAGTTTTTGCTCTTTTTGGAGCCGGTTCCTCCTTTGCAGTCCACTGTTTGGTCTGTATTTTTGTTTCAGGCGTATGATGGTGTATCACAGTTTCATCTACAGAAATTAATTGGCGGAAAAATCTGATTTATTACACCTAAACTGCTCCAAAATGGAAACGTTCATTTGAACATGTTTTTGGTCAAACGTAAGCAAATGTGGCACCCAACGTGCGGACAGCTTTCTCATGTCGAAATGTTGATTTAATATGTGACAAACACGTTCTTTTGACATATTCATAGCCTCTGCTATCTCTCTCACTTTAATTCGGCATTTGTCTAGCACCATTTGGTGATGTTTTCGTCAGTAGTTTCAGTTTTTGGACGTACCGAACGTTCCAAGCTCTTACGGCCACGTTGAAATTCAGCTGCCCAAAATTTCACTGTGGTAAATGATGGTGCAGAGTCCCCATACATGGAATCTAACTCGCCTTTAATTTGCATAGGTGTATTGCCTTTCAAAAAACAAATATTTAATGACAGCTCGATACTCGATTTTGTCCATTTTCATAAAAACACTCACATCACCTCACTCAAACGACTGTTACATAACTGCGTGTCCAAAATGGCTGAAACTTTGGTGAGTAACTGTCAACAGATGAACAACGAAGTTCACTAGCTTTTATTTACAGGTGCTGCCATCTTCATGTTGAGGTCGGAAATTTTTCAGACCACCCTCGTACTATCTTATGGAGGCAAGAATACTATCAGAATACTACCAAACGATTGTAGATAAAGTTTAACAAAATAACTTTTGCAGCAAGACAAGACATTCATTTTACAACAGTTTGAACCCTTAATACGAATGAAACATTTATACATTTAACGGCAAGTTTTTGTTGATATTTACAATAAGTTTTAAAGAGTTTACTATTAGGATAATTTTGAAATGATTAGGATAATAATGAAAGATATGGTTAGGGCAAAATACAGTACACTCCTGATTATTTGTATATGGATTATCCAGTGTATGGGTTATCCAGTTTTTGGATTATCCGTATACCCTCCCCTCCCAAAAAAGTCATTGTAGATTATTTTTCTTTAAGAAACAGCAATAAAAGACTCTCCGCATAACAATAAATGCCATTTCTATTATTTAAACAATCTCTGCATGACAACAGAGTATTGTTTCCATTGTTATCAGCCTGCCTGTTCCAAGTAAATTAAAAAGAAGTTCAACTTTTCTGATGGTAATCAGTACCGAAGCGAACAGAAGTAGAATTAACTTTTGAACAAAGAGTACATGTTGAAAAAAGCTTTTAAACGTAATTTCCTAATTACATATGCATGTTGTACCTTAAAACCATTAAATTATGGGTTTCTTGATTATCCATGCTTCTTCTCCCCCACATTACATCAAGAGTGTACAGTATGTGTTTCACCTCAAAACTGTCAGTATTTAACTCACCTTTGCCCCTTTACCTGAAAGCTAAGACAATAATAATGAATAAAGAGAAACCCATTTCTTTTCATGATACATGCTTGCCAACACCCTCAGAGGTGAGAGTATTGGAGCATCATACACTAGTGATTTGTGTGCTTTCTAAACTCAAAATGATGTAATTTCCAATGATACATAAAATATACCCAAAAGATATTTATTAACAATTTGCAACAAAAATTCACTGATCTTTATGAATAAACTCAGATGATTCAAATTAAGGATTAGTTTCACAATCAGCATTTGATTGCATCTTTAATGTTCATTTACTCTGTTACAGTACTGCTGCTAGGTGATAAAATGTTTGCCATCTACTGGAATTAAAACAAATTTTGTGACAGAATCAATTAGTGGTACATAAAAAGTCCTTGTGCAATCTCTGTTCTTTATAATAAATATTTTTTCCCAAACCATTAAATCTACTGGTTCATTTATTTGGGGGTGATGGGTGAAATTTTGATGCTAGACGCTTCAATTTGGAATACACATCAGCAGTATAAAAAGATGTTCTCCTGAGTTTAATTTCTCTAACTCAAATAGTTTTTGAGTTATTAAAAACTTTGGTTTAAAATATATGCATTTTGCAAATTTTATCTTGGTACTTTTTTTTAATAAAATGAATAAAAAATTGTTAGCAATATTACAGAAGCATATATGAAAGCTATGAAGTATCAAATTTTTTATACCTTCAAACGAAGGGAGAACAAAATACATATCCATTGTATAAGCAAAATTTCTGCAAATTGTACTATTTCCACACACATTTTATTCTTTATTTCAAAAACTAATACTGTAATAAAAAGTCCCACATTTGACTTTGTCAATAGTTTCGGGAAGATGCAGTAAAATGCTCAGTTTACTAGCATGTATTTTGTAGTTCATATTAAGTTTTAAACGTATAGAAACGTCAAGAATCTATGTCTAGAAAATTGGCTTTTAAATTAGAAAATTAATGGGAATTGATTGGTTTATAAAGTTTGAATACAATTTATACAGAAAATTTGACTTGCAGGCTTCTTTAGAAATGTCTAACTTTACAGGTGGTTCCTTTGCTTTCCCTGGCAGCTTCCAGGATTTAACTGTAAACTACGATGGTAAAACAACAATGTGCTTTTGAACACTGAAAGCAAATGGCATCCAAACCAAAGAGAATATTTTCCTTGTTCTGTCGTGAGGAAAAAATAAAATCTGATGAATACACTCGACTTTCTCTAGCTGCTCTACAAACAAACTTCTTACAAGAGAATTTTCTTCTTTCTACACGATGCTAATCCAGATAAACATTAGCAGAATGTTCTAATTACTTAGTTCCTTATAAGTAGAAGGGAACTAAAGAAATGTGCTATGCTAAAGTGATAGTCAAATGTTTTAAGCAAATTGCAAATCGCTTCTTTGCTTGGCCAGGAGTAGCACAAAAGAAAAATGGACACTTCCTGTCTGAGAAAAGTGTAAGTACCTCACAATTGAAACTAATAACAAGGAGTAAACTCCACGAAAAAAATGTATATGGCATAAATTGTAAGTTTTAACAAGGTCTACATTTTTTTGTGCAGCAAGTTTTTTTCTCTCTCTTACAGCTTACTAGTTATGTAAAATTCAGCAAAATTCATCCAGAATAAATAGGTCTTCAGAAACTATTCTTAGAAAATTCAAGTTATACATTTTATTTGTGATGGAAATGGCTTTAATATGTGGTATTTTAATCAAAATTGTTAAGAGTTATTTTTAAGAAAAACAACATTTTCGAAAATTTTTCCCTGTAAAGGGTACTTAGGGGTGGGAGGATTTTCTTGAAAATCTTTTTGTCACATCCTTGGAAGATACCAAACTTAAATACCAGGTTTGGTATTTAGCCGTCTTTTCGTTTTTGAGTTATGCTGTCCACAGACAGACAGATAGACAAACACACACACCCAGACCTTTTTTTGAAAATGCTTTTTTTTTTTTTTTTTTTTTTATTCAGGAGGTCCTAAAACATCTATTTTCGGAGCAATCTTGACATCAAATTTTTGGGTGCAATACAATACCTTCTCTATCCACTATGTACATTGTAATACAGGGCTAGGGAAAGTAAAAAATCTGACGTGTTCCATTCACATGACATTCTCTACATCCCTGTAACAAATTATTGTTAAAATGCAATTTCTTCTATCTAATTTATAATAATCAAGATAAACATTAGCATAAATTGCCTTAATTACTTGCTTCCTTGTAAGTAGAAGGGGCTAGGAGTTTAAAACTTTCCGCATGGGGAAAGTTTAAGTTTAAAGAGTATCTCAGAAATGGTCAATTCCACGAAAAAAACATATGTAACCTAAATTAGCTGTTTTAACGTGATCTTCATTTTTTGTGTGGTAAATTTCCGTCTATCTCTTACAGTTTACCAGTTATGCAAAATTCATTCAAAATACAGAGGTCTTTAGAGGCTATTTTATTTGTCATATAAATATCTTTAATATATGGTGTTTTAATCAAAATTGTTAGAACTGTTTTTGAGCAAATCAAAATGTTCTAAATTTTTTTCATGTAAAGGGTAGTTTGGAGTGGGGGGGGGGGGGGGGAGATTTCCTCAAAATCTTTGTATCGCAGCCCTGGAAGATATTAAACGAAGTTTGGTACTTTACAGACTTTTCATTTTTGAGTTATTGCGTTCACAGACACATAGTACGTGTAGGGAAATTAAAAATGGATATTTTTGCTTCCTAACTTGCCATCTACTGATTTGCCATTAATATAGTATATAGACCATGATGGGTCTATGAACAAAACAGAAATTTGAATTAGCACAAAAATCTTATGAAAATCTGTAAAACTGCAGCAATTTTATACCATATAACAGGAGCACTACCATAGGATATTTAATAATGTAGACCTTTACATATGACGTAACTAAGGCAACTAGTAGATGTCATTGGACTTTGAAACGGAAATGGGGTGTTATTTATGGATGCTCTTTAAACTGCTGTGGTTCTCAGCGTCCCATTCTAAACTGGATGTGAAAGACCGCTTAATTTTGCTCAGAGGGCACTCTATCATGCTTGAAGTTCTTTCACGTACCGTACATCTACGACACGGGACCAACAGCTTTACTTCCCTTCTGAAGGAAGCCATGCTAAGGATTTTTACACCCAAAAAAAAAAAAAAACTATTGTCCTCCGCCAGGTTTGAATCCGCGACCTTGGGTATATGAAGTTAGCATGGTAACCATTACACCACGGAGGGCGATATTGGACTTTGAGCTTTGCACACAAGTACTTTAATGTGTTAAGTATATTTTCATTCAAAAGAAGACCAATAGGCATATTTTCACCAAAAATAGGTGAAATTTTACCCACCATCCTCCTAAGTGATTAAATAATTATCTTCAGGGTTTATTTCATGGTTAAATGTTCAAAAATGATCTGCCACAGATGTAAATAAACAATAAAGAAACTGAGTTGGAAGATGCAATCAAATGTGGATTACAAAATTAGTCCTTGATTTGAATCATTTGAATTTATTCATAAAAATAAGTGAAATTTTACTGTAAATTATTGTATTATTAACACTTGTGTTGCTTCACTGTTACTAGCTTAGTTTTTCACATATTTCGAAGCTGCAACATCAAATTATAAGACTGTTATAATCATTTGGTGATGTTTCAAAACACCTTTATAATCCCATTAACTTCTGTGTGAAAATTGAAGGCACAAGTTTTCAAACCAACCTGAAAAACATTACTCCTATGACCACTGTCATAAGACACCATAAACTTTCCAAGCGGCCAATCCCAAACGACAATACTTAAGTCATCAGATCCACTGGCTAAAAGTGTACCAGAATTGTTAAAATGAAGAGCATTTACACAACCATGATGTGCTTCTAACTTATACATCAATTCCAAGCGCTGCACTGCATGCAGAGAGCCATAGCAACGTTGCTGGAAGAGCTCTGCTCCTTGACATCGGCCACTGACACCTTTTTGCCTAAAAACAAAAAAGAGAAAATTAAGTTTATATTCTTGAATTAACAATAATCAATGTTTTGAAGCCCCCTGAATATAAAATGTCTATGTGTGAATCCCATCTTTTCATTCACACGGCTTACTCCATATCTCTGTAACAAATTCTTCTTATAAAGCTTATTTTTCTATCCACTTCATGCTAATCAAGATAAACATTAGCAGAATGGTCTTATTACTTGCTTCCTTATAAGTAATTGGGAAATTAGGGAATACACTTGGCTAAAGCGATAGTCAAATCTTTTAAAAACTGGTTGCTATGTGATTGAAATTCATTTTCTTTGCATGACCAGGAGTTGACAAATTCCTGTATGAGAAAAGTTGCAAGTTCACTGTCGTTTGTGAAAATTGCAACACCAAGAAAGAAACTCATGAATGCAATGAATTTAATACAACAGATTAGGTACATGATGACAAGTAACAAATGATAAACTTTTAAAATCTATACATGACCTTTGAGCCCTCATGTTCAGTATTTGGTGTGGCCTTCATGTGCTGCAATTAGAGCTGCTAAATGCTGTGGCATTGAGGCAGAAAGGTACTGAATAAGTTCCTCAGAGATTTCTGTCCATGCAGTTTGTATTTGAGCCCACAAATCCGTGACATTGGTTACTGGAGGACATTGACGCACCAAGTGCCAACCAACCATATTCCAGACATGTTCGGTAGACGACATGTCAGGCGAACCTGCAGGCCAGGGAAGCTATGGTATCTGTCACTCTTCGAAGCAGGCTTGTACATTCCTCATAATATGTGGCCGGGGATTGTCCTAATGAAATGTGACCTAAGGGAGATGCCTGAAGCAGGGGGGGGGAGTACCTCTGCCTCTACAATCACCTATAGGTATCAGTTGCTGTTCAAAGTGCCCTCAATTCGTAGATGGCAAGATTTTTTACTGTAACCAATGGCACCCCAAACTATATTACCTGGTGTTTGTCCACTATGCTGCTCAACAATGCAGCCCTCCAGATTGCGCTCACAACGGTACTGCCAGACACATATGCGGCCGTTATGTAGGACACGAAGCGCGAGTTGTCCAAAAAGACTACATTTTGCTACTCAGCACCCTAGTGATGCTGAGCCTGTGGCTTCTGGACAATGGAAGCCGACGTAATGGCATGTGTGCAACCAGTCCAACCAGCAGCAGATGGTGATGAACCGTTGATGCACACCTGTGGCAGTGCTCCAGCATCGAGCCAACACTGTGGATGCTGTATGGTTCGTTATGGCCATGCGGACAAGATGGCAGTCATCCCATGTTGTGGACATCTTCCATGGTCCAGTACCTGTTATTTGCTGCGTACAACATTCATCTATCCAGTGCTTCCACACACGGATCACTGTCGTAGCAGCATGCCCTGTACAAGCCAAAAGTCACAGTATTATAAACCTGCTTCCTGGAGACCAATCATTCTACCCGTTGGCATCTGCGAGGCGTACTGGAACTCACTTTATTGTTTCCACCTTGTTTTACAGCTCTGTACCAACTATATTTGGTGCATCACTGACCTTGTCGGACAGACATGACAGGGCTCTGCTTGACCTATGAGTACCCCGTCTATCTGCAAACCTAATAACTTAAACTTATTGCTTGCATACTCTTCTACACTTCCACCAAGTTTGCAGTTATTTGGGAAATTCTTCCTTGGTATTACAATTTTCACAAACAGCTGTATATTTTAAAATTGAAACACATAAGGAATATCTCGGAAATGGCTAAATCTACACAATAATTGTATACCTGTACATATATTGTGTGTTTTAACAAGCTCAACATTTTTTGTGGAGTAACTTTTTGTTTATCCCTTACAGGTTACCAGTTATGCAAAGTCATTCAGAATGAAGAGGACTTTAGGGGCTATTCCCAGAAAGTTCAAAATATACATTTTATTTGTCATGCATCTCTAATATATGGAATTTTAATGAAAATAGTTTGCCATTTTTGAGAAAATCAAAATTATCAGAATTTTTTATCCATATAAAGAGTAGTTTAGTGTGGAGGGAATTTCTTGAAAATCTTAGTGCTGCACTCTTGAAAGAAGCTTAATTTAAATATGAAGTTTGATATTTTGACTTTTCATTTTTGAGCTCTCTCTCTCTCTTTCTCTCTCTCTCTCTCTCTCTCTCTCTTGCTGTTTTTATTCAGGGGGTCCTAAAATATGTATTTTCAGTGAAATCTCTGTATCAAATTTTCAAGTGGAGTGCAATACTTTTCCACATATATACTATGTACTAATATGTACCGTTAGAACTATTTGATATTGAACACTATCTACACTTAGCTGAAGAATTTACAAAATCTGAAATCTCTTTGTTCTGAAGCAAATGACACTAGAAATAATAAATTTAAGATACCCTACCAATAAATGGCTACATGTTTATACTGATGGTTACAGCTTACCAAACAACAGTGGTACTGGTGCAGGTGCAATATGCCCTTTCTTCTCTTTCCACAAAAGATTAAGTTTAAATACTACAAATTTTGATAAAAAGATTTCGGCAATACTTCAGCGCTTACAAAACCTACCATATCATATAAATAAATTTTAAAAAGTTGTACTATTATCTGACTCTAAAGCAGCTATTATATCTGTAACATCTGATGTAATACCTAGTAATTTAAATATTGCAGAATGCCGCAAAATCATAAAACAACCAATGAATTTAAATAAAAGATTAATACTTCAATGGATACCAGCACATTGCAGAATACAGGGTAATGAAACAGCTGACTTTCTAGCCAAGAAATGTAGTAAAATTACATCAAATTCATCAGATCCAATAAGCTATCACTCTATCAAAAGAATCATTATATCAACATATAATAACAAAATTAAAGAAGACAATGTATTACAAACAAAAGGAAAACCATGGGAAAATTTATGTAATAACTCGACCAGAATCACTACATTACCAAGAAAATCCTCTGCAGCAACTTTTAGACTCCTAACAGGCCATGACTGTCTCAATAAACATTTATTCAGGATTGGTATAGTGAGATCTCCTCTGTGTCCTTTCTGTACACTTAAAGAAGATATGGATGGAAACCATCTACTGTGCTGCCCAACCTTGAGTCAACATGATAATATGACATCAAAATACTGGAATGCAAGAGAGCAAATGGCTTCACTGCCAACTGCTCAATATTAAATACCAACCAACCAACCAACCAACCAACCAACCAACCAACCAACCAACCAACCAACCAACCAACCAACCAACCAACCAACCACTATGTACTAATAGAGAAAGTAAAAATCAGGCAATACCAAACTTGATATTTACATTCAATATCCTCCAAAAATGTGACTTGAAGATTCATCATGCCAAACTACCATTTACATAAAAAAATTGCACTTTTGATTAAAATATAACAATTAAGTGATGTTGATGTAATTAATGATATATCTTCAATTTCTGGGAGAGGACTGAGAACTTCTCTGTATATTACCTGAATTTTATGTAATCTGAAAATCATTAGGCATTACAAAACTTCACGGTAGAAACAATTTAAATTTATTTATGTGATAATGTGTGTCTGATTTCTACTTTCTCTACTTAGTACACAGTACATAGGTAGGGAAGGTATTGCATTCCACTCAAAATATGTTACAGAGATTTCGCTGGAAATACACATTTTGGGATCTCCTATGTCCAAAAACATCATTTTTTGAAAAAGATTTGTAAGTGTCTGTAAACATAGTAACTCAAAAACGATCGGTTAAATACCAAACTTGATATTTAAGTTCAGCATCTTCCAAAGATGTGACACAAAGTTTTTCAAGAAAATTCCCCACCCCAATTACCCTTTACGTGGAAAAAATTTTGAACATATTGATTATCTCAAAAAGGGCTCTAATAATTTGTATAAAACACCATATATTAAAGATACTTATTTAACGCATAAAATATATATCTTGAATTTTCCAGGAATAAGTCCTCTTTGTTTTGAATGGCTTTTGGATAACTGGTAAACCGCAAGTAATAGACAAAATGTTACTATACAAAAACTGTAGATCTCATTAAAATACATAATTTATGTCATAAATATTCAATTTATTTTTTGTGGAGTTAACCATTTCCAAGATATTTTTTTTATTTATTTATAGTACTAGGTGTTTACATGATTACGGTTTGACCTTAATCCTAAACCAAGATATTCAATGTTATTGTTTCAATTTTAACATAGTTAAAGTTTTCTCAAGTGGAAATTTGTCATTCATGTTTCTTTTGTTTAACTCCTGGCCATGCAAAGAGAACCTAGTTTCAATAACATACCAACCAGCTTTTAAAATATTTGACTATTGCTTTAGCCTAGCATATTCCCTAATTAACCTTCTACTTATAAGGATGTTAAGAGACTATTTCTGCTAATGTTTATCTCAATTAGCCTGAAGGGTATAGAATAATAAGCTTTTGTGAACAGATAAGACTCAGAATAAAAATTCAATGCAATAGCCGAGATTTGAACCACAGAGCTCCCAGTCTAGCCAGTTGCGCTTATCACTGAACTACCATGGCAATGCCATACAGCACTCAATTTGCAACTGATTCACGTGCTTCCCAGTAAATCACAAGATCATCTCAAATTATTTTGAGATGACATATCACAATGGTTTGAGATTGCTTTTAAATTTGGCATTTTTGATGATAAAATTCAGGGTGTACATTACTCTTTACTTTTTATTTAACCATAAAAGCTGCATAACGAAATATTCACTGTAATAGAATAATGTTGTACCATTAGCAAGCACATCATTGAAAAAAATACCTGATGGTTCTATTCATATGACTGCCTCTACCAATTCTGTAAACAAAACATTCTTAGCCCACCTGGGTAGTGTGGTGGTAGCATGTCTGCCTCACATTCAACAAGTCGTGAATTCGAATCTCGCTTAGGGTGAGTTACCCAGGTAAGGTTTTTTTTTTGGGGAGGGGGGGGTTCTCTTATCCTGAGAAGACGAATATCGAGTAACTTTAAGTTCCATGGACCCCGAGATCATTTAAGCATCATTTCACCAATTTCATTCATCGTCCGATATGACCAACCAGGTTAAAGGACATTAAGCTACAAAAAAAAAAAAAAAAAAAACCACACTCATTAGCAGAAATGGTCTTATTACTTAGTTCCTTATAAAGAGAAGGGAAATAAGGGAATACACTAGGTTAAAGTGGCAAATCTTATAAATGCTGGTCACTTATGTGATTAGCTTACAAATTTGGTTTTCTTTGCAAGGCCAGGAATAAAACAAAAGAAAAACAAATGACTAAGTATTTTAAAATTGAAACCAATAACTAGAAATCTCTTGGAAATTGTAAACTTTACAAAAAGACAAGAAAAGAAAAAAACTATACAACAAATTGTTTTTTTTCTTTTTTAACAAGGTCTACATTTTTTGTGTAGTAAGTTTTTATACCTATATCACTTAAGATTTACAAGAGAACTTCAGAGGCTATTCTGAGAAAATTCAAGAATACATTTTATTTATTAAGTAAATATCTTTAATATATTGTAACTGGTTTACAAAACGTCACAGCCATTTTTGAGAAAATCAAAATTTTAGAAATTTTTCCATGTAGTAGTTTTGGGGGTGGGGGATTTTCTTACAAATCTTCATGTTGCATCCTTGGAATATGTTGAACTTAAATACCAAGTTTGGTATTTAACCAATTTTCCGTTTTTGAGTTATCCTGTTTACAGACACGCACCTTTAATTTTTTTTTTAATACAGGAGACCCTAAATTGTGTATTTCCAGTGAAATCTTTGCATAAAATTTTTGGGTGGAATGCAATACCTTCTCTGCCTATGTTGAGTAATACTGCATGTAATAAAGAATCTTATCTTAATTTATGAGCAATGCTAAGTTTAGATATTTATTCAGAAATGATGAATATGCAGCAGTCCATTATTCTATTGTGGCAAAAGATTTTTATGCATAAATTTTAAGTTTTCCCTGTGTTAATCTATACAAAATAATAGCTTATTTTCTGCTCTCCTTAACATTATCTGAGGTGGGGAAGTTTTGGAAATTTGGAGATCAAAGCAGAATAGTGTGTTGGAAGGAAGTTAGGCAAAGAATAACAATACATATAGCATGATATTTGGGATTGTTTTGGAGATAAGAACTCATTAAAATTACAAAAAAGACTTGAAAATGATTGGAAAGGGACAAATATGTGGATGGTTGTGATAGATTAGAAGGGAAGTATCTGCATTGATGAAATCAGCACAGCTTTTCAAGGGTATGAGAGGAGAAAATGGGAAAGGGTGGGGAGCTTGAAGGAATATTTCAGTAAACAGGAGTAAAATAATGGCAGAACATTTGGAAAAAAAATAAGGACAAAATTAATTAGAAAAGCTAAGAAACTAGAGAGAATTGAGATATAATTGATAAAATGGTTAGAATGCAAAGAGTTGTATGTAAGGAAGCCTCATATAAATGGATTAGACTTATTAGATTATAAATTTAGGTTAAGCAGTTTAGCTGCTGCAATTGTAAAAACTCTCTCTTTTCTGTGTTTGTATACTCATTAAATTGTATTAAGGGTGTAACTATATAATCCAATCAAACAAAAAATATGCAAGAACTTGGTAAACACTAACATTTCCTTGCAGAAAGGGTAAACTAAAATGTTTGTCAATTCTAACCCTATTACATATTCTCCAAATCAATGCATTGTGTATAGAGGAAATGTTTACTTTCTCTACTTATAGTAAGAATGAATGAATTTATTATCATAAATCACAATTCAAACATTTGTTACATTTCATACGATATTATGCCTTTCTTCCTTTGTTTTCCATCAAACTTGTTCCTTTGGACCTTATAAACACTAACACTTTGGGAATTGGTGTATAAACATCCTGTTTAACTAATACTAGATAATCTCATTTTCTCCTCTAAACATTTCCTCCTCCTTGCACTGCCTCACAATTCTATCTCCTGCTCACTATAATAAATGTTCTTCTACTATTTTTAAACACTCTTTTTGCTGACCTCCTCTACCTCTAGTTTATCTGTTTATCAAATCTTGGTGCACTTCTCTATATATTTGTTTTCTTACTTTTAAGAACACAATGCACTGCTTCCTCATTTTCCCTACATGTTGGGCATATATTGTCGAAACCCTGTCTGATCCACCTTGGTTTTAGCACACCTGTTCTAGTCCAAGCATATCCTTCTCTCCCCTCTGTATTAAGTCCATATATCTCTCTACTCCAAGCTGTTTTTATATTTCTGTATAGTACAGCGAATGTTTATCTCTTAAACTACTAAACAAATCTTGTTTTTCAATATCCTCAAAATGTGCTTCCACTTCTTTCCAGAAACCTTTTTTTATACTAATGTTCCCATTCCTATTTCTTCCAGAATTTTTCCCATCTTTGTACACCAATTGTACTTCCAGCCAGCTTTTTCTGGTATTAACATATATCCCTTGACAATGTTTCAACCCTCCAACACTTCCACCTAAACAAATAATTTAATCCACTTACAATCACTTTTCCCTTACTGCCAGTATAAATAGTGACCAATTGTTAAACACTTAACTATCACTTTTCCCTTTGTATCTAATTCAAAATGTGTAATGTAGATATTTCTGCAAAGCTTTATCTTGGCTAAGTGGATGGAAACATACGGGACAGTGGAGTGGGGGGTTGAAAGTGTTAGGGAGGGGGAACCAGCTTGATTAGCTGCTTCGCTAGGTTTCGGCATCACTACAGCCATCAGTGAGCAAGAAGTTCCTTCATCTGTTGCACAACACAAAATTATCAAGCTTTTAACCAATGAAGGGGTTTAACACTCAGAGATTTTAACTTGTTTAAGGGCACAGTTTGGGGACACAATACTGTGACAGAATAGAGTGTTTGCTTGAGCCAGGCAGTTTAAGAGCGACAAAGAAAAGGAAGCTCAGGTGCAGAGCCCAAGGTCAGGTCTTACAGATGAAAAGTTTTTTAACTACAGGGGAGTTTTACTGGTAAATTTTCTTTACAATCAACGTATGGTGAATGCGGCTTACTATTGCTGATTGTTACGGTCTGTAAAAGCTGCTTATTGAAACAGAAGATGTCGTAGTCCATCAAAGATGTCATCCTTCTCCAACACTAGGTTTCACACAGCAAATTTGACAATTGACACATTGGCAGACATACACTGAAAATTATTTTAAACACCCTCCCTTCACTCCAGACTTGGCCATACCCCTGATTATTTTCTGTTTGAGCCCATGAAAGAATCGCTTGGAGGGAAATGAGATGAAGAGCATGTGCGTAATTGGTTGGCAACGCGCCCTTAAACTTTTTTTGAGGAAGGAATATTCAAGCTTCCAAAATGTGGGCAAAAATGTGCAGAGTGTGAAAGAGACTATGTAGAGAAATGCTGATGGTGTCACTTGTGTATATATTTAATCAATACACACTTTGACAATTACTGTTTATATTTGAATTATCCTCATACAATATACATAGTAGATAAAAGGTATTGTTTTCCACCCAAAAATTTGATACCGAGACCACAGAAATACATGCTTCAAGACCCTGTGAATAAATAAATTAAACTTTAGAAAACATCCATTTGTGTGTCTGTGGGCAACATAACTCAAAAGCGAAAAGTTGGTTAAATACCAAAGCTGGTGTTTAAGTCCAGTACCTTCCAAGGGTGCAACACACATTTTTAAGAAAATCCCCTCACCTTCAACTATGCTTTATATGGAACATTCTTCAAAAGTATTGATTTTATAAAAAAATAGCTCTAACCATTTTGACTGAAATGCTGTATGTTGAAGCTATTTTTATGATAAACAAAACATATATCTTGAATTTTCTGGGAATAGTCTCCTGAAGACCTTTTCATTCTGGAATATTTTTGTTTAACTTGTAAACCATAATACACAAAATCTTATTAAACAATAAATGTAGGTCTCATTAAAACACAAAATTTATGTCATATAATTTTTTTTGTACAATTAACAATTTCCGAGATATTCCTTGTTAATGGTTTAAATTTTAAAGTGCTTAAACATTAAAAGTCAACAAAACAGGAACGCAACCCAGTGAAAACAAATTGAAGATTATATTTTGTTGAGATGGAGTCGACTAAACACTCAAAATTTTCACTCGCCATACAATAAACACAGGAATATGTTTTCGTAGGCTTTTGGCTACATTATCAACTGCTGTCAACTCGAGTACCCTTAATCATAATAGCTTGGTTGGTGGTTTATCACCTAGTGGCATAGATTGGAACCACTTTGAATAAAAGTTTATGCTGTACAATTTCTTTTCAATATTTGCTGTGGTGAGATACAGCTTGCTATGAAATTCCCATCAGACTTAATCAACTGTTGCATGTGATGTATTCCCAGTGAAAACCTAATGTTGGGCAGGGCTTCATTGTGCGTTTTTGTATATGTTGATCATGTGGCTGGAAATTTCCAGAAGCTGCCACATACTGCAGGTGTTCACAAACTCACTCAAGTATAATAATGTGCACTTCGTCAAGAGAACTTTTCCATAGAATACATCCATTTGCACAAGTGCAACAATCAAAATTCAAAAGAACTTGAAGTGATCTACATTGTTTGTGTAGTAGGTTCTTGTCTCCCTCTTACCAGTTATACAAAAGTCACTCAGAATGAATAGGAGTTTAGAAATAATTCCCAGAAAATTCAAGATATACATTTTATTTGCCACACAAATATCTGTGATATAGAGTATTTTAATCAAAATCATCAGAGCCGATTTAGAGAAAGCAAAATTTTTGGAGAATTCTCCATGCAAAAGGTCGTCTGGAGTGGAGGGATTTTCTTGAAAATCTTTATGTTGCATCCTAAATGATACTAAACTTAAACACCAAATTTTGTATTTAGCGGTTTTCTGTTTTTGAGCTAAGCTATCTCCCCCCCCCACACTTTTCTAAACATTCTTCTTTATTTATTTAGGGGGTCTCAAAACATGTATTTCTGGTGAAATCTTGGTATCAAATTTTTAGTTAAATACAATATCTTCTACATACACTGTGCATAATACGAGTAGAGAAAGTTATACAAGTGAATAAGTGTGTAAACATGTTAGATGTGTATTCTCCACATTTTGGTATTGAAATAGTGATGAAAATATCAATTTTAGTCATACCCTAGGTTTGGCAATTTATCTAAATTATCTAACCAACAACGTAGAGTGATCAAAGTAAAAGCATAGAAATCCAGATTTAAAGAAACTTACGTAAAACTTTACTTTTGCTGCAGAAAAGATTTCACACTTCTTTTTTTTTTCCTACAAAAACCCTAATTTGCATTGCTTTTTCAAAACCTTTGGAAATAGTTTTCAGAAACTCCATTTTCACTCATTTTGTTTCAGTTCACTACACACTCCTAACATAACCTAAGCTTGGCAAAATCTCAAAACCAGAGGAGCCTACTCTACAGTCTAACGGCCTCCACTTGCCTCATATTAGTTTTTCAAAAAACATTTAGAAAAAACAAGTTCCATTCAACTTTAGCTTACCTTGATATTTCCACTGATGCAATACATCCAGGTTCATATTTACACTTGAACAAATATTCTGCAAATATCTGTTTATTTATCCTTGTTTAATAAACACCTCAACAATTTGTTCTGCGTAAAACTCAGCTCACATTCACTTTCACATTTGCACAACACCATATCAGTTAGTTTCTTTTTCAATTTATGGTTGTTAACCAACTCAAAATATAGAATGACCTTACCACATAATTAAATCATTGAATATCATTAGCTACTACATTTCATACTATTTGGTAGAACAATAAAATTAACTACTAAGATCATACCTTCCGAATAACTGTTAGCCGTGGGTTTGCCTAGTAAGACATGAAAATGGCTAAGTCCTAGAAATAAGTAAACACTTTAAAATTAATTACTCCAGAACCAAGCACTTCCGAAACATACTCCAAAGAGAACTTTGGTTAAAAATCAAGCGTAAGTACATTCTACACATGGAAAAATTTATAAATCTGTTCTGAAGTTAAACTAAAATTGTTCCATACTTTAAAATTAATCTTGACATTTTTTCTAACCTGTTGAACAGATACAGAACTGTGCAGAGTAGTGTTGCTACTTTTGCTGCCAACCTTGTAGAAAAAATTATGACATGCAAATCACTCATTTAGGACCTCTAAGCCCCAAAGCATAGCCAAGGAAAGTTTTTTATTAGTAGAGATGTTGACAGGGTAGCCAAGGAGTCTGTGAAACTAAAATCCCAATGACACCTTTGTGGATTTCTTAACATTTACGTTGACGTCCATGCCATATATTTAACATCACTTTCAGCACAGATACAAAACAAAAGCCATGCATTTTTCTCAAAAAAGAAACTTTCTGGAGTTTATCCATCCGGCTATCATATTATATCTGGTTTCTGCATGTCAAGACATTCAGCCTGCTCTACAAGTCTCACTATTATAAGTAACTTTGTATTACTTCAGTATGTAATCCAGATTTGGTACTTTTGTTTTTCTGCCATTAGAGCCACTTTTTGGTTACATACATCTGTTGTAAACTGCCCTAAACCTAAAGCGCAGCCATGGGATGTTTTTAATAACTAGAGGAGTGGAGCAGTTGCAGCCATGTGAAGCAACAATGGGGCTCAGCCCAGGGATCTGTGAAGCTAAAACCTCAAAGATTCCAAAAAGAAGTTAAAGCCTCCGCAATCTAGTGGACATGTTAATCTTTTCAACATTTTCAAATCTGAATTACCTGTGGAAGTTTTACCAAGTTACTGCCTGGAGGTTCTGCACCACTTTAAATGATTAATGCACTATAAATTGTTGAGCTTCAAGCAGCAATTCATTCACCCATAAAGTAGCTGTATTTTATTCCAGTAAGTGCTAAACAAAGTACCAATTTCAGAAGAGTGTACAGTTAAAACAACATAGGGATCTCTATAATGGAAAATGAAAGTGAACTGTGCATAAGCATGACTATAATACAATTATGCACAGGTTGTGAGCAAAAACATATAAATGAAAAGCAGTATACCAAGAAATAAAGTATGCACATCAAACAAAACTTAGTAATGTTTAAAGCAAAGCATATGTAGCCTACACAGTAAATATCTGTGAAACAATTGGGATTAAAGATATACGAAACTTCTTAAGAGATATAAATTAAAGCAAATAAAAAGTACTTTGGGATGATGGGAATAGTCATGGAAATATTTGTAAAAAGTGCACCTTTGGAAGATACTGAATTTAAAAACAAAGTTCTGTACGCACTGGATCTTTCGTCTTTGAGGTATTCTGTTCATATACATAAGCACATACATACACACACCAGCTGGCATTCAGCCAATATATTCCTCTGAAACTAGTACTTCTTTAGTAGTTGCCAGAATTAATAGAGCTGTTGTGCAAAAGTACTGTTTTACTGCTAACTTTCAATTTTTATTAAAAAGAAATGCAACAATTTGAACTGCGTAATCTTCTGCATAGAGCGTCCATTTCAACACACAAACTCTCTGGGTATGTAGCACTAGTTCCCTGTTGAAGTTTTGTACCCACATAGAATTGCCAAAATATAACTAAAAAAATATTGTTGAGCATGGCACTGCCAACATATCAGGCTCTAAGCCAAAAAGCATGGCCCAATGTTATGGGACCTAAGCTGCAATGCTAGGAATATTTTTTACAAGGAGAAGATGATGACAGATTGCAACTGAGGGACCTGTGGACTTCAAATAAACATGAACAAGGATTGAGGGAAAACACCACAAAACCAGTATGACCATTGTACTTACTTCTGCCCCAATATGCCATTTGCTCCACTCTACTGTACTATAAATTACTTAATGTGAATAATTAGGAAAAGATGATTTAACCCCACCATATCAAGGCCATTCGGGTCCAATCTAGTAGGTTTAAATCCCTCGTTTGGGTTGGCAACAAACTGATATATGTGAACCACTGCAAAATGGCCTGTTTTCATTGCATGGAGTCATCATTTTTTCTACAAAAGCCAATACTCTACTTTAGATGAATGTATGAAAGACTTTCAAACTGTCCACATCTACTCCTGGAATTCTACAGCATTTACACTGGTAAAAAAATATCTTATTACTGCTGTTTGTCAAAGTTTATGATGGGCTGCCTATGCAGAAGATTGGCCATTTATCTACTGATACTGTGTTATTTTGAAGTTGCTTTGCTTTTGTGCAACAGTTCAATATACCAGATAACACCACTTTGCAAAAATGATATAAATTAAGGTATCTGTACACAATCACACAACAAAATAGCACAGAAAAACATAAAAATACTACACGTACCTGTTTATAACTTCCTGCATGACAAACCATTTATGTTTTGGCTTCTGTTTTAGCAGCACACTAGGAGTTTCCTCCTCTTCATCCTCATCGTGTTCAGTTTCTGAGGGCTCAGTCTTTCTCTCTTCTGTGGCAGCAGAGTCAGAATCTTCACTTTCTGAATTTCTGGAACGTTTTCTTGTACTATCGGATCCATTTGTTTCCATTACAACAGAATCCTTAGATTCGTCCATTTCTACATCATCTGGAGCAGAACTACTCTCCTGATGCCCAGAATCTGGGCTATTTTTCCCATCTCTTTGCTTAGGAGAAGCTTGTTTAGATTCTACTATGGAGCTTTCATCTTCAGAACTGTCTTCGCCGGTACCTCTGCCCTTCTTAAGTCGATAATTTCTGTTTTTAGTTTTACTTTTTAGTTTAGGGAAAGCTGCACTCGCCTTTGTAGAATTGACATTGTTACTATCACATTCCTGCAATCGTCCGTTTGCAGTCTTCAATTTTTTGGAAGCTTCATCGTCCGAGCTGTTCTCAGATTTCTCCACAGAAATTCCACTATCATCTTTTTTTATCTGTCGCTTAGCTCGAGTATCGCCATTTGCTGTTGAAGTGGTATCAGCTGAACTAGTATCTACTTTGCCATTTCTGTCACAAACTTTTCCATATGCCACATTTTGATCCTCACTCTCTGTGGATGTTTTTTCACCATCAACATCCATAGTTTCTCCCGACTTTGCATTTGAAGACATTACAAGTAAGATACGTCACATCAAACAGTGTTTAAGCAGCACTTTTCTTTCGAAACTGGCTTTTCTACTGTCCATTATTTTCCAGCGGACCTAAAATAAGAATAATTATTAACAATTCTACCATCATATGAACATAAAAGGGAATTCTTAAATATATTTGGAACTTCCCCGTAAACAAGTAAGCGTTGATAGATCAATGCAGAACGCATTCCCGGATGTTAGCACTTTATTTGCGTTTTACGTCAGACATGTTTTCATTCTTAAAATAGATATACACAACACCACACAACAATCTACAACATTTAAAGCATTTGATAAGCCTTACGCACCCCAAATCTTTAAAATAGGCAAAAAGCTTGTGATATCATTGACAAGCTATTTTAAAGAAAGTTTTTTTCACAATAACACCGATAACCACTTTCAATTTCTTTATTATGCCCCGTAGTTCAATTTAATCTCTAACAGCTGATTCGACGCCAGTTCTGTCAGAACCACAGAACATCAAACCACAGATTAAAACCAAATTAACATCAGAGCATCTGGTTACAGATAGGATGCTCTGATTTCGGCCGCCAGATCGCAGCAAAGTCTAAAGCGCAATTCGTGGCTCTAATTTCGGAACTTCCTGGCTGGAAATACTCGTAACTGTTACGTTGATAGCTTATACCTAGTGAAAGAATTTTTAGCAAAAGTTGTGGCCAGAAAAGGGAGATAAAATGTACTGAAAATATATATTGACGGTACTAAAATGATGTTGATGAAAGGATTTGATCAAAGTTCAAACCGATTACATGAACTTTCTTTATTTGCTGGGCTACAACAACTACTTCGCTTACATATTTTAAACTATATAAGTATTATATACATAATATATTATGTAACCTCCGTTCGACATTTACAGAAACCAGTGGAACATATTTTGCCAACACTCGTAAAGCGTGTTCAAACAAATTATATTAAATTGAGTTTTATTTATGGGCGCTCTTTAACTGCTGCGGTTTTAATGTCCAATTTCTATATTGGACATGAAAACTGCATAACTTTGCTCAGATGTCTCTTAATTAGGCTTGATGTTCTTTTATGTGCCACAAATCTATGACAAAGTGCTTTATTTCCCTTCCGAAGTAAGTTGTGCTAAGGATTTTTGCGTCCGAAAAAATCCATCGCCCTCCGCCGGGTTTAAACCAGCAACATTGGGTACCACAGCTTAGCATGTCACTTCACAGCCAACGTTGCAGAGGTTTCCACATCAGGAGTGTTCATCAAATTTAATTCGAACCTGTCTTCAACAAATCTATCAAGGTTGTCCCTAACATTTCTTCCATAGTTTCTCCTTCTTGTATGTCCTCTAGCAAACTTTTAATTACATCATGCAAATATTTTTACCCACGTACTACTGAAAGTTGCAATTCTAGGTTTTTGTTGTAAGTAATTTTCGAGCTCTCTTGATGACTACTGTGTTCTTCAAGTCTACAGCATATTGATAAAAATTGTACAGCTTATCCAAGTACTCTACGTTGTTGTGACAGATGACTTGGAAGATCACTAGTAGTGTTTACGAAAATGGTCTTCACCGCGGCAATGGAGGCATTAACCCGGCTATTGTTCTCCCTCATATCATACAAACACGATGTAGTCCATATGCAAAACATGTCATATGGTTGATGCTACTCTCCCTTCAGTTGTAAAGCATATAGCGTGCTTGATCAGTCGCCTAAAGTCTGACTTTTTCCTAGTGTAAATATCCTGACTATAAGTTCACACATCGGTTATTGAATGGTTGCATTATTGCCCAGGATTTATCTACTCGAGATCATAGATTTTAAAAAGCATATGTTCTACCCATATATCAGATAATGGAAATATCACATTTAAAATACATCTTGCAGCTCTTCAGTAGTTTCATTTCAAGCTAATTCCACTTTGTTTGCTGAGCGCCTCTTTTATTTACTCGAAGCTCTTCTCATAAATTGGATGTTGTAATTTTTCCCCAGAGTTTTCCCAGAGTGTTTTGCGTATACTTCTTAATGGTTTTAGAGTAGCATTATTTAGCTTATGGATAGGAATTCTTCACTGGATTAATTCTATGAGAAGACCCGTATTGAACTCATTCAATGGCCGCTATTTTTCAGAGTAATTTGCCAAGTTTTCGATTTACGAAGTTAGATGTTCTTTGTATGTTCTGTACCGTAAATTTATTCTGAATAGTTATTCTTTTATTCGGTTGCAATTCTCATTTCACAGGCGCCACATCGAAGAATGGTTCTTATACCACTAGTTTCATAAATGGTATCTTGAAGCCTTCTGAAATTGCGCCCCATGATTTTTTATGAAAAAATACGTTCTGTTCTGAACTGGTAAAACACTAAAACCCCAACAAGAGGTGAACAGTCGATTGATAGGAGCCGTTAAATTCATGACGATACTAACTCTACTTAGTTTAAACAGTTGTAGCATCGTTGTTAAAATTATAATTTGATTTTACAGCTACTGGTTAGTCACTGTTGCTGAGTGATGAATTACTGATGATTTCCATCAATTATATGTTTATATTTATTGACTAATGTTGTGTTCTGATTAAATAAATGTTTAAAAACTAAGAAGAGAAAAAAATCCATAATACTTTAAAACACCGATGAAAGGAAGTAATATGCAGTTTTTAGCATACCTTTTAAGTTTTCAAATGACATATGTCAGTCAATATTAACATCTAAATTCCTTTAACTATAACCCTTGCACGCAAAAGTTAGAATGGTGCTTAATGCAACAGAATTCAATTAATGCTACACCTACTTAAAAGCCTGAAGTGTTTTAAAATATAGCGAAGAAAGAACAGAAAAATAGATTTAAGTCTCCAAAGTTGATTTTAAAGAAACTGCTCGAAATGGAGACATATGTATCTAACACCAAAGTTGACTTCGGCGCAAGAACGCTGATATAATTCGAATAACATCAAGACATCTGATATGACCAACCAGGTTAAAACACGTTAAGTTAAATAATAAAAATAATAATAATAATAATAATAATAATAATAATAATAATAATAATAATAATAATAATAATAATAATAATAATAATAATAACAAAAAAAAAACATAAAAATCAAGGCAACGAGCAAATAGCAAATAACTATACGAATAAAAAGTAATTATTAGGGCCCGAATTTTGATGACATGTCATGTTCTTTTCCTTATACAGTATGGATTGCTTTTGGCCCCGCCGTGGCCGAGTGGTTAGGTCATTTGCCTCTCACCTAGACGGCCGGGGTTCTATCCCAAGTGACCGCATGTGAAATTTGTGGTGGACAAAGCGGCGCTGGGGCAGGTTTTCTCCGGACATTCCGGTTTCCCCCGCAATCGCATTCCACCGGTGCTCCATCATCATTCATGTATCATCAGTGTCACCGCCTGCGGTGCTATAAGTAGTTAAAACGGGCGTTAAACACTTCTGGTCGTTTTCTTTCTTTCTTTTTTTTTTTTTACAAGAAATTTGTTTAACTAAAATTATTAAATTCTTTAATATTTATTTTTAGTCTAACGAAATAAATTGCTATTGAAGAGTGAGTAGAAAATGAACAAGTTTGGATTCGGCTTCCTAAGTATACTATACATATTGTTGTCGCAGCAAGCAATTCTCCTATTTCCAACGTGCTTGTCATAGTACAAACAAATACTGCTGGTAATGTGCAAGTTTAAAGGCAAGTGTTTAATCCGTTATTTTTATATTGTCTAGGTTTCGTTAGTTGCAGATTCTCTGACAGGAATGTTTTACGTTCAGTTTTCGTAGTTCCATTCAGTCATGCCTAAAGTAAAGTCATATAAATCGTGTCATGTAAGACAGATTGTGTCATTGGCATATTGGAGATCGACGAGCTAGGAGAAGTATTTCTGCTTACAAGTGAGGTTTTTAGAAACTGCTAATAACTTCACAATTTGTAGATTCTTCGAAAAATCTGTTTTATAAAGGCCAGATGGTATCTTGCTTTTTGTGACTGGCACAGCGCGTATATGATGAAAGCTGGAAAGTCAATACAATCTTTTTACCCGAAATTGGTGTATTTTACTTGCTTGTCATACGCTATACATAGGGTGGCAGAGGAAGTTAGAGAACACTTTTCTCAAGTGGATTGCCTAGTGTCAAAGATGGAGACAAGTTTTGCCAAGGCTCCCTCTCGTAAACTGTTCTTGCGGTATTCCACTCCCACCAGAGCCTATCATCAACAGATGGGGCACATGGATTGATTCAGCAATTTATTATTACTATTTTTTCCATATAATGAAACGTATTATCGAAACACTGAATCCTGATGATGCTATTGGAATTGATACGGCTAAAGCACTGTTTTAAGCAATGAAATTGAAGGACAGTTAGCCTTAGTTAGGAAAATTTTAGTTATTAATAACAAGGAATCACTCGTGTACAGGAGAAAGGGGTAAGTCTGGAAAGTTCCCTAACTCTAATGAACAAAATTGAACCTAATTTGAAAAGTGTAAAGGGAGAAGCTAGAAGAAGGATATCTGAGAAAGTGGAAACAGTTCATGACAAAAACTCTGGATGGAAAACTTTGTGACGCATTTGTCAATTGCTAACCGGTGAAACATTTGATACTTCCTGCATTGAAGATCTTAGTGCCAGTGGTTTTGCGTATTTCAAGTATGCTCCCGTTGTATCAGCTGATGTGGAAGGGTGTTTCTCACAGTACAAAAATGCGTTTACCGACAACAGGCGTTCACTAACTTTCCTTGCACATGCAGTTTGTAACCTACTGCAATAATTCTGATTTAAAACCTTCCGTAGAAGTATTTAAGGAAACAAATATACTGCCATTTTCCTATCTCTGTAAATATAGTGAATCTTCATTCATGTACAAAGCTAAATAACCTCCTATGTACCAACTCTGTAATCAAACACAAAAGAGATATTCACTCCTACAAAACTAGATCAGCCAATCACAAATTTATAGAAACAGTTAACTCTACCAAATATGAAATAAAAAATATATTACATAGTGCCACCAAAACATACAACAGTCTCCCACTTAACATTAAACAAACATCTAACTTATCTCAATTTAAAAACAAACTCTTCAAATACCTACTTGAGCAATACTGTAATTCCTAAAATGTTGACAACAGAAAATCCCTATGGTGTTTCTTAAAATATTGCATTAAGTTTAATCACACACCCACACAAATTACAATAAAAGTTGTGGGTGTATATATAAAATGTATACATTTACACTCCTTTTTATATGTGTTAATGTGTTTTATTCTTTGTAATTTGCTTACCGCCTCCCTAAAGGGCAGTTCCTACCTAGAGCAATATGCTCATTGGGACATTCTATGTAAATAAATAGATAAATAAAAATAAAATAAATAAATAAGGTAAAATGTTTTTATACGTTCATCTTCCTACAGCATAGAAATTCGCGAGTTTAAATTAATATTAATCATTATTGTTTATTTTCAAATCAATCAGCTTTGTTCTAATTCCTTACCACTCTTTCTGTTATTGGCTCAGCAATAGGAAACAATATAGCATCTTTTATAATAGAAGGTAAATCAACAATGGAATGAAGTTCCAAAACCTTAACAGTATGCTCAAGAGAAGGGATCAGTAATTGATCCAAGAAAAAAAAAAACTGAAAGCAAAGCACTGTCCAAAATGGTGAGCGAAAAAGGCTCATTTACCATGTCTTTATGCTTCGATTTGCAGCAAGTGCAGCCATTGTCTAAGCTTGCTACAGGTGAAGCCTATTATTCTTGCCAATTATCATTCTATGCATAGATCGCCAGCATTTTATTACTGGACAAAAACTAAGCGAATCGTAGAGTTATTGAAGTTGCTTCTGTATTAGGTAACAGATTTTCTAAACAGAAATTTGAAGACGAATATACAATCTAAGACTACTTTCTGATGACTATGCTGGCCAAAACAGAAATGCTCACGTGCTCCACACATCTTATTGGCTATACTTTTGAAAATGCCTCGGGGCTATTTGAAAGGAATATGTATGATATTTCCTGTGATAGGCAATTCCTTCTTACCTAGATACCGCATGTTAGGAGTTTTGGAAAAGGATCTTAGAAAACACGTGAGATATTAATTACATAAAAGTATTTTGAAACACATTCTAAGGTTAGTAGGTTCACCAACTGGTATATGCATGACTTCAAGATGCTTTGCAATTATTTTAAAATTTATTTTAAGGGAAACGAAAAGGGTCATGTTATAACGAAACTGAGGGGGAATTAAAATGGAATAACTAATTAATCTAAGAAATTTGTATCCATGCATGCTCAAGAGAGAAAAAGCAATGGAACAACTATCAGATCTTCTGTGCCTTTGAAACTGTCCATCAAACTAGAAAAAAAAAATATATATTTTAACAAGTTTTAAATTAATGTTTGATGAAGATTGGTATGGTAATAACGAGCTAACATTTTATGGAAAATGAGAGGTGTGTCAGATCTTCATTGTGTACTTTCTTTCATTTTGATAACTATCAATCACAGTTGTTGGAAGTTCTTAGTGCATTCATAGCTAGCATTAGCTTTTTATCATATATTAGCTCAAATATGGTATTGTCATAATACATACCTAATTAACTTATGACCATTAGTTAGTCAAGCTGAAAAATTCAATGCAAAGCCGGATTTGAACTATGGATCACCACGGTTCCAACTCCGGCTATGGCATTGAAATTTTCAGTCTCACTCTACTTATCCAACCTGAGTCCTACACACATATTATCTACGTCTTATAAGTGTCATTGTCATATTAACTTGGTTACAAATTCGTATTGTTTCATACGGAGCTACATCTGTGCCGACTATTTAGGTGAAACCCCACTTCACTCATTTATAGTTGTATTTGCTCTGAATATAGCAATTTAATTTATTGAATGGTCAAGTATTAAAAATGAAAACAACAAAAACAAAACAGTCTGAACATATATCTATGAGCGAAGAAGAAAGGATTGGGAGTTACTGCTTTCTAGCTTGAAACGGGACAAAAGGAACTAAGGAGGAGATGGCCAGGCCTCTGCGGGTTGCAACTACTTTTCGTCAATGTAATGTTGCATTTTGTTTATACCTGGTAACAAAACAACTTATGTCCGAATTTTTCATATTCTAACCCGCGATTATAACTTTGCATTAATACTCTGATTTTGGACACTCAACTGTTAAAAGCACATACACATAATTACATTTCAAAACTATTGTTTAATTTATGACATACTGAATTGTCGGCCTCCCTGTAAGAATTGTTATTTGCGGACTACTAACATTTTGAAACGATGCTCCTGAATTGCTTTATTTATATTCCGGAAATTAAAAATCGTGTTCTGAATTATCACATCCTTACAGCTTCAGGCAGTGTCTTTCCGTTCTTCTAACAAATTGTGAACCACACACTTCCCGTATTCTTCTCCAGCATCTCTCCAATTAAAAAATAAGATTTTAATCGGCCGGCGTCTCTGATGGGATTCCTCTTTATTTACTCCGTGGAATTTTATCTCTTACCGCCTTTGTCGTAATGCTGCATGCTATGTTTGGACGACAGTATCTACTGAACCTGTTTGGCCCTAGATAGAGCGTTGGTAAACCAAAAACAAACACAATTGTTCTTGTGGTCTGGACACCACGCCCACTGATATACCGCACCTGTCACTAAGCGAATAGGTACCAACAAAGCGGCTAAGTGCAAATAAATGAGGATGTAAAAAAGTAAAAAACTATATAATCAAGGTACAAATCGTTTTTAATTGGGCATTAAAAGAAACAAATTCGGCAACTGCCCTTTCATGTTAAAGGTTTTTGAAAATGTAAACTTATACATATATCTACCCAAAATATTAAAATTTCTAAAAATAATCATATTCCATGTGTATCTTATGTAGGCATTCTATAGTATTATAATATATAAGAGCAAGTAGTTCTCGAAACTGGTCAGACTTCACCAAATGTAAGTGATGCGTTTCTATTCTGATCCAAACTTTCTGAAATTTAAATTTCACATCATTCAATCTAGCTTATCCAAATATTATAATCCTTGTTTATTTTCAAAAAATGTTCAGTTACACCTTTATGATCACCTGTAATAATTTAGCTAAGATTGTAGAAGTTGACTTCTTAGTTACTTTTAAAAATTACATTTGCTTCATGTGTTTCATTTCACAATTGTTGCTGGATTACTGTTGGCTTCTCCTCACTGTGATCTTAATAGATGTTATGGAACCTTAATCTACAAATCCCAGCTTAAATTAATGTTTTTAATGAAGTTTAAAATTTTTCTGGGTGATAGTAAGGCAACGTCTTATAGGTTAGAGAAGGCAGATTCTAAAAGCCTTGAGCAATCTCCCATAGTCATTAAGTTGATACATTGCCGCAGTAAAGTTGATGCACATTCTTCCTGCCCATTTTAATGAGATGGTCCATGAGGAGGCCATTCAATATCCTCAACTTGTTTGCTGAATTTGAGGATCTCTTTTGATCTTTTAGCTGGAAATTCTATGAACTACTTAGCATGATTTAGCCTTGGAACCTTACCCAATAGCTTTTATACATTTTGCATTCAAAGACTTTTATCTTTTCGTGTAGATAACAATTCAGTACTCATTTGTTTGATCGTTCGTTTGGTCTCACCTTGAGCAATGCTCAGGACATTGAACAGTCATGTAATTAAAATATGCATAATAAGTAACTATAACATACCCAACTTATTTTATATAAACGTATCATGCAATATGAAAATTTCATACCATCACCATTTCAAGAGTGAACTTTATGATGTGACCAACAATAATGCAAAATCATCAGTACATGCAGTCTGCCCCATCCACAGAATATTTATCTGCAGGACATATTAAGAAATTCCTCTACAGTATATGGGGAATAAGCATATCTTTCTTGAAAATTTTATTGATAAGGATTGCCTAATATTTTTAGGTAACATGGGAGTCGCCCTCTGTGGTGTAATAGTTACCATGCTAACTTCATATACCTACCCAAGGTTGCGGGTTCAAACCCGGCGGAGGACAATGGATTTTTTCGGATGTAAAAATCCTTGGCATGGCTTCCTTCGGAAGGGAAGTAAAGCCATTGGTCCCATGTCGTAGTTTTATGGCACGTAAAAGACCCTCAAGCCTGATAGAGAGGCCTCTGAGCAAAATTAAGCAGTCTTTCATGCCCAATTCAGAATGGGACGCTGAGAACCACAGCAGTTAAAGAGCATCCATAAATAACACACCATGTATTTTTATTTTAGGTAACATGGAAGGTTACTATAAATTTTTATTGCAGAATAGTAACATCCTTTTTAGAACAGTATTAAGTTATCTGCCTTGTATTGTAGTTATGCATAGCAAGGTTTGCTGTGAAATTACTACAATTGTATGCTAGATAGCTCAAGAGAGAATATATGCATTCACCAGCAGGGGTAAGAATTTTTGAGTTTTAAACAAAGGCCCATATATATGACGAGAGCCAATGCCACATAATACATATGGCCTTTTTCTGTAGTATAAACAAATGATTGCTGTGTGCTGAATTATCCCAGAAGATTACTCCATATAACAAAAGGGAGTAAAAGTAGGCAAAATATACAGTTCTTAAGGCATTTGGGTTAAGACATTTTTTTAAGTTTCTTAAACTTAAGATCGATTCTGGGCCAATGAATGGAGATTTTCTTTAACATTAAGCTTATTTATGTGTAAGGCACAAAATAAAGCTACAAAATAACTTTTGCAATATCTAATTTTGAAATAGGATTCTTGAAATGCGAAGATAACACAATGGAACAAGATGCATATTATGCATGCATATATGATAATATTTGCCGCAATGAAAATAGCCATGAACTAGACGTCTTCACTGCATCACTTGTTGGAGATTATGATGTAATCAGTAATTTCTTGAAAAGGTTAGTAATGGTATACACCTTAGTTAATTCATTTAGTTTAGTTATTTAGTTTTGGAAATTTATGAAACAATATTTCTCATGAAAGGTAATTTCTGGATATTCTGCATATACTTAGTGAATCACTACCTTCTCTCTACTTCGCTATCACAGCCAGAAAAATATTATGAGTAAGACTAAACAATTTCTATAAAATCAAATGATAAATAAGACAGTGGCCATTTCATTTTGCAATATACATGGAATCCAAAGTGATAGTATTATGCTAAATAAAAATGCATCAGCTGATCAGAAAGCATAAAGTTCCTTGGTGTGTGGGTGGACCTAAACCTGAAATGGAATATTCACATGAAACTTAAAAAAAATCTTTGTAAGCTGTGTTAATAAATGAATTGGGAATTTATACGTCACTAAGAAACACTTACTTGGATGCGATTCGGGAATGGGATATTGTTCCCATTGTCAACAATTTTAAATTAAAAAAAAAACAAGAATTAAATTTTAACATGCTTAAATCAATAACAAATTCTACTACTTTTTTTAATTTAAAGAATTTTTTTATTCATTGGAAAGAATTTAGAATTTTGTGTAATTGTACTATTTAATTAAGTTAATTTAAATAAAAATGTTCATGTTGTTTCCTGTCTGGGGGAAGTTGTAGATTACCAGTGTTCTCAGGTGTAGGTGTGATGAATCTCCCAAGAGTGGTTGGCAGCAGTAATTCAGAGCTCATTATGTGGTCTTTATGATTTTGATTATGTATTTTCTCTCAGGTTTCTAATTCATAGCTGTTTTTTATTGGTTTCAAGAGTTTTATGCCAGGTGTGATGTCGTGATAAGAGGTCCAGAAATGATGCACTACCACTGATTTGTCTAATTGCTTTTGGTATAGATATCTTGTTGTATATAACTGTTATTTTTAATCCTAATTATACGTTTCTGACATGTCCATCATTGTGCTATGATTAAACGGATGAATAAAATTCTGTTACTTTCTCTACCCATTCTTCAGCCAGTTAGTCTTAAAAAAAGTTTCATCTACCTACTTCACATTAATCAAGATAAACAATTGCCGAAGTGTTTTTATTACATATTTCCTTGTAAATACAATAGGTAATACACCAGGCTTAAGCAATAGTCAAATCTTTTAAGCTGCCTCTATAAAGTGGTGGTAGTGTGTCTGCCCACATGAAAAGAGGTCCTGATTTTAATCTTGGTTAGGGTGAGTTATTTGGATAAGGTTTTTGTAGGATTTTTCTTTTGCCATAGAAAACAAATATGAGGTAATTTTAAGCTCACCCATATCATTTATCCATCATCTGACATGACCTAACAAGTAAAAAGATGTTAACAATTTCTTGTTAACAAACTTATTATAGTTGTTAATAATGACTTTCCATTTTAGAAAAGTATAAATACTGGAAAATTGAAAAAAGAAAGCAAGGAATATCTCAGAAATCTTGAACTTTATAAAAAAATTGCATTTGACATGAATTGTGCAATTTAACTCGATCTATATTTTTTGGTGTAATACCTTTTTTGTCGATCTCTTATGGTTTGCCAATTATATAAAGATCCTTCAGGATGAAGAGGACCTCAGAGACTATTCCCAGAAAATTCAAGTTGTACATTTTATTTATTATGAAAATAAGATAAATTTATGGTATTTTAATCAAAATCATTAGAGCCATTTTTGAGAAAATCAAAATCACACGTGCACACATGCACACTAGTAATCTTCAAACTTGATGATAGTGATAAATTATAACTGCTAGATGATGTATAATTTAAAATTGTTATTTTAAGAAATGATGTAAATCTGACACAACGGAATAAAAATGGTTGGACACCTATGATGTATGCATGCTATGGAGATCATGAGCAAATTGCAACTCTATTGGTGCAATCAGGAATACATGAGTGTTATTCTCTAAGAGACAGATGGACTTCCTTTACATTTGCTGCTGTGAATGGAAATCGGAAGCTCCTTAGCATTTTATATGAGGTAAGTAACCCCTCTTTATTTCAAATACAGGGTGTTTTAAAAAGAATATATGTGTTACAAAGTATTATTTTGTCCAAACTATTGATCGCTGAAGATTTCAGTTGTCTTCTGTTTTGCTTGCTAACCCTCATATGTTTAAAATGGCTACTCCACAGCAGAAATCATATTGTGTTCTCGAGTTTGAGAAGTGTAATTCCGTGATTACAGTGCAAAGACATTTCAGGTTGAGGTATCACATTGATGCTCCGAATGGGTGGAACATTCGCAAATAGTATCAACAGTTTGTAGATACAGGATGTGTAAGTAAAGGAAAAAGTCCTGGCCACCCTCGGGTTCCTGAAGAAAATGTTGCAAGAATTCAAACTGCTTTCCAACATAGTTCTTCAAAATCAACTCGTTGTGCCAGTCGGGAGTTACAACTGCCTACAGCAATTTGGCATGTTTTGAGACATCTATTGATTATGAAGCCGTACAAGTTACAGCTGTTACAAGCTCTGGGTCCTGATGTCAAACAAAAATGTGTGGCATTTTGTAACAAAGTTTTGATGCTATTGACAATGATAACACTTTCGCACAACGCATCATGTTTAGTGTTGAAGCGGCTTTTCATGTTAGTGGTCCGGTAAACAAACACTGAATTTGGGACCTACAAAACCCACATGCAGCTATTGAAAATGTACAAGATTCCCCTAAGGTGTTTTGTGCGATATCCCAAACATCTGTTTATGGCCCATTCTTCTTTGATGGAAACACGGTTAATGGTCAGCAGTATCTCACTATGTTACAAAACTGGTTGTTTCCGAGACAACTTAATTTTTCAACAAGATGGGCACCCCCTCACTGGAGTCACAGAGTACGTGAATATCTGAATGAAACTCTATGAAACCGTTGGATTGGTCATCAAGGAGCTGATGATTTAGCATGTCTCAGCTGGGCTTTACAGTCACTGGATTTGACATCCTGTGACTACTTCCTTTGGGGTTTCGTTAAGGACAACATTTATGTACCACCACTCCCACAGAACCTGGAAGAATTGAAGAACTGGATCTGTACTGCCATAACATCAGTGATGGAGGACATGCTTGCCCAAGTATGGCGGAATTTGAGTATTGATGTGATACTGTTTGTGCCGCTGGTGGAGGACAAATTGAACATCTGTAATCTGAACTTGAGAGGTTCGTAGATATGTGTGTAAAGTTTCATATTTTTATGTATTAAAGTTTAATAAATATATGCATTCGAAATGCATATATTCTTTTTAAAATATCCTGTATATAAAATCCTTTATTATAATGGTAATACTCCTCTATTATATATTTATTGAATCTATTATATATATTGAATATTACACCTAGTAATGATTTTTCAACTGGTTCCAATAATATAAAATCCTGTTTTTTTTGTTTTTTTTTAAATTATTATTTGTTGCATATCAGGGGATGTTTGTATGTTGTTTCAGGATGACTTTAATGGCATGAAAGATGAAAATGGTTGGAGTACTTTGTTTTATGCTGTATCCAGGAGGAAAGAAGAAAGTGTAAAATTTCTTCTTAAACATGATGCTAATGTTAATGATGTGTAAGTAATTCTGAAGATTAGTATTTTCATTCAAAATTTAATTTTTTTTAATTACTATCTGAATTGAGTTGGCTTATTTACACTTTTCTAGCTATTTTTTAAAAGATCTTGTTTTAAGCATCTTTGCACCATTAGAGCTGCTTTATAAAGCTCCAAATAAGAGGTCGTCTTTAACATTTATTCATAATATTTAAAGTTTGGTGTTACCTTTGGCACTTTATTTTTTTTTTGTTACATTTTATTTTATGTCGCTTAAAGTCTTGGTCATATCGCAAGGACTTTTTGATAAGGTAAGGTGACATACCTCATTTATGGTATGTGGCAGACTGTAACTTTTAAAGTCTCAACCCCATTCCATTCGACCTTCACATAGTGTTAAGCAGATGGTGTTAGAGGGTTGTCCAATCAAGCTACACTACCACTATATCAAATATAGGCATCTGTAATCAGATAGCAAAGCAGCTAGCCTTTTAAGGTCTCATCTCCTCACACCATTCTTGCCACTTAGCTCTGCAACTGGCAAATGGGGTTAGGGGTGCTGTTCAGTCTACTGCTTGCACTATCTATGGATAGATGGCAGCACAATCACAATTACTATCTATTTTCAGTTTTGCTATTGTTTTAGTCGGGAGATAGAACTTTGAGTTGTGGCTTTACATATCCAATCCTGTAATCACCTTGGGGACTGTGGAGAAACTATAAAAAGAACCCAACTACATTGGTTGGCTCATGGAATTTGAACCCAAGACCTTCCAAATGCAATAAATGAACAAGCAGAAAATTTGGTGAATAAGACAAAATCTGATTTCTTTAAGGGGGTAAAAGGGTCTCAAACCTAACTTCTAAGAGTTTTAAAGCTAGGTACTTAAATTTTTGTATACATATTACTCATGACCTATGTTTAAACCCATTGCAGTTTTAGTACTAAGCTTTAATAGCATGTTTTCAAAATTTACCCCCCTCCTACAATTTTAATGCAGTGAGGCTGAAAATATTACTGAATGTGCTAGAAACTGTGATTAATAAAAGTAAATATTAGATTTTTGATAACTGCTTCCTGTGTAAAATAAAAATTTAGTAGACTGATGACAAAATTTTTGCGTGTTTTGCTTTCATCTCGTGTACTGTATTTTTTATTACTTTCTCTAGCCCCGTATGTACAATGTTTTAGGACCCCCTGTATCCATAAAAAGCATTTTCAGAAAAAGGTCCGTGTGTGTGTGTGTGTGTGTGTGTGTCCATGTGTCTGTGTGACGTGTATCTGTGAACACGATAACTCAAAAACGAATAGTAGCTAAAGTACCAAACTTGGTATTTAAGTTTAGTATCTTCCAGGGATGCGACATGAAGATTTTGAGTAAAATCCCCCCACCCCAAACTACCCTTTACATGGAACTTTTTACGAAAATTTTGATTTTCTTAAAAGTGGCTCTAACGATTTTGATTAAAATATCGTATATTAAAGATATTTACCTGACAAATAAAATGTATATCTTGAATTTTCTGGGAATAGCTTCTGAAGACCTGTTTATTCGGATAAATTTTGCTTAATTTGGTATAACTAGTAAACCGTAAGAAATAGAGAAAAACTTACTATACAAAAGCTGTAGGTTTTTTTTAAAAATACACAAGTTATGTCATATACATTTTTTTCGTGGAGCTTACCGTTTTCGAGGTAGTCATTGTTATTAGTTTCAGTTGTGAAGTACTTATACTTTTCTCAGATGGAAGTGTCCGTTTTTCTTTTGTTCTACTCCTGGCCAAGAAAAGAAGTGATTTGTAATGACAATCGCGTAATGACAGCTTTTAAAACATTTCACTATTGGTTTAGCCTAGTGTATTCCCTTATTTTCTTCCTACTTATAAGGAACTAAGTAATAGAACATTGTGCTAATGAGTAGCTCGATTAGCAAGGCGCAGAAAGAAGAATTATCTTATGTAAGAAGTTTGTGGAACAGCTAGAGAAAGTCATGCGAGTGTAGCACATCAGATTTTTTCATGCTGCACTTAATATAGGTTGTAAACATCTATCTACTGAATATAGAATAGATGTTTATAACCTGTATTAAGTGCAGCTGAATGCCACTTCTTTCCATTAACATGTAATGTACGAATATCAAGGAATGACTACTGAAACAGGTATTGGATTACAAGCTACAAGGGAGAAGAGATGTTGGTTGACCAAAGGTAAGGTGGAAAGTCAAGGACAGAACAGGAGGCTTTCCTACTCCATGAAGAGAAGAATCATTCAATATAGCAAAACTCCAATACTTAATTGTATTAGTCATAGTGTCTTGAATATCTAGAACTGATTTTTGATAAATAACAAAATATACATATTGCTAGGTACCGTTTGTCCCCTTAAACCATCGGGTAAGAAATGACACTCGTTGAGAATAGGAAATCTTTCCCTCATTATCTGTTCAATCCCTCTACTTATTAAATCAGTTAGCATATAGGAGGATTACTGTATACTGACTTGTTTATCACTAGTAAGATAGTGGAGTAAGGTTGTCATGATTTTCTCCTCTACTGTGAATTCCTGGCCTCTACTTTAAACATTCAGGGCATTGTAGTTACAAGAAGAATTAAATTTTCAAAGACAAAAATGGTGAAAATCAGCTGAATTGCTTCTGCAGTACCCTAAATAGGCAAGCATGCAAATAATGCTTTGAATTAAAACTGCAGCAATCATTTTAAGATGATGCATATATGAAATTTGACCAAAAATTGAGACAAATTTAAAAATTATTGTTTTCATAATAAAATAATATGAATTCTATACTTTAAGAATATATGTGTATAATTTTTCCCACTTGATACACTTTAACTGCCAATTGACTGAAGCTATAAAGGGTAGGCATGTGCCTATTAATAGGCACTCTCAACTTTAGACCTTAGTTTCTCGCAAACTATCTTCCAATACATTTTTGTACTCAAAATGTTGCACATGATGCAATTTTTCATTAATTCGTTTCATACATTTTACACTGCCTCTCAAAAGCATATTATAGAAATTGGTCATATTACTTTTTCAAAAAAACGTCTCCAATCTTGATAAATGAAATAATTTTGAAAAATCAATAGTTTAGAGAGTAAAAAAAAAGTAGTAATTTTTCTCATCTAAATAGGGCTAGTATAAATAAATCTGATGCATTCCATTCACATGACATTCTCTACATATTGGTAACAAATTATTGTTAAAAAGGTTCTTCTTCTATCTAATTCATGCTAATTAAGATAAACATTAGGAGAAATGGTTTTATTACTTGCTTTATTGTAAGTAGAAGGGAAATAAAGAAAAACACTAGGTTAAGCAATAGTCAAATCTTTTAAAAGCTGGTTGCTATTTGGTTGAAATCCATTTCTTTGCATTGCCAGGAGTTGACAAATTCCTGTAAGTGAAAACTGAAAGCAATAACAAGGAATGTCCCAAAAGTGGTCAACTTCACAAAAAAAATATATATTATATAAATTGAGTGTTTTAACAAGATCTACATTTATTGCGTTTTTCTATCTCATTCGGTATACCAGTTAAACAAAATTCAGCAAAATTCATCCAGAATAAAGAGGTCTTCGGAGGCAATTCCCAGTAAATTTAAGCTATACATTTTATTTGTCATGTAATTATCTTTAATATACAGTATTTAATCAAAATTGTTAGAATCATTTTTGAGAATATCAAAATGTTCAAAATTGTTTCCATGTAAAGAGTAGTTTGAGGTGGAGGGAATTCTCCTCAAAATCTTTGTGTCACATCCTTGGAAGATACTAAACTTAAATACCAAGTTAGGTATTTGCCAACTTTTCGTTTTTTAATTATCATGTTCACAGACACACAGACCACACAGATCTTTTTCTAAAAATGTTTTTTTTTAATACAGGGGACCCTAGAACATGTACTTCTGGTGAAATCTTGGTATAACGTTTTTGGTTAGAGTACAATACCTTCTTCACCTATGTACTATGAAGAGAAAGTAAAAATATAATCTGACAGATCTATTTGTATACTCATTTGCTGTAAAACTGGATTTTTGTATGTAAATATTTTAAAAAATGCATCACATGACTCCTTTTTATTAGAACAAAGAATTTATACAATAAAAATCATTATGTACATAATCGTGCAAACTAGAATTTTGATAGATGGCAAAAATATCACTACTATTGTGTATAATAACTAGTATATATTTCAGTAAGATAGCGTACATACTGATGCATCAACTTACGTGAAAGGTGCGTAAAATACTTTGCTTCTCATACTTTCACTCCCTTCTCTTATACTCATCATTTTCTGTGATAATTCATCCCACAGCAAAAAAATACTTTAAATTCAGAAAAGGGTGGTAAGACTTTATGGAGAAAAATCATCAGAAATATAGCTTTAGAACATTATTAAAAAAAAAAATGGGGATCTTTTACCTACCATCTTTGTACATTGTACATGAGTATTATTCCAAGTTAAGATGAAGATACATGAATTTCAAACAAATTTGTTTATACACTCGCCCACACCTGGAATAAGGACAAACTGTCAATTAGTACTCACTGCATTAGTCTGTACATGAAAAATTTCAAATATTTAGGTATAAAGCTATACAACAAACTGCCACAGTCAATTAAACAGGTTATACCTTTGAGGTCTTTTAAGTGGAAATTAAATAATTAATGGTTATTATTTCAGTAGCATGTAACAATACTTGTGAAGCTGTTAACTTAAGTTAACTTATCAAACTTAATGAGAGAGAAGAGCAGATGGAAGGGGAGAGGGGGGGGGGGGAGATTCAAAAGCCTAAAGTCAGTTAAATGCTATAACATTCAAGAAGAATGTGACTTAAATCTTTTTAAGAAAATTCCATCAACCCAAAGTATCCCTTTACAAGGAAAAATGTTGATTAGTTTTTATTTCCTTAAGAATGTCTTTAATGCATGTCATTAAAATAACACAGTTTAAAATATTTGCAAAATTATAACAAAAAATCTGACCTGTTCCATTCATGGGACTTTCTCTACCTGTTCTGTAAACAAACTATCCTTACAAAAGATTATTCATGTATCTACATCATGCTAATCGAGATAAGCATTAGCAGTATTTATCTTGTTATTTGCTTCCTTCCAAGCAGAAGAAAAATAAAGGAATACACTAGGCTAAAGTGATAGTCAGCTTTTTTGAAAGCTGATCATTATGTAACAATTGAAGAAAAACAAAAGAGAGAGAGATGAAACGAAAATTGACTTCTATTTTGAGAAACGTTATGCAGTTTACAATTGAAACCAATAACCAGGAATATTTCGGAAACACTAAACTCTACAAAAACATGTAGGTATATGAAATAAATTATGTGTTTTAACGAGTTCTACATTTTTTGTGTAGTATGTTTTTGTCCCTCTCTTATGGTTTACCAGTTATGCAAAATTTATCCAAAAAGAGGTCTTCAGAGGCTATTGCCAGAAAATTTAAGACATGTGTTTTATTTGTGATGTAAATATCTTTAATGTAACTGTATTTTAATCAAAATTGATAGAGCCATTTTTGAGAAAAACAAAAGTTTCGAACATTTTTCCATGTAAAGGGTAGTTATGGTTGGAATTTTCTTGAAAGCCTTTATGTTGCTCCCTTGGAAAATATTGAATGTAAATATCAAGTTTGGAACTTAATTATTTTTCCATTTTTCAACAATGTTGTCCACAGGCTTTTTCTAAAAGTGTTTCTTTTAAAAATATCTATTATTATTATTATCATCATTATTTTATTTATTTATTCAGGAGTCCTCAAAACATGTACTTCTGGCGATATCTTGATATCAAATTTTTAGGTGGAATATAATACCTTCTCCATACACCATGTACTTAGTATATGTTGAGAAAATAAAAATTATATGTATATTTAGAACACAAAATTTAGAGCAGATAGTTTTTTGAAGCAATAACCATACATTTCTAATGCATTCTTTATTATTGATTGAATTGTAAATGCTTTATACTTTCTACTGCAAAGTTGCTGTTTATTTTTGTATTGCATTGTCATGTAAAGAGAAATGAATTTCAAAACCATCATACAGTGATCTGTTCTTAAAAGATGACTCCCCATAATGTCCTTATAAGGAAATATGTAATAAAACCAATTTTATAAACCTTTATCTGGTTTAATAAGAAGTAGGTAGATGAATAAGCTTTTGCAAGAGTAGTTTGTTGAAGAATGGTAGAGAAAATCATGTGAAAGATGCACACTAAATTTTTTGCATTACATTTTGCAGAGCCCAAGACAGTGGTGAAACCATACTTATGACAGCAGTAGCATCTGGAAAAGAAAGTATTGTGCGCATGCTTCTTGCGGCTGGGGCAAAACCCATGGCTGTTTCCTGGAAAGGAGAGACAGCCTTAACTACTGCAGTTAATCATGGGTGGTTTAATATTATCCAACTGTTGCTGCCATCTGCCCGAGCTTGTGGTAAGTTTCAAGTTATCAAACCCCCATTATCATTTTTACTTTCCCTATATGTATTATGTACATAGTGTATGGAGAAGGTATTGTATTCCACCCAAAAATTTGATACCGAGATTTCACTGGAATTACATGTTTTGGGTCTCCCTGAACCAAAAAAAAAACATTTTTGGAAAAAGGTCTGTGTGTATGTTTGTGTGTGGACAGCATGGCTCAAAAACAAAAAGACAACTAAATACCAAACTTAGTATTTAAGTTTGGCATCTTCCAAGGATGCGGCACAAAGATTTTCAAGAAAATCCCCCCAACCCCAACTACCCTTTATATGGAAAAATGTTCGAAAATTTTGATTTTCTGAAAAATGGCTCTAACGATTTTGATTAAAATATCATATATTAAAAATATCTACCTGATAAATAAAATGTATATCTTGAATTTTTTGGGAGTAACCTCTGAAGACTACTTTATTCTGGATGAATTTTATGGAATTTTGCATAACTGCTAAACCGTTAGAGATAGACAAAAACTTACCACAGAAAAAATGTAGAGCACATTAAAACACACAATTTATGTTATTTACTTTTTCTCGTGGAGTTGATCATTTTTTAGATATTCCTTGTTTTTGCTTTCAGGTTTGGAAAACATATTCTTTTCTCATACAGGAATTTGTCAACTCCTGTCCATACAAACAAAGGAACTTCTGTCACAAGCAACCAGCTTTTGACTATCACTTGAACCTATAGTACTCCCTTATTTCGCTTCTACTTACAAAGAAGTAAGTAATAAGACTATCTATGCTATTTTTTTGTCGATTAGCATAAAGTAAATGAAAGCATAAGCTTTTTAACAATAATTTGTTGCAGAGATATAGAGAAAGTCATGTGAATGGAACACACAAAAGTTTTTCTCTTTGTGAACCTTTAGTTTAGGGCCCCTCAGGATACATGCACCAGTGCATTGTACAGCACAGGATGCAAAATATGACTTGGCTAGGTTGGTGACAGAGCAAACTCTTTAAGCAATAGTACTATCTCAGTCTTTCCTTATGCATGTCTGCCCCTTCCTCACCTGCCCCTGTTCGTCCTCACTGTGAATTGCACCGAGTCAAGTTGAACCAGTGCACATGTGTAATTTTAAGCGTTTGAGAGACCATGCTTTAGGAAAACTTTGGTATTGAAAAGTTTCGTAGCCAGAAAAATATTAAAGGATGGAGTTTATGTATATCCACTTTGTTTAAAATGTTAATAAATTGCAATGACAAATATACATACATCCTGAGTTGAAAAAAAAAAAAAAAAAAAAGACCACACACATGCATACACACTACTTTTCTCATACAGGAATTTGTCAACTTCAATCAAATAGCAACCAGCTTTTAAAATATATGACTATCACTTTAGCCAATGGTATTCCCCTATTTCCCTTCTACTTACAAAGAAGCAAGTAGCAAGTAAATTTCTGCTAAATTTTTCTTGATTAGCATGAAGTAAATAGAAGAATAAGCTTTTACACAATAAGTTGTTACAGAGCTTAGAGAAAGTCATATGAATGGAATACATCAGATTTTTTGTATTTTATGGTGATAATCCACTACCCCTATAAAACTAAAAATCATATGAAATTGCAAAATCTGTAGGAAATAAAATAACTGTTTTCAGAGCTTCCATATGCAAACCTGCATCATCTTCTGATGCACCTGAATCTGACAGAATATTGGCCGCTTTTTGAAAATCATAATATCCACTTAGAAGCATTTCTTCACATGACTGATATGGATTTAAGGAATTTGGGCATTTGGTAAGTACTTTTACATTAGTTGGTTTATTAATTCTATTATGTTTTAGCTAAATTATTATTGATGTTACTTAACCCTAGACTGCATGAGTGTTTGTCTAGTTAGGTATTTATTACTAGTAGCAGTGTACTAATTTGCGAGCATACATTTTGTGTGTTCACAAAAGTTTGAGAGGGGAAATGGGAAATAGTCAGCTCCATGATAGTCATGATTATTAGCAAACTAATAAAATTGCGACTGATCCTAACAACAAAAAGCATTATTATTATTATGATTATTATTGTTATTATTTATTTTTATTTATTATTATATCCTCATTGTTGTAATTATTATTATTATTATTATTATTATTCATAAATTGTTTTACCAAAGAAAGGGTAGTTTTATATAGGTTTGTTGTATACAAAACCTTGGAATTCTATTACTTAGACTCAACGCTGGCGCTAGTGTGCTGTCGCTAATTGAAACCTCTTGTGCATAGCCAGGTGAAGGGCAAACATGCTTTTTGCCGTATGTCCATTACGCTTAAAAGACTTTAAAAGTGAGGTGGTTAAAGGATATTAGGGTTTAATAATTAACATGGTGCACTTCTATGCTGCATAACTGTACCAACCACTGGAAAAATGATTCCGAGATCACTTTCCATCAGTAAGAATAAATTGTAACATTTGTGTTCCAAATTCATTATGATTTATTCTTGTGGGTTTCCTCAGTCACTAAGCGAATGTTTATTTTAGGTTTCTAAAACATAAACTAGAATTATTGAGTAAGTAGTCAGTTGCTCTGAGATGTAACAAATTTGTGCCATCAAAATATCACAGGCTATACTCAGTGCATTTTGCGAAAAATTGTTTCCATGGGAATAAAGGCAAGATGATGTTAAACCCTGACACAGTTCCTTCAGTATTTAGTTTCCCTTCTTGTCTGACAAAGGTAACGAGAACGCTAATTTCATTCTTATAACTATTTTGTATATGTTTTATTAGCATTAGAAGATAGTGCTAAAATATTAGATTCAATATTATAATTTGTCCTAAATAAAAAAAAATACCTGAAATCTCGATTAAGTTAATTTTTCAAATCTGTAGTTTCAGACTGAAACATAAGTCCATGGGGTGCAAAAAGGAATTTTGCAAAAGTGTTAGAACATAAAGAATATTAAGTAATAATCAATTCTAATTTTAGATTTGTTTATAAGTTATTTCAGGAAGCACAGACCATACTCTCCTGTTGTGCACATATTAATATACCTATCTTATTTAACTCAAATATACCACAACATTTTTTATTTAGGTTAAATTATAATATTGAATCTAATATTTTATCATTATTTAATACTGATAGAAAATTTTTACTTAATGTCTTGAATATAGTTTACTGAATAGGAATACAGGTACCTAATTTCACATTTATTTTATTTTTATACTGTACATACTATCTCTGAAAATCCAGTATCGCATATGTTTTTTTCTGCTAAATCATTTTATTTATTTGTTTGTTTTCATTTATTTACATACTGCCTTAGGTAATCATTGTATTACCACTTTGACTTTCTATAATGACTGCTTAAATTTCTCAATTTACATTCAGTATCGCATTCATATTTCCAGGCTCTTGAGGGTGGGGAATAAGAGTAGCTTCATCAGCCTAGAATTGAATCCAGCATATTTTTCATTTTTAATTCAGCATTTTGACCACTTTACTGCAGAGACATTCTTAACAAACCCTCTTTATAATTCTTGTTGACGACTTTGTGCATTAAAATAAAAAATAAAAAGGAGAAAGTATACATGGAATCACTGAGAAGTAACTAGAAAACGGAATTGAAGCTGAATTATGCTCTCTGTGATGCTTATATCCTGTTTGTAAAACACTTTAAATACAGGTATGTGATATTCAAATTCAATGATAATATTTATTTCTGTTTTGTTCAGTTGTGGGATGAAATTCCATCTAGTCAATGAAATGATTTTATTCAACTTCCAACAGGACATTCAAGGTATAATCCCTGTGCATAGATGCTGACGATCATAAATAACCTGTTGTCGCAGTTATTTCCTACTCGGGTATCCTTATGACGTAATTATAGCTGTTTTAAATTTCACTGTTTTCCCATTACAACCAATGTATTGCACGTGACCTAGGGGGCTCTTGCCCTCCACCAGACTTCTTTATATTATGACACTTTATCTGGTCTGTGCAGCTAGGCATATAGGGACTTGGTTGTATACATCTTTAAGTATGGCATCTATGGCAAGAATGAATTAATGTGTAAACTAAATTGCATTTTAGACTATGGATGTGGTTTTGCAGTAATTTACATTACTGACATCTTCCAAGGTCACCAATAGCAGAATTAATGCTTAAGAAGAGGCAATTATCTAGTAATCTTGACTTCTGCTACTCTGTGTTTGTGTGTGTGTGCATGCATGCGTGGGTACGTGTGCATTTGTCCATTTTAAATTCAGTTTCTTCCAAGGATGTGACAAAGATTTTCAAGAAAATCCCCCCACCCCCAACTATCCTTTATGAGGAAAACATTTAAAAAATTTTGTTTTCTCAAAAATGGTTCAAACGATTTTGATTATTTTTTTTTTTTTTTCTTTAAGATATTTACATGACAAATAAATGGTATATCTTGAGTTTTCTGGGAATAGCTTCTGAAGACCTCTTTATTCTGGATGGATTTTTCTGAATTTTGCATAACTGGTAAAACTTATCTCATACTGAAACTTGTCAACTTCTAGCCATGCCTGATTTCAGCCCCATAAGCAACCACATTTTAAAGCATTTGAGTGACAGTTTAGCGTAGTGTATTCCCTTATTTCCTTTCTACTTATAAGGAACTAAGCACCGTTAGTTTCTGCTAATGCTTATCTCGTTTACTATGAAGTAGATAGAAGAATAAGCCTATTAACAATAATTTATTACAAACATTGTAGAAAAAGTTATGTGAATATAACAAGATTTTTCAGTATCTGTCCACATTTTGAAGGTAATATCTTTCATCAGCTTACGAATCTGAGATCCAATGAAAACATCTTTAATTTTTGCACGACTAATTGCAGGAAATGTAGGTATTAAATATTGAAAATCCCGACCATCTTTGTCCATCACTTTCACAAAGTTCTTAATAAAACCCAATTTCAAATGCAGCAGTGGTAATAAGCACACTGTCTTTGTTAACAAGGGGTTCATTTGAGATATTTCTTTCACTAGGATTGAAGCTTTCTCTCAAAGGCCACTGTGTGTCTACATAATGGTCTTTCCTTGCCCTACTGTCCCAATATTTTGTATAACCAGTTTGCATTCCTAGAAGTGGTCCCAGAATTTTGAGATTAGAGCAGATTTTCTGTTTGTGTTTTTTCGTATTAACACGAATACTAATTACATCTGAAGACATAACCCATTCATGAACAATTCCTAACCTTTGATTCGAATAGCCAGTGTATTTCAGAAGCATTTCATGTTATCGTTTCCTTTAACTGAACTGAATGGAACAGTGGTATGAAAGGTTTCCTGTTTCTATTATGTAAGAGAACAGCTTTGAACTGTTTTTTGAGGAGTCTGTAAATAGGCACCATTCGTCTGGATTATGAACCATCTCATTACAATATATCAAAACCTCTGTCATTGAGAAAAAAGTGGATAGGCCAAGCTGTCATTTAGGGAATAATATACTGCCATTTGGTTGTAGCTAGCTTTTATCTTGAAGACAACCCAAGTAACTCTGCGTAACTTTTTGAAAGATTTAGATCCCTTACAAGATCATTAAATTCTTTCTGTGATAATGGTTGTGGTAGTGCCTCTGATCTGTTGGATTGTCACTACCGTCTGCTTCATCTTCCAGTGTCCATTCCGCTGGTGGTTTTGGAACTGAGCACATTGCAGATTTCAAAGTGCAACAGAAAACTGATGTGCTTTGAAAGTGTTATTTTTCATGTGCAATAACCCTTTTCAGTTCCCCCATTTTGTTAAATAAATACATAATCGTTTTTTCTTAGGGGAGGAATCATTCTATAAATAGCAAATAACCTCAAGCCCTGTAAACCTCTTCGCTCTTCTGGCAACATGGCTTAACTGCAGACTCTATGATGTGACCTTGCACACAATCAGCTGCTATATAAATTATTACTATGTGATCAATATTTACCATCAGTGTACCAAATGCACATGTGCACACTTCAAAATATAATCTTAAAACATAGAATGAAATACAGGATTTTTGACCTCCCACATCACAGCATTATAGGACACGATTCTCTCCTGCAGGAAATCCCATATACGAGGATGATTCAGAAAGTAAGTTTCATCTCTTATACCATGCAAATGAGTGGCGCTACCACACCAACTTTGTTCCATTGTGTAGCTTTGCTTCAGTACACTCCCAGTAACAAAACTGTGAGATTGTATTCTGCCATTTCTCTCATCAATACAAGTGTTTAAAATATGTGCAGCAATAGAAGATCTTGCTAAATGTGAGGTACATGGAGTAATATGATACCTGTGGGTAAAACAAATAACACTAACAGCAATTCATCGTGAGATTACTGAAGTGTACAGGAACATTATGAGTGACAGTGTTGTTTGACATTGGTGTTGCGCATTTTGTGACAGATTCACTGACAACTATGATGAAGAATGAAGTGGCCAACTCTCTGTTCTGAATGTGAACTTGTTGCAAAAGTGGATGAAGTGGTCAAACAGAATCCCATTTAACCATTTCTGAACTCTCAGAGCACTTTCCAATCAGTCGTACTATCCTGTGGGAGGTGGTGACACACATAAGTTTTGTGCTCGTTGGGTGGTGAAATTTCTATCTGAAGCCCAAGAGAATGCCATGATAGAAACCACAATGATGCTTCTTCAGCTGCCAGAATGAAGGTGAGATTGTCACAGGAGATGAGGTGTGGGTTTGGTATTTGAATTTTGAAATGAAACAATAATCCATGGCATGGGACCATACCAATTCCCCTATTAAATCACAAAAACGTCTCCAAACGTTTTCAAAGAAAAAGCTCATAGCAACTCTCTTTAGGGACAAGAAAGGTGTTTTGTTGGTGGATTTCACGGCACAAGGAACAACAGTAAACATGGATGTGTACTAAGTCCATGCAGCGAGATCTGACTACACAAGCTTGCTATCTTTCTCCCCAGGGATCCGTCAGGTAACAAACTACCCTTGGGTGCATGGATTTTTCCCTTAGGCCAATGTGTATCTTATATGCCAGCCCACCTAGCTCTCACCACTTATGGAAATGATCATACCACTTACATGTGTCAACCCATCCGGGAAGACTACCAAAAAAACCTCAATGGGGGTGACCTTTACTAGCTTTCTGGATTAGTGCCAGAGGACATTGAGGTATCTCACAACCTTGCCCAGGCGTCACCACCCAGATGTACTCCATCTTCCATTAATATCGGGCCACTGCCACATCGAGCCCAACCCAATCCAAACAATTCCCTTGCAGGAGGGGCTCAGATGTTCTGCCCGACTACTTCTAGTAATTAAAGATTTGAAGCTTTTTCGGGGTTGGTTAATACAGATGACTTCACAGGATACCAACCATGTTAAATTGGAATCAGAGAAATCCAAGCTTTCGACCATCTTGACTCTGTGGTCTTCATCAGGGAAGGTGGTCAAAAGCTTGGATTCCAATTTAACTTGGTTGCTATCCCGTGAAGTGATCTGTAATACTTCTAGTAATGTCAGAAGTACCATGGGTTCTCAGCGCTTGCATCAGAGCAACTGAAGAGGTTGAAACCTCTCCTCTATGCGATGTGTTCTTGTGACACATTAACAAACTGAGGAGAGCAATTCAGAACAAATGATATGGCAATATTTTGACCCATGACAATGCTCAGCCATATATCCTCAAACTCTTTTGCGACGATTCCAGTGGGAGGTATTTCAGCACCGTATAGTCCTGACTTGGCTCCTAGCAACTTCCACCTTTTCCCAAACCTGAAGAAATGGCTTGGACTGTGGAAGTTTCAAATGGATGAGCACACCAAGAAGAGCTCAGTGAGTAGCTACATTCATAGGCAGCGGAGTTTTATGCAGAAGGGATTTCAAACCTTGTGAAGAACAAATGCATCAATATACATGGAAATTATATTGAAAAATTCTGATGTATTCCATTCAATAACTTTATCTACATCTCTCTATTGCTATTAAGCTTATTCTTCCATCTACTTCTACTGATCAAGATAAACATTAGCAGAACTGCTCTTATTACTTAGTTCCTTAAAGTAGAAGGGAAATAGGGGAATACACTAAGCTAAACCGATAGTAAATGTTTAAAAATATGGTTGCTATGGGATTGAAATCCATTTCTTTGTGTGGCCAGAAGTTGACAAGTTCCCTTATGAGAAAAGTTGAAGTATTTTAAAACTGAAAGCATTAACAAGAAATATCTTGAAAATGGTCAACTCCAGTAAAAAAAAAAGTATATGACATAAATTGTGTGTTTTAAGGAGATCTGCATTTTTGTGCAGTAGGTTTTTATATATCTCTTTTTACCAGTTATGCAAAATTCACAAAAGTTCATCCAGATTAAAGAGGTCTTCAGAGGGTATTCCCGTAAAATTCAATATATACATTTTGTCATAAAATATGTTAAATAATTTTAATCAAAATTGTTAGAGCCATTTTTGAGAAAACCCAAATTTTTTTCTATGTAAAGAGTAGTTGGGGGTGAGGGGGATTTTCATGAAAATCTTCGTGTAGCATCCTTGGAAGGTAATGAACTTAAAATATCAAGTTTGGTATTTAATAAACTCTGTTTTTGAGCTATGCTGCCCACAGACATTTTTCTAAAATGCTTTTTGTGGATCCAGGGGGTCCCAAAGCATGTATTTTCAGTGAAATATCAGTTTCAAATTTTTGGATGCAATACAGTGCCTTCTCTATACACTATGCACATTGTATGTGTAGAGAGGAAGTAAAAATAGCTGAAAGGGTGTACTGTTCACTAGCATGTAATAGAAGTCCCCATAATAAAGTGTTTTCTGAAGAAAAAACAAAAAAACCCACCAGAATTTACTTTCTAAATCACCCTCATAGATAATATGGGACATCTAGCAAGTCTATTGGCAGTCAAACATCATTTATAGTTACTGAAAGGGCATGCTTTTTATAACTGTCATAAACATAAAACTTATATAATGTTTAAACATTTGTTTTTCAGGAAAATTGGTCATAGGAAAAGAATGAATGCAGCCATTCTACAGTGGCAAAGCCAGCATCAAGCAGCACATGTTTTAATATGTGAGACTTGTCGTATTACTTATTCATGAAGGAACATTGTCACTTTCACCCTACTCATTAATGTGATTTTAACTAAACACATTTTAATTTTGTAGTAAACAAATTTCTATACCCAGAATTTGTATACTACAATTCATTGAATAAGACAATTTTAAATTTTAAGGATTTTTTAGCCATTAAGTGTTTATAGATTACTATGAATATGTTTTTAACTTGTAGATGCTACAGCTGAGTATTGTCATATTTTGAGAAATGTATTTTAATCATAAGACTGTATTTTATACGATTTTAAAACATTTCTAGCTTTAAAAAGAAAGTGTTTTTAATCATAATTTTATAAAATGTTTACCCAATTGCTAAAGGCATGCATTTAGGTAGCTAGACTACTGAGATTAAATTACATGCAAACAAAGAGTTGTGAATAAAGTAGAATAAATTGATGATTTGAAAAAAGCCAAAGTGCATATGTATATATTTTTTAATTAATGGTTGCCATTCAATGTGTAAATGTTATTTCAATAGCATTTTTCAAGTTTTGTTTGGTTCCATTGTTACTTAAAAGATGTATGTAAATTTATAAATGGGAAAATAAACAATTTAAATTAAAAAAATCTGATGTGTTCAGTCCCATGACTTTCTCTATATCACTGTAACAAATATCTTATAAGCTTATTCTTCTATCTACTTTATGCTAAGATAAACATTAGCAGAGACAATATTTTTACTTTGTTCCTTATAAGTAGAAGGAAAATTACAGAATACACCAGACTAAACTGACAGTTAAATGTTTTAAAGAAAAATGTATATTTACAGGAATAGTAATCTTAACATTAACTATTATTCAGAAAAATTAAAAATAAAGTAGGAATTAAACTCACCTCAAAAAATTCATATTTAATCTACAAAAAGTATGGTTGCAATGTGATTGATATCCCTTTCTTTGTGTGGCCAGGAGTTGATAGGTTCCTGTATGAGAAGTTTGAAATATTTTAAAACCAACAAGTAATATCTTGAAAAAAGTCAACTCCATGAAAAAAAAGTATATGATATATATTGTGTGTTTTAACGAGATCCACATTTTTTGTGTAGTGAGCTTTTGTTTATCTCTTACAGTTTACCACTTATGCAAAATTAAAAAAAAAAATTCATCCCGAATGAGGCCTTCAGAGGCTATTCCCAAAAAATTCAAGATATACGCTTTATTTGGAATGTATCTTAAACATAAGAGATTGTAATCAAAATCGTTAGAGCCAATTTTGAGAAAAACCAACATTTTTTAAGTTTTTTCCATGTGGGGTAGTTGGGGGTGAGGGGATTTTCTTGAAAATCTTCGTGTCATATCCTTGGAAGATTTTGAGTCATGCTGCCTACACACACATGGACATATGCTTTTTTTTTTTTTGGATTCAGGGGGTCCCAAAACATGTGAAATCTTGGTATTGAAATTTTGGGTACAAAACACTACTTCCTCTATACACTGTGTACATAGTATGTGTAGAGAAAGTAATAAGAATAGTTTATGAAGTTCTGCCAAAAACTCAATGTAAACCACATTTGATTGAACTTTGAATATATATATATATAATTTTTAATTGTTTATTATGTATTAAGAATCTGCAATATTGATTTATGAGACTGTTCATAATTATCTGATAAGAAGCAAAGCAGTAATGCCATTATTTTAGAACATTTAAATATGGTATCCATTATTCTATTTAATAGCTTACCTGACAAATTTAAGAGAGAGATTATAATTTCATAAGATTCAGTGTTTGTAAACTTTAAATTGATGTTTCTTTACATGTATATAATGTTTTACGTATCTCTCTCCGCCTGTCATGCACTATAAAAAGATCTTTGTGCCTGTAAACAGCATAACTCAAAAATGAAATCAGCTAAATATCATGGATGTTTAAATCTTCAAAGGATGCGACAAAAAGAATTTCAAGAAAATCTCAATACAAACTACCCTTTATATGGAAAAAAATTGAAAATTTTTACTTTCTCAAACTATTTAGATAAATGTGACTATATCTCGACTAGCCTCCGACATTCTGTATCTGATGCATGAAGTTTTTCATAATTTTTGTACCACCTTAAGAATTCAACTCTAATTCATATATAAAAGAAGTAACTTTTCTTTCACAAACTTGTGGCTTAAATAATTTAACAGAAATCACATATACAATGTGTGGCTGAGTAGTTGGACTGCTCAGCTCACCAAGGAGGCCTGGGTTCAATCCCAGGGGACATGTGGGATTTGTAGTGGACAAAGTGGCATCTAGGCTGATTTATGGCTCCTGACACCATTAATTCCACCACCTATTCCTTTAATTCATTTCACCATCATTCTCTTTCTCACTCTCATTCTGGTGGTCAGGATGGTCAACCCTTATGGCTCTCTCTGATGCAGACTCACTGTTCAACAGGCATCTGACCCCAGGTGCTAGCTTGTAAGTCCTATATACAAGGATGATAAACTGAGGAAGAAAAAGAAGACGAGGAAGACATATAACATTCATTTTTATTATTCAGAACAATTTTCCATTACACAGTACAACAAAAAGAGTTTCGAGAAGTACAAGCATACTTAGGCTAAGTTCACAAGAAATATTTGTTTTATAATCACAAAGCATATTTTAAATGAATACAATACAGTTTGCTTACACATTCTTCTTAACCTAAATATAAACATTTAACAAGCAGCAAAACCATATTTCACTATTATAGTGTTGTGATGTAGGTTATCTTTGGATATACATATGTTTCGCTATTTAAAAAGCTTCACAACTGGCACATGAATCATTTTCAAATAGTTCGCCCATTTCAGTTCCCAAAAATTTAAAAAAAAAAACAACTGCTTTAAAGATATTTTATTACACCCATTATAAAGTTTAGGTATCCAGAAGTCTCTGAAACAGTTTACATGGCCACCCAGTCTGTTGTTATCTGCTGATTTTTGGAATTTTAATGTGTTTTCTCTTTCTCACCTCTGTCCTGAATTGGGATGGAGTTGAAACTCTCACAAATAAACTGATTTTGTGAATCTTCATGAAGATCAATTAGGAATTTGTTCATACATAAGCAAAAATTAATCAGAAGTATGGATTTTGTTATAACATATCATGAACATATTCGAGGATACCTACAAAGATGGGGGAGGAGGTGAGAGGGAAGTGTGAAAATTGCCGGGAAATTCATTTTTTTTTTCTCTGGCAACTGTTCAGCTTGGTTAGGCCATTGCTTTCCTGCCTAACACTGAAGTTAGTGAAACAAAATGTTTCAAATCAAGAGACAAACATGCAGTTGTTAGTGTAGAACTGAATGGAACTTATTATAAAACCATTGCAAAATATTTGTAATTAATGACAGCAAAGCAAATACAAGGCTAATCTTCCTGAATCTTTAAAATTCAGCCACTGGCTTCAAGCTGCCTGTGACATAGCAGTGGCAAAAGTAAAGAGAGATTTCTTGGGACGGAGGTGAGAGAAAAAAAAACCTACATACCCTCCTCTATTTCAGGGATACAAAGATATGAATACAGAGCACAGTACTCACTATATTTTTATTCATGATAGGCTTATAGGAAAATGAATAATTAAAACAAAATACCTGATTAGAAATGTTTAAATTACTGAGTGGAAATGAGGGATGGAGCTTGAGATGCACATATATTTTAGATGGATAAAAATTAGTGTTAAAAAAATAAAGTTTTTATTGGTTGATAATGTAAAGGATTGAATATAAATTACTTTTATTGTAACATAAATGCTGCTATAAGAAAATCAACACAGGGAAACTTTGGAACACGTAGAGAGCGATCTATTTGGAAATGCCTCATATGCAGTTAGAAAGAGGTTGAGGGAGTGATTATAATTGGAGTCTCCAGAGTGGAAGTGATTAAAGTAATTCTTATAAATAAATTAATTTATCACTAAGGGCTAGTTTCACAGTTTAAGCTTAAGCCAAAACTTAAATAAGGTATGGATGCTGTTTGAGCCAGGCTTTGATTTATCCTTTATGAGTTTCATAGTAGGCCATCAGCTTCAGCTTTACATACTTCAACAATTCTGCTTAATGGTAAACTTGGTAATGCTATACGTTAAATCAATTTCCATTGTTTGTTTAGATGACTCAGCTCTTAAAATAAGCTTTTGTAAGTTAAATGGCAACATATAGTTAAAATGACCGAAAAGTCAGATCAAAATGCATGGCAAGTTTTATTTCTCAAGAAGTGAGCATCCTCCTACAAATTGTGAAGCACAAAAGCATGTAATTAAGTGCAAGCAATCCTACAAATTACCGTGGAGTAGGATATACCAAACATGGGGGGAAAATGTGATGTGAAGAACGGAAAAGAATGGTGTGAAAGAGGTTTGACAGCTCTGCTTGCTGTAGATTTTGAAATGCTGTAAAATGTACAACTATAATTAGCATGCTTTTCATATCATATTAATCTTTATAGAAGCTTTTCTTCTAATGAACAGCTTTGTCACAAATTACAAAGTAGTAATAGATGAATGACAAGTATACGATAACAGTACAAAGTATAAAATTAAGTTTTATATACCAGTCGGTTTAATTTATTTGATTATAGTTTTAATTTTATCAATAATTTCTGGTATCATTGCAGAGTTTACTCAATCAAAATCTCTTGCAGAATTCTTGGTCATTCCATACATGAGAATGATTCGATTTCTAAACATCTTAGATGATCTGTTGTGCATATGTTGTGCATTTATTCATCAATAATATTGTCTTCTTCAGTAAAAAACATGGTGATTCCTTAGTTTGAACTGCAGTTCAGTACAGTTTAATTCAAATCATGGATGGACAGTATTATCATTTGAACTACATACTATTAAACTCTCAATGTAGCTTAAGCTGCTGCTTAAACTCACTTGAAGCTTAAACTGTGAAACCTGGTCTATGTGTATTTAAGTTGCTGTGTAGTGAAGAAAATGTGAGGAAACAGTATTAGGGTGACAAGTATGGCCTTGTTTGTCCTTCACATTACAAAATGCAATGGGTAAATATACAGGACAGGACCAAGCAAAACATTTACTAACTGTACCCTAAAAGATAAAAGTAAAATTAAAGGAATTCCTCTTAACCTAATAAAAATCTTACTTGAAATTTAGAACACGAGAAGTAAAAATAACTCATCCCAAATATATATATATATATATAAATGGAAGACTGCTATTTGAAAAGCCTTAATGTAAACAAAACAAATGGCATTCACTTTCACACTATACAAAACAGAAATAGCATAAATACTAAAGCATCATTGAAAATGAAGTAGAATCAACAAATCTTTTAAGTTATAGACAAACATTTACACAAATTATGCAGTAAAGTTTGTTTAGAACTATTCACGATGAGAATGGCACATCTAAAACATATAGAACTCCAAAAGACAATTTACTATGATCAATCTACCCACACTGAACATGGAATAACAGTTTGGGGAAATGAGGTAATAAGGAGAATAGAGAGGATATTTAGGCTACAAAAAAGGACAATCAAGCTAGTTTTAGGCTTAATACACTAAGATTCATCTAAATAAGGGTTCAAAACCTTACAAATACTCGCACTATACTCTACCTATGTAAACAATAATATAGATAAAAAAAATAGAGAAACCAAGATAGAAACAAATCAAAAGCTTCATGACAATACAAGAATAAAAAATAATTTCTATACATAGGCATCTGCATTAAAAATCTACAAGATAAAACCTACAACAGCTGCACGTGAACTATATAATCTACCAGATTATATAAAAAAACTCAAAAGAAAAAATCTGTTGATTAAGGGGAACTAAAAAGTTTTTCTAAAATCATATTTCTATTAACTTGGTTTAAATGAATAATAAGATCACAGATACATATGCAATCAAATATAAATACATGTACATTTTAATACTGTACAATATATGGTGTAAAATTACCTATCTGACTAGCATGTTTCTGTTAGCAAAGGATGAAAATAAATACAAATCTTCAAGTACCAAAAACCTTTAATTGTTACCTTGCAAAAGTGGGAAAAACATTGATAAGTAATTTTAAGGGATCAATAGTTATGCTGAAAACCAAAGAAAAGGCTATATCCTACCATATTTTTCACTCCTGTGACAAAAAGGCTGTTTCACAATAACCTAAGAATTGCACCTAAGTAAAATAGAAGCAATACACCATACAAGATTTTGGTCCAATTTAGCCTAGTGTGATTAAGGAAAACTCATTTCATTTAATGAGAACACCATAGGTATGTGTGTTATACTAATCATTTATTTACTCTTCATACACAATACTCATTGGTTTGAGTTTTGGTCATGACCAACCTTGGAACCCACTTTTATGCAGTCAATGACACTGATGATACATGAAATGAAGATGGAGCAGCAGTAGAATGCAATGGTGGGAGAAACTAGAGAAAACATGCCCCTGCACTGCTTTGTCCACCACAAATCCCACATGCAGTTGCCTGGGATTGAACTTGGGTATAGTTGTGAATTAAACAATGTACAGGAAAACATCCTAGTATTTTAACCTGCATTTAAGAGCACCCATGTAAACAGTCACAATCATAAGATTTTTTTAACTGTTGCCCTTGCTATTGCACCTGTGTCATTTCCCACCCACTCCTCTCTTTTCAGCAGACCCGAGTAAGTCAGTAAATGTGTATCAGGTTAGGGAAGCACACCCCAGTATTTATTTTGTATTTACCACAAGTAAATCAATGTTATTAAGTTTATATTTATTTTACTAATGTTGTTTTTTTTTTTTAAACCTTCACTTTAAATTTATGTTGAAGCCTTTATTTCTTTTTATTGTTTTGTTTTGAGGAGGGGGTATGCACCTCCTCTGGATCTGCCTTTGCTGAAGATTATAATTACAGATTCCAAGGCAGCTTGCTTTTCTGCTATAATTGTGAGGTGGTTGAACTGCCACACCAGTAGTGAGAATGGGATATTGATGAGCATTACAGTAATAAAATGGAACGTTGATTTTAAAAATTGGGATTTCATTTATTTTTAACCCATAATTTTTTTTCACCTGCTTCAATTCAACTACAATGAGTTAGCCAGCGTAAAAATCTCATAGAGTAAACATCATCTAAATTCAGATCCGTTACTATTATTCCCTTATTAATGGCATTCTTTAAAGTTGCTAGTTTCTGAAGCAACATCCCAGTTTTGAGTTGCATATAAACATTCTACAGATGATGCTTTCGCTAGAAGAACCAACACTCAATGGATCTACAAGTATCAGAATCTGAGGTTCGAATACACTTATATAGAATTTCTTCCAGTTTCACATCTCTACCTTGCAATTAGAACAGGACCATCTGAATGCATAAAAATGCGAGCACCACGCAACACACTGTCTTGATATGGATCAGATATTTTTCAGCGATAAAGAAACAGTGGAGAATGGCATGGAAGGGGGTGACAGGCAGAGCACAAGACAACTCTGCCTCAATTCGGCTCAGACATTTTGCAGTGATAAAGAAATGGAGAAAGCAAGGATGGGGGAGGAGACAGGCAGAGCATGAGACAAGTGTATGAGAGAAAAAAAAAAGGCTTGTTAATGATATTGTCAATTGGCATGGTATCAATATGCCGGAATTTCATCCTGCAGGTGTTTTACATCACAATAAATCAACTGACATGAGGCCATTGCTTTTAAACATCAGTCTAGGCCAGGTTTGCACCTGCAATTTTAGGATCAAAAGGCCAGCAAGTACCCAACTGAGCCATCCAGGCCGATAGGAAAGAAAGGCAGCACTATTGCTCAAAATTCAGGCCTGGAGCTTTGTACTGGTACTCTTAAACTTAGCACCTTGCGCTGCACAATACACTGACAGATGCATCTTGAGAGGCCCTGAACTAGAGTGTGTTTACGTCATGGCTGCCTAGGATAAACTTGAGAAGATGAATGATTTATTTTCATCTTTACTACAATATTACAAGTATGACTTATATTTGAATAAAAAGTTTTAGAATCTATTGCTACTCCATGTTTTAATGCCTAGTTGTATGTATGGTGTATAGCTACTATCTTTTCAATTTCTAAGTTCTCCCCAATCTGTTGTTCCCTCTTTGGGATCCTTATCCACTTCTCTCTTGCATTTCCTAAGAATTTCCCCATCATTTTAACTGTTTATGTCCTTGTTAAACATTTTAATCACTTATTTCTTTGTTAAAATTATCCCATGTTTTGTTCCATACATCCTCTCTCCATCTTTTGACCTTTTCACCTCTGTTATGTAATGTAGAATATTGACTAATTTCTCATACATAATGCATTTACCTGGGCAATTGTTTAGTATTTGTTTTAATGCTAATACTCCAATGTGCATCCATACAAGACCTATTCTTTCTAATTTCTCATAATGCCAACATATTTTTCCATTCCCCAATTTGCCTTAACCACTAGTGTAATCTCAAAGAACTTTTATCCTCAAAACTGCTCATATCTCTTCTCTATGTCTTCCACCCCCAAACTCACTTCTTTCCAAAATCCATTGATGTTATTTTTATCTAATAGCCAAATATTCATCATGCTTATTTCTTCTAATCTTGTCCATCTCCCCACACCAACTCTCTTTCAATTGCATCTTTTATAATCTTCAAGCATTCTTTCATTATATTATTGTCACCTAAATTTTTACATCTATACATAGGTACTTCAAAACTCTACTTTATGCCTTTTCTCCCTATCCTTGTTGAACTCTTGAGTTTATTCAAAATATTCTAGGAATTACACCAATATTTAGCCATCAAATTGTCACTCTCCAGATTTCTATTCCTAGAATTAAAACTTAACAAAGTCCTCTTTACTATTCCTGGGACATGGAAAGCTTTCCATTAATTGTGAATACTTACATTACAGTACATGAATTTTAACTTTTTCATTCTCGTTCTGGTTACTGTTTAGTTATTGTGAACCAGCCTTAAGGGTAAAAAGTATTTTGAGCTAGTTTATTGTCAAACTCTTTGCTAAAAACATGGATTTAGCTGCTGATCCTTGGTACCAATGTTTTACCAGCTAAATACTTATAGATTCTGGTAATTTTGTATCTAGCGTAATTCTGAAGGGGTAAGAAATATTAGCAGCAAAAGACGTTGCTCTCATGAAGTTATATTGTCCACTCACCCACTTTCTTTGCAACCTCACTTATACAAGTATGGCAAAGTAACACCATTATCAACTACAACATATGCTAAGAGCCCAAAATTTGTGCAAATCAATGTTGCAAACCTATGAAAATGTTGCTAAAACGAAAATCTGCTATTTGTAATAATTTGGATGGGTTTAGTCCTTGACTTGCCATGGTTCATTGGAGTTTAGCTTCACAAATTACTCTGGCTTTGTGGCTTAGGGCCCTTAATCCCTTGGCTATGCTTTGTGGTTTAGGACCCTCAACATTTTGTGGCTACCATCAGCTATGCTATGCAGCTTCTTCTGCTATGTTCAGAGTGTGAATGTTGGCAACATGCAGAGAGACAAGGACAGAAGGAGAATGTTCTCATGATGCCTTATTTGGGATTTGCATCATTTTGCTATCATGTCCATAGTGCTTGAGAAACAATGAGACAAGTTATAATTATAAACATATTGAAACACAAAATATATTACTGAATAAATGTTGTTAGTATTTCCCATATTTTGGTAATAAAATACTACATATGTTTAATAGATATAGCCATTTCAAGTGGTTCCAAAGATCAGTTTATCCAAATCATGTGTATCCATTTAGTGAAATCTATCTTACGTGATTAACTTATCTGAGTAATGGCTGTTTCGCAAAATATTTAAAAACTGCTGAAATAAAACCACTGCTTATAAAAGGAACATCCATGCAAGTAAAAATTAAAGACCAATTTCATGTTTATCTGCTTCAGAAAATGTTGTCAGGGTTAACACAAATTTTTATATGCATTTCCCTGACTTTCTCTGACTCAGTTAAGAAATGTTCTACGTCCAATCATGCTGCTATTGTGAGCATCTTAATCAGTTTTTAATTGACAACACAGATTTAAAAAATGTATATATCAGCATACTCTTTTTACTGGCTTCCACTAGCCTATAACCATCCGGTGTTCTCCTTTAACTTCCAATTTCATTTTTATCTTTAATAAGTTATTTGCAAAGAACAAAGTTGACAGCTGCATCATTTTTAGAACATTACATGTCAAAACTACAAACTTTAATATCATCTGAAATATATTTCTCTGATTTTTACCTTAGTATAAATAATTTCCCTGACTTTCCCTGTGAAATTTTTGTTTCCCCTGACTTTCCAAGTCTGTGTGAACCATGTGTAAACAACAGGATTTAAAAATGTATTTTAAAATTTAATATACTTTCTGCATTCCAGTATGGCTTTCATAGAGAAAAAGCAACAATTACTGTATTACACCACTTTATAAATGAATTTTATAATAGCTTAAGATGAATCTGAACACTAGAGGCATATTTCTCTTAAAACTTTTGATCTTGTTAACAATACCTTACTTATCCATTTTCATGTCTACTAGACAGAAAACAAAATGAGTGTTTTGATGGTGATAATAGTAATAGAAGTAATAATAATAATATTAATAATAATAATAAAAAATAAAAAATTAGATCAATATGTTCAAATGTGAATACAATTCAAAGCAGTGTTCTGCTAGGACATAACATTTTCTGACAACACTAATACACTAATTTCCAATAACAATTATGACACTCTAAATGCAAATGTTAATAGCATAAGTTCCTATAAGCATTTTGGTTTAAAGGGAACAAATTGTTTTAATGTGGAAAAATGTATAAGGAAAGTGATTAGCTTTCTCACCATACTTGGTGTGTTTAGGAAACATCTTAGGATGATACAGAATTCCACAAGGAACCAAGATGATACCTTTGTAACCAATTTCATCTTTGAAATGGCTAACCATCCCGGAGAAGGGGTTCAACGTGTAAAGCAAATGACTTGGCTTACTGAATGGGTTGAACTAAGCCTATAAGAGGTTAATGAAGTGCACAAAAGCCTTTTAGCTGAGGTGCACAGAGCTTAACTCGCTTCCAACTTCATTATCATTAAGTTGGTGAATTTGGAACATGTATTTATACATAAAATTTAAGAGAAGGTTTGAGTTGGAATATAAACACTTTCTTCATTTACATTGTTTTGTTGTCCGATTGGTTTTGAAAAGCTACATTTTATTTTCGTCTTCACAGACCAACTGGCTGCTGTAGTTGGCATCTGTTGTGCATTGGTTGTTTGTGTCGACATCTAGAGTGGAGTGATGTACTACCATAACTGATTCAATGGCAGCAATTCAAAATTCATTAAGCAGTGTTTATGTTCATGATAAAACCTTTTCCCAAGTACACAACTCTGCTGTGTATTTTGCAGGCTTTAAGAGTGTAATGTTTAAGATGATGGTCCAGAAGTTGTGTGGAACTGCAGATTTCTCCATCTGATTGTATTTGATGTGTCTAATGTGTTCCTTAAGATCTATATTACACTATCACATTTCTGTATCACAGAATGTGATAAAACCTTTGATCATATATGCTGATCACATTAAAGCTGTCGAGCATACTATATTACGTCAAACCTTTTATTGCTTCTTTTATTACAATTTAAAAAGCATATCCAACAGTTAACACCATGAGCTGTAATAATAGTTCCTATTTTGTTCTGTTTAGAGTATTAGTGGTGTTATTATATTGAATTTTTATAAATAAATTTGCTTTAAGTTTCACACACTTCACAATGGTTTCTGCTATGTTTTTATAATTTTCAGTCTCTTGTTTCTGTTTTATAATAATTATGTTTTGAATTGTAAAGCACTTCATGTGATTCATAATAGGAAATAAGCAGTTTGGCTGTAGCCACTGAACACACGTAGAGTCTTATTTTCTTTTCTAATCACAGACGTGCATTACACTGTAAAAGGTTTTATCATCAGAAATATGATAGTGTAATATAGGCCTAAGTCTACTCTCCTAGTTTCTTTTTGTTCTCCACTTCTGGACCATCAGTCACATCACACTCTTAAAGCCTACAAAATATATGGCAGAGATGGATACTTAAATATTTAAATTATGAAACATGAGCACTGCTTAATGAATTCTGAATTACCACCATCAAATCAGTTACAGGAGTACATTATTTCACCACTAGATGTCAACACAAACCACCAATGCACAACAGATGCCAACTACAGCAGTTGGTCTTTGAAGATGAGAATAAATGTAGTTCTTGAAACCAAACAAACAAAACAATGTAATCAATGCAAGTGCTTTTTTATTTAATTTAAAATATGAGTCGCATACACTCTTTTGATTCAGACAATACATTTTTCCTAAAATATGTTTCGCACATCCATTATGTGCATCTTCAGTTAAGCAGCTGAAGATGCATGTAATGGATGTGTTTTAGAAAAAAATTATGGTATGAAATATAAGAGTGCATGTGACTATATATTTTAAATTAAATAATTAATTGTGCTTTATTGTGAACAAATCCCTTTCAATTTTATTTAATGAAAGTATTTCTATTTTGACTTAAACATCTCTTAAATTTAAATTTCACAACACTGCTACTAGCTTATCCAAATATATAAATATTTAATTATATTCCATATGGCTCCCAGTCACTGAAATGAAATGGCGTTTTATTTATGGACGCTCTATAACTGCTGTGGTTCTCAGCGTCCCATTCTATACTGGGCGTGAAAGACTGCTTAATTTTGCTCAGAGGCCTCTCTATCAGGCTTGAGGTTCTTTTACGTGCCGTAAATCTACGACACGGGACCAATGGCTTTACTTCCCTTCCGAAGGAAGCCATGCTAAGGATTTTTACGCCCGAAAAAATCCATCGTGCTCTGCCAGATTTGAACCTGTGACCTTGGGTATATGAAGTTAGCATGGTAACCATTACATCCCAGTCACTGAAAATGCATAAAACTTTATCAGATAAAGTAGAATCATGTAGAAATGCTACCTTTATAGCTACAGTTCAGTCTTAAGGTTGGAGGGTGATAAGCCTGATATATAATATTCTCATTATATTTTGGAATGTAGTATCTTGTGCATTACTATCCAAAGTCAGGATTATGACAGCTATTTCATATCTGTTACAGGATAATTCCATGGAGATGAATCTTTTTGGTATAACTGCCTTGTGTATTAATACATGGTTCTGGACCCCTTCATTTCCATGAGCAGATTATATTAACACTTTTTATGTTCTCTACTTAGTACATATGCAGAGAAAATATTGCATTGCACCCCAAAAATTTGATACCAGGATTTCACTGGAAATATGTGTTTTAAGGTCCCCTGTATTGAAGAAAAGCATTTTTAGAAAAAGGTCTGTGAAAATTAGTACTTAAAAACGAAAAGTTGGTTAGTTACCAAGCTTGATAATTAACTTCAGCATCTTCCAGGGATACAACACAAAGCTTTTCAAGAAAATCCTTCCACCCTTAACTACCCTTTGTATGGACAATTTTTTGAATATTTTGTTTTCTCAAAAATAGCTCTATCGATTTTGATTAAAATACTGTATATTAAAGATATTTACATGACAAGTAAAATGCAAAACTTAAATTTTCTGGAAATAGCCTAAAGACCTCTTCATTATGGATGACTTTTGCATAACTCGTAAACCATGATAGACAAAAACTTGCTCACAAAAAATGAATATCTTGTTAAAACATACAAGTTATTTCATATACCTTTTATTTTTTTGTAGTTATCCATTTCCGAGATATTCTTTGTTATTTGTTTCAATTTTAAAACTTTTCTGAAACTGGAATTTGTCATTTTTTTTTCTTTACTCATGCCTATACACCCCCAAAATTCAATCGTATAGCAACTAGCTTTTAAAATATCACTTTTTAACCTAGTGTATTTCCTTATTTCCCTTCTACTTATAAGGAACTAAGTAATAAGACCAGTTCTGCTAATATTTATTTTGATTAGCATGAAGTGGATAGAGGAATACTCTTTTTTTTAAGAATAGTTGTTACACAATAGACAGATTAAGCCATGTAATGGAACACATCAGATTTTTATGTTAGTTACACTTGATGGGATATCTTTCATATTTCCTTAGTTAAAAGAGATTAAATGAAACCACGGGCACTTGTTAAATGGGACAATCAATGAAGCCCTACCTAACATTTTCTTATTTTCAATTTTTATTCATGTAACCAATGAAAATGTTATTAACCAAAGAAGTTCAGTATGGCACCAGTTTCACAGATTCTTATATTTCTTATAAATATTCTGCACTAGACTAAACATAACCTTTATCATTTTGTGTTCACAAAATTTGCATTATTTTTAGTTGTTGAAAAATGGCATATAAAAACAGCTGAACTGCAATTTTAGTACAACAGAAACTCAAGTCCTTAGATGATCACTAATGTATACCATATTTATCCTAATACAAGATAATGCTTTTCTCCAAAATATTAACATTGAGATCTGGTGATCATCTTACATTCATAATATAGCATGCAAGGAAAAACACAAGTTTCATGTTTTGCAGGTGCAGCAGTATCGAAGTCTGGGGGAAGTGGTAAAGATTACCACCAAGATCGATGATTGCAGCATATATGTGCGTTTCATTTTGCCCTAAAAAGTAAGCTGTTAACAGGCATTCTCATTGGAAGAAATATTTCTCTCCGAAACTAAAATAAAATTAGAGGACTTCCTTTCACATCAGTAGTTGAACAAATGGATAGGCAGAGATAGAGGGATTTAGCTTCACGTTTCCTCTCCTCCCATCATACACATACTGGTACATTTCTGTTTTCCCCTCTGCCCTTCACAATGTGAATTTACACCAAATAAAAATTAGGTAAAACATTGTATATCACTTTTCTTATCATGGAAGTTTGAAAGTGTTGTTTAGTGTAATTAATCAACTCGTCAAATTAACTGTATGACATATTAAGTATGTTGTCTTATTAGAAAATTATATCCATAATCGTCGTTACAGCTAAGCTGCTGCTGTCACCACTGAGTATAGATATACTTGTACATTTCTGTTCTCTCTCTCTCTCTCTCAATGTGAATTTCTGTGCAAATTTGAATTATTAATATACGCAAAATATTTTACAAAGTGTGCTATATTAGGTATGTTTTCTAAACAGAAAATCTTATCAATTGTCACTGTTTCACTTTTGCTGCCACTAACACCTTTGGTGATAGCATACGTACTGGTATATTCTCTCCACACTCTCTCTCTCTCTCTCTCTCTCCTGTCCACCACCTGAATTTCTGTACAAATTCAGTATAAACAAAAGAGAAAGAGAGAGAGAGGAACTTAATCAGCTACTCTGTTAGTCTGTTCAAAATAGATGGAAAAACCTTAAATTTCATATAAAAATTAAGTTATCATGACTTCTTATACATGCAGACAATATGTAAAATTCCAAAATTAAGTTCTGAAAAATGGAGGCCATCTTGTATTCGGATAAATATGATCTCTTTGTGTAAGTTCTTATACTGGATCTACAGATTTATTTGGCCTTTAGCTCCAATGGGTTTAAATACATGACATCATCATTAGATTAGGGAGCTTCTTGTCTCTGAACTTTGGACTGCATGCATTGCCAATTCATAAACAGGTTGACTGGGTGGTGCAGGACTGTTTTTCACCATGAACAAGTGTTTATTGTGATGGGGAAGTTGTGCATTAAGGCCCTTTATGTTACCATAACAGTCCAATTATTTGAGTTATCCAGCATAAATGCAAGTTGATGAGATACAAGTGGATGTTCTAAATGTAAATATTGGAAAGGTATCATACAAGTCCCAATTCATTAAGGTGACCTAGAAACTGTTGACATCCACCCCTTCTACGCATTGTTCGCTAGTCCTCTGCAAGAGGCAATGCATGACAAACTCCCTCCCTAGTATTGATGTCATGCATGGATAAACGACTGCGGCAAAGGCTGAATAAATCTGATGACCCTGTATTTTGTCTGAATAATTTTGTTAAAGGAGCATAGAAATTTCAGATTTCATACAATTAACAGAATCCTCTAAAACAAGCATTAAAGGCCTTTTTCCCCTCAATGACTTCCTTGCCCTTCTATTCTAATGGTGAGGGTGAAATTAAGCTTTAGAATAAAATATTTTTTGCCTCTCTTGCAGCTTTGCGTGCTAGATATTGACGTCGAGCCTCTTCAAATCTGGCTCCTACAATGCGCTTTTCATTTTTTGAAGGATCTGGCTCACTTGCCCTACTGATTTCTATTCTGGCATTGGTTGTATTCTCCTTTTCTGCTTCAGTAAGATTTCCATTTCTCATTCTCTGTTCATTAGCTCTAGATGAAGAGCTTACTGCAGATGCTTGCTCTTCTACTGCTGACCTATTATCTGCTGCGCTTTCATCACTGTCTCTGTCTCTCCCATTTTCATGAACTGACCCTTCACTTTCAGACTCAGAAGTTGACTCTGAAGATGAGGAACTTCGCCTTCTGCGATACCGCCTTGGTCTGATTGTTTCTGTTTTCATTCTTTTTGATTTATTTTCTGTGTCACTATCGGATTCACTGCTACTACTGCTTAAATCAGTGTCTGCATCCTGGTTATTTTCATTTGAATGATGTTTCTCAGATACAGACTTGCGTGGAAGCTCTACTAGAGGATACCGTCTGCCTTTATTCATTGTTTCTGCTTGTGTGTTTTGCTTAACTTCAGTGATTCTGATGAGGCCAGTTATGGGGGACACAGATATAGTATATAGATGTTTTACTTTCTCCTTTAGTTCTTCAGATATATATGGAATTTTTATTTTCTGATATCCTTGTTCTTCAGTAACTTGAGATTCTTGTTCCTTGTTGATATTAGAATCTTCATTTTTCTTCATGCTAGTGTATGGTTCAATATTGGGTTCATCTTGTTTCTTTTCTACCTCTGATTCTTGTCCTTTACTGATATTAGAATCTTCATCAGTGAAAGGTTCATCTTGTTCCTTGCTGATATTAGAATCTTCATCAGTTTTCTTCATGCTTGTGGATGGCTTGATGTCGGTTTCATCTTGGTTCTTTTCTACCTCTAATTCCTCTTCTCCATCAGAGTTCTTTTCCTGTTTAATAGTTGGTTCATTCTCTCTCAATGTCTGGTGATAAAGGTGTCGATAGAAGCCACTTAAGTCCTTCTGTTTGGAAACATCTCCGATGGCTGTAAATAAAATTAACAAGATTAGTACTACCTTCACTTAAACATGGAAATTCAAGAGTTAAGGGAAATAACTTTCCTTATGTGGAAAGAACAAAAACATAAAGCAAAGTAAAGGGGGAAGAAAGAAAAAAAAAAAAAAAAAAAAAAAAAGCCTTAACCCTCTATTGCATGAATTATTTTGTTACATTTCTCCATCTAATTAACAAACCAGTTTTTATATCCCTTTCACCCGCACCATAACTCAGGTGACTTGAATAGGCGTGATCATTAACATGATACAAAGTAGACTGGCCATTCATTCAAAGCTGAATGTTATAAGTTTGAATCCCAGTGTCTGCAGTCAAATGTGTTGGTGGTAAAGTAAGGGGAAGGCACACTTGGATGTTAGCAGGATTACATTTGATCGCAGTTGCATGGATTTTGCTCTTTTTTTATTGCTGTTAGGAGTCTTCAGTCCTTGGATTGGTTTGCAGCGACTCTCCATTCAGATCTTCTCTCTGCTTTCTGTTTGAGTTCTCCATATTTACTGCATTTCATATCTTCCATAATTTGTTTTATATATTGTGATCTTGCTCTTCCTTTGCCACTTCTTCCTTCTATCATACCTTCTATTATAATATTCAGTGTGCTCTGATGTCTTAATAAATGGCCTATTAATTTTGTTCTTCTTCTTTTAATTTGGTTCCAAATTCGTTTTTCCGCTTCTGCTCTTTTATATACTTCTTCATTTTTAATTTTGTCACTCCATTTAATTTTTAGCATTTTCCTATAGCACCATGTTTCAAATGCCTCTATTCTCTTTCTTTCTGCTTTTAAAATTGTCCAAGTTTCACATCCATATAACATAATACTCCATACATATGTTTGTAATAAATTCTTCCTGGTTTCAAGGCTAATATTGTTTGCAGTAAATAGCTGGTACTTTTTATTAAAAGCAAGTTTTGCGTGTTGTATTCTACTGGTTATTTCTGTTTTGCTCCTTCCATCAGCTGTTATTTTGCTTCCTAGATATTGAAATATTTCGGTTTCTTCTAATAGTTGTCCATTTAGTTTAATTTTTGTGTTACTATTCCCTTTCTTCCTGCAAGTCATAATTTTTGTTTTTGATTTATTAATGTTTAAGTTGTAGTTGTTCCTTAATGTATTTTCTAATTTGTTTATGAATGTTTCTAAATCTTTCTTGTTCTCCATTAATATTGCAATATCATCTGCAAAGCGCAGCATATTGATTTTTATCCCCTGTATCTTTATTCCAGTATCTAATTCTTCTGTGATTTCATTTAGTGCACTCTGTATGTATGCATTAAACAGTATTGGGGATAGTGCATATCCTTGTCTCACTCCTTTTCTTATATGGACTATTTCTTGGTTTCTCCCACAGTTTATAATTGCTTTTTCATCTTTATATAGATTCCATATAATCCTAAAATCTCTAAATTTAATTCCCAGGTTTCTAACCACTCCAAACATTTTGATCCAATCCATATTATCAAATGCTTTCTCTATATCTATGAAAGCAATATCTGTTCTTTTATTCTTTCTTAGCCTTTTTTCCAGCATTAGTCTCATTGCTAATATTGCTTCTCGTGTGCCTGTGTTCTTCCTAAATCCAAATTGATCATCTGTTATGTATGTATCTATTTTCTTTTCTATTATATATTATTTTTGTTAATATTTTGGATGCATGCGACATTAAACTTAGTGTACGGTATTGTTCACATTTTTCAGCATTTGCTTTTTTTGGGATTGGTAAAATTTTACACATTTTAAAATCTTCTGGTAGTATTCCAGTTTCATATATATCAAATATGAGTTCATGGAGTGTCTTGTGTAGTTCTTCATTTGCATTCTTCAATAGTTCTCCAGGAATCCCATTCCTCCCCAGGTGCTTTTCCATCTCTTAGATTGTTTAGAGCCTGTTTGAATTCTTCTTTTAGTATTGGGTCTCCTCTATCATCTTCTACTTCATCTATGATTTCTTTTAGCTCTTCTATTTCATGTCCTTTATACAAATTCTCTATATATTCTTTCCATCTTTTTACTTTAATCTTATCATCATCAATTAATTTTCCTTCTCTGTCTCTTAGTTTGTTCCCTTGTGTTTTACGTTCAATAAAAAAGTTTTTAATTTCTTTACATGCTGTTTCCAATTTTCCTTTCTTGAATTTTTCATCTATTATTTCCATATTTTCTTTTAAAAATACTTCCTTCCTTTCTCTAATTTCTCTATTTATTTTGTTTTGTAGTGCTTTGTATTTTATTGATGCTTCTGGGTCCTTTGAATTTTTTAGCTTTCTGTGTTCATTAATCATTTTTATAATGTCATCTGTGATCCATTCTTTTTTATTTGTTATTGTGTTAGTTTTAATAGTTTCTTCAGCTACTTTTCGTATTTTTGTTTTGATCAGTTCCCAACTTGAATTTGTGTCTTGTGGTTTAATTTCTATATGTTCATTAGTTTTGTTTTCATATTCTTGTAGCGTTTGTTCATCTTTTAGCTTTCTAATATTCCATTTCTTCCTATTACTTTTAATTAGTTTCTTAAATTTTAATAGAGTTTTCATCATTATCATATTATGGTCACTATCTACGTCCGCTCCTGGATAGCTCTTACTATCTTTCACTTGATTCCGAAATCTTTGTTTTGTCAAGATATAATCTATTTGATATCTGTTTATATCACCTGGCATTTTCCATGTGTACCTCCTTCTTACATGATGATCAAATAATGTGTTAGTTATTACTAACTTGTTTTTTGCACAAAATTCTATTAATCGTTCTCCTCTTCTATTTCGTGTGCCTAATCCAGATTTTCCTACTATATGTTTTTCTTCCACTTCACCTACCAATGCATTCCAATCTCCCACTATTATTAAGTTTTCATCACCTTTAATTCCTTTAGTTAGTTCTTCAATATGTTCGTACATTTGTTCAATTTCTTCATCCTCATGTCCTGATGTAGGCATATATACTTGTATAATTATAGTGTCTGCGGGTTTGGTTTCTATTCTTACTAGAATTATCCTCTCATTATATTGGATGTATCCTTTTACTCTTTTTCCCATTTCTTTGTTTAGTATTATTCCCACTCCTGCTATCTTTGGTTTATCTTTTTTGGTTCCTGTATGAATTATTCTGTAATCTCCACTCCAGAAATCTCCTGTTTCAGGCCATTTCATTTCAGCTATTCCTAGAATACTTTTTTATTATAAAAAAAAAATAATAACTTTTTACAATATAAAACAGCTATAAATAGCCCAATTTTATTTATGAAGGTTACATTGGAACTATTAACATTTAGTTACCTCAGTTCTCATGCAGGGGAAGGCTGTATATTCAAATATACAAGGTGCAAAAGAGGGTTAAGATGTTGACTAAGCTCAGGGTATTCTGTTAATCACTGCATTCATTAGTCTACTGTAATCAACACATGTGTGTGAGCAGCTTGCTTTGAAAGTCATAGGTGATCATTGCCATATACTGTTACAACTGCATGAGTGGACACATGTGCTGTCTGCAAGTTTTTTAACATCAAAGATGTGTATTGTTGCACCTGTGTGAGTTTGTGACAGATGAAATGGTTGGCATATGCAACTGCTTCTTGCCACATCATCGACACATATAAAAGGAGAGAATGAACCCTGCAGAAAAGTTCAGTTTCAACTAGGAATGAATAACGTGCAGCAGTTGAATCAGTTTTAGCAGGAAATTCATAGCATACAGTAGTAGTCACTGCTGCAGCAAACATTGAAAGTAAACTATGCAGCAGAATTGTTGCAGATAATAAAGACATAAACATCAGTTGAACAAATATATTAAGAGCGCCACAATTACAGTGACGGGGATTACTTCATGTTCTTCACTTTAAGCTAGCTCATGTGCCACATAACCTCAAATAACAAACATCTGCAATAGGTGGGTTAACCTATAATGGTACACTATCTGAGTCCCGTCACTTCTCCGCCACTCTCAGCTTCAAAGAAGGATTATTGGTTAATGCGCTTGTTAATAATAAAATATATTTTATATGTGAAATAAGTATGCTTAATTTTTTTATATTAAACGATAGGAGCAAGGAAATATACAAAAATATATTTGAATTTCACTGTTATTTTGCATCATTGTTTCCATAACTTGATGCATTGTAGCATTGGATGGGGATGAAAAATAGAGCACTACTATGGCCATCTAGCGGCAAATAAATAAGTACATTTTTATTTCTTTATTTTAAATGAGTTAATATATAAAAATATATTAATATAAAAATAATAGTTGCAACAAATCTTCAATTATCTTTTGGAATCCTTGCCTTGGACTAGTTTCGCAATCAATTTATTGCATTATCAACATAAATTTCCTTTGGTCTCAGTTTTGGTCTGGTTTTTGATGTTTATTTACACTGTTATGGTTACTGCTACTAGGTGGATTGTGTACTAATGCATTGCTAACTACTGGAATCAAAACAAATTTGGTAAGAGAGTCAATTGGAGGTATATCAAAATTCATTGCATGATTTCTATACTTTAATATAAATATTTTCTCCCAAACCATTAAATCTATGAGCCCATTTAAGTGTTTTAATAATTTAACATCTGGATTTATTTCATGATTAAATTTCCAAAAATTTAAAATTATTACTTCACTGTTACTAGCTTCTTTTTACATTTTACAATATAAAACTATGTTTAAATTAGACTGTTATCTTGTGTCATTGTATCCATAATCTGGTGCATTCCCTTAGCATGGAATGGGGAAGGAAAATAGAGCACCATCCTACTACTGCCATTTAGTGACTATCACCTGGTTGCATTCCCTTGGCATTGTCTACTCATTTCTCCACCACATTTTCAGTTTCTAAAGTAGGTATGGATTAGCGATGTTGTGCAGTAGACACATCTTCATTCAGCAACATTACCAAAAATTCAATGAAGTAGATGAAATGAAAATGGAAATGAAATGCTGAATACAAAAAATGGAAAAATGCAACTCGGAATGGGTGAAATGAAATTAGGAATAGAGAAGATGAGAGCCAAGATGGAATTGGGAATGGAGAAGATGAATACAGAGATAGTGAAAAAGTTGATGAACGACTGGCAGGCGTGGAAGAACTTAAGGAGAAAGTAGCAAATCTTGGAGAAAAGGTGGAAGGGCTTGGTGGAAAGATGAGAGACATGCAAGACCAATGCTTTAATCCCCTGACAGGAAAAGCCAATGGCACTCATATAAGTGTAACAATGCATGCCAAAAATAAGCTATGACTTACTTGCCCATGTTTTTACGGTTTACCCTTTCCACATTTAGCGTTAGGTTGCTTGTCCAATAGTTATGCATTCTTCAGACATATTTAGAAATTATTAAACACATTTAAAACAAAAGAAAATCAACAAATGAACATATAAAACACTTTTATCATCTTTATAGGTCATCCAGTTTTACTTTTCTACTTAAAAACATTTTTATTTACAGTATACCTCAAAAAAGATTTTTAAGGTAAAGTTTTGACATCCAATTTTGAGTAGAATCAGGATTTGAATTAACGTGGGGGATGGGGGGAATTCCCCCTCTCATTAAATAATTTCCCTAGCTCAAAGAATAATTCCTTCCCTGCCAGTAAAAGATTTTTTATTTTTATTATAAGCACTATTACTGCTCTCTTTGAAAATACAGCAAGACATAAAACACTTTCAATACAAACTGTACGTAGTACAAGTGGGAGCTGAGACAACTAAGCTATTGTATCACTAAAACCAAGAGAGCTGAATAATAAACAATTCTCATCTGGGTCATAATTTGTGCCAGCAATAATGATTGTAGCTTGCAGTACACAGTTCAGTTTTTTGCAACAGAAGTTCTATTATTGGTCAGTATGGATAGATTTAAAACAAGAAAGTGTAAAGTTACAGAAAGTAATGACAGTGAGTATTCCAGCTAAAATCTCAGGCTTCAACTCCAAGTAAAATTAATATTCAGTTAAAAACAGCAGCATTGGAAGTGATATGTGTTAGTGAAAGCAGTGAAAGTACATTCCTCCTCCTCGTACTGCTGTATTTTATGTATATAACACAATACTACTACTACTGACATTACTATTACTTGTATAAATATAACACAAATATTGATTCTTAGCCTCCCCCTCCCCATCAGAAAGTCTGATTCGAACACTGGATAGAATACAATATTTCCTGTCCTACTAAACATAGTAGAGAAGGTAAGAATTCAAAAGTAACGGGGCTTTTACCTGAGCATAGGAATTTGATTCTTTTAGCATTAGGTTGGAATTGCCCAATAAACTTGCACTTTTTAGAGGCATTTAATAATTATTACAGAAGGTACTATAGGGAAATAAATTCATAGTCAATATAACTTTGTTTATTAAATATGTGTATGTTTATTACTAAAAAAACAAAAGGACAAAACAAAAAGAAAGGTAAAATATGTTAACTTGCTGTAAAATTATGTGTATAAATCTCCAGCCTCCTAGAGATAAATAAGATGTATTTAATACAATGAACGCACACACACACACATACTCACTCACTCAGAAACCTTTTTCTAAAAATGCTAAGTTTCAACATCTAATTTTTGGGTAGAATGCAATACTTCCCATACCTTACTTTCAAAAGTAATGTGGCTCTTACCTGAAAGTTGCTATTTGGTTCTTTTAACATTAGATTGCACATGCGCAATAGCCTTGCGCTTTTTGGAGGCATTTAAAATACTGTTGAGAAAATAGTAGTACAAAGAAAACAAAAGAAAGGCACAATATCCTTGTCCATGTCCAGTTGAAAATGAAGGAAACTAGTCCTTCGAAACATGTTCCGGCAAAAACCCCAAGTAAGTGTTGTTTAGTGTAATTTATTGACTCGTCAAATAAAAAACAAAATAAGTTAACTTTCAGTTTCTAGGCCATGAAATGATGTGTATAAATTCAAGAGTTCTCGGATATAAATAAGATTTATTTAATATAATGAACTTTGAAACTTTTTCAATTTTTCAACTTTGCAATCATACTGCTTGACACTTGTTTCTTATTTTGGCAATGTTCGAGTTATATTGATATACGCTGACGAAGATATAAATGGCCTCGGAATAATTTGTGGGCTTTGCATGAAATTAAATAGTTAATTCAGAGAAATGGGATGGAATTTCAAATTCTAAGTAATTTTTGCCTTCTATCAAAAGTTATTTGTGCCAAGTTTGGTCAAAATTGGTACAACAGTGTAGAAGCCTATACAAAACATACATGTGTTGAATTTCATATTTTATTTTTGAATATCAAGATATCTTATCCAATGCTCTAAGAAATTGCAGAATAGGAAGTAATACTGGCCTTCTAATTCATCCCGACGCCTTTCCTCTTCATCCTGTATTCGGAATTCCTCCAACTTCTTACGATATGATGCTGTGATGAACGATTCCTTGTCTTTAAAAGCTTCACCTTCAGCCTCTCTCTCTTTTTGCACCAGCCGTTCATTGCGTCGTTCCTGCTCACGTTTGCGTTGCTCAGCATGAGTCATCAATGTCTGAATGTAACGTGGCTGTAACCATTATACATTAACCATCAGTTCAGTTAATAATACATGTCTTTGTACACTCAGGTTTCTTTTTAAAAAAATCTGACGTGTTCCATTCACATGACTTTATTCTTCTATTTACTTCATGCTAAGCAAGATAAACACTAACAAAACTGGTCTTATAAATTGCTTTCTTGTAAGTAGAAGTGAAATAAAGGAATACACTAGTCTAAAGCGATAGTCAAATCTTTTAAAAGCTGATTGCTATGTGGCTGAAATCTGTTTCTTTGCATTCTAGGAGTTTACAAATTCCCATATGAGAAAAGTTTAAGTATTTTAAAACTAAAACCAATAACTTGGCCAACTTCATGAAAAAGATGTATGCAACATAAATTATGTGTTTTAATGACATCTACATTTTTGTGTAGTTAAGTTTTTGTCTCTTACAGTTTACCAGTTATGCAAAATTCATCCAGAAAGAAGAGTTCTACAGAAGCTATTGCCAGAAAATTTAAAATATAGATTTTATTTGTCATGTTCATATCTTTAATATATAGTATTTTAATCAAAATCATTAGAGTCATTTTTGAGAAAATCAACATTTCAAAATTTTTCCATGTATACAATATTTCGGGACAGGGAACATTTCTCTCAAAATTTTCATGTCGCATCCCTGAAAGATGCTAAACTTAATTGCCAACTTTCGTATTTTACAGACTTTTCGTTTTTAAATTATCATGTTTCTCTCTCTCTCCCTCCCTCTCACACAAACCTTTTTTTTTATACAGAGGACCCTAAAATGTTTTCACCCTTTTCTGGTGAAATCTTGGTATAACATTTTGGGTGCAGCACAGTACCTCTCTACAATACGAGAAAATACAATACCTACAAGAAAATCACCCTACCTCAAACTACCCTTCACATGGAACCCACCTCAAACTACCCTTCACATGGAATATTTTTTCGAAGTGTTTGTTTTATCAAAAATGGCTCCAACGGTTATAATTAAGATACCATACCTTTAAGACATTTTAACAACAAATAAAATGTATATATTGAATTTTCTAGGAACGGCCTCCAAAGATCCATTCTGGATGTATTTTGCATAACTGGTAAACCATATGGGATAGACAAAAACTTATTACACAAATATCATTAAAATATACATATAATTTATGTCTTACACATAGTTTTTTTTTTGGTAGAGTTGGCCATTTCCAAGATGATTATAATTATTGGTTTCAATTTTAAAACAATTATACTTTTCTCAAACAGCAACTCATCATTCATTTCAAATCACTTTTGTTTTACTCTTAGTCTTGGGAAGAGATCCAAATTTCAATTTCATCGCATAGTGACAACTCTTAGAAGATTTGATAATCACTTTAAACTGTGCATTCCCTTATTTTCCTTCTATTTACAACAAACTAAGCAATAAAACTATTTCTGCTTATGTTTATCTTAATTATGGACTAGGTAGAAGAATAATCTTTTGTAATAATTGTTTGTAGAACAGGTACAGAAAGTCATGTAAATGGAACACAATGGAGGAAACATTGCATTCCACCCAAAAATTTCATACTGAGATGACACCAGTTGAGGGAGTTGTGAGCAAATAGCTAAGGTATACAGACTGCAGTGGAAAAATTCTCATGGAAGAGGAGGAGTTAAAAAAACATGGTGGCAAGAGAAACGGTAGAGAAAAGAGTTATATTAACTAGCGAAGAGATTCAGACAGAAATGGAGAAAGTGTGAGAAAAGACAGGGAGGAAATATGCAATTGGAAAAATGGGAAGAAATCTGGAGGAGATCCTAAACATTAGAAGCAACGTTGAAAAAGTGGAGGCTATGGGTAGAAGGTATAACCTTATAATTTTGGGGATAGAACAAAAAAAATCTGACAAGTTATTCTTTTATTATCTGCATCATGCTAATCGAGATAAAGATTACCAGAAATGGTCTTACTACTTAGTTACTTGTTAAAAATAAGGGAATACACTAGCTAAAGTGATAGTCAATCTTAAAAACTGTCGCTATGTGATTGGCACCAATAACAGTGAATATCTTGGAAATGATCTAAATAAAAAAAAAAAAAAGCTGTATATGACCTAAATTGTCTGTTTTAGATATACATTTTTTGTGTAGTAAGTTTTTGTCTATCTCTTACAATTTGCAAAAATTATTTGGTATGAAAAGCTCTTCAGAGGCTATTTCCAGATAATTCAAGATATATATTTAATTTGTTATGAAAATATCTTAAACATGAAGTATTTTCATCAAAATCGTTAAGAGCTACTTTTGAAAAAAATACAAATTTTAGAAAAATGTTCCATGTAAAAGGTAGCTGGATGTGGGGGGATTTTCCTGAAAATATTTGAGTCACATCCTTGGAAAAAGCTAAATCGGAACACTCAATTTTCATTTTTTAGTTCTGCTGTCTTCCCTGCCCTGCCTCTTTCTCCTGCATGCACACACAGATTGTTTTAAAAAATGCTTTTTACTGGATTCAGGGATCTCGGGTATCATTGACAGAACAGCTGCCCCCTGTTGGTCCGGGCCTGGCGCATCAAATCCCAATCCCACGTGTCGCAGGCGCTCATTGGTTATCATGCATTTCTGGCTTCTTCTGCTGTAAGTCAAACACACACACACACACACACACACTCAATGAGAGAATAGACCTTGGGGTGAGTGGGAATATTTACACATGTTCGTACTACAGTTAAAACATTTTTCAGGAAGAAGAATTTATGTGGAAACGCTGCCTTTGAACTTAGTCCTAGGAAATCTTTTGAGGCATTTAGGAGAGCAGACAGGAATTAAACCCCTACATAATTACAGTACTTCACCAATTACAACGTACAGATTATAATAAAAGATTTGATTGTGTAATTGGATGTTAGAAAAAGTCAATAGTGGGGAAACTGATCCAGGCAGCACCAATTTCGTCGCAGTTTTCTGCATGAATTCTTTGTCCTAAAAATGTCTTTAACATGTATACATACTCGTGTAGTGAATGCAACCATACTGTAGTAGGAACATGTGTAAATGCACTCACTTACTTCAAAGTCTACTCTCTCTGTGTATGTGACTTATAGCAGAAGCAGCCAGAAATGAATGAGAACTACCGCACACTTGCAGCATGTGAGACCGGGAATTGTTGTGCTGGGCCCCAGACTGTCAATTGGCAGCTGTTCCGTCAATGTACCTCAGACTCACTGTACTGTGTCGCCCTCCATGGTGTAATGGTTACCATGCTAACTTCATATACCCAAGGTTGCGGGTTCAAACCTGGCAGAGGACGATGGATTTTTTCAGGCATAAAAATCCTTAGCATGGCTTCCTTCAGAAGAGAAGTAAAGCTGTGAGTCCCACGTTGTAGATTTACGGCACATAAAAGAATCTCAAGCCTGATAGAGCACTGTACTGTGTACATTGTATACACATGTTAGGGAAAGTAAAAATGAACACCTAGTATAAAGAACTATATGGATATACAGCCTATACTTAAGACTTGAACTACTCTGAGCTTCTGAATAAATTTTATGAAGCAGCTTCCCATTTAATGAGTAAATTATGACAAATTAATATATATATAAAAGAAAACATTTAAAACTACAAAATAAATTAATTAAAATAATATTTACTTTAAAAAATAAGTTTCTGAAAGATAAAGCAACTTAAGGACCAGGAAAAAAATTATTTTTGTTTGTGGTATAATTACTTTTAATCACCTAAACACGTGAACAGTAAAGAAATTACACAGCATTAATACCTACCTTTCTTTCTTGTGCAACTTTTTCTGATTTAGTTTCCTGCTTTTTCTCCTCTAATTGTTCATAAATTTCATCATATTGGTACACAGTGGGGTCCTCTTTCAGAGCTCTCTGCATCTCCAATTTTGTTTGTTTCTTCTGTACATTTTGTGATGCTACTTTCTGAAATACACATACCAAAACTATGAAATGTTTGATTATTGCATTAGTTTTCACTTCTCAATGTAAAAAATAATCTTTCCTACAGTATAATGCTCTGCCTAATTTGGCTGGCATACTAATTTACGAAAAATCCCACTTCTGTATAGTCATAGAGCCATTATATGATTTCATTTGCTTTTTTTTTTTTAGTTTATTTATTTAATGTTGACTCAACAATAAATTCATATCGCGACTATTTTAAGCAATTACAATGAAATATGAATTTACAATAGGATTACAATATTTTGAAACACCAATAGAGCATTTAACTGTAAATTACACTGAGAAAACAATAGAATTACATACAATCCAAGCTACAAATTTGCTGTTGTTTCCTTTGAAAAACATCTTTTATTGCCCTAGCAGTGTCTGCTGGATTTGTAATGTGAAGGTATCACATTAAAATCTTTTCGTGAATCATTATACAAGGATCATTAGGGTGTTGAATTTGTAATGTGAGGATAACACATCAAAATCTTTTTTCTTGTGATAATTACACAAGAACTGTCATAAGTGTTTAAAAGGTTGTGCAAAATAAATTTAATTTTTTCATTTTACGATATGCAGAACCAGAATATCTTGAAAATGAACACAAATTTATGACAAAATGCAATTACTTTCTATATGAATTTCCTTATTCTAGCTTACCAATATTTTACGAGGGCCAGCTGATAAGTCTCAGATATGGCCCCACTAGGCCAGATAGATTGTAGCATCATATCGTTTAACTTTTGACTAGCTTGTATCCATAGTTACAGGTCAATAGCTTGTTTAGTTTACGAATGATAGCATTTTAAACAAAACAACTTTAAGAGTTTTCATGAAAATGGAGGATTTGGAAAAACGAGAAGTGATTAAATACTTCCATTTGAAAGACTCGTCCCTTCATATTCAATGATTAAAAGGTGGGTTGCAGTGTTTAAAATGGGACATACAATCACAAGTGATGAACCTCGCTCTGGATGCCCTGTAGAAGTGACAACTCCAGAGATCATTGAAAAAATTCATTGTTTAGTACTGGAAGACCGCAGATTAAAGTTGTTTGCGATAGAAGAGGCTGTAAACATATCAAAAGAATGCGCAGGTAATATTTTGGCCTGTGCAAGATGGGTGCCGCGTTTGTTGATACCTTGACCAAAGTTGCAAAGAAAAACTGTTTCTGTTAAGGAATGTGGAGCTCTATCATAAAAATCCCAGTGAATTTTTGAGATGGCTTATTACCATGGATGAAACTTAAATACATCAATGCACTCCAGAAAGTAAATCACAGTCTAAACGGATTGCGCCAGGTGAACCAACTTCAATAAAGGCAAAATCAATTTGTCAGCTCACAAGGTTATGGCGAGTGTTTTCTGGGATGCACACGGAATTATTTTCATTGATTACTTGGAAAAGGGTAAAAGTATCACTGGTGACTACTACCCAAGCTTATCACAACGTTTGAGTGACAAAGTGAAAAGAAAAAGACCTCAATGGATTTTGGCAAAAAAAAAAAAAAATCTTGGTTCATCACAACAATGCTCCGGCCCATCGTTCAGTGATTACAATAGGAAAAATGTGCAAATTAATGTTGGAATTGCTTGAACATCCACCCTATTTGTCAGATCTAGCACCCAGTTCCCAAACCACAAGAAATTTCTTGGAGAACGAAGATTTCAAGATCATTGATGCGGTAAACCGCTATTTTGAGGACCTTGATAAATTGCACTACAGAGATTGTTTAATTAAATTAGAACACCAATATGACACATGTATTAGCCTTTCTGGAGATTATGTTGAGAAATAAAGCAACAAAAACATTTTTTAAATGCTGTTTACATTGGGAGGCACGGGACTTATCAGCCAACTCTAGTACATACAGTTTCTGCGGGCTACGGAAAATTGAATCTCTGGCAAATGAAGCAGGAATTGATCAGGGTATGATCATCCCATGTCTGATGTAAATAAATTAATTAATTAAGAAAAAGTAACAAAAGAAATTTAAACTAGAATAGTATAAAAATAAAATTTCAATATTACACAAATTCACTTCGAGAAGCAAAAGAATCATTCAATGTAAATATTTGATCAATGAACACTCATAAGGAGTGTTATTAATTTAAAAAACAAAAATAGTAGACTGCCTCCGTGATCGAGCGAGCTGACTTCTCATCTCCCGGGTTCGATTCCTGGCTGGGGCAGGGAATTTTTCTTTAGCCAGAATTATTCCCTATCCCCCACACAGCCTGGAATTTTATATGCGAGTGTGAATGTGTGCATGTTTGAGTAAAACTAAATGATTTATACTAACGTAAAAGTACCTACAGACAACGAGTTGTTTCAAGTGGAAAGCCCCCGATATGACCTTAGATGTTAAAGGGAGCTTTATAAATGAAACAATTAAAAAAAAAGTAAAATACATGTGCATAAGATACAATCCAAAAGTAATGTATAAAAAATTCTAAAATGATTTATTTGGACTAAATCATCTGTATCATACATTTAATTTTTCCACTTTTGATATATGTATGTTTTAGAGACGGTACACTGACTTTTAGTCCAATATTGTCTTCCTTCGAGAATCTTTTTCTTATTTAGGGTGTCAAACAGCCAGAAATCATTTGTAGCAAGGTCAGATGAATAGGAAGGAGTCTAGAATGTGTCTGCTGCACTTTGCAGTAGAAATTAGCGACAATTAAAGCCTTATGTGGTCTCGTTGGAGGATGAACTTTCCCTCCAGTTCAGGTTGATTTTCTGCAATTGCAGGCAACAGCTGGTTGTTCAAAATGTCTCTGAAACATGCTTTGTTGATTGTCATGCCCTTTGGAAGAGAATATGACACTTCCTGTTTTGAACTTTATCCACCTGTTCATATTGTTATAGTACAGTACTTCATCCCTGTGAACTGAGATAAGTTTGCAGTGAAGAACTAACACAGTTTTCACCTTTTACTCAAAAATAAAATTAATGATAGCAAGCTGTTTTTCTTGCAGAAATTTCCTAATAATCAAATGCCTCTTATGGAAACCACCAATGAACCTTCACGTGGTCGCTTCTGGATTGGACCAAAGGTTTACTCGTAGCCAACATAGTGTCATTAATCAAGTGTCTTCTGCAGCAACAATGTTACAGTCACATAAAAAATGTATGTGTTAATTTTTTTTCCCCACTATGCTTCTTATAAAAAAGTACAAACTATCCATACATTTTATCATAGAAGTTTTATCAGAAAGCCTTTTTAAAATAACGACCATTACACAGTTAAATATTTTATAGAAGATGTTTGACAAAGTTCTTTTACAGTGTAATGCCAGCCTTATACAAAGAAATAGATATAAACCTGTGAAACCAGAATAAATAAACAATGATGCTAATGTAGAATTGCTAAAGTATAATATTCTATTCAATATCCACTATATAAAACCCTGTGAACAGAGTAACCAAAAACAATGAAAGAAAATCTAGAAAATTTGGAGGAATTTATATTGAGGAAAACATGTCAGTCCTACATTCCCATTATTCTGTTGGGTGAGTGGTTCAATTGGTTAAGTAAACCCAAGGTTGCAAGTTCAAACCCAGTCCACACCAGATGGTTTTTGAAGTGTGCTTAAAACAACAGCCCCTGTCAGTAGATTTACTGGCATTAATAGAATTCCTACAAGATGAAATTCTGGCACACTGATGGTGCTGACATGATCCTGACAATTGAGTATCGCTAGTAAGCAAAGCTCAATATTATTACATTAATCAGGATTTTTCCACATTGAGGATATGAAAGGAGAGAACTTTTTGTTCAGAATTTAAAAGAATTGAATAGATACATTAAGTTTCAGAATATTACTATAGTAATGTTTTGATATTTTATCTTCAAAGTGAGAGGAGATAAGTTCAATATTAGAAGCTTAGTTTAAAAATTAAATTCTCTGCTAAATTGAATATTACATTATAGTTATAATTATGCAAGTATGGTCATTTATCACATAATTTATGACTTGGGTGTGAGTCCTGGTGCTGAAAATCCCATAGGATGTGCTCTCACACCCTAACCAGAATCTGACTGTCTCATCCCAAAGCTAGTGGTAGTATTGAGCATGTTTTCTAAATCTGGGCATTTGAAAATATACTGTTGAATATTTCAAGGTTGGAGAAGAGTTTAGCGATTCTGGTCCATGTAATAGAAATGGAACAAGAGTTTATGAAAGAATACTAGCTTTAACTTTTTGCAGAACCTTACATTTCTTTGTGAAATTGTTTAACCCTTAATTGCATAGTGTTGCAATTATGCAACAAAGATGATTAATCAAAGCTTTTAGAATTTTTAGTGGACTTTTTTTTTCTAATTTCGTATTTCAACAATAAAATTAGACTAGTTATATCCGTTTTATATTGTAAACATATTAATATTTTTGCAATAATACTGTAGTGTTTTTTTTTTTCAATGCAAAAGAACAAAATCCATGCAACTACAGTCAACTACCGTCAAATCCTTGCAAATAGACAATAACAGTCAAGTTGCAGAGTACAAGGAGTGGGGGAAAGAGGTGGAAACTGGAGGTGATAGCCATGAGTATATACATGATAAAAGATATCGGCTGCCGGCCGACTGCAGCATTCAGATCATGCCACTATGCACCATGTTTACAGTGCTCTCATCTACTTGCACAGATGATACTCTGTCAGCATCCAAGTGTGCCATCACACCAGTTATTTTACTTGGGCCCTCCCCTTCCTTTACCACAGGCACATTTGAACTGCAGTCGCTGGGACTGAACTTGTGAGTTCAGCTTTGAATGGATGGCCAGTCCACTAACGATTATGGCTATTCAAGTCGCTTCAGTTGTACTGGTGAAAGGGATATAAATACTGGTTTGCAAATTAGAGGAAGAACAACATATGTAGAAAATAATTCATGCAATAGAGAATTAAGATTGTGCCTGTTGCTTGAAGTTACTCAGAACTTTCCCATTATTACAAATACTTAGCAGAGTGAAGGTCCCAAATGTGAAGTAGTTTGTATTACATTACAGTGTCAGAAAATTGTAAGTTTAACTGATTGTGGTAATTTTCTGTGTCCCCATCAGGTCTTTCCTGCTGAACCCATGATAACAAGTCTTTCCATCAAGTCACAGCAAGATGCAATAGATCTCTGAATAATCCATCAACCGCCTCCTAAGCTAAAATATTATAATTTACAATAGATTTAGATTTTTGGAATTCCCTGCCTGAAGACGTAAGGAACTGCCAGAACATTATACTATTCAAGAAGAAAATTAGAGAATACATTTATAATCAAACTAATCTGCTGCTGTACTAATAAGATAAATACATCACTACTTTCATTTACTGTTACTAATATTTTATGTGCTGGCAAGTAATATGCATTTCAATTGTAAACATGACTAATATGCTTTTCAGCCTATATGAATATTCCACTTAAAATAATTTTGTTTACAGTTTTTTCTTGCTTTTCATTTCAGTATACTTGTTACACCTTTTTACTTTCTCTACACATACTATGTACAGTGTATAGAGAATGTATTGCACTCCACCAAAAAATTTGATACTGAGATTTCACTGAAAATACATTTTTAGGGTACCTTTTTACAAAAAAAATATTTTCAGAAATGTGTGCATGCATGTGTACATGATAACTCAAAAACGAAAAGTCAGTAAAATACCAAACTTGATATTTAAGTTTAGTATCTTCCAGGGATGTGACACAAAGATTTTGAGAAAAATTATTCTAACCCCAAACTACCCTTTACTTGGAAAAAAATTTCAATAATTTTGATTTTCTCAAAAATGGCTCTAAGGATTTTGATTAAAATACTGTATATTAAAGATATTTATGGGCAAATAAAATGCATATGTTGAGTTTTCTGAGAATAACCTCTAAATACCTCTTTATTCTGAATGAATTTTGCTGAATTTTGCATAACTGATAAACAGTAAGAGGTAGACAAAAACTTACTACACAAAAAATGTAGATCAAGTTAAAACACACAAATTATGTCATATACATTTCTTTTGTGGAATTAACCATTTCTGTGATATTCCTTGTTATTGGTTTCAGCTTTAAAAACTTAACTTTTCTCATACAGGTCCACCCCTGTCCATACAACAAAGAAACTTCAGTCACATAGCAACTTTAACCTATGGTACTCCCTTACTTCCCTTCTATTTACAAGGAAGCAAGTAATAAGACTATTTCTGCTAATTTTTTCTCGATAAGCATGAAGTAAGTAGCAGCATAAGCTTTTTAACAATAACTTGTTACAGAGATAAAGTCATGTGAATGGAACACATCAGATTTTTATATTTCTTTTTATTAAGTTGCATAGAATTGTATTTTTTGTTCTTTATTCATTGTATCATTGCTGTATTGCATTTATTATATTGCCTGGTAAAGTGGAAGAGAAGGCTTTATGGCCTTACCTCCAACCAGGATAAATAAACAAACAAATAAATAAATAAAAATTCATGGCATAATTAATTCCCATTGGCAGCCTGCAAACTTGGGTTGCCATCTATAACAGCACTCTGAATAGTCATTTGTTCCTTAATATTGCAATTATAGGTTGGCATGGCTTTCACCTGAACTCTTTACATCCCCCTAATAACTAATTGCTTGTTCTAAATATCTTTTCAGGCCACAATGGCTTCTTAAATTAATTATGAATACAGCTTTAGTAAAACAAATTTCTAAAATTCTTACTTCGTAATGATCATTTTCAGACATGTTTGGATATGAAATTTCCTATTAGCATTACTTTTAACATTTTTACAGTGCACAATTATTTGAGTAAGAAAAAGCAAATATGCAGTGAAATAAAATATTGTAATTGCTGCACACGTGTGAGCGGCTTGCTTAAAAAATCATAGCCGATTGTTACACCTATGAGTAGACGTGTGTGTTGTCGACAAGTAATTTACATTGACGTTCCAATTGCTGTATCTGCAACTACTTCTGGAAGTTTCTTGCCACGTCATCAAAAGGTATAAAAAGGAGAGAACAAGCCCCACCAAGAGTCAGTTTTAAACTGGGAATGCACTGTGTGCAGCAGATGATTCAGTTTCAGTGGGAAATTTGGAGGGAGCAGTAGTTACTGTCGTGCAAGTGTACGAAACACAAGTGCAACAATTGGAACTTTGATGTAAGGTACTGTTCGAAGGTACGCGTGTCCAGGTGTAGCAATGAACAGCAACAATCAGCTATGGCTTTCGAAGAAAGCGGATCACACAGGTGCAAAGATTACAACCACAAAGCATAGTCACACTATCCTTCATAATTATTACATAAACCCATCTTATTCAAATGAAAAACTCAATAGAGTGAAAAGATAAATGTATTAAATATGAAGATAAAAAGAATACATAATTAAATATATGCCAATATCATGAATACTCAATGAGTAGCAATGAATTACTGCTTCAAATTAAAAATAAAACTCTGTCAAAGATCTTTCAGTTTTTATATTTCTTAGAATGTTTTCATAGGATGGAGGATTTTTATTTATTGTACATTAATATTTTAATTTAACCAATAATAGCGATATTTATATAATCTACATGCTTAAAATTTGATTAGTTGGTATCTAATGTTGAGCAGTTGGCAGTGAAGCTCTCTTGTATTCCAGTATTTTGATGTTATGTTATCATGTTGACTAAAGGTTGGGCAGCACAGTAGATGGTTTCCATTCATATCTTCTTTAAGTGTACAGAAAGGACACAGAAGAGATCTCACTATACCAATCTTGAATAAATGTTTATTGAGACAGTTGTGGCCTGTTAGGAGTCTAAAAGTTGCTACAGAGGACTTTCTTGGTAGTGTAGTGATTCTGGTCATGCTTTTACATAAATTTTACCCCTGGTTTTCCTTTTGTTTGTGATATATTATCTTCCTAAATTTGTTTTATTATATGTAGATATAATATCCTTTGGTAGTGATAACTTATTGGATCTGATGAAGTTTATGTAATTTTACTACCCTTCTTGGCTAGAAAGTCAGCTGTTTCATTACCCTGTATTCTGCAATGTGCTGGTACCCATTGAAGTGTTTTTTATTTAAAAAAATCTTTTATATAAATGAATTAGTTGTTTTATGATTTTGCGGCATTCTGCAATATTTAGGTTATTAGGTGATAAATAAGATATGAATATTATAGCTGCTTTAGAGATGCTTAAATTATTACGTTAATTATATAATAACCCACATATAAAATAAATTTAAAAAGTATACAATTAAGTTACAGTTGCCTGGAGGACCAATACTCAACCTTACTAATATGCAACTGCAGAGAATTTATGACATTTCTTTGGCAATTTTTATGACAAGAAGTTGGAGTTTTTAAATGGAACATAATCCCAACAGGCTGTTTACAATTTGCTTCTACAGTGAGTCTCAGGTAACATTATTGGGACAACTGCCACCTGCCAGACTGCAGCCTCGCACTACAAATCCCAGTCTGCATGCCACGAGCGTGCAGTAATTATTGTGCATTTCTGCCTTCTTCTGCAATAAGTCACACACACTCTTAGTGAGAGAGAAGACCTTGGAGTGAGTGGATGTATTTACATGTGTTCATACTACAGTATGGTTGCATTTATACTATGCAAGCGTGTGTGCATGTTAAACATAGTTTTCAGGACAAAGAATTTGTGCAGAAAAACTAGACAAAAGTTTGGCTTAATTTTCCTAACAGACTACTTCCATGTAGGAATACAATATTGCACCTCTTGGATCAGTTTAACAAAACAGGTTTTTTTTTTTTTTTTTTTTTTTTTTTTTTTTTTTTTTTTTTTTTTTTTTTTTTTTTTTTTTTTGTAGTTTAACGTCCTTTAACCTGGTTTGGTCATATCGGACGATGAATGAAATTGATGATATGATGCTCAAATGATCTCGGGGTCCATGGAGCTTAAAATTACTCGACATTCGTCTTCTCAGGATAAGGGAAAACCCCGAAAAAAACCTTACCCGGGTAACTCACCCTAAGCGAGATTCGAACTCACGACCTTTTGAACGTGAGGCAGACATGCTACCACCATGCTACCCAGGCGGGCAAAACAGGTTTTGTGCATAAGAAGAAAAGGCCATGAACCCGTCAAACCTTACTGATGAACAAACTTGACAAAATCAATGCTGCTTTGAAACTTAGTCCTAGGAAATCTTTGAGGTGTAATTTGTGAGATACTGTAATTACATAGGGCTTTAACTTGAGTAATTCCGTTGCTCTATGAGCCAATGCTCTTGAAATTTCTGTCTGCTGTCCTAAATACCTAAACTTTTTGCCTAGTTTTCTGAACAAATTCTCGCCCTGACTCACACTCACGTAGTGAACATGCAACCATGCTGTAGAACGAACATGTGTAAATACACCCACTCACTTCAGGGTCTACTCTCTCACTGAGTGTGTGTGTGTGTGACATAGCAGATGCATGCATGATAACTACCGAGTGCTCATGGTGCATAGAACTGGGATTTGTAATTCCAGGCGCCAGTTTGAAAGGGTGGCAGTCATCCTGTCAATGTTACCTGAGACTCATTGTATCTCTCATCCTTGCAAAACCATTATTTAAGAAACAACACACACACACACACACACATATATAGGGTGTTTCAAAACGACACCAAACGATGATGTGGACCTTGTTGGTCATGCTGTACGTGATATGTGAATATAATTCTCAGCTCTAAATTTGGCGCATACAAAAACTGCCATAAAATCACCATGGATTAGGCAGTCGTATATAACCAGATGGCATGTGCCTGGCCCACTCCATGAGAGATGCCAGTTGGTAGCGAAGGTCCCAGTCATATGGTGTAGGCATGGTTTGATAGACATGCCAGCGTAGGACATGTCACCTTAGTAATGGAAAACGTAGCATATGGGTGTGGCGTATAAAAACTGTTGTTCCTTCGCTGCCTAATCCCAAATGTGTGCTATTTTTAAACACACATAAAACTTTAAATAGAAGAGTTTGAAAGTTGCAACATCAAGTTTTGGAAAGTTAAAGTGAAAGCTAACCGACTCCTATCTTCGTTTGGTGTAGTTTTGAAAAACACACATCTAGAGTAGGTGTTGTCCAAACATAAAAGGATTTGCTAATTCAATGTAATGAATAACAAGTTTACCAGAAAAATTTTTGTCTTCTGTGTAATTGTATAATTAACACAAATCTGGAATACAGTTACTTACATTAAACGCCTTTTTAACCCAATCTGAACCTCCTTCATTTTCTGAATCACTGTCATCTGCAAATGCTGCGAGCCGAGGCTGTACGTGTCCCAGTGCTGGTTTTTTAGGTGCTTGAAGCCCATAGCTTGAATGAAAGACAAAAATATGGTGCATTAGTTGGCCTTGCTAATTTATACTCATCTCTGTTATACATGCACATACATGACAGAACATACATGTATCCAGAAGCAGGGCAAACAAATGTATGGAATGTAAAAATTGAAGCTATTTTCTATTTACTCTTTGGTTGATCTGCACCAGAACAAATTCACATGCCAGTGCACTGCAGTACAACACAGTAATAGTGCATGCAAGAATGTAATTCCATGCTAAAAATTGAAGTTACAGAATTAATTTATTCTTAAATTGTATAATATTTTATACAAATACCTAAGTGTTAAATTGACCAAATTTGCACCATTAAACAGAGCTGCAAGTCCCATATGAGTCACCTGTTTTCTGCAATATTGTTTTCAACAGTAACAGTTGCTGGTTGTAGCTGTTTAGAATCATTGAGGACGGTCACCATTAATTTGCTCTTGTATCTCCATTGAGTTACATAAAGGATAAGGCTGGTACCCTGTTGACCAGTGGTGAAAAAGTTACAGTATTGAATGTTTATTGTAAGTCTTGTCAGAAATATCGAACACTTGTCGTGAAAGAAGCTGCAAATTAACATTTGAGTTCAACTATGTTTTGGCTACAAATGTAAACAGCACTCACAAAGAAAAATCTGAAATGGCAAAAGTGGTTACACCAAGGAAAAAAAGAAAGCGTCTGAAATATATAATAATTCTGTGAAGAATGCAATTTGTGTAATAGTGCACATTTATTTTTTTTAAAAATGAGCCGCCAACAGTTGATAAAAAAAGCTACATATAATGAAAGAAGTACTGTTTTGGGAGATGGAGAGTGCCTGGGTAGCAGCATAATGCTTTTTTAAAAACTTCCTCTGCGCGCTATATGCCCTTCTTGCACTCAAATATGTTCAAGGTCGCGAACTTAGTTTATTTCAGCCTAGTACAGGCAGAATCGCGTACGAGAGCACTAGGTATTCTATGCTCTCGTATCGCGGCGCGCTTCCGCTCAAAACAGATAACAAGTTCAAACTCGTCATTACTGCAGCAATGCCGCCAGCGAGAAGACGTTTCTATGGCAGACGGCGAAATATCGATACTACAACACATGCAATTGAAAATAATTTGCAAACTGATCGATACCACTGCATTAAACTGTGGACTGTTCCTGATTCTGGCACATTGCTTGGTTGGAAGCTACATCTAGACTTTCGATCAACTACAATGATGGGCGCCATTAACTTAAGGCTGAATAGGCTATAGTAACAGTGAAGCAACACAAATATTAACATACCTAACAATAATTTGTAACGAAACTTCACTTGTTATGAATAAACTCAAATTAAAACTAGTTTCGTAATCCACAATTTTATTGCTACTTCAGCTCAACTTCCTCTTGTTTCAAAACTTGCAAATATGCATCGAAGCTTGTGACAGTGATGTGATTAAATAAAAAATAAAAGCATTTGAGTCGGTTTTTGTAACACAAACATCACTTATTTTTACTTACTGAGACTGGTTTTGGTAACACTTGTTCCCATTTTCAACTCTTAATTCCAACTAAATCTTTCTTCATTGGCGTCAACAATGAGGGTGATGGTGTATCAATTGTGGAGGCATCTTGTTCTGGATCTATGAACTTCCAGAGGTTGCTGTATGGTGGCAAATCAAAATTCATGATATGGCTCTTTTTCTTCATGATGTAGATCTTCTCCCAGACATCTAATTCTGTGGGTTTATAAGCTGGTTTTAACAATTTTATATTCGGTGTGATTTCGTGTCCTGATGTCCAAAAATGATGGACAACTGCTGATTTTTCTATTTGTTGTATTTTAGGTTTCTCATGTGTTCCTTTAATCTGGTCTCCAAACTTCTCTTTGTCCTTCCAATATACACCAGATTACAGTCTGAGCATTTAATTTCAATAAGTGATGTTTGTGTTACAAAAACCGACTCAAATTCTTTTATTTTTTATTCCTCTTGTTTATTTATTTTATGCATTATGATAATGACAATTATTGGGATTAAAACAAATTTGGTGACAGAATCAATTAATGGTATATCAAAATTTATGTGCAATATCTTTTCTTTAAAATAAATATTTTTTCCCAATCCATTAAATCTATGGGTCCAGTTACATGTTTTAATAATATAACTTCTATATTTATTTCATGGTTAAATATCCAATGATGATTTGCCACAGCTGATTTATCAATCTGTTTGTATTCAATATTTCTAAAGTGCTTCTTAACTCTGGTTTTGAAACGATGTTTGGTCTTACCAAGTAAACAAAATCACAATTTAAACAATTTAATTGATAAATGCCAGATTGTTTAGTTTGAGATTTTGTCTTTTTTCGAAAAGCTTAATAAATTTTTACTTCCCCTAGCATGTATGTACATATAATGTAATAGTGGCTACAGAAGAAATTTGATATCAGGATTTCACCAGAAATATATGTTTTGAGGTCTCTTGAGTCTGAAAAAATTCAGAAAAAGGAGTGTGTGGGTACAACATAGCACAAAAATGAAAAAACTGTTAAAATACCAAACTGGGTATGTTTAATATCTTCCAAGGATGCGACACAAAGATTTTCAAGAAAATCCTCCCACCACAAACTTCCCTTTACATGAAAAATGTTGTTTTTCTCAAAAATGGCTCTAATGATTTTGATTAAAATACCATATATTAAAGATATTTACAACACATATAATGCACATTTTGAATTTTCTGCATGTAGCCTATGAAGACCTCTTCATTCTGGATAGTTTTGCAGAATTTTGCATAATGGTTAAAGCATAAGGGATAGACAAAAATTTACTGCATAAAAACATAGATCTCGTTAAAATAGACAGTTTATTTCATATACTTTTTCCTGTAGAGTATAACATTTTTGAGATAATCCTTGTTAATGGTTTTCATTTTAAACTAACTTTTCTCAAACTGTGACATGTATATCGAATTGAACCTCAATTGTCTCACTTAGTGACTAGCTTTTGAAAATTTGTACCGTTGCTTTAGCTTAGTGTAATCCCTTATTTCCCTTCTACTTACAAAGAAGCAATTAATAAGACAAATTCTGCTAATGTTCATCTTGATTAGCATGATGTTGATAAAAATAGTTTGTATATGGAACAGATAGAGAAAGTTATATGAATGGAACACATCAGATTTTTTAAAAACCAATTAGTTTTTATTTTCTTAAGAGTAGAAATCTCTAACAGAGCTTTCTGATATTTGAATATCTCATTCATCTTTACTAAGGAGTAAATTAATAAACTTAAAAATTAAACTTTTAAAAACAGCAAATTTATGTGAAAAAGTTAAAGTTGTTATTTTTATGTAAATATCAGTATGAGTTAATTTCCTAGAAATTCCAAAATTCAATTTATTGGTATCACTTCCTCTAACATGTGTGTACAATTTACATAGTAGATAGAGATGGTATTGTATTCCATCCAAAAATTCAATACTGAGATATCACTGAAATACATGCTTTGAGCCCCATAAATTCAAAGAAAGCATTTTTAGAAACATGTCCAAATGTGTCTGTAAACCTTGAGATAGACAAAAACTTACTACAGAAAAAAATGTAGATCTCATTAAAATACATAATTATGTCATATACATTTTTTCTTTTGTAGAGTTAACTGCTTCTGAGATATTCCTTGCTATTAGTTTCAATTTTAAACTGCTTAAACTTTTCTCAAGTGAGAAGTCAACTTTCATTTGATCTCTCTTGTTTAATATGCAGGAATGCAAAAGAGAACCAAATTTCAATTGTTTCACATAGTGATAGTTTTTAAAAGATTTAACTATCGCTTTAGTTTAGTTCCTTATTCCCTGTCCACTTATAAGGAAGCAAGTAATGAGACTGTTTCTGCTAATTAATTTGATTAGCATAATGTAGATTATTCTTTAGCAAAGTGAAATAGCTAGAGAATATCATGTGAATGGAACACTTCACATTTGTTTTTACTATTTCAAAATCGATCATGATAAGATCAGCAAAAAAGGTGAAAATGGACTACATATTGCTAAACCAAAACTGCTGACAGAATTTGTCACTGAAGCTGAAAAAAATTTAATCCAGTAGTTGGCAATACATAGTAAACCATCCATCACCTAACAGCAGTAACTGTAACCACGTAAATAAACAAGTTGAACTGAAGATGCAATAAAATTGTGGATTGCAAAATCAGTCTTCTTAATTGAATTTATTCATAAAGATAAGCAAAGTTTTGTTAAAAATTTTATATGATAAATGTATGGATTGGTCATAACTTTTAAATGGATCAATAAAGGAAAGTGCTAACTTTTTTGATTCACATGGGAAGTAGTAGCCCTCCAGACAAGAGGCAGCATCCCAATGGACCACAGGAGGGATTGGGGGGTGAAATTCAGAATCTAAAAATGGAAATATATTACAGTGACTCTTTTAATTCAAATACAAAGGGGAATTTTATAAAAATTGAAATTATCCAAGCTTGAATTAATAAATATGCTTTTTAGTATAGAAAGTATACCCTCAAATATGTTAATTTCCAGCAATTAAATAACTGGTAGTGCAATTCATCCTGTTAATTTCAATATGTTATTCCTGATATATGTTAAAATAGTGTGACATAATGTTTCAAGCAATTCAGCACAAAAAATCTGATGTGTTCCAAATACATGACTTTCTCTAGCTGTTACACAAATGAACTTTCCTTACAAAAGATTATTCATTTATCTACATCATGCTAATCAAGATAAACACTGGCAGAAATAGTCTTATTACTTGGTTCCTTATATGTAGAAGGTGAATAGTCTAAAGTGATAGTCAAGTCTTTTAAATGCAATTACAATGTGAAACAACTGAAACCAATAACAAGGAATATCTCGTAAATGGTCAACCCCACCAAAAAAAAAAAAAAAAAAAAAAAAAAAAAAAAAAAATGTATGACATAAATTGTTTGTATTAATGAGTACAACATTTTTTGTGTACTAAGTTTTTGTCTATCTTTAACAGTTTACCAGTTATTTAAAATTCAGCAAAATTCAGCGGTCTTCCGAGACTATTCCCAGAAAATTCAAGATGCGCATTTTATTTGTGTTGTCTTTAACATACAGAATTTTAATCAAAACTGTTCGAGCCATTTTTGAGAAAAACCAAATTTTAAAAAATGTTTCCATGTAAAGGGTAATTTGGGGTGGGGGGGATTTTCCTCAAAATCTTCATGTCTCATCCTTGGACGGCACTAAACATAAGTACCAAGATTGGAATTTAATAGTGTTTTCGTTTTTGAGCTATACTGCCCACAGACACACACAAATAGACCTTTTTCTAAAAATGTTTTTTTTGGGATTCAGGGACCTCAAAACATATTTCAGGTGCAATTTTTGGGTGGAATACAATGCAATACTTTCTCTAGCTATTATATACATTGTACGCACATATGTGCTAGAGAAAGTAAAAATTAACAAGAAATTAGCAGTAGAATATAATACACTATACAAATGATCATTAATCAAACAAGTTCTCATTTAAAGAGATGTACAATTTTAGCCCCATAAAGGGTTTGTAGGGAGGTGTGTGCTTTCCAAGAAGCAGGTAAAACAGAAAAGGACAGAGCCAAACCTGGCAAGCTAAATCTCACACTCTCGGAATGTGGAAAAATGAATATGAATTATTGGAACTTTTAACAACTCAACTGAGGACACACACCATGTCTAGACTTCTTTTGGATTCCGAATAAGTTTTTAAGAATAAAATAAATTGACTTGATTATCTGAGTGCTGGCTTAAAAAATTTGAATTAAACACAAAGCTTGACATTATTTTAAACAGGAATTTCATGGAGTTTGTACTTTATACAAAATACAAATTATCTGATGTAGAATTAACCAATTGTTACTGTATAAATTTGAGATATTCTGATAGTCCTTAATAATTAAGAAACTGTTGTTTAAAACATTTTATTTATTTTCAAAAAAATCTTTCATCATTAAGATTTTATCTGTCATGGAAAACCTCACTGAAAGGTAAAAAATAGAAATATTAATAAAGTGATATTGTAGAAGCTTAGAGACAGCGAAGCACCAATGAATATAATTTATGAGTTGCTTCACTCACTGTTTTTTTTAAACAGAATGTTTCAAAAGCCTTTGCTTTTATCTTCAGCTGTAGTTTCTCGAGAAATTAAAACTGTTAAAAGAAAGAAAAAAGAAACAGTAAGTGAAGTAATAAGTGTCTACACCTAGACACATAAATTTACAAATATTAATGATAGCTAGTTATGGCAATTGGAGGACTCAAAAAGAGACGTGTGATTTATTTATCAAGTTGAATTCAAATAAAAACATGACAGCCCACAGTGACAAAATTTGTCAAATATGACATGGAAAGTGTGAAGAATAAAGCTAAATACAGAAGGCCAAAATCTACTTTGAGTAAAATAAATCAAATGAAATTTAATACTTTATAAATTCTCAAGTTTCCATTTTAGAATAAAAGGTTTTTAACAAATGCTTCTTAGTTTATTAAGGAATATCAGAATATTTCAAATTTATAATATGGTTCCGTTCAAAATTCTAAAGTTCATTCCCCACGCCCTCATCCCAATGAGGCACACTACACTCATGCTGTCTGGAGAGGCTCTATCTTCCATGTGAATAAAAAAAAAAAATAAAAACAATCTGATGTGTACCATTCATATGTCTTTCTCTACATCTCTGCAACAAATTATTCTTAAAAAGCTTATACTTCTATTTACTTCATGCTAATCAGAAAAAACTTAGCAGAAATAGTCTTATTACTTGCTTCCTTGTAAGTAGAAGTGAAATAAGGGAGTACCATAGGTTAAAGTGATAGTCTAAAGCTGGTTGCTATGTCACTAAAGTTCCTTTGTTTGTATGGACACTAGTTGACAAATTCCTGCATGAGAAAAGTATACGTTTTTCATAGCAGTAACCAAAAACAAGGAATGTCTCAAAAATGATGAACTCCTCCACGAAAAAAATGTATATAACATAAATTGTGTGTTTTAATGTGCTCTACATGTTTTGTGTGTTAAGTTTTTGTCCATCTCTTACAGTTTAGCAGATATTCAAAATTCTGTAAAATTCATCCAGAATAAACTACTCTTCAGAGGCTATTCCCAGAAAGTGCAAGATATACATTTTATTTGTCAGGTAAATATCTTTGATTTACAAAATTTTAGTCAAAATCGTTAGAGCCATTTTTGAGAAAATCAAAATTTTCGAAAAAATTTCCATGTAAAGGGTAGTTTGGGGTGGGGGGATTTTTCTCAAAATGTTTGTGTCGCATCCCTGGAAGATACTAAACTTAAACACCAAGTTTGGTATTTTACCGACTTTTCATTTTTGAGTTATCATGTTCACACACACGGACGGGCCTTTTTCTGAAAATACTTTTTTTGGATACAGGGGACCTTAAAACATATTTCTGGTGAAATCTTGGTATTGAATTTTTTGATGGAGTGCAATACCTTCCCTATACACTATGTACATAGTATGTATAGAGAAAGTAAAAAATCTGATGTGTTCCATTCACATGACTTTCTCTATATCTCTGTAACAAATTATTGTTAATAAACTTATCTTTTATTTATTTCATGCTAAGCAAGAAAAATTAGCAGAAATAGTCTTATTTCTTGCTTTATTGTAAGTAAAAGCGAAATAAGGGAGTACCATAGGTTAAAGTGAAAGCCAAAAGCTGCTTGCTATGTGACTGATGTTCTTTTGTTTGTATGGACAGGAGTTGACAAATTCCTGTATGAGAAAAGTATAAGTTTTTCAAAGCTGAAACCAAGAAAAAGGAATATCTAAAAAACGATCAACTCCACGAAAAACATGTATATAACGTAAATTGTGTGTTTTAACGTGCTCTACCTTTTTTGTGTGTTAAATTTTTGTCCATCTCTTACGGTTTAATAGTTATGCAAAATTCATCCAGAATAAAGTAGTCTTCAGAGACTATTCCCAGAAAATTCAAAATATACATTTTATTTGTCAGGTAAATATCTTTAATATATGATATTTTAATCAAATCGTTAAGAGCCATTTTCTAGAAAATAAAAATTTTCGAAAAAAGTTCCTTGTAAAGGGTAGTTTGGGGTGGGGGGGGATTTTTCTCAAAATTGTGTCGCATCCCTGGAAGACACTAAACTTAAATACCGAGTTTGGTATTTTACCGACTTTTCGTTTTTGAGTTATCGTGTTCACAGACACACGGACACACACACAGACCTTCTTGTGAAAATACTTTTTTTGGATACAGGGGACCCTAAAACATATATTTCTGGTGAAATCTTGGTATCAAATTTTTGGTGGAGTGCAATACCTTCTCTATACACTATGTACATAGTACATATAGAGAAAGTAAAAATCAGTGCTTAACTTTATTTATCTACTTATATCTAATATTCCATATTTTTGTTCACTCTGTATGCAGACCTTTTGTTTGAATTCACAGTTCTGTTATGGGGCATTGGCAGGGGAGGATAGCAATTCCCTGGAATTGCCAATAAATGACTCGATTGTCTACCAAACTATTATCATCATCATCATTATTATTATTATTTCCTTATTGTCATCATCATTGCATAATTACATTATGACTTTGTATTTTGCAGTATAGTGGTTCAAGACGTTCTCTTTCATGAGTTACATTTAACCAGTCTAACATAGCATTCTACATGCTATTTGTATGCTGTTTACTGTATACAGTTTGAAACAAAATTCATGCATTAGACCCACAATTTTGTATGCAGTTGAAGGAAGAAGGAAAGCATAACCAAGAGATGTTTATTTAGAAGGGGAGGAGTGGAATAGTTGCAGCTAAAGGGCATAGCCGAGCGAACTCATCAATCTAGAGATTCCTATCTCTACTTTAGGTTGATAAGGCAAGCTTAACAGGCAACATGGCATGCTTGTTTTAAGTTCTCATAGTCATTTTCTCTGTATAAGGAAATGTCCCATTTAAAGTGGGTGGGTTACAGGCCCCTGAAATTTTAACCTACTACTCCTGACTCCCTGTAGAATCCCTGTGTCTGACAAATTGCATTAAATCTTGTAATGCTGTTGTCAATGCTTACCTAATTTATAGAGTACTGTCATTATCTTCTTATGACTGACTCCAGTTTACCTATGATTTTTGTCCTGTTAACTGAATCAAAACCTTAGAATAGAATAGTCTAGTTATTTAATTTTGTTATGCATTTGTGTTATATTTTGAACTCCTAAAAACCATGCTTTGATTTTGTAATTTATTCTAAATAGAAATATCTTATACTTTTAGTTTCTCTTATATTTACTTTCATGAATCTGTACTTACTAGACTTTAACTTATTTGTATCTGTAATATTGTAACTGACGAAGCCGATATTTCTGTAATAAGAAATCCTATGGTGAAGAAACTTGATTTGATTTGATTTTGACAATATCACATGCAATTTACCCCTGGGGTACTTTAGCTCATTGTTAATGTTCTCTAGTGTACATGGGATTGCATATGTCATTATTTGACATTCTACACTGCAATAGATACGTAACTTCTACCATTTATTATTATTGATGACCTTCTTCCACATTTGTCAACAATGTTTGCACAAACTTTCCCAGTTGAGCTGCCAGCACATGACAAACAAATACTGGGCCAGTAGTGTTGCCAACATACAGAAACCTAAGCTGCAAAGAATAGCAATATTGAGGGTCCTAGGCTGCAAAGCATAGTCCAATGTTCAGGACCCAAAGCATAGCCAAGGAATCTTTATAGAGGAGTGGCATAGTTGGTAATGGTGTAGGATAGAAGCCGTCGTCTGCTAGCTAAGCCATGCCCTTGGACTACGTCATATATGCGTAGCCAACGTAAGATGCCCTGATAATATAACATATGCTGAATATAACGTTGCCAACCTAAACGTTAAAAAAGTTACCACTAATAATAACTGATTATTATCATTATTATTATTAGTCTTATTGTTATTTTTAATTAATTCATTAAGTAGGTGTGCAACACATTCAAGTAACTTCATTGTCCAATGGTCGAACTTTAGAAATCGCCTTAAGTTGTTTATCGGTGAAGTTAAAGAGTATTTTATCACCGCGTATAAGAGTAAAAGAGTGACTGTATACATAAAATACGAAATCATTAGTCTTTTTTTTTTTATCCATTTATTTTTTCATTTTTTTATTTTTTAGAACACCATATAATATGACTTTATAAACGAATAGGCCAGATAAGAGTAGCAATCTGGAGCATTCTTTAGCGTTTGACTTCCAAGGTAACAAGTTTAAATCTGACGACGCAGAGCGACGTATTTTTTTATTGTAAAAATGTTTAACAAAACTTTGTTTGGAAGAGCCTTGCTAACGTGCCACATACTTATGCTATGTAAAAGATACCCAAGACTGATAATGATGCTCTGACACCTTTACAATAGGGCGCCAGGAACCATAGCACTTAGTGACCAAAATAAAACTTTTTTTATATTTTTCTTACTGTATCTGATTTACTTTTTTTTTATTTATTTATTTATTTATTTTTTTTATTAACCTTTATTTATTGCCGTATTAACCTCTCAAGGTTTTACCATGACCTTACATGATTTACAACAATCCATTTATAAAATTTATAATTTACAATTACTAGTTTTAAATACCTTTTGAGGTTCTTTGGTTATATGAGTTTATATACATGTATCTCTTTGAGGTAACTGATTGTAAATAGCAAGTAAGACATTAGAGAGACTTTTTATTCTACAGATATACTGCGTACAGACACAACCGCGTGCACATTCACATAACACCCTATCTACCATTGAGACATTCTGTCTCTCTCTCTCTCTTTCTCACTGTCATTTCTACAGAGTGTCTCTTGTTCATATATTCTCTACTCTCTCAGCGTCATTTCTACAGAGTGACTATTGTTCATATATTCTCTGCTCTCTCTCTCTCACCGTCATTTCTACAGTGTGTCTCCTTTTCATATATTCTCTACTCTCTGTATCTCTCTCTTTCTTACCATCATTTCTACAGAGTGTCTTTTGTTCATATATTCTCTAATATCTCTCTCTCTCACCGACATTTCTACAGTGTATCTTGTTCATACATTCTCTACTCTCTCTCTCACCGTCATTTCTACAGAGTCTCTCTTGTTCATATATTCTCTACTCTCTCTATCTCTCTCTCTCTCACCGTCATTTCTACAGAGTGTCTCTTATTAATATATTCTCAACTGTCTCTCTCTCTCACCGACATTTGTATAGAGTGTCTCTTGTTCATATATTCTCTACTCTCTCTTTCTCACCGTTATTTGTACAGAGTGTCTCTGTTCATATATTCTCTATGCTCTCTCTCTCTCTCATCGTCATTTTTACAGAGTGTCTCTTGTTCATATATTCACTACTCTCTCTCTCTCACCGATATTTGTACAGAGTGTCTCTTGTTCATATATTCTCTTCTCTCTCTCACCGTCATTTCTACAGAATGTCTCTTGTTCATATATTCTCTCTCTCTCACCGTCATTTCTACAGAGTGTCTCTTGTTCATATATTCTCTACTCTATCTCTCACTGTCATTTCTACAGAGTGTCTCTTGTTCATATATTCTCAACTGTCTCTCTCTCTCTCTCTCTCACCGACATTTGTACAGAATGTCTCTTGTTCATATATTCTCTACTCTCTTTCTCACCATCATTTGTACAGAGTGACTCTGTTCATATATTCTCTACTCTCTCTCTCTCTCACCGTCATTTTTACAGAGTGTCTCTTGTTCATATATTCTCTACTCTCTCTCTCACCGTCATTTCTACAGAGTCTCTCTTGTTCATATATTCTCTACTCTCTCTATCTCCCTCTCTCACTGTCATTTGTACAGAGTGTCTCTTGTTCATATGTTTTCAACTCTCTCTCTCTCTCTCTCTCTCTCACCGACATTTGTACAGAGTGTCTCTTGTTCATATGTTTTCAACTCTCTCTCTCACCGACATTTGTACAGAGTGTCTCTTGTTCATATATACTCTACTCTCTCTCTTTCTCACTGTCATTTGTACAGTGTCTCTTGTTCATATATTCTCTACTCTCTCTTTCACCGTCATTCTTACAGAGTGTCTCTTGTTCATATATTCTCTACTCTCTCTCTCTCTCGCTCTCACCGTCATTTCTACAGTGTGTCTCTTGTTCATATATTCTCTACTCTCTCTCTCTCGCTCTCACCGTCATTTCTACAGTGTCTCTTGTTCATATATTCTCTACTCTCTCTATCTCTCTCTCACACCGTCATTTCTAGTTTGTCTCTTGTTCACATAATCTCCACTCTCTATCTCTTTAACTCTCTCTCTGCGACATGACATATACACACGGATATACATATACACATTGTAACTGTTATATACTTCTCTCATCACTATGTATATATATATATATATATATGTGTGTGTGTGTGTGTGTGTGTGTGTGTGTGTGTAGAAATATCATTTGCCCACATTTGCACTATTTAGATTATATTAGGATATTTTTAGAAACACAAATCACTGCTAATAATCTAAAGATGCACCCCACACACACACACACATATATATATATATATATATATATATATATATATATAAATACAGTGATGAAAGAAGTATACAACAGTTACTATGTGTATATGTATATCCGTGTGTATGGGTCGGGGAGACAGAGGGATTATGTGAACAAGAAACACTAGAAATGACGGTGAGAGACACAGAGAGACAGAATATATGAACAAGAGACACTCTGTAGAAATGACGGTGAGAGAGAGATAGAGACAGAGAGAGAGAGAGAGAGAGAGAGAGAGAGAGAGAGAGGGAGTGTAGAGAATATATGAACAAGAGACACTCTGTACAAGTGACGGTATGACAGAGAGAGAGGGACAGGAATATATGAACAAGAGACACTCTGTAGAAATGACAGTGAGAGAGAGAGAGAGAAGAGAATATATATGAACAAGAGACACTCTGTACAAATGACGGTGAGAGAGAGAGAGAGGTAGAGAATATATGAACAAGAGACACTCTGTACAAATGTCGGTGAGAGAGCGAGCGAGGGAGAGAGAATATATGAACAAGAGACACTCTGTACAAATGACGGAGAGAGAGAGAGGGAGAGAGAATACATGAACAAGAAACACTCAGTACAAATGTCAGTGAGAGGGAGCCAGAGAGAGAGAGAGGGAGGGAGAGTTGAGAATATATATGAACACGTGACACTCTGTACAAATGACGATGAGAGAGAGAGAGAGAGAGAGAGAGAGAGAGAGAGAATATAACAAGAGACACTCTGTAGAAATGATGGTGAGAGAGAGTAGAGAATATAACAAGAGACATTCTGTAGAAATGACAGTGAGAGAGAGAGAGAGAGAGAGAGAGAGAGAGAGAGAGAGAGAGAGAGTAGAAAATATAAGAACAAGAGACACTCTGTAGAGATGACAGAGAGGGAGAGAGTAGAGAATATATGAACAAGAGATAATCTGTACAAATGACGGTGAGAGATAGCCAGAGTAGAGAATATATGAACAAGAGACTCTGTAGAAATGACGGTGAGAGAGAGAGTATATATGAACAAGAGACACTCTGTAGAAATGACGGTGAGAGAGAGAGAATATATGAACAAGAGACACTCTGTGGAAATTACAGAGAGAGAGAGAGAGAGAGAGAATATATGAACAAGAGACACTCTGTAGAAATGACAGAGAGAGAGAGAGAGCGAGAGAGAGAATATATGAACAAGAGACACTCTGTAGAAATGACGGTGAGAGAGAGAGAATATATGAACAAGAGACACTCTGTAGAAATGACAGAGAGAGAGAGAGAGAATATATGAACAACAGACACTCTGTAGAAATGACAGAGAGAGAGAGAGAGAGAGAGAGAGAGAGAGAATATATGAACAAGAGACACTCTGTAGAAATGACGGTGAGAGAGAGAGAATATATGAACAAGAGACACTCTGTAGAAATGACAGAGAGAGAGAGAGAGAGAGAGAGAGAGAGAGAGAGAGACAATATATGAACAAGAGACACTCTGTAGAAATGACGGTGAGAGAGAGAGAATATATGAACAAGAGACACTCTGTAAAAATGACAGAGAGAGAGAGAGAGAATACACGAACAAGAGACACTCTGTAGAAATGACGGTGAGAGAGAGAGAATATATGAACAAGAGACACTCTGTAGAAATGACAGAGAGAGAGAGAGAGAGAGGGAATATATGAACAAGAGACACACTGTAGAAATGACAGAGAGAGAGAGAGAGAGAGAGAGAGAGAGAGAATATATGAACAAGAGACACTCTGTAGAAATGACGGTGAGAGAGAGAGAATATATGAACAAGAGACACTCTGTAGAAATGACAGAGAGAGAGAGAGAGAATATATGAACAAGAGACATTCTGTACAAATGACGGTGAGAGAGAGAGTGGGAGAGAGAGAAAGTGAGAGAGTAGAGAATATATGAACAAGATACACTCTGTAGAAATGACAGTGTGATTGAGAGAGAGGGAGAGAGAGAGAGAAAGTAGAGAATATGTGAACAAGAGACACTCTGTAGAAATGACGGTGAGAGAGAGAGGTAGAGAATATATGAACAAGAGACACTCTGTACAAAAGTCAGTGAGAGAGAGAGGGAGAGAGAGAATACATGAACAAGAGACACTCTGTACAAATGACGGTGAGAGAGAGAAGTAGAGAATAATTGAACAAGAGACACTCTGTACAAATGACGGTGAGAGAGAGAAGTAGAGAATATATGAACAAGAGACACTCTGTACAAATGACGGTGAGAGAGAGAAGTAGAGAATATATGAACAAGAGACACTCTGTACAAATGACGGTGAGAGAGAGAAGTAGAGAACATATGAACAAGAGACACTCTGTACAAATGACGGTGAGAGAGAGAGAGAGAGTGAGAGAGAGAGAGAGAGAGGGAGAGAATATATGAACAAGAGACACTCAGTACAAATGTCAGTGGGAGGGAGCCAGAGAGAGAGAGAGGGAGGGAGAGTTGAGAATATATATGAACACGTGACACTCTGTACAAATGACGATGAGAGAGAGAGAGAGAGAATATAGAATATATGAACAAGAGACACTCTGTAGAAATGATGGTGAGAGAGAGTAGAGAATATAACAAGAGACACTCTGTAGAAATGATGGTGAGAGAGAGTAGAGAATATAACAAGAGACACTCTGTAGAAATGACATTGAGAGAGAGAGAGAGAGAGAGAGAGAGACAGAGAGAGAGAGTAGAAAATATAAGAACAAGAGACACTCTGTAGAGATGACAGAGAGAGAGAGAGTAGAGAATATTGAACAAGAGATACTCTGTACAAATGACCGTGAGAGATAGCCAGAGTAGAGAATATATGAACAAGAGACTCTGTAGAAATGACGGTGAGAGAGAGAGTATATATGAACAAGAGACACTCTGTAGAAATGACGGTGAGAGAGAGAGAATATATGAACAAGAGACACTCTGTAGAAATGACGGTGAGAGAGAGAGAATATATGAACAAGAGACGCTCTGTAGAAATGAGACAGAGAGAGAGAGAGAGAGAGAGAGAGAGAGAGAATATATGAACAAGAGACACTCTGTAGAAATGACGGTGAGAGAGAGAGAATATATGAACAAGAGACACTCTGTAGAAATGACAGAGAGAGAGAGAGAGAGAGAGAGAGAGAGAGACAGAGAGAGAGAGAGACAATATATGAACAAGAGACACTCTGTAGAAATGACGGTGAGAGAGAGAGAATATATGAACAAGAGACACTCTGTAGAAATGACAGAGAGAGAGAGAGAGAGAGAGAGAGAGAATATATGAACAAGAGACACTCTGTAGAAATGACAGAGACGGAGAGAGAGAGAGAGACAATATATGAACAAGAGACACTCTGTAGAAATGACGGTGAGAGAGAGAGAATATATGAACAAGAGACACTCTGTAAAAATGACAGAGAGAGAGAGAGAGAGAGAGAGAATACACGAACAAGAGACACTCTGTAGAAATGACGGTGAGAGAGAGAGAATATATGAACAAGAGACACTCTGTAGAAATGACAGAGAGAGAGAGAGAGAGAGAGAGAGAGAGAGAGGGAATATATGAACAAGAGACACACTGTAGAAATGACAGAGAGACAGAGAGAGAGAGAGAGAGAGAGAGAGAGAGAGAATATATGAACAAGAGACACTCTGTAGAAATGACGGTGAGAGAGAGAGAATATATGAACAAGAGACACTCTGTAGAAATGACAGAGAGAGAGAGAGAGAGAATATATGAACAAGAGACATTCTGTACAAATGACGGTGAGAGAAAGAGTGGGAGAGAGAGAAAGAGAGAGAGTAGAGAATATATGAACAAGATACACTCTGTAGAAATGACATTGTGATTGAGAGAGAGGGAGAGACAGAGAGAAAGTAGAGAATATGTGAACAAGAGACACTCTGTAGAAATGACGGTGAGAGAGAGAGGTAGAGAATATATGAACAAGAGACACTCTGTACAAAAGTCAGTGAGAGAGAGAGGGAGAGAGAGAATATATGAACAAGAGACACTCTGTACAAATGACGGTGAGAGAGAGAAGTAGAGAATAATTGAACAAGAGACACTCTGTACAAATGACGGTGAGAGAGAGAGAAGTAGAGAATATATGAACAAGAGACACTCTGTACAAATGACGGTGAGAGAGAGAAGTAGAGAATATATGAACAAGAGACACTCTGTACAAATGACGGTGAGAGAGAGAAGTAGAGAATATATGAACAAGAGACACTCTGTACAAATGACGGTGAGAGAGAGAGAGAGAGAGAGGGAGAGAATATATGAACAAGAGACACTCAGTACAAATGTCAGTGAGAGGGAGCCAGAGAGAGAGAGAGGAAGGGAGAGTTGAGAATATATATGAACACGTGACACTCTGTACAAATGACGATGAGAGAGAGAGAGAGAGAGAGAGAGAGAGAGAATATAGAATATATGAACAAGAGACACTCTGTAGAAATGATGGTGAGAGAGAGTAGAGAATATAACAAGAGACATTCTGTAGAAATGATGGTGAGAGAGAGTAGAGAATATAACAAGAGACACTCTGTAGAAATGACAGTGAGAGAGAGAGAGAGAGAGAGAGAGAGAGAGAGTAGAAAATATAAGAACAAGAGACACTCTGTAGAGATGACAGAGAGAGAGAGAGTAGAGAATATATGAACAAGAGATACTCTGTACAAATGACGGTGAGAGATAGCCAGAGTAGAGAATATATGAACAAGAGACTCTGTAGAAATGACGGTGAGAGAGAGAGTATATATGAACAAGAGACACTCTGTAGAAATGACGGTGAGAGAGAGAGAATATATGAACAAGAGACACTCTGTAGAAATGACAGAAAGAGAGAATATATGAACAAGAGACGCTCTGTAGAAATGAGACAGAGAGAGAGAGACAGAATATATGAACAAGAGACACTCTGTAGAAATGACAGAGAGAGAGAGAGAGAGAGACAATATATGAACAAGAGACACAATGTAGAAATGACGGTGAGAGAGAGAATATATGAACAAGAGACACTCTGTAGAAATGACACAGAGAGAGAGAGAGAGAGAGAGAGAGAGAGAGAATATATGAACAAGAGACACTCTGTAGAAATGACGGTGAGAGAGAGAGAATATATGAACAAGACACACTCTGTAGAAATGACAGAGAGAGAGAGAGAGAGAGAGAATATATGAACAAGAGACACCCTGTAGAAATGACAGAGAGAGAGAGAGAGAGAGAGAGAGAGAGAGAGAGAGAGAGAGAGAGAATATATGAACAAGAGACACTCTGTAGAAATGACGGTGAGAGAGAGAGAATATATGAACAAGAGACACTCTGTAGAAATGACAGAGAGAGAGAGAGAGAATATATGAACAAGAGACACTCTGTAGAAATGACAGAGAGAGAGAGAGAGAGAGAGAGAGAGAGAATATATGAACAAGAGACACTCTGTAGAAATGACAGAGAGAGAGAGAGAGACAATATATGAACAAGAGACACTCTGTAGAAATGACGGTGAGAGAGAGAGAATAAATGAACAAGAGACACTCTGTAGAAATGACAGAGAGAGAGAGAGAGAGAATATATGAACAAGAGACACTCTGTAGAAATGACAGAGAGAGAGAGAGAGAGAGAGAATATATGAACAAGAGACACACTGTAGAAATGACAGAGAGAGAGAGAGAGAGAGAGAATATATGAACAAGAGACACTCTGTAGAAATGACGGTGAGAGAGAGAGAATATATGAACAAGAGACACTCTGTAGAAATGACAGAGAGAGAGAGAGAGAGAATATATGAACAAGAGTCATTCTGTACAAATGACGGTGAGAGAAAGAGTGGGAGAGAGAGAAAGAGAGAGAGTAGAGAATATATGAACAAGATACACTCTGTAGAAATGACAGTGTGATTGAGAGAGAGGGAGAGAGAGAGAGAGAAAGTAGAGAATATGTGAACAAGAGACACTCTGTAGAAATGACGGTGAGAGAGAGAGGTAGAGAATATATGAACAAGAGACACTCTGTACAAAAGTCAGTGAGAGAGAGAGGGAGAGAGAGAATATATGAACAAGAGACACTCTGTACAAATGACGGTGAGAGAGAGAAGTAGAGAATATATGAACAAGAGACACTCTGTACAAATGACGGTGAGAGAGAGAAGTAGAGAATATATGAACAAGAGACACTCTGTACAAATGATGGTGAGAGAGAGAAGTAGAGAATATATGAACAAGAGACACTCTGTACAAATGACGGTGAGAGAGAGAGAGAGAGAGAGAGAGAGAGAGAGAGAGAGAATATATGAACAAGAGACACTCAGTACAAATGTCAGTGAGCGGGAGCCAGAGAGAGAGAGAGGGAGGGAGAGTTGAGAATATATATGAACACGTGACACTCTGTACAAATGACGATGAGAGAGAGAGAGAGAGAGAGAGAGAGAGAGAGAGAATATAGAATATATGAACAAGAGACACTCTGTAGAAATGATGGTGAGAGAGAGTAGAGAATATAACAAGAGACACTCTGTAGAAATGATGGTGAGAGAGAGTAGAGAATATAACAAGAGACACTCTGTAGAAATGACAGTGAGAGAGAGAGAGAGAGAGAGAGAGAGAGAGAGAGAGAGAGACAGAGAGTGAGAGTAGAAAATATAAGAACAAGAGACACTCTGTAGAGATGACAGAGAGAGAGAGAGTAGAGAATATATGAACAAGAGATACTCTGTACAAATGACGGTGAGAGATAGCCAGAGTAGAGAATATATGAACAAGAGACTCTGTAGAAATGACGGTGAGAGAGAGAGTATATATGAACAAGAGACACTCTGTAGAAATGACGGTGAGAGAGAGAGAATATATGAACAAGAGACACTCTGTAGAAATGACAGAGAGAGAGAATATATGAACAAGAGACGCTCTGTAGAAATGAGACAGAGAGAGAGAGAGAGAGAGAGAGAGAGAATATATGAACAAGAGACACTCTGTAGAAATGACAGAGAGAGAGAGAGAGAGAGACAGAGAGAGAGAGAGACAATATATGAACAAGAGACACTCTGTAGAAATGACGGTGAGAGAGAGAGAATATATGAACAAGAGACACTCTGTAGAAATGACACAGAGAGAGAGAGAGAGAGAGAGAGAGAATATATGAACAAGAGACACTCTGTAGAAATGACGGTGAGAGAGAGAGAATATATGAACAAGACACACTCTGTAGAAATGACAGAGAGAGAGAGAGAGAGAGAATATATGAACAAGAGACACCCTGTAGAAATGACAGAGAGAGAGAGAGAGAGAGAGAGAGAGAGAAAATATATGAACAAGAGACACTCTGTAGAAATGACAGAGAGAGAGAGAGAGAGAGAGAGAGAGAGAGAGAGAGAGAGAGAGAGAATATATGAACAAGAGACACTCTGTAGAAATGACAGAGAGAGAGAGAGAGAGAGAGAGAGAGAGAGAGAGAATATATGAACAAGAGACACTCTGTAGAAATGACAGAGAGAGAGAGAGAGACAATATATGAACAAGAGACACTCTGTAGAAATGACGGTGAGAGAGAGAGAATAAATGAACAAGAGACACTCTGTAGAAATGACAGAGAGAGAGAGAGAGAATATATGAACAAGAGACACTCTGTAGAAATGACGGTGAGAGAGAGAGAATATATGAACAAGAGACACTCTGTAGAAATGACAGAGAGAGAGAGAGAGAGAGAGAGAGAGAATATATGAACAAGAGACACACTGTAGAAATGACAGAGAGAGAGAGAGAGAGAGAGAGAATATATGAACAAGAGACACTCTGTAGAAATGACGGTGAGAGAGAGAGAATATATGAACAAGAGACACTCTGTAGAAATGACAGAGAGAGAGAGAGAGAGAATATATGAACAAGAGACATTCTGTACAAATGACGGTGAGAGAGAGAGTGGGAGAGAGAGAAAGAGAGAGAGTAGAGAATATATGAACAAGATACACTCTGTAGAAATGACAGTGTGAGTGAGAGAGAGGGAGAGGGAGAGAGAGAAAGTAGAGAATATGTGAACAAGAGACACTCTGTAGAAATGACGGTGAGAGAGAGAGAGAGTGAGAGTGTGAGAGAGAGAGTGAGAGAGAGAGTGAGAGTGTGAGAGAGAGTGAGAGTGTGAGAGAGAGAGTGAGAGTGTGAGAGAGAGAGTGAGAGTGTGAGAGAGAGAGTGAGAGTGTGAGAGAGAGAGTCGAGAATATGTGAACAAGAGACACTCTGTAGAAATGATGGTGAGTGAGAGAGGTAGAGAATATATGAACAAGAGACACTCTGTACAAAAGTCAGTGAGAGAGAGAGGGAGAGAGAGAATATATGAACAAGAGACACTCTGTACAAATGACGGTGAGAGAGAGAAGTAGAGAATAATTGAACAAGAGACACTCTGTACAAATGACGGTGAGAGAGAGAAGTAGAGAATATATGAACATGAGACACTCTGTACAAATGACGGTGAGAGAGAGAAGTAGAGAATATATGAACAAGAGACACTCTGTACAAATGACGGTGAGAGAGAGAAGTAGAGAATATATGAACAAGAGACACTCTGTACAAATGACGGTGAGAGAGAGAGAGAGAGAGAGAGAGAGAGAGAGAGAGAGAGGGAGAGAATATATGAACAAGAGACACTCAGTACAAATGTCAGTGAGAGAGAGCAGGGGGGGGCAGAGATGGAAAGAGTTGAGAATATATGAACAAGTGACACTGTACAAATGATGGTGAGAGAGAGAATAGAGAATATATGAACAGGAGACACTCTGTAGAAATGACGGTGAGAGTGAGAGAGAGAGTAGATAATAGAGAATATATGAACAAGAGACACTCTGTACAAATGACGGTGAGAGAGAGAGAGTAGAGAGTAGATAATGGAGAATATATGAACAAAAGACACTCTGTAGAAATGACGGTGAGAGCGAGAGAGAGAGTAGATATTAGAGAATATATGAACAAGAGACACTCTGTAGAAATGACGGTGGGAGAGAGAGAATATATGAACAAGAGACCTAGAGAGAGAATATATGAACAAGAGACACTCTGTAGAAATGACGGTGAGAGAGAGAGAGAGAGGGGGAGAGAGAGAGAGAGTAGAGAATATGTGAACAAGAGACACACTGTTCAAATGACGGTGAGAAAGAGAGAGAGAATATATGAACAAGAGACACTCTGTAGAAATGACAGTGTGTGTGTGTGAGAGAGAGAGAGAGAGAGAGAGAGAGAGAGAGAGAGAATATATGAACAAGAGGCACTCTGTAGAAATGACTGTGAGAGAGAGAGAGAGAGAGAGAGAGAGAGAATATATGAACAAGAGACACTCTGTAGAAATGATTGTGAGAGAGAGAGAGAGTAGAGAATATGTGAACAAGAGACACTCTGTAGAAATGACGGTGAGAGAGAGAGAGAGAGAGAGAGAGAGAATATATGAACAAGAGACACTCTGTAGAAATGACAGAGAGAGAGAGAGAGAGAGAGAGAATATGTGAACAAGAGACACTCTGTAGAAATGACGGTGAGAGAGAGAGAGAGAGAGAGAGTAGAGAATATGTGAACAAGTGACACTCTGTTCAAATGACGGTGAGAAAGAGAGAGAGAATATATGAACAAGAGACACTCTGTAGAAATGACTGTGTGTGTGTGAGAGAGAGAGAGAGAGAGAGAGAGAGAGAGAGAGAGAGAGAGAGAGAGAATATATGAACAAGAGACACTCTGTAGAAATGACGGTGAGAGTAGAGAATATATGAACAAAAGATACTCAGTAGAAATGACGGTGTGAGAGTGAGAGAGAGAGAGAGAGAGAGAGAATATATGAACTAGGGACACTCTGTAGAAATGACAGTGAGAGAGAGTGGGAGAGAGAGAGAGGGAAAGAGAGAGAGAGTAGAGAATATATGAACAAGAGACACTCTGTAGAAATGACGGTGAGAAAGAGAGAGAGAGAGAGAGAGACAGAATGTCCCAATGGTAGATAGGGGGACGTGTGAATGTGCACGCGGTTGTGTCTGTACACAGAATATCTGTAGAATAAAAAGTCTGTCTAATGTCTTACTTGCTATTTACAATCAGTTATCTCAAAGAGATACATGTATATAAACTCATATAACCATAGAACCTCAAAAGGTATTCAAAAATAGTAATTGTAAATTATAAATGTTATAAATGGATAGTTGCAAATCATGTAATGTCATGGTAAAACCTTGAGAGGTTAATACAACCATAAATAAAGGTTAATAAAAAAAAAGTAAGATACAGTAAGAAAAATATCAAAAAAGTTTTATTTTGGTCACTAAGTGCTATGGTTCCTGGTGCCCTATTGTAAAGGTGTCAGAGCATCATTATCAGTCTTGGGTATCTTTTACATAGCATAAGTATGTGGCACGTTAGCAAGGCTCTTCCAAACAAAGTTTTGTTAAACATTTTTACGTCAATAAATACATCGCTCTGCATCGTCGGATTTAAACCTGTGACCTTGGGAATCAGATGCTAAACAATGTCATTAAAGAATGTTCCAGATTGCTACTCTTATCTGGCCTATTCGTTTATAACGTCATATTATATGCTGTTCTAAAAAATAAAAAAATGAAAAAATTAATGGATAAAAAAAAAAACACACTAAGGATTTAGTATTTTATGTATACAGTCACTGTTTTACTTTTATACGCGGTGATAAAATACTCTTAGCTTCACCTATAAACAACCTTAGGCGATTTCTATAATTCGACCAGTGGGCAATTAAGTTACCTGAATGTGTTGCACACCAACTTAATGAATTAATTAAAAATAACAATAGCACTAATAATAACTAATGATAATAACACCAATAATACATATTAATAACAATATAGAGGTCTACATTATTTCGCGCTACACGCTGCATTTGTGTTGGTAACAAGTATGAGTAATGCTAGTTTTACGGCATTACTGTTGGCACCATCCATCCCACGTGACGTCATCGCCTTCCTAGCAGACGACGGCACCTTTCCTACACCTTCACCGCATAGTTATGGCCAAATGACATAGCCAAAAGGCCTTATCAATCTGCTCTTGAAGTGTCAATAACTATCCTGACTCAAATGCAATCAAGTTATTATTTAACTTACTTAACATTTCAAATAGGTAATACACTTTCCCAACAGATGCCACTTACCTATGCCTTCTACTGAAAATGAGCTGCCAACATATGATGGGTATTGGCATTGGGAGCACTATCACATGACAGCTCAATTTCAGTTAATTTGCATAAGTGGCAACTGCCAGGAAAGTGTGTGCCAAAATGGTTGACAAGTATGGGAGATAGTTGCTTGGAGATATTGCCATGTTGGCAACTCAACTTTAGTAGATTAACTACTGAGAAAGTGCGCCGAAATAGTTACAAGTATGTGACAATGTCTCTTGGTATTATTTCTGTTTGGAAATATAATTGGTATAAATTTCTGTATTTCATTGTTATGGATGTTAAGAAAATTGTCTACGCTGGTCCTTTACTTCCTCCTTAAAGAGCTGTGTAGCTCGTGTAGGCCAAGATGAATAAATGAATAGTAATGGATGCCTCATATTCTTATTAAATTTTGATTCCGCCATGGAATCGTAGAAGTTTTGCTTTCAAGTTTATGGCATTGGACTTTGTTCTAACTTTTCTCTGATGTCAGCGTATGTTTCTTCGTACAAACATGGTAACCCAATTTATTTTAGGTTTATAATTAATGGATCAACCCCAATCTTTATTAACGCAAAAATCAGAACTAAACATTCTAATACACAATGGACTGTCCCTGCAAAACTGCCTTAATACACTAATTAGGACTATTGTTTAAATGTCTCACCGTTTTCCTTGTGAATTTCTGTTTTCCATATTTAGGGTACAATTATACAATTGTAAGTTGTATAATGGTACGTTTCACTGTTTTTAAGCTGAGATTTAACGGTTTTCTTCTAATTGTTATCCAGAGACGCCTACACAGAACCAAATCACATCAATACTCAGCGACGCCGTTCCAATCACTTGGTTTCCACCCACGTAACGTATTGTTGTATTATTTATGAACGCACTAATCTGACGTAATATAGACATAGAGGAATATATTCCTCCTTGCCCATTAGGGATCGAGATCTCTAGATCGAGTCCAAAATTAAGCCACAACAACAACTTCTAGTAGCAGACGAATGTCCGGTTTTTTTACAAATATAACCTGCGTTTCGAAATGGCCTGTGTAAGGAATTTTATGGTAATGTACTATGCTGGAAAATGTCTTACTAAAACACACAACATCATAGGTAAGTATTGCAAAGACTCAAAGTCATGTCTCATTACAAAAAAAAAAAAAAAAACTGACACAAAAGCTGTTTAATCACCTGTTGTAAGAAGTTTAACGAGGACTTCATAGAGTACAAGTGAATAAATCGTTTATTTCCATATTAACTATATTTACACATTTTATGGTGAAACTCTTATACAAATTCCGGTATGTATAATTCTGTGAGACGGTTCTATTATTTCATTTCGGCGAACGCTAAATGAAATACCAACTTCAGAAGACCGGACAAAGGCTCTACCCTTGGTCCGTAATTATTTTTAATTTATATAAATGACATGTCATCATTTGTCAAACAAGCGGACAATTCTATACGCTGATGATATCAATGTGCTGATAAAGGGTAACAATCAAGATAGTTTACAAAAGACAGTAAATCAGGTAATGGCAGAATTATATTCCTGGTTTCAAGTTAACAAATTAGTAATAAATGAAAGCAAAACTACTGCGATATCGTTCCACACATACCAAAATAAAGCACGTCTTGTACCCCAAATTTACTATAACAATCTCAACATTAAATATAGGAAAGATACACAATTTCTGGGAATCGTTTTAAATGAGAACCTAAAGTGGAAGAAATATTGAAAAGTTAGCGTCTAAATTGAACTCAGCTTGCTACTTACTAAAGTCTATTAAAAATAAAGTAAACTTAAATACCAAAGGAATATTTACTATGCAGATTTTCACAGCCTAATGCACTATGGCATGATTTTCTGGGGAACATGCTATGAGTGAGCAAATATTTAAACTACAGAAAAGGGCAATTAGAGTAATAAGTGGCAAGGATATTCGGTGCTCATGTAGAGCTCTTTTTAAAGAACAAAAAATATTGCCTCTTGCATATTGATATTGGAAACATTAACTTATATTAAAAAGATGTACAATCAGCTTGAAATAAATCAAAACTTCCATCAAAATAGCACTCGACAAAAAAATGCACTGCATATTCAGTTCTGTAGAACCAACATAACTAAAAATAATGTAAAGAATTTGGGTATTGGACTATTTAACATATTGCCTCAGAATATCAAAGTAATTACTAAAATCCACCATTTTAAAAAACGTTTAAAATCGTTCCTGCTACTGAACACATTTTATTCCATAGATGAGTATATATCATATTGTACAAATACTATGAGTTAATAAATCTGTGTTATAGTGTGTTTCCAAAATATAATGTGAATTACTAGCATTTAATAACTTAATGATGTGTAATTGAAAATTGTTTATTGTCTTGTCATTTAGCTACAGTACTACTGTACACATGTATAAAGTTAGTGGAAGATTTATACCATTGACATATCCGATTCAGTCAATGTCAGTCGCTACGTGTATGTTTGTGAACAGAATACCTTTTTTTTAAAAAAAAAAAAAAAAAAAAAAAAAAAAAAAAGAAGAAGAAGAAGAAGAAGAAGAAGAAGGAAAAGTCCACTTCGCATTAGGTTTTATTTTTCAAAGATGAGATTTTTAAGAATGTTTCTTATGATCTTTCACTTCTACCAACTTCTTTCTCAATAATTTAACGGATATTTATTGTGTAGTTTACTTACGCTTTTAACATTATATTGTATGATCTATGTACATGTTTAGTTTCCCAGTATTATTGCTTTTCACCTGTTTTTGCACATAATCCGCAAATATGTACTTTTTTTTTAATTAACGTTTATGCAGATTTGTTTTATTATAGCGTACACACTTTTGTTTAAAGCCTAATACAGCTTGATAATTCATTTAGCAAAGTTGTGGAAAATGCAAATTATTTTACTACAATTTTAGGACACAGAAGCATAAAGAGATGGGTTGCACCAACATTAATGGAAATAAACAGAAGAAAAAAGAAAATGGGACCACAGCCTCTACAGCGTCGGTCATCGTTTTTGGAATGGTGAGATTTCTTTTCACTCATTTTGTTCAACTTTATAATAAACAATTTTTTTGGACTTGTACTTCCTTCCATAGTTGGTCTGAATTTGGTAGTTCTGTTATTCTGCCATTACAGTCTCTTTGTAGCCAGGGCTCTAAGCCGCAAAGCATGGCCCAAAGTGGAGGGCCCCAAACTGAAAGCATAGCCGAAAGACCAGTGAAGCTAAAACCCTGATTAACCCTAAGAAGAAGTATAAACCTTGGTAATCTAGCAGATTTCAAATTGGGATATGTTAATATTTTCTAAGCTTTTAAATCTAGATTGCCAGTGGAAGTTATACCCTTTTTGATTTTTCTTGAGATCATTAGAGTTTTAGCTTCACAGATCCCTCAGCCATGTTCTGTTGTCGCTCAGCAGTCCTGGCCTTTGGCCGCAACTGTTCCACTCTTCTACTTATAAAAAATATCATTGGCTAAGCTTTGCAGCTTAGGGCCCAAAAATTTTATATCAGAAAAGTAGCTATGAAGTGACTCAAAGGCATAAGAAAAGCAGTCTTATTACCTGCTTCTGTGTAAACAGAATACAAATAATGCTAAAACAATAGTCAAATCTATTAAAAGCCAGTTGCTATATTAAAAATTCAAGTTTGATTCACTTTGCATAGCCAGCAGTAAAACAAGAGATGAAACAAAAGGTGACCTCCCATTTGAGAAAAGTTGCACATTTTAATACTGAAACCAATTACAAGAACTTCTCTGAAATGGTCAGCTTTACAAACAAAAAAAAGCTATATGACATAAATTGTTTTGTGTGTTTGTGCATTAAGTTTCTGCCTATCTCTTACAATTTATGACAGCAAAATTCGGTAAAATTCATCCAGAATAAAGAGGTCTTCAGAGGCTGTTCCCAAAAAATTCAAGATATACATTTTATTTGTGATGTAAATATCTTTATTACAAAGCATTTTAATCAAAATCATTAGAGCCATTTTTGAGAAAAACAAAATTTTCAAAAATTGTTCCATGTAAATGTTAGTCTGCGATGGCAGATTTTCTTGAAAATCTTCATGTTGCATCCTTGGAAAATGCTAAATATAAATACCAAGTTTGGTATTTAAGTCTTTTTGTTTTTGAGTTATGCTGCCAAGTTTAATATTTAACAGTCTTTTTGTTTCTGAGTTATGCTGCCCCACACACACCCCATACCATTTTTTCTAAAACCACTTTATTTATATATATGTATTTCTGGTAAAATCTCGATATCAAATTTTTGGCTGGAATAAAATACCTTCTCTACCTACTGTGTACATTGCACATACATTCTAGAGAAAGTAATAAGAGCTAATTTAGTTTTATTTGCATTATTCCTTACTTATAAAAGACCATTTATATGTAAAAGTGACCAATCATGCAGTATAGTTTAACCTGTTGTAGCCTATAATTGGTTTAATTGCTTGATGTGTTCTTTGTACAGGAACTATCAAGCAGAACTATTTGCATTTGGAAAACGTTTAGGTGAAGAGTTTAATAAAGATTTACTTCAAGTTGCCTTCACTCATCGATCTTACATCATTGAGGAGGAAGTGAGGCAAAAGGAAGTTGGTATTGAGAATCCTGAAATAAACCTGGAAGATAATCAAGTATTGGCCAAGAAGGGAGAAACATTGTTGAAAGACTTTATACAGCACTATCTCAGAGTCACATTACCATTATATCCTGAGGAAGGGATACAGTAAGTAATGGTTGCAATTTATTGATAATGGAGGCATAATTAGTTGGAAAGTTTTTTTTATTTTAAAATGAAAGCTTAAATAAAATTAAAAAATCTGGGTGTACCATTCAAATGACTTTCTCTATATCTCTGTAACAAATTATTCTTAAAATCTTATACTTCTATTTACTTCATGCTAATCAGTAAAAAAAATAGCAGAAATAGCCATATTACTTGCTTCCTTGTAAGTAGAAGCGAAATAAGGGAGTACCATAGGTTAAAGTGAAAGCCAAAAGCTGCTTGCTATGTGACTGATGTTCCTTTGTTTGTATGGACAGGAGTTGACAAATTCCTGTATGAGAAAAGTATAAGTTTTTCAAAGCTGAAACCAAGAAAAAGGAATATCTCAAAAACAATTAACTCCACAAAAAAAAATGAATATAACATAAATTGTGTGTTTTAACGTACTCTACATTTTTTGTGGGTTAAGTTTTTGTCCGTCTCTTACGGTTTAATAGTTATGAAAAATTCATCCAGAATAAAGTAGTCTTCAGAGGCTATTCCCAGTAAATTCAAAATATACATTTTATTTGTCAGGTAAATAACTTTAATATACAACATTTTAATCAAAATCGTTAGCCATTTTTCAGAAAATCAAAATTTTCGAAAAAAGTTACATGTAAAGGGTAGTTGGGGGTGGGGGGATTTTTCTCAAAATTTTTGTGTCGCATCCCCGGAAGATACTAAACTTAAATACCAAGTTTGGTATTTTACCGACTGTTCGTTTTTGAGTTATCGTGTTCACAGATACACGGACCTTTTTCTGAAAATACTTTTTTTTTGATACAGGGGACCCTAAAACATATATTTCCGGTGAAATCTTGGTATCAAATTTTTTGGTGGAGTGCAATACATTCTTTATACACTATGTACATAGTGAGTATAGAGAAAGTAAAAATCAAGATAAACATTAGCAGAATAGGCCTTACTATTTAGTTACTTATAATTGAGGGGAATAAGGGAATACACTATTATCTATTCACTCCTAGGTTGATCTGCATCAAAATGGATCATGGCCAGTGCACTGCGGTACAACACAGTAGTAATCTGCACAAGAATGTAATCTCATGCTAACAATCTAAATCACAGAACGAATTAATTCTTAAATGGTATAATACTCTATACGAATACCTAAGAGTTATATTGATGACTATTTGTACTGTTACAAGCTACACGTTCCAATATGCTAATCGCACGAGTCACCCGATTTCCACAATATTTTTTACATGGTAATGGTTGCTGGTTGTTGCTGTTTTAGAATTATGGAGGATGAATTTGCTCTTGCATCTTGGTCAACTTATATAAAGCATAAGGCTAGTTGACTAGTGACAAAATTATTGTGTTGAATGTTTAATTTAAGTTTTGTAAGAAAAATCCAATACTTCCCACAAAAGAAGTAGTGAAATTAATGTCTGAGTTCACTGTTGTTTCTGCTATAAGTATAAAAGTTCTTGCAAAGAAAAATCTGAAATGGGAAAAGTAGTTACACCTGGGAGAAAAAGAAAGCATGTGAAATATGTAATGCTAGAATGTGATGATTTTGCCAAGAACACAATTCAATTTCTTTTTTTAAAAATGAGCTGCCAACAGTTGTAAAATACTACATGTAACGAAAGAAAAAGCTTTGTTTGGGAGATTCAATGACACTGTTGTTGGTAACCTAGTTATCAACCATGGAGTGGAAAGCAGCAACACAAACAGCTCAGACGATTCTGATCCGGAGGGAAGAGAGCACTTCCAGAGACTGACTAATGCGAGTTATCGCTTACATATATATATATATATATATATATATATATATATATATATATTTATATTTTGTTTTTGCTTGTGTTAGTTATTACATGTTTACCCATTTATTTTTCTATGACTAGCAATATAATCAACATACTTAACACAATATTTTAATCACTGTTTATATTGTTGGAATAAGTGCTCTGTTCATTTTGCATTACAATGTGCTACATGAACATGCCACATGGTTGTGAAAGTATGCAGCATTTCTGGCACACATGATGGAAGGCTACATTATAATGGTGCACTGGTTGTCAGAGTTTTGTTTTGATGAGGATCAACTTAAGGCTGATAAATGATAAGCTATAGCCATAGCTAAATTCTTTAAAAGCTGTCGCTATGTGAAACATTTGAAATTGGGTTCACGTTGCAAATGTCAGTGCTAAAACAAAAGTGAGTTAAACTGAAAGATGACTTCTTGTATGAGAAAAGTTTAGGTAGTTTAAAACAAATAACGAGGAATATCTCAGAAATGGTTAATTCCACAAAACAAATCTGATGTATTCCATTCACATGACTTTCTTTACATCTCTGTAACAAATTTATTCTGTCTACTTCATGATAATTAATACAAACATTAGCAGAAATTGCCCTTAATATTTGGTTCCTTGTAAGTAGCAGGGAAAAAATTTGTGTTCCATTCACAAGATGTCCTCTAACTGTTCGGTAAACATACTTTTATTCAAAACATTAATCTGTTATCTACATCATGCTAATGAAGATAACTGTTAGCAGAATTACTCTTATTACTAGCCTCCTTGTAAACAGAAGAGAAATAAAATGGAAGGCTAAAGTGATAGTCTGGTCCTTTAAAAGCCAGTCGCCATGTGAAACAATGAATTTCCAATCTCTTTGTTTGCCAGGAATAGGGAAACGAGAAGAAAGATGTCTTCCCATTTGAGAGAAGTTTAAGTGGTCAATAATATGGAATACCTCCAAAATGGTTACCTACAAAAACAACAAAAAATAAAACAAAAATGCACATGACATAAATAGTACGTTTTAATGAGATCTACATTTTTTGTGTATTAAGTTTTTGTATATCGCTTACGATTTGCCAGTTATATAAAAATCATCCTGAATGAAGAGATCTACAGAGGCTATTCCCAGAAAATTGACTATATACATTTCGTTTGTCATAAAAATAGCTTTCAAGCCTTTCATAAGGTATTTCAAACAATATTGTTACAGCCATTTTTTAGAAAAATAAAATTTTCTAAGGATAATTGGGTAGGAAGGGATTTCTTGAAAACCTTGTCACATTCTTGAAAGATACTGAATTTAAATATCAACATTGGTATTCAACAGACTTTTATTTTTGAGCTATGCAGCCGACAGACACACACGTTTTTTATTTTTTTATTCATGGGGGTCTCAAAACATGTATTTCTGGTGAAATCTTGGTATCAAATTTTTGGGTGCAATACAATACCTTGTCTATACACTATGTACATAGTATTTGTAGAGGAAGTAAAAATGCATATAACATAAGTTGTATTTTAATGAGATTTGCATTTTTTTTGTTGAATGTTTTTGCCTATCTCTTACAGTTTATTAATTATGTAAAAGTCATCCAGAATTAAGAGGACTTTGGAGGATGTTCCCAGAAAATTCAAGATATGTTTTTATTTGTCATATATTTATAAGATACAATATTTTAATCAGTTGTTAGAACCATTTTTGAGAAAATCAAACATTTAAACATTTTTTGCATGTGAAGAGTAGTTTGGGAGGGGGGGGGGGAGATTTTCTTTAAAATCTTTGTGCCATGTCTTTGGAAGATGCTGTACTTAATAACAGCTTTGGTATGTAACAGACTTTTCGTTTTTGAGTTATGTTGTTCACAGACACACACACAAGCACATGCTGACCTTTTTCTAAAAATGCATTTATACATAGGGTCCCTAAAGCATGTGTATCCAGTGATATCTCATATCAAATTTTTGGGTGGAATGTAAAACCTTTGCTACCTGTATACTAAGTAAAGTAAAAACATATCAAGCAAAAATTGTTTGTTTTCATGTACAGAAAGAGAAAATGAGAAGTTTTCTATTAAAAAGGAAAGAAAAAAGAGATGATGTTAAAATGTCTGTGATTACATCCATCAGTGAAAACTAATATCAGTTATTTCTCTAGTGTTGGGGGAAAGCAGTACTAAAAATATAACTTCTAAAAGATTCCATACTTGTGATTGATTTTGGTGTGTAAAGATACCGGGTGGGTAGCACTAGTTCAGCTGGTTGTCATACAGTGATTTAGAGCTGCCAACATATGATTAATGAATACTGCCAGATGGTGCTGCCAACATAAGAGGTTCTAAGCTGCAAGACATAACTCAATGTTAAGAGCCCTAAGTCACAAAGCATAACTGAGGAATGCTACTTTGCAGTAGAGGAATGGGGCAGTTGCACCAAAGGTCGCAATTGTGGAGCAATCCGAGGGATCTGTAAAGGAAACCCCAATAAATCAGGATGTAGCTGAGGTATCAATGAAGTAACAGTTTTAACTTTTTAAAAGTCTGCTTCTAAAACATTCCTCAGCTACGCTTAGTATTCTTAGGGCCTGCTATGTTGACAGCATCACTGTCTGTTGATATTTGTTAGTTCATATGTTGGTATCTCTACATCAGTGGATGTCGCAATCAGCAAGCTAATGCCACAGCATGTGTCAAAATCAGCCATAAATACAGAATCTTTCTGAAATTACTTTTTTAGACTATACCTCCTCCCCGCAACACCAGTGATTTTTCCATTTATTAAACTTTGCTAATTTAGAATTACATTTTAACTGCTTTTTTGTTTATATTTCAGAGCAATAAACAGTCATCTATTAAGCACTGATACCCTTGCTCATATTTCTGCTAATATTGGAACAAGAGACCTTATACTTTGCTCGGTGAGTGTGTCTATACATCATGAACTGTTTATTGAAATACAACACCTCTTTGCAAGATGCAACCTTCATCTTCTACATCAGTAATTTTGTAAGGGTTCAGAAGTAAATAACAGCAAGGTTTTTACAGTGTTAGTGAGCCAATAATATGAGAACACAGAGAAAGATTTTGTGAGTATATACCACATATATTCGAATATAATATGCTCCCCCTTTTTCAGAACTTAATTTTGGAATTTAGCATATCATCTATATTAAAACAAGATATAGGTTAATTTTTAAACACATATTTTGAACATACAATGGAACTTTAATAATTCAAGCTGAAGGAACAAGAAAAAATTTGAAATATCCAAAAATTCAGAGTACAAAAGCTACACCTAAAATTGACATTTTAGCAATAAAGGTACAAACAACAAATCATATGCTGGCCTGTCCCCTGATGTACTGACAAATTTCACACAGATGATGTGGGAATTGGCATCTTTTCAACTTCTTGTTCCTGCTTAAACCACTTTTAACACACACTCATTGACATCAGGATTTTTTCGGTTGCCTCATTCTTTTTCCAGTTTCCTTTGAGACTGCTTAAAATGTTCTGCTTATTCTTCAAATAAGTTGACAGTGCTGGTGGTATCATATACTGTTGGTTTAAATTTTTTCTTCAAGCCCTTTTCAACTTCTTGAATGACGGTGACTTTTTCTGCAAAAGTTGAAGTCTTGTACTGGACATGCAGTTTACTAACAGGCATAGCAGCATTGATTTGCAACACACTGAACAATAGGAAGCTCAGGTAACAAAGGCGCACATATTTTAAGCAAGGGGATATGGTAGCAGCTATAGAAGCTCAAACTACATTCCAATAAAACAAACAACGCCAGAGCAATGACCCCTTTTCCAGAAACACATGGACCAAGTTATCATATTAAACTTCCGCATTTATTATCGGTGAGAAATTACCTAGCGATTGACATTCTGCTGATATGTGGCCGTCTCAGTACACTGTTGCCCTATTTACTCTCTGTCTGCAGCAACACATGTTCCACTGTTTCCTCTACATATACATACCTCTCGTATGTTGAACTATTATTCCCCATTTCTCACTAATTAGCTCATCTATTATTCCTTTCTACATTAGGTCCGTATTTCACTAAACGAAAAGTTTTATTATTTCAGCTAAAGTAACCTCAGCTTATCACGGATGTAACATATTTTGAAATCACAGTGTCACTTATGGTATTTCTAGGATGAGAACAAGAGCAATGTCTGCAATATAAAAATGGTATAATAAATGTAAATCCTTACAGAATCACTTTGTATAACATTACCAAACTTTTCACAGAATGAAATCAAACAATCAGATTGCAAACACTTGATCAGTCATGCATGAGAATGCACATGTAGATGTTGCAACGCCGATGACATCACGTCTCTGGCGGTTATGTATTCGTACACTATGATTGGTCAGCAACCTGTCGAGCCCCTGCCAGCAGACGACACACCCCACAAATGTCAATCACAAGGAAATTTCTCACCGATAATAGTTAATTTTTGACTGATATTTCTGAATAAAAACTTCAAATTAAGGAAAATGAAATTTGAATTACTTGTGATTTTTTTTTACGTAGCTTTAATACAAAATTCAAGGGACCAAGAAAAATCTTCGAATTAATGACAATTTCGATTATAGACATTTAAAGTATATGAGTACCACTGTATGAACATTTTTATAAGAGATGCTGAAGCTGATTTTTTTTTTTATTATTCTATATATATATTTTTTTACCTGTTTTATGTTTTCACGGAAATTCACATAGTGGGAGGAAGAGGGGAACAGAAATATGTGGGAGGTGATGGCAATGGCATCAGAGTTTCAATGACAATGATAGATAAGATTTTCTAAAAGACAACATGCCTAGCATAACACATCATTGTTAGCCATTTTGCCTAATTCGAATTTGCACGAGAATTTCTGTAATGGATGGTAGAGGGGAGACAGAAATGCACTGCTTTGCATGCGATAGGAGATGACTGTGGCAATTCAGCACACTACAATGCAATAATGGATAAAACTTTTTATTTAAACAACATAATATAACATATCGCTACGGAAAGTTTTATGTATTTGCGCAGAAGTTCACATAATGGGTTGAATGGAGAGGGGAGAAATGTATGCACCTGATAGTGTGCAGGAGGGAAACATACAGCTAAACCTCACTTTCTCTTTGGCCATTGGCTCCCAATGCAAGGCGCAACCACTAATATGAAAGGAAATCCTCTATTATATTTTAGTTTCGGAGAGAAATCTATTTTCCAAAGAGAATGCTCAATCCTAGGTCCATTAAAGGCTGGTTCACAACAACCTATAACAGTAAACAGAAAAGAATGCTGAAATACATGCATTTCAATAGAAGCCTTCACAGCCCCTGGAAAGGGGAAGCAAGCTTGGCCAAATATTATGTTTCTTGTTACCAGGCAAGGCATATTAAATGCATATTGTGCATTATTAGACTCTGTGAGACAGAGATTATTCTAAGTGGTCATGACCAACATTTTAGTTGCAGTTCTTTTGAATTATAATGCTGGCTAACTCACATCATGTTGGCTGAATTTGAGACTGATAAAAATATCATTGGTCTCTTAAAAATAAGCGAAGTCGTAATGTGCAAAATTGACCAGGAAAAGAAGAATAAATCTATTCTTGTTCTCATTACCGGGTTATTGTGAGCCAAATTCTAGTGTCCTGTATGGCTTCCCATTCTTGGGTTATTGTGAATCGTCCTTAACAGTTAACTTTACAGTGCAAAATGAAATGCACAAAGCATACTGTATACATTATGACCTTGGTGATAATCTTTACCATTTTCCCCATGCTTCGCCACTGCTGCAACTGCAAAATTTAAAACTTGTTTTGTTTCCTGGATGCTATTTGGAAAAAAAAATATATCAACAATGCGAGACAATGTATTTTGGAAAAAAGCATTGTCTCATATCGGATAAATATGGTAAGTCACTAAATGAAATGAAGGGTTATGTCCGATATAGTTTAGTTCACTAATGGTATTCTAGGTTCTCTATTTAGACATAAACAATATTCTAACATATCAACTGGAACAACTCTTTATGTCACAGTTTCCAACTTCATAAGGATTTATTATACCCGTAATGTTTGGTCTGCAATTCAAGACTGCAGAAATTGATCAGCATTAGGATATTATTAACAGCAAAAGTACAACCAAAAAGTTTCTTCAATTTTTAATCCTTTCTAGACTTATTGGTAACTTGGTTGCATATCTTTCTCTCTCTCACACACATATGCACATACAAAATTTAAATGTGTAATGCCCCCCTTTTAACAATCCAAATCTGTAGAGATAAATGGAATGGGTGAAATAATGCACAAATGAATCCCTGTATTTACTGAGCTAACAGTTGCCTGACATTAATATTGTGTTATAAGGAGCAGAGAACACCCAGGAGAAAGAGGAAAAATAACATATCTAGACAAATATCCCACCTACGATTTGAGTGAGGCCCCTTTAGGCTGGAAAGTGGGATCATATGCCGTGGCTGACTGGTTAGACCACTCGCCTCTCACTTAGGTAGTCTGGGTTCAATCCCAAGCAACCGCATCTGGGATTTGTGGTGGACAAATCCATACAGGGGTGGGTATTCTCCAGCCATCACATTCAACCAGTGCTCCATCTTCATTCCTACATCAGTGTCATCGCCTGCAGTGCCATAGTAGTAAAAGTGGGCATTAAACAATATAAAAAAATCAAAGCGTGCTCATAATATATAGAACCTTTGTTAATTTAATTGTTTTTTCACAAAAGACATGTGTAAGACAGGAGTTGGATAGGTAGTCAGACTGAAAACTCTAATGCCATAAATGGGATTTGAACTACAGATCTTCCAACCTCTAGCCAGTTGCTCTAACTACTGGGCTATCATGGCAGTATACTGGCATGGCATAAATCATTAAACAATTAAATTAACTCGATGTGGCATTAATTTGTTGAGTTGGTATTTTTAACACTACGTCACTTACATTTTTATTATGAGGGACTAGTTTCGGAAACCTATGCTTCCATTTTCAATCTCAGGGTCCAACTGTCATTGTTAGTTGCATTTGCTTGCGTTCTCTTCTCTGGTGGCGAAAGGATGAACTTCTTTACTAAGTTGTCCACTGGCAGGATTTCAAAGTTTATTAGGTGATTTTTATTTTTCCATATGAGGATATTTTCCCAGGTTGCGAGTTCATTGTGGCCTGACATGGTTTTTAGCAATTTTGGACTTGGATCTACATTATGGTTTTCTTTTCAGAAGTGACATGCTTCTGCTGACTTATCTTCTTGTTTTAATTTTAGTGTTATAAAATGCTCTTTGGATCTGATTTTTAAATTACTTTGGGTTGTCCTATGTAGAATTTTTCACAATTTATACATTTAATTTGATATATTCCTGATCTATTTTCTGGTGGAACTGCATCTTCGATTTTTGAATTTAGTAACTTTATGACAGAAAATCTGTTTATTGGAGCCAGGGTGATGTTTTGTTCCTTGATCTTTTTGAATTTTCTAAATGCTCGGGGGGTGGTGAGTGAATTTTTTGAATAGGTAGTTATTTCTTTTATGTTTTTTTTACTGCTTTGCTTTGTCAAGTTTCTTGTATACAAGGTTCTTGTTGTATCCATTTTGTTCCACTGTTTGAATTATGGTTTTTAGCTCTTTGTTGAATTCGGTTGTGTTCAGTGGTACATTAACTAACTTATGTGTGAGGCTGTTTATTTGTGTGATAATGGGTTGTAGCTTCCATTTTTAATGTAATTTTCTGATTGAGTTGGTATTCTGTAGATTCCAAAGCTTACTTTTGTGCCGTTTCTGATGATTTTTAGGTCTAAAATGGGAGACCTCCATTGGATTCTTTTTCCATTGTGAATTTTATTGTTTTTTTTTCTTGTAGGTGTAATAATTTTATGGCATCATAATAATTTTATCATTAACAAATAAAGTATTTTTTCCAAGTAAAATTTAAAATGTGCTCCCTTGGAACATAGAAAGTACTGGGGTGGCACCCTAGCACCACTAAATCCCTGTTTAAAAGTGCTTATTGTCATACCCCCACAGCCACTATTTTGTGGTCGCAACGTTGTTAATTACAATAAAAGCTGATTATAAACCTTTCTATTGTGTCTGAAGTCACAGTGTACAAAGTAGTGAATACTGATGAATAATAACTAATTCATTATTATTATTATTGTTAAAATAAAATACATATAATATATTGCAGTGTATGTAGAATAAATTACATTCTTTTGACACCATAGAACAAATTAATGCAAACTTGCTTGTTACAAAGAGAAAAATGAAACAGATATAAGTGCTTTTCATTCACAGTTTAAAATTGCAAAGGCTCAATCCCATCTATTGTCACCATCTTTGGAAGCATAATCATTGTTGCCATCATGTTTCACTAGCAGAAATAGAGGGGTGCCCATTAACCTTCATGTACTCTTTCCATTCAAACAATGCCTGGCTATTAATGGCACAACTTTATGTAAAGCATTTTCACCTTGCAAACCTCACTTGGGATTCAACATCGTTTTTGAAGCATTGTCACACTTCAAATCTTGTATAAATAATATGAATCATATATATGTAATAGAAAATTAAATGTAGGTAAATATACACCAAATATGCTACCAATAATAACAAATATAAAATATACCTTGCAAAGAACTGAAGCATGCCATTAAAAATAGCCAGATTTGGCAACATAGCTGCTTCCAGACCAGTTGACCAAAATGCTGCTTTGTGATTGGTTTACAAAGTATACTGGATAAAGCTTTTCATCTATTTTTTATGAGTGTACCAACATAACCATAAGCCAAGCAAGTGCTAAATTCAATGGTAGGGGGCATAGGAATCATACAGGAGAATCCTGGTGCTAATATATAGAGGAGGCTTTTGGCATTTTAACAGCACTAAGACATGTAATGCTGTACTCATGGTCTCACAAAGTATCAATCTCTGTCTAAGGTCTTTGTGTCACCTGATTAACTAACACAAGCAGAAGAGGGAAATTGGAGGAAGAACAGAGCTGGTTAGAAATAGTGAAGTAATACAGCCTCTGGATGAAAGCATAATTGAATTGAATTAAAGTGGTATGTATTAACACACACTTCACTTACTTTTATTCAGGACAATTATTTGGGTTCCAAGTTGTGGTTGTGGATGTGGTGACATCTGTTGAGCGGGCTATGAGACTTGTTAAGCAATCTTTAGGGGGGTACTCTTATGTTCATCAATGTGGCTGTATTTATGGATGTAGATCTTTTCCCATGCTCATAATTGAAACGGATTCAAAAGTTCTTTCAATAGTTTGATGTTCGGGTTGATTTCGTGGTGTGCTTACCAAAGGTGATGTGCTACTGCAGATTTGTCCAGCTGTTTTGACTTGATGTGTCTTCTGTGTCTGTGAAACAATTGTCCTGCACAATAAAAGTGACGTGAAGTGTGTGTTAATATGTACCACTTTAATTAATTCAATTTGATTATGCCTTCACTGTAACCAGCTTCAAAATTGTACAATTATAAAGCTAATATCATTTATTTTGTGTGTGTGTGTGTGTGTGTGTAATGCACAAGAAATGACAATGAAGTCATTCTCCTTCTAGCTTCCTAGTATTTGGCGACAATGTAGGATACATCTTCATTGGCATGATTCTAGAACTTCCATATTCATAATTTCTTCTGTGGTACATAGTAGGCAGTTTGGTGACGTTGAAAGGCCAATCCTTCAGTCATGTCCAATTATGAGAAGTTGGCAACAGCTGATTTCTTTGGTAAATTAGGATTTTGTACAATTTGTACCACTTTTGAATTTTTATTTTCTTTTTTATTTTATGTATATAATTTGTATCTATTTTTCTTTTTAAAATTCATTTGATTGATTCATAAGGAAATGTTATAATAGTTTTTTTCTTTAATTTGGGTTCCTTTCTTTGCCTAAAATCTGCTTTTTCATACTATCCACTCCACAATAAGATAGAAGCAATTGTAACTTTGTCCCTCAATTTATTAATTTGATGAATCATATTTTGGATTTCTTTAATTATTTCCATTTTAGGGAGTCTTACTATTGCTTGTATAGCAGCCTGTGAGTCTGAAAGAATAGTTATGTTTTTACATTGAGGCAGCTAGGGAAGTAAATTTTATAGTGTTATATAAACATTTCTATTTCTCCATAAAAATTTGTGACATTTTTCCCCAACATTTCTATAAAAGGAAAAGAACTGACATATACCACATGCTCCAGCCCCATCATTGGTATTAGAGATCAGAATCGATAATTTAGATTTAAGGTTTCAAGTACAAGGGCTTTAGTTATAACAAGACTAACAATTTTTTTTGTTGAGTTCATATTTTAGATTTAATTGATATTCAATTGTAATAGTCTCAGTAGGGCTAATGCAAGCAATATGACTTTCTCTTTAAATTGGTATTTCTAATTTATTGACTTCTTGTAGGAACCCAGATTGTGATTTTAAATTATATACATTTGAATTATTGTTCCATTTATTGAAATTAGGACTTCTTATCATTTTTCATACTGTAAAAATAGCTTGAGCTTCAAGTTCTAAATTCAGTGGTTTGTTAGAAGTAGCATTCTGCAGTGCTTCTATTGGGGTTGTTTTAACTGTTTTTAAGTAAATATGTGTTAAAATGGTGCTTCTTATGACCATTAATAAGCTTTTCTATTGTTGCAGGATTTTCCTGTACATGATGTTACCCTTGCTACTACTCTGAAAGCAATTATTGGTGCTTTGATTGAAAGCTCGGGAGAGGAATGTGCCAAAAAATTTGTGCACGATTTCATAATTTCACAACTTTCTGGAAAAGATGTAAATGATTTCTGGAAAATAGAAAAGCCAATGCAAGCTTTGGCAGATATTTTAAAACGTGATGGAAGAGGTCCCCCAGAACCAAGATTGATCAATGAATGTGGAAAAAGCACGCTCCTTGCAGTGTACCAAGTAGCAGTTTACTCAGATAAGAAGTTTATTGGTGCAGGTGAGGTAGATTCTAGAATGTTCTAATCTGCTTTAAAGACTTGATAATTATGAACACAATCTTTTTACTCTGACCAGGGGAGTTAGGGATATTTGTCCAGCACCTCGCTTGAACTCTCCCTCTCCCATTAGAATACCCCTACATTCTACAGTTGGTACAATTACAATTTTGTCTAATAGTGCATTGATTTATGTACGTTTTACTCTGCATAATGATGTAAAATTTGAATGGTTAGAGAATAGCTGAACGGTATTATATAAAATGAAATGAAAGTAAATGAAATTGGGTTTTATTTATGGATGCTCTTTAACTGCTTGCATCCCATTCTATATTTGGTGTGAAAGAATGTTTAATTTTGCTCAGAGACCTCATTATATAAAGTGTGTAACTTTTTTAAAGCTATGGAAAACTGAAAGAAAATACATTGCATATAAAACCTGTTACAGAGTTAGATGAATTCCAAAAAGATGCAACTGCTCAGTACAGTTTTATGATTGTGGTAATACTATACACATAAATAATTCAAAGCTGTGTTAAAAAACCCACAATTTTTAGAAAAATTGGCTTTATATATTAAAAATGTAATGATGGTTGATAATTTTTGACAAAAAGCTGTAGCAATGGCCTCTTTATAAGAACCAGCATGAACATAAGGAAAGAAGACCAGCTTGGTCCTGCTATTTGCATTGCCAAAGCTTGGATAAACCAGAACTATAAACAGTTTCATTTGGCAGGATTCTGTGGCCTAAAGATGTTAGTAGGAAAAGGACCATATGTCCCCTTTTTTCTGGATTGGAATAAAATTTTAATTTAAATCGCATTAGCTCCTTTTCTAGTGGCTTGATATGTCACTAGCTTTGACTTTTGATTTAAGTCAACAAGAATACAAGCCAAAGCAAAGATGTTTGTTTGCATATCATGATTATAGTAAATGATTTCTTCTTGGAATGTCAGCCAGGTATGTGTTGAATTAATTACCAAGCTTCCAATGACATACTCGGTTGCCATCATCAGGGAACTGGAAGCAAGTGGTGGAATTTATTGTGTAAGGCAGTTCTTCAGCCTTCCCCTCCAGGTACAAATTCTACCAGAGCAACTTGCCTCCAGTTCCTTAATGATGGTGCCAGAATAAGCTTGGAAATTAATCCAACACTTATCTGGTTGACATCCCAAGAAGAAATCATTAATAACTAGTGCTGGGAAAGTTTCAAGGCCTTGATGACTAAGTACTTTTACACTTATGATGATATTTACTGAAAAATCTGATGTGTTCCATTCACATGACTTTCTCTACATCTCTGGAACAAGTTCTTATAAGCTTATTCTATCTAATTCATACTAAATGAGATAAAATTAGCAGAAGTGGATAAAGTCTGCTAAAATGATAGTCAGATCCTTTGAAACCTGGTTACTAAATAGATGAAGTCCATTTCTTTGCATTGCCAGGAGTTAATAAATTCCTGTATGTGAAAAGTTTAAGTATTTAAAAATGGTAAACTCCATGAAAAAAAATGTATATGACATAAATTGTTTTTCAACGAGATCTACACATTTTGTGCAGTAAGTTTTTGTTTATCGCTTGTGGTTTACTAGTTATCCAGAATAAAGAGATCTTCAAAGGCTATTCCCATAAAATTCAGGATACACATTTTATTTGCTGTGTAAGCAGCTTTAATCAAAATTGTTAGAGCCATTTTTGAGAAAATCAAAATTTTCAAAATTTTTTCCATGTAAAGGGTAGTTATGGATGGGGATTTTCTTAAAAATCTTTGTGTTGCATCCTTGGATGATAAAAAACTTATATACCAAGTTTGGTATTCTAACAACTTCTCATTTTTGAGTTATGTGGATAGACCATGGATCTTTTTTGGAATACAGGGGACCTTAAAACGTCTATTTCTGGTGAAATTTTTGGTATCAAACTTTTGGGTGGAATGCAATACCTTCTCTATACACTAAGTACATAGATGTGCAGAGAAAGTAAAAATGTGAATGTGAGTCATACTACTGCAAGTAGGCTAAAATAATACAAATGTAGTGGTGAAATGTGCAAGCTCAAAACTGTACCACTGCAATACTTTAAAAAACAATTTTAAGTAAAAAGCAAACTATTTTAATGACTTTTTGTTGCATCATATGCTGCAGAGTCAAGTAACTAATAACACATACTAATTTAATGAACACATAATTTACTTCTGTAAATTTAATAAAATGTAAGCTTGAGGGTCTTCCACTTTTTGTGTTTCCATTTAAAATATCATATACTTTTATTATGACATTTCTGTGATGCCATATGGGTTTAACAGTGTCAACTTGTACACTTTCAGTTTATGATTGAAACATACAAAAATATATGCTTCTGAATTAAAAACAGCAATACCAACCATTTTTAAGTAATTTTATGTACAAAATATTCATTATCTTGATCTTGCTTTAAATCACAGTGCTGCATCTGTTGCAGGGTCTGGAGAAACTGTTGCTATTGCAACAGAAATGGCTGCAGTGGATGCCTTGAGACGATTCTTCAAAACCACTGAGAACATGAGGCCTATCTTGAACACCTACAGTGCCATGACAGGCAACAAACAAAGCCCAAACTTGAGCATTGATAACTGGTCCAGAAGAGCTGTAGTTTAAATGTATACTGTTATGTTACATTTTCTTGTGAATTAAAAGTGTCAGTTTCATTTTCTAAAGAGTCCATTATTAGCTTCCCATCTTTGTCCTTCATCCTAATTCGTCCATTGGAATATCTGGTTTCTTGTAGACCATCTGGATAAAGTATCTTAACTGTTCCGTCTGGGTACTCCAAGCGCTGTAAAACCAAATTCACCTTTATTACTAATAAACAGTGATGTGTTTTAACAATTTTTAATTGCCAGATTCACCTATTCATTTGATGGACTTTGACAAATGAGGGATTGAGATCTCCGGTAAATACTGAATTGTTAGAGGGGATATAGATTGCATTAAAACTTTTAACAGCTTGCAAGAAAAAAAATGATCTGTTACATTCAAATTACTTTCTTTACCCATTCTTCAATAAATTCTTAAGAAAGCTTATTCATTTATCTACTTTAAGTTAATTAAGATAAAATTTTGCTTATTTCCTTGCAGATAAAATGTGAATGAGAATTATATTATATATAACAGTTGGAAAAATATTTGCATATGGAAAAGCAGGAGCCACATTTTCAATTTTGAAATCACGATGCAGAAGTTCATCCAATCACTACCAGGGACAAGGTCATTCACCATACAATGATGCTGACAGTCAAGTAGGAATTGACAATAGAAGCATGTAGCTTTAGAAACATCCTCCATTTAAAGAATAGTAAATGATGTGTTACAAAAATTGATTCTCAAATTAAATTCAATAATTAGAATGCATAACTGTCACAAAGTAATTTTAATTAAATTATATGAGGCGTAAACATCAGATCTATAGAGAGATGATCGCTATGTGATGGTTTTGAAATGCCTTTCTCTTTGCTTGACCAGGAAAACAAAAAATCACTTCCCATTTGAGAAAAGTTTTAAGTATTACAAAATTGAAACCAATAGCAAGGAATATACCAGAAATAGTTGACTCCACAAAACGATTACATTTGACGTAAATAATACATATGCTGGTGCTTTGAGGTTACTATTGCACAAACTCTTGAATTATATGCGTTGATTTCAATGAATTTGCTACCATAAATTTGTATTCATGTAAGAATTAGATCCCAACCCCCCTTTTTTGTTGAAATGGTCTCTCTTTCATCTGCACCATGATTTTTGCTGTAAGCATCCAGACAGTCATGGGCTAGAGCATATGCTCTGGTTCTCGCTATGCAATGCACCCAGGTGAGTGAAGGCTTTAAATCCCGGTGCCACCCACCATTGTGATAAAAGTGAGGAGATGCAATCCCTGGCCAACATTCTGGCTGAGAGATATGCTATGCATAAGAGAACGTGAGGCCAGCTGTTGGATTGATAGCCCCAAGCTCGTATTGGCATGGGATTAGCCAGACTATGTCATAAAATTGGGTTATAGTAAAGTAACACAAATATTAATCTAACAGTTAATAGCTTTAACAAAACTTCACTTATCTTTTTTAAAATTCCAAGGACTAGTTTTGATATTAAATTTTATTGCTTTTTCTCCTTGAAGTTGTGAAGTTTTGTTATAATTATTTAATTGGGTTATGTTGTTGAATGAGGGTGTGTTTATTGCATGTCGCTAATCAAACTGAAGAAGCACTAGAGTAATGAGAATACAGTGCAAAGGGAATGCAACTGGTTAATAACGGCTAGCTCGCAGTAGTAATACATTTAAATATATGCGTAAGCTTTCGCAGCGGGTGTCCATAGTTTTAAAATTTCAAAATTTCGGACTGTTATGCCATGGTCTGTAGATTAAAATATGTTTAGTTAAAATATTTCTACCTAATGTTTCGCCCCTGTCTGTCAGGGACATCTTCAGAGGCAATGTGCTCATGTTGCTAACTCGGAAAGGATTACAACAGTGCAGGTTATAGCCGGTATGTATAATTTGGACAACCACCGAATGCAATATGATAAAGTAGAGGTTATAGCTACGACTAAACATTATTACCCCCGTTTATACACAGAGGCCATTGAAGTTTATAAAAACACAAACAACTTTAACAAAGACGAAGGACTTAAACTAAACTCCACCTGGTTCCCTATACTTTCCCAACTCCGTAACCTGCAGGCTAAATACAAACAAAACTAGAACCCGTCCACTTGACCCCGCCCACCAGTGCCCGAGTATATATACCAGCTATAACCTGCACTATTGTAATCCTTTCTGAGTTAGCGACGTGAGTACATTGCCTCTGAAGATGTCCCTCACAGACAGGGACAAAACGTTAGGTAGAAATATTTTAACTAAACATATTTTAACCTACAGACCACGGCATAACAGCCTGAAAATTTTAAAACTAGTAATAGTTACTAAATGGCACTAGTAGTGCTCTATTTTTCTTTCTCATTCAATGCTAAGGGAAAGCACCAGGTTATGGAGTCAATGACACAAAATAACAGTGAAATTAAAATATATATTTTTATATATTCATTTGCCGCTGGATGGCTAGTAGTGCTCTATTTTTCTTCCCCATTCAATGTTAAGGGTCTGCACCAGGTTATGGAGTCAATGGTGCAAGATAACATTCAATTCAAATATATTTTTATGTTTTAACTATTTCCTTGCTCCTAAAGTTTAAAATAAAGAAATAAAAAAATACTTATTTCACTATAAAGTATATTTTTGTCCCAATTTTTGTCTAACCAATATGTGGTTAGACCACTTGCCGCTCACCTAGACGGCCTGATTCGATCTCAAGCAACTGCATGTGAGATTTGTGGTGGACAAAGTGGCACGGGCTGATTTTCCCTCCACCATCACATTCCACCGGTGCTCCCTCTTCATTCCATATATGATCGTTGTCGTTGCCTGCAGTGCCACAAATAGTTAAAGCAGGCATCTAACAGTATAAAAAAAAAACAAAAAAAAACACCTTTTGCAGAGGTTCTTTATTTGAGGTTATGTGGTACTGATTTCCTCAGAACATGAAGATACTGTCACACTGCAATTGTGGCACACTTAACATATTTAATCAACTGATATTTTGGGTTAAATGGAGAAACTTAATACACAAAGTTACTATCACATAAAAACAGCTTTGTTGCTTTCCCACACTGTTCATTGCATATTGCAGTATTTCCTTGGCTACCCTATGGGTGTGCTGCCTTCCGTATTTTTCCCCAATACCAACTCTGTACACTCCATAACAGGTTGGTTCACTGCCTGACATTACACAGTAAACAGACCTTCATTCAGCAACATTATTATTGTTATATTAATATAGCATAAGTGTTTACATTACTATATATAGTGATAGAGCCTTCACCAGCATGTTGGTTGGGTTCTTTAGTGACAGCCACGGTGCAATTTTTCCCCTCTCTCTCTCTCTCTCTCTCTGAACGACACTCTTAACTGTCCAAAACACTTACTGGGATGCAAAGTAGAAGCTTCTAAGCCTTCCCTTCACCCAACTTATACCAAACTTCTCAAGAATTGATATGGATATAAAAGAAAGCAATCAGTGCCACAAGCATGTCAGTAATGCCTGCTGTTTGCTTGGCAAGTTCTGTCTGCAGAGACTAAAAGATGAGACATGTATATGACACGTGAATGAGCGACTGAAACAGAGAGGCTCATTTACAAACAAAATCACAATATCTGCTGACCATTTAATTTATTTTTATGTAGAAATAAAGTTTCCTGGATTTCTGTTTGATTCATGCATGGGGTAACAGACCAGCTAATAAACATGCACTAATATGGCACCAGTTGCCAACAACTAAAGGTGGTTCACAATAGTGGTAATGGTAACCAAAACAAGATCTGGAGTTAATTAAAATTAAATAACTCAGAAGTTTGAGACAAGTGAAGTTTTAATCAATGTGATAGTTGAAAATGAGTCGGAATGTATAAGTGAGGTGAGTGTTACTATTCCGACTCATTTTCAACTATCACAAAGATCTGGAGTGTTGAAATACAATTCACAATTGTCAGGAAGCCTTCCTGGGCCTTGGAACGAGAAGCAACGCTTGCCCAAATTAATGTTCCACATTCTTATTCTTGGGTACGACATATCTGATCCTTATTGTGCATATCAGTCAACTCTTCTTCTTCATTTTAAGGACTCTTCATTTTAGCAACTACTTCAGGCTATTTTTTGTGACGAAAAACAGCTGCTAGAGCACTCTATAATTGCAATTGCAAGCTGGGAAAATCAAAACGGAAATAATTCTAACAAAAGTGCTTTATTTCTATTTCAAATTGTTCGAGCATTGATTGTTAATCAAAAACTCTGCTTAAGAAGTTGGCAATTCTTACGAACATGTGATGCGAGAGGGCAAGGAAATGTTCTAAGTCTGAAGGTCAGGCAATGCACATGTACAAGAAGACAGAACGAATGGAAGGCTGTACATTTCACTTTGGAAAGCAGATCCTATTTTCAGAAACTCCATTTTTACTCCTTATTTCGATCCAGTTCATTGCACACACCTAATATAACATAACCTTGACAAAATTTTGAAACCAGAGGCAACTGTCCTTTGCAGTGGCTCATTACAGCCTCTACTTGCCTCATATTTGTTTTTCAAAAAACACTTAGAAAACACAAGAAAATCCTGTGTCACATATTGAAAAGAAGAGGCAGAAATTCTAAGGAATCAGAAATAACAGTGGCTTCTGTTTATAAAAATCTCTATTGAAATTTCAAGTTGACTAAGTTGGACAGCAGGTGAAAAAATTTCATTGGTCAATAAAAAACAAATGCATTCTTGTTCTCGTTAACGCGTTATTGCGAATCAAAATGTTAAATGCTGGCTGGTTTCATGTTCTCAGTCTTGTTCTGGTTAGCGTTACTGGTGTGTTGTGAGCCAGTCTTAAAAGAAAGAGCATGTCATAATGATAGTGACGCACTTGAAAGAGCACACTGTTACCAACATCTCAATGCTCATATTTCACTGTAAACTGTGCTTACTATTGTCATCTAGCATCTGTGTCGTATACTAGTAACAGGTTATCAACCTACAAGAGGACGTGCTTATAGATTGAGTGGTGGTTTTAAAACAATGCAATTGTTAATCATTTCCAAACACCCCTCGTAATAACAGAATTAATATATTCTATTTAAAATAAATATATGACAAACTTCTACATTTTAAATATATAACAATATTAATATTTTTATACATACCATATGATCCTTGGAACATATTTCTAGTTGACCATTAGGATAAGAGGTAATTTCTGTTCCAAGGAGAGGGTTCTTTTCCATTACTTTTCCATCCTTATACATATGTTTTTGCCTACCATCGGGGTAAACAGTGCATTCACTTAAATCAGGAAACGTTGTTTTCACAGTTCCATCAGCCATGCGAAGTTCTACTTGACCACTAGAAATGAAAACATTTTAAGTTGATTGTTCTGACATAGCTTTAAGATGTGCTTTAAAAAAATCTGATGTGTTATATTCAAATGACTTACTCTACCCTCTATCATTTTAATATTGGCTGTATAAACTATTCTTATGAAAGCTTATTTTTCTATCTACCTCATTTTAATAAAGCTAAACCTTTGCAGAAATAGCTGCATTATGACCTATTATCTTTTTAAACTGTGAAAGAGCAGTTGTTTGAGTGTTTTTCTTTAATACTGTGACTGCACCCTACTGCTGTAATTGCCAGATATATGTTCAGCTTGCTTAATAAGTTACAGCTGATTATATTGGTAATACTCCTCCTATATTTAAATTACACTCGGTAATGATTTTGTATAATTAGAACCAGTTGAAAAATTGAGTACTACAGCCAGGATTTGAACACAGTTCTCCTGCTCTCCTTGCAGTTGCTCTAACCACTGAGATACTGTAACATGCTGGTATGACATTCAATCCTCCAAATAATTATGGGTTTTTTACCTAGGCCAACCAACTGGTATGTCTCCCTTCAGAGAACCATTTTAATGGAAACTTACCTTCTTAAGTACTTAGAATCCAGGTGATATAGTTATTACCAACTATTCTACTATATTGTTAATACTCCTACATTTAAATTACACTGGGTAATGATTTTTTATTAGAACCAGTTGATCTGTTGAAGGGTTCTTTGACATTGAAGCCATTCAGTATTAAGTCTTAGTGAGTTTATGATAGCTGCAGTAGTTTTGCATGTGTGACTGTTTCTAGAAGTTTCCAGTGAGTGACCAACAGGTATAAAAAAGAGAAGAGAGCCCTGCCCAGAGTTCAGTTTTCACTGGGAATGCATAACATGCAACAGTTGAGTTCAAAGTGAGTTCAATGGGAACTTTGTAGTGAGCTGTATTTATTTATTTTAAGCTTAACGTTCTTTAACCTGGCTGGTCATATTGAACCGAATGAGCTGTATTGTTGCTGCAGCAAAGGTAGAAAAGAAACTATACACGCAGAATTGTTATGAAAAACAGTTATTTATGTGTAGCTTCTGATTGTAATTAATCAGTTTGTGGAAGAAATAAAGAATTGTTGGAGAAAAAGAGTTTTTGTTGCAATACATTTTTCCCGTAAAATGTTATGTTCTTGAGATTTACTATTTTATTTTGTACAATTTTGCAACACACCAAATTCAACAGGTTCACTTTTAATTTTTCAGCTTTTGCTGTTATGGCTTTGAACCAACACTTCTGGTGTGCAAATAAACAGAAAATTACACATGATTGTAACATAAAAATATATGAAATATGGAACTAATACTATGCATATTATTCATAGGAAGACTTATTTAGAAATGTAAATAAAAGTTTGGAGAACTTGAGTTACAAGATTTTGCTTGCTTGCTTTCTTTCTTTCTTTGTGAATTATAGATAGTTTTATTTTCACCCTGAAGAACTACAGATTCTATGGCAGCATTATAACAAATTAAATTATGTTGCATAAGTATTTATTGTTTCCCAGCAAAGAAAGTCCCTAGGGAATGAGCAGAGGGAATATTGCTGTTAGCTAAGTCCAGCTGTGTGGAGTGCTCTGTCGCACACGTTCAGTGTAGTATGCTCCTCTGTTGCACACATTCCCTGTCCTTGTTGTACTGTTTAAAAAAAGATTTGATAATTCATTCTTTTCAGGCACTTTCTTTCCGTGAGTAAGTAAGAAATTTTGTCAAATTTCTACTAGCACCAGACACCTTCTTACTTCTGCAGAATGGGACCTCAAACTCTATGAATAATTTAATCAGAAGAAGAACAGAAAACCAATAAGAATTTATTTTTAATATTTAGAGTAACTCTTCACAGCTTTTTCTCCAACATTGCTGCACTCTATGAAATATGCTTGGGTTGCTTTTATTTCTTCTGCTGCTCAAAGTATTTTCTCCTGCACAACATTATTAATCAAGTTAAAAGTAGAATTTGTGTAGTAATAAGTAAAGAAGACATATTATTACTCTTGGTTGAAGTGAATATTAAGAGGATTTAATCAGCGATTTCAAACTTCCACATCAGACACTTCTATAATGTATACACAAGTTTTCATATTGCCCCAAAGAAAAGCAATCTATTGGTGATCTTGCTGGCCACCTTGTTGGTCTATCTCAAGCAATCCAGAGTTCTTTGAAACCTTTCCGTAGATGGCCACACACCGTGCTACTTATGTACAGAGGTGTGCTGCCATGAAATAGCCATATATAATTTCTTTCTTTCAGGGGAACATCCTCAATCAGAACTGGTAAAGTTTCTGGAAGAAACTGGAGATAGATGGCTCCTGTCAAATCCTGAGGAAGCATTCACAGACTGATAATGTTTCCTATGATTCCTGTCCAAACATTTACAGAAAATCTGTGCTGAAAGCTGTCAATTTTGACTAAAAATGATATTAAGATATATCAATATCCTTTTTATTAATTGAAACCAGGCTGTATAATTTTAGCAGGATGCGGATTATTATGGGTATTTGAATATTTAAATTATACAGATAATTTCTTGTCTTATTGCATGTTGATTGTCATAAGCATAGGTGTGCGTAATAATAATAATAATAATTTATTATCCGTCATTAGGTAATTACATGAATTACAATAGACTTTGTCCTATATCCTAAATAGAGCTTAGAAACTATATACTTATAGACTATGTACAAGACATCCGACACAATTCATTCTGACATTCCTGTAAACTATAGCATGGGTATTCTATCAGCCATTTATACATTCTGTCTTTAAATCTATTTAAACTGTAGTTTTTTATTTCAATAGGCAAGCTGTTATATAATTGAATTCCTATGGTTTTATAAAATTTGGCTGTTTTCTGGAGTCTCTGAAAAGGCATTTCTATTTTGTTATTATTTCTTGTATGATATGTATGTATTTCATTTCTTTTTGTGTGCATATCTACATTTTCTTTAATATAAACTAAAACATCATATACATATAAGTTAGCAATTGTGGGAATTTCAGCAATCTTAAAAAGAGGTTTGCAATGCTCATTTCTGTGGGAAGAAGTTAACATTCTCACAACTTTTTTTTGAATAATAAGTACCTCAGAAATCCTGGAACTGCTACCCCTTAGTATTAAACCATATCTATATATTCTTTGGAAAAAGGAAAAATAGGCCGCCCTTACATATTCTTTTGGCAATAATTTGTTCAAGTTAGCTAGCATAAATACTGTACGGGATAGTTTACTACAGACGAAGTCAATGTGTGTGTTCCAAGAAAGATTATTGTCAATATTTATTCCCAGCAGTTTTACATTTTCAGTTGTATTAAATTTACCCCTGCACTTTTTTAGTGTAAACAAGATGTTTTGTGTCTTGTTTTCATTGAGGTAAAAACCATTTAGATTTTCTTCACCTGTTGCATGTTTAAGTTTACAGACTGCGCAAGTAAATCCAAATCGTTTATGTTGAGGAAAGTTGTGTCGTCTGCATAAGCAACCATATGAGAGACTGAGCTTTTCTGAACATCATTCATCATTATTAGAAATAACACTGGCCCCAACACAGAACCTTGTGGTACTCCAATATCTACATCAATAACCTGAGACTCTTTACCTCTTATTACTACCTTCTGTTTTCGATCATTTAAGTATGATTTAAATACATTCAAGGACACTCCTTTTACCCCATATTTTTCCATTTTCCTAAGAAGAATGTCATGTTGCACACAATCAAAAGCCTTAGTTAAGTCACAAAGAGTTGCCTGTGCCGAACTACCCCTTCCAAACACTTCCAAAATATTCTGGATCAAAGTGTCCACTGCATCAGTAGTTGACTTGCCTTTACAGTACCCAAATTGATTGTTTGCAAATAGATTGAGTTGTTCAAAATATTGTAGCAGTTATGGTAGTTATTCCATTTCTGAAAAACAATGCTTCATCTATTGCAAGAATTTTAAGCCATTCAGAAAATCCTAACATGGTGCTACTTCAGAGAGATACTGGACACTGTTGAATGTGATAAGGGCAATTCTTTTTTTAGTGAAGGATTTCTTCTTCTTTGACAAACTACTTCAACAGGAGGAGATATATTTCCTGTATCTAGAATTCTTTTCACAAATTAAAACAAATGTCTTAAACTGAGGTCCTCATCTATTTCCAGATTTTTTTTGGTAGATTCTTGCCCAGCTGCCACATTACACTGTGTTTCACCAAAAATGAGTAGCATTCCAAGAGATTTAGTATTAGTAAAGTGAGTTTGTAAAGTATTAGTTTGTAACTAATAACCTTATTTTGATAACAAGCATAAGCACAATACCAAACACTGAAGTGTGTTTCTTTATAAACAACAGCTGAGGTGTACTGCTTTTGATCTTGTGGTGCTGTCATGTTGTGTAGTCTCATGGCTTGTGATGCAGATTCAACCAAGACAAATTTCAGAAGCTTATAATAATAAGACTGCAAATTGTTTTAATTTAAACATGCAGAAAATATTTATCTTTTAATTTACTCTAGGAAATATTTGAAAAATTGTTTACTTTCTGTAATTTTTGTTTTCTTCTTAAAAACAGCAAAACTGCAGTAAGATTTTTTTTATTCATTAGAAAAGAGTCTTCCTGTTCAAGGAAGATGTCACCTTCCACTGTGTAGATAGAAAGGATATGTGATAGTTAAAATATTTAAGAACTAGATGCTATATGCTAGCCTTAAAGTGCCTAAGTCCTATGCAATTGCGAGAAACAATTGAATGTCAAAAGGATTTAAATTACAATGAATTGAACAATTCAAACCATAGATAATAGATACCTCAGAAATGTCTTATACCATAAAAAAGTAACTTGTAATAAATTATGTGTTGAAAGGAAACCTATATTTTTTGTGTAGTGCATACTTGTTATTCCCAGAAAACTGAAGATAAACATTTTATTTCTCATGTAAATATCTTAATCATATGGCATTTTAATCCAAATCATTACACCCATTTTTGAAAAAATCAAATTTTTTTTTAAAAAAATGTTTCATGTAAAAGGTTGTGGGAGAATTTTAGTTTAAATTTTCATGTGGTATTTTTGCAATACCAAGTTTGCTTCTTATCTAGCATTTCATTTTCAAGTTATGCGGATCTTACATGCAACATGCTTATTAATTATTCCTTTTATATTCAGGGGGCTTCAAAACATGTATTTCTGGAGAAGTCTTAGCACCATATTTACTGGAAGTATGTAGTAATGAAAGTAAATTATTCATAGGAACGTTAAAAAATGATTGGCACTATAATTTTTTGTTTGTTCACCAGAACCATTTATTGAACAAAGTAATTCAGGTTACATTTCTGGTATGCATGCCAATGTCTATGCATTTTATTCATTGTTCTGGCAGCTTCCGTATTTGCTAGTAAACTATTCTTTGGTGGTATCCTGGCATCACTTTTGGACAACTGCATGAAGTTCATCATTGATGGTTAACTTCTTACCTCGCATGTCCTCCTTTGCGTTGAATAGGGCATAGTCACTAGGAGCCAGATATGGCAAATATGGAGAATTTGGCAGCACAGTAAACCCTAGTTCACGAATGGTGGCAATGGTCTGGCGACTGGCATGTGGTCATGCATTGTCTTGTTGGTGACAGCATTGTTAAATTCATCGGTGGAGTTACTGCAGTGAATTGCACTGTTGATGGTTATATTGGGAGGGCATGAATCCACCAGAGTTATCCCTTCCAGCTCCCAGAACACAGTTGCCATTTGTCTGCGAACGAATAGTCTCGGCCGTGACTTCTTGGGACAAAGGCTCCCAGTATACTTCCACTCCATAGACTGGCTTTTCTTTTCTGGAGTCTTGTGGGAAAACCATGATTTGCCAACAATGACCAGATATGTTTTTCAGGACAGTCAACAAAACACGGATCTGAGACTTGGTGCTGCCTCCCCATATATGGCCACCAACCTATTGTGGATGTCTGAAGCAGTAACAGCTTCCCTCCAGAGAAACCACACAGTCCACCTTTGCCGGTGCTTGTCTGCTTCCATGTTATTTCATCGATGTCCACCAGCGTACTCACACGCCAGTACAATTGCCACTCCAGTGAACTACCTAGGGGAAGTGGCAACATTATCTGGTGGCAGTACACAGTACTATAGTCGAACTTCATGCATACATATTTCAAACTGCTACTTTACAGGAGTTATGGGGGTGTGCCAATCATTATTCAACGACCTAAATAATAATGTATATGTTTTATTAGTGACTGAGTACGAGATACTACACAAGTTCAATATATGCTACTTAAAGGAATATTTAGGATATTTTGCTTACTTGGAATATTCCATGAGCTCAGACCCATCTAGATTTGTAGTCTGCCATACTTTAGTCTCTGCAAAATAATATTTAACAGTACCATCTGACAACCGCTCACGAACATCTCCATTATAGAAAATAGTTTTAGTAGTTGAACGATCAGCTGATATCTTCTTTACATTACCATTTGTATACCATACTTCCTTCCGACCATCAGGATAAATTTTTTCACGACCTCCTTCAGCAGTTATTTTCTCAATCACACCACACTTTTCAGAAGTATCAGACCTGTTCTTAGGTGCCAAACTTTCTGTAATCACTGAATCATGGTTCTCATGAATTATAGACTCACTAGATTTTGAAGAGCTGATTTGAATGCCCTGAGACTGTTGTGTTTTATTTGTCATTTGTTTATTTTCACTATAATTGTCTGTACCTTCACTTATCCCAGAAAAAATCCTATAACTGTCAGTTATTTTTTCTGATAGTACACTGTCATACTGACTATCTGACCTAAATGATTTACCCACAGGTGGTTCATAGTTCTTACAGTGACCTTCAATTTCTGGATCAGTCTTTCTTGGCGATAGTTGTGGAAGAAAATAGGAATAGCCAGCATATGCAGATCCAACACTTTTTATTCTATCTTGTTTGCAGTTTGTTACATTTCTACAAGATTCTTGCACTGAATGTTGGGAACTCAGATCTAGGTTACTTAAGTGCACTGGGGATGGATGTGATTCTATCTTTGAATTTTGCACTGGCACCACACACTCTCTTGGACTTCCAAAATATCCTTGGGCATTTGTGACATTTTTAGCAGATAGATCTACTTCATGCTCATTTACTTCCTCTGAAATATTGGTGCCATTTATTGAAACTTTATTAAATTTTGTCAACAATGTAGGTGAAACCTCTTTCGGAATAACATCATGAATGACAATTGCATCCTCTAAATCATCTGGAGTAAGCTTAGCAATATGGTCATTGATGGCATGCAGAATTTTTGCCTTTGAAATCTGTTGATGTTTTATTGTTTTGGCCTGAAAAAAGAAAAGAAAAAATTCACATTCACATAGTATATACTTGTGCATACCCTGCTGAAGAATATAGCACTGATCAGTTATCTATTATAAACACTAGTTGAATCAGTTGCCTCTAGTTAATTTTGAATTCATATTTGATGGCACTAACAGATAATTTTATAAAGCTTGTCACTCAGTGAAAATGTGATTTAAGGAGCTCCAGGTACTTTGGATGAAGTCCAAGTCAAAATACATACTATACTTATAACAATAGTTTCCTCACTTTTCCAGTCAATTTTAAAATTCTTGCCAGATATACAACTTACAAAAACTGCCACTAAAAGTTCCACCTAGTTCAAGGATTCCTAGTCAAAAATCAGTTAAAAAGGCAGAGCTCTGCAATTTAAAGAAATTGACTGCAATCAATTATGCAGTATAGTCTAGCAAGGCAATTAAAAAAAAATCTGATGCATTACACTCACATGCCTTTCTCTACATCTCTGCAACAAATTATTGTTAAAAAGCTTATGCTTCTATTTACTTCATACTAATCGAGAAAAAATTAGCAGAAATAGTCTTACTACTTACTTCCATGTAAGTAGAAAGGAAATAAGGGAGTAGCATTGGCTAAAGTATTAATCAAAAACTGGTTGCTATGTCACTGAAATTCCTTTGTATGAAGAGGAGTTGACAAATTCCTGTATGAGAAAAGTATAAGTATTTAAAGCTGAAACCAAAAACAAGGGATATCTCAAAACGATCAACTCCACAAAAACAATGTGTATGACATAAATTATGTGTTTTAATGTGTACTACATTTTTTTGTTTTGGTAAGTTTTTGTCCATCTCTTACGGTTTAGCAGTTATGCAAAATTCCGTAAAATTTATCCAGAATAAGGTAGTCTTCAGAGGCTATTCCCAGAAAATTCAAAATATCCATTTTATTTGTCAGGTAAACATCTTTATTATAAAATATTTTAATAAAAATCGTTAAGAGCCATTTTTTAGGAAATCCAAATTTTTTAAAAAAGTTCCATGTAAAGGGTAGTTGGGGGTGGGGGGGATTTTCTTGAAAATCTTTGTGTTGCATCCATGGAAGATACAAAACTGAAATACCAAGTTTGGTATTTAACGCTCTTTTCGTTTTTGAGCTATGCTGTCCACAGACACACATGCACACGGACCTTTTTCCAAAAATGCTTTTTTTGGATTCAGGGAGACCCAAAACATGTATTTTTGGTGAAATCTTGGTATCAAATTTTTGGGTGGAATAGAATGCTTTCTCTATACACTATGTACACAGTACATGTAGAGAAAGTAACACAACCATTTTTGGTTTGTGCAGATTAAGACTTCAAATCTTCTCTTCTTCCTGCTTTATACCGCCATGTTTGGAGATGGTAACAAAGATTGGGATGGAGGATGAGTTGGCCATCATTCCTGTATCAGTTACAATGTGTGTGTGTGTGTAAGACTGAATGTAGGATGAGAACAAGTACTTGTTTACCTAAGTGACAACATGTAAACAATCTCCCTAGCCTGTCCTCTAAGGAACTTACTAGAGGATAACTTAGGTGTTGAAGCTCCCGACATTACTGTTAATAGTTTGTTTATATACTCTTACAATAAACAGTACACTATGATTTTTCATCACTCATTGACGCTTGCAATGCCCTCTTTCCCACCACACTGACAAAAACTTTGCAATGCGCATGCATGTCTGATGTCACATTGTTATGCAGAAGGGAGAGTGACAATCAGCAATAATTGCACCTACAATGTTCTGCGCAGCTTTTTCGTTACTCCAGCAGGAAATACCAACTTCTTACCTCGTAAATGATATCAGCTAGACTTTTCATAGGTTACCTGTCTGACATTATGCAGCTAGGGATGCAACAGATACAACATTACCTAAAATTGTAGTGTTAGCAAAGAAACAGAGCAGGAGAAGAAGCTTTTTTAAAATGCATGCCTTTATGAGTGCATGATCTGTATGTATTTAGCCCATAAGACAATTATGTCATATCAACCAGGCATGCACAAAGTTTAATTAAATGTGCAAAAATCAAGATGTGCTATCAACCTTGTTTCCACATTTCATCAAGTTAACAAAAGTAGGATGATATGTTTTAATGCATTAGACTTTAAATTACTGCACATACACTACGTTTAATAGCATTCAAAGTAAAATAAGCTATGTTAATGGAGTAGGGAGTTTATGTGCTCCTGTGCTTTATAGTTTTTTGGTGCAAAATAGTGGTATCAGAAAGGGAAAGAAAGTAAATAAAAAATAGTGACATTCAAACCTTTTGTGTAGCTTTTGCCTTCTTCAAAACTTCCAACTCTTCCTTTAAATGTCGGTTTTCTTTCTCCAAGAATTTCTCTCTTTCTCTTGATCTAGCCTGAAAGTTACTCCATTTGCTATTTTTTTTGTGAATCATTTCTTGCAGTTCCTGTATCTAAAATTTGTAAAATGAAAACATCTCAAATTAATCTGACAGTTAACATTAAAGCCAACACAGCCTTCCTTATGCATTCATTGAGAATTTTATACACAGTGGAAGGAGTATATGCAGAGTAATAACTTTATGGTCCACACTTGATAGCTAGCAGTTAATTTGGTACAATCACCCCACCCCCCAAAAAAAAAAGAACCAAAAGCTTTACCTGTTAACCATGTTCAGTTTGTGGTCTCTATCACATGCATTTGGTTGTTCTTTGCAAGCTGTGCATTCTTGGTTTATTTACATCTGTGGTTTTATACTAATATATTTATTTCCTTTAATAAAACTTTACAATATTTCTCTTACATATTTGAGTTGCTATATTATCCCTTGGTCCACCTTACACTTTTAACTGCGTGGTAATTTATGCAAATGGCCACACTGTGGCCGAGTGGTTAGACCATTTGTCTCTCACCTAGATGGCCCGGGTTCAAACCCAAGCGACCACATGTGAGATCTGTGGTAGACAAAGCAGCGCAGGGGCAGGTTTTTTTCTACGTTCTCCAGTTTCCCCCGCCATCGCATTCCACCGTGTTCATCTTCATTCCAAGTATCACCAGTGTCATCGCTTGCAGTGCCACTAGTAAATGTGGGCATTAGACACTACTACAAAAAAAATGCACGGCTCACATTACTTGCATTTATTTTCCTATACTAGTTCTTTCTTGCTTATGCCATAAATTTCCCTAACACTTCTATATCCCCTTCCTTAACTTCATTATCTTGATTTTTAGAACCTTTAGGATATATTTCCATTTCTTAGAAATAAACTACTCCCTCTACAACCTCGCTTCTTCACATTCTAATATATAATGTAAGCCATTATCTAGCTCTCCACATAAAGCACATCTTTCCAAATTCACTCCCTTTCTATCTCTTAATCTATGTAATCTAATCTAGTCCATGCCAACCCTCCCTTCCTACCTTATTACATACATCCACATACTTCTCTCTGCCCCAATCCTCCTTTAATTGACTGCATAGTGTTAAACTTTGCTTATTGCTAAGGTTTTGAAATAATTCTTGCTTCTCTATGTCCTCCACCCTCTTCCTTACCATTTTCCAAAAACCTGTATCTTGTCCATCCCTCTCTTCCCATGTATTGCCCACTCCATTTCCATGTAAAATTCTCCTTAATCCATGGACTCAGTTCATCCCATTTAAAGGTCACATCTGTGGTTAATGCTGACATATATTTATATATAAACAGCATGAGTCAGTGAACCTTGACAGGATAATGGTTACACTCTGGTCTATGGGTTTGGAACAAAAACTCAAAGCTACCTTGTCTTCATTTGGTAGGTTTAGCACAATTTCGGAAGCAGAGCAGAGCAACAACATTGAGACATGAAGTACATTATGCACTCTGATACGAGGGTGATTCAAATATAAACAATAATTGTTAAAAAATATTTATTGATTAAACATATACACAAGTGACACCATCAGCACTTCTCTACATGGCCTCCTTCACACTCTATAAACACTTTTGCCAACGTTGTGGAAGCTTGAACATTCCTTCATCAAAAAAAAGTTTGAGGGCACATCACCAATCAATTGCGCACATGCTCTTTGATGTCTTCATTGCTTTCGAATCGTTTCCCTACAAGTGATTCTTTCATGGGTGCAAACAAAAAATAATCAGAGGAAGCAGGCAAGTCTGGATTATAAGGAGGGCTTTCAAGTGTATTATCCTGATATATGGTGGACTTTGAGACAGTGATGTGTTTTAACAATTAAAATTTAGTTGAGTCGATTTTGTAACACTACATCACTTACTTTTTTATTTCGGAAAACATGTTTCAGAAGCCATGTGCTTCCATTGTCAATTCCTTTGGTCGACTCACCAAAGGAATTGACAATGGAAGCACATGGCTTCTGAAACATGTTTTCCGAAATAAAAAAGTAAGTGATGTAGTGTTACAAAATCGACTCAACTAAATTTTAATTTTCAAGTGTATGTCTGCCAATGTGCCCATTGTCAAGTTTGCCATGTGAGATTTAGCGTTGTTTTGGAGAATGATGGCATCTCTGATGGGACTACAATGTCTTTTGCTTTAGTAGGCAGCTTTTACAACCTTAACAATCAACAATAGTAATCTGCAAATATTAATATAAAAATAATAGTTGCAACCAATCTTCACTTATCTTTTGGAATCCTTGCCTGGACTAGTTTCGCAACGATTTCATTGCATTATCAACATATCCTTTTGGTCTCTTTTTGATGTTGTTTATTTACACTGTTATGGTTACTGCTACTAGGTGGTGAAGATTGGTTGCAACTATTATTTTTATATTAATATTTGTGTTATTCTTCACTGTTACTAGCTTCTTTTTACATTTATAAATAGTAATCTGCATTCACTGTACATCAATCGTGAAGAAAATCAACCAGTAAAAATCCTCTGCAGTCAAAAACACTGTTGCGAGAATGCCATGAATGTTGTCATCTGTAAGACTTGACTTGGCACCAAGCATAAGCTTCGTTTTCCACAATCTCTCAGCCTCACTTAAATTGCCTGGCTCAAGTAAACACTCTATACTGGGACACTGTAGTGTCCCCAAACTGTGCCCTTAAATGAGTTAAAATCTCTGAGGGTTTAACCCCTTCATTGGTTAAAAATTCGATAATTTTGTGTTGCGCAACAAAGGAACCTCTTGCTCACTCATGGCTGTAGTGATGCCAAAACCCAGCTAATCAAGATGGTTCCCCCTCCTTAACACATCAAACTTCAACCCCCACTCCACCGCCCTGCTTGGAACTGCTTGCTCCGTGATTTGCAACAATTACCGTTTATATTTGAATCACCCTCATATCTAGTGGCTTCTGCAGTTTCATTCTGTCTGTAGATCCCAGAGTTCATGTGCACTATGTTTCATTTAATAATTCAGCTAGTTTGCAGTAAATTGGATAACCTATTCACCATAATGTTTAAGGGCCTCAAAGAAAGAAACTTGATTTGGTTGATAATGTGGAAAGATGGGCAGGTAACCTCTATCTTCTTTCCCCGGTCCTCACTTCCCCATAAAACTTGTACCTAAGAAAGGGTACATGCATAGTACTGCTTTATGCGCACAAGAAACAGGGAAGATAAGGCCAAAGGGCTAAATTGCAATCTTACAGAGTCATCACTTACACAAGGTCAGTATGTAAGTGGAAACAGCTAAACATTAATTTTTACTTCATTAACCTGTTTTTTCTTCAGGAACATTTCTGCCAATCCGTTGTCGGCAAAAACATGTTCCTGAAGAAAAGTAAAAATGAGTGTCTCCACTTATATATTGAAGTTATGCAGTTCTTTATGCAGATTTTGTAATACATTTTCTGATAATTTATAAAATAGTACAGATTGAGTTGACCATACACTCTATGGCTTCACATACCTAAACTTTTCCCAATGCTTTTCACCTTCAGTTGAAGGCATCATCAAGGTGTCAACACCAAAGGTGAAACGTGTCAGGAAAAGTATATGAAGCCATTGAGCGTCATAGTCAACTCAATCTGTATTGCTTTATAAATTATTACAGTGCTTCACAGTGTTAACCCCAATTGGTTTTTTTTAAACATTTTCTGATAATACTACTCACCTTCAGCTTTAGCGTCTGTATTTCTTCTCGTTCTTGTTTAGAGGGATTCTTCCTTGTTTCTTTGAAATATCTGTCAAGTACCATTTTTTGCCTTTGTAGCTTTTTACGTTCTTCTTGAAGAGCAGTTTCTAATTGCTCTCGTTCTTCCTTCATTTTATTTTCTAAATCCTTTTTCTCTCTGGAAAATTTTGCAACCTCTTGTTGATGCTGCTGTTGTGCCTTCTGTAAATTAGCATTTTCCTTGCGAAAAATTTCTATTTCCTTTTCTAGATCTTTGAGTTTAGTTTGCAGAATAGAAGCCTGGAATTCAATTTCGTCGTATTCTAACTCAGTATTAACTCCAATTTCTTTCATACTTTTCCTTGCCGTCTTGTCTACTATTTCTGAACATGAGCATACAACTGCTCTATTAATATTATTCTTTAAATTATGTTTTTCTGCCTCTACATTTGCATCATGGGATGTCGGCACTGTTTCTATAATGACTAAAGAGCAGTCTACAGATCTGTTGATTTCACTACCACATCCATCACTCCAAACATCATCATCTTGAAAATCACTGTATCTATTCTTTAAATCACTTAACTTTAATGCTTTTTCACCAGAATCAGTGGAACTACTTTCTTCAGAATGACAAGAGATTTCTTCACTACAAGATTTATAATCATTTTTATCTGAAAAATGAACATGCAAATTATTATCTGCTGCTTCTTCATTTTGTTTACTGCTCTTTTCATCCTTAGGTGCAATGTTTTCCTGTTCTTTTTTGTGCAGATGATAGTATAACAATTGCAATTCACTGTTTGAAAAATAGTTTCCAGCTAATATATCCTCCTTGTTACCAAGCAGTAAATGCCTGTTGTTGGTATCTTGAGTTTTAATTGGAGTAGATTTTATGGAGTCATTCATTAGATGGGCAAATAATGAAGAATTTGAGCAAAAACTTGAATTCTGAGCTTGCTCTTCCAAAAGTTCAAACACCTTAAGTTCCTCCAGCTCTTTCTGTAAATCAAAGCAATTTTGTAAGAGCATATTTTGAAATGTGCACTAAACCTCTATTAATTTCTAAGAGAAAAAAATCTGATCTGCTCCATTCACATGATTTTCTCTACATATCATGCAAACAAACTATTCTTGCAAAAGATTTTTCTTTTATCTATATCATGCTAATCAAGATAACCATTCCCAGAACTGGGCTTATTACTTAATTCTTTATAAGTAGAAGGGAAATAAGGGAATATATTAGGCTAAAGTGATAGTCAAATCTTTTAAAAGTGGTTGCTATGTGATTGATATTAAAATTCTGTTCTCTTTCCATGGAGAGGAGTAAAACAAAAGAGATATGAAAAGGATGATGACTTCCCATTTAAGAAAAGTCTTTTAAAATTGAAATCAATGGGTAGTATGAATAAAAGTGTGAAGCATCTTATGAGACACCACTAGCAAAAAATGTGAGATGCAGGTAGTCTAGAGACATGACTCATTAATTTTGTATGAATACAAATTTCCCATTCGAAGTAAGATATGCTTCCTATTCTCTCATATGCGTGCCACTGTTAACTATGCATAAACAGCTCAAAAATCTATTGTAACACATGTATAAAAGCTTATTGCAGCATTTATGATTCATTTTATACTCTCAAAATGGAGAAGGAAACATTACATTTTAATCCTGATTTGCGGAATTTCTTCATGGGACCAAACAGATGAGTCTGCTGGTGCAAATTTCGGACTGCGTGGTGGATGTTGGAGCACCTCCCAACCAAATTTGGTGATTTTCTGACAAACAGCAGCAGACACATGGAGGCGAGTAATTGTCATGAAGAAGTTTGACACTGTCAACATTAATGTTGTGGCATTTGTCGAAGGGCACATGTTTTTATTTTGGCTGCAGCATTCACAGTGGTCCCGTATTCAGTAAAGTCCACCAATAAAATACCATGCATATCCCAGAACATTGTCACAGGCACTTTCCTAGCAGATTGAGTTACTTTGAACTGCAGCTATTACCGGCCTCCCAAAGCGTGGCTAATCACTAAAGTTCACACAGCCCTCTTGTAAGAATGCACACTACCTGGAGGCATTCCTATGGCCCATACAATCATCCCTATACAAGCCATGCATGTCCCTGTAAATTTCACTCAGTTTATGCTCTTTGGCCCACAAATATCGAACCACACTTCTACCCTCTTCACATGTGGATGACAGTAGCATGCATGCCATCTTTGTTGCATAGTTCATGCTTCTCTCGCTAGAGCTGCACATGAAACAAAATATATCCTCTGTAGTGAAAACTTCAAACTATATCTGTGTGAAATTGCAGCTGGAATGCTGCAATACCACGGCCGGAAAAAATTATTGTGCATTACTTTTTGATCCACCCTTGTTTTATAACACATTCCTTGCTGAGATACCTACCAATGGTCTATATGCTGTCCATAACCCTTATCCTTAACCAACAACAAATTCACATGATTTATTATTATTACAAATATTCCTGCAAACATCGAAATTATGTTCCTGAATAGAACCATGCCATTTTTTGCATCGACACTTGTAACAATGCCTTTCCTGGTAATGATTTTGTATAAATGTGATTTCAGTTTCTTAATTGTGATATAGGTATAATCCAAAACTTCAATTGCATCAGGGAATGTATTGCTCAGCATTTTCCAGAAATTGATCCAATCAAATGCTTGTACCCTAGTGCAGTTACAACAGATCAACTTTTCAAAAAGTTTTGGATACTAAACTCTAAGAGGCCTCTGTATCTTCTGTGATGCAACACTGAAACCCAGGGTCGAGTGGTCAGCATTCTGGCTTCTCACCCACATTATTACTCATTAATTTTACCAAAAAATTAGCATGCAATTAATGCAAATTTATGGTGAAATATTTAACATAAAAAACCACTAACTAAAATTAATATTGCAACTTTTTAAAAATTGTCAACATAAAATCTTGCCTCTGCTAATAAGTATCTAAATAGTTTTTTTACTTTCTCTTCACGTACCATGTATCTACTAAAAGTGAATACATACACAGTAGTAGAGAAGGTATTGTTTTTTTGCAGATTATAATGTTGAAATTTCACCAAAAATATGTATTTTGAGGCCTTCTCGAAAAAAAAAAAAAAAAAAAAAAAAAAAAAAAATTAGAAAAAGGTCCATATCATGGATGTGACATCAAGATTTTCAACAAACATTTTCTTCCACCCTAAACTACCCTTTACATGGAAAGCCTCTTCTCCAAATAAAAAATATATTTTGTGCATAACTGGTAAACAGTAAGAGATAAACAAAAACTTATTGCACAAAAACACACAATACATTTTTGTTTTGGAGCTAATCATTTCTGAGATATTGTTTGTTATACATTTAAATTTTGCAATACTTTTACTTTATTCAAATAGGAAGTCAGAACAGAACTTCAATACTATCACATACCAACATAGTTTACTGTACTTCCTTGTTCCCTTTATAAAACGTAATAATTTTGTAATAAAACCATTGCTGCTAACATTTATCTTGATAAACATTTGTATATAGAAGAATAAGTTTTTGTAAGAATAGTTTGCTACACTATAAAGACCAGACACTGGGCATGCACCTGTGTAATATCTATACACATGCAACCTTATGACAAACCACAGAAATTCATCTTAGTAATAATACTAGCTGAAATACCTGACTTTGGCTGTGTTTTGACAGTTTATCCTTTCCACATTTAGCGTAATGCTGCTTGTCCAATAGCCACGTATTTCTTCGGATGTATTTAGAAATTATTAAACACGCTCATTAAGTAGTTAATTAAAACTCAGGAAACTACAAATAAAGAAAAGTAACTGAGAAAACAATATGCAAAAGCATGGTTGAACCACAAATATCATTTTGTAATAATAATTTCTTGTGAATGCAGCTGTGACTTCTGCATTGTCATATTTGGGTGATTCATTTACAGAGAAAAACTCAGTTGGGAAGACATAATACCAGTTTAAGTAACAATATATCCTTTTTATATTCTCTGTAACATATTTCGATTGCGTTGATCATGCAATACTATTACAAAAACTGGAGGCATATGGAGTAAGAGGCTTGGCGAGAGATTTGATCAGATCATATTTGGTAGACAGAAGACAATCAACACTATTGTATGATAAACGGGGCAAATCAGTAAGAAAAGTGCAATCAAAATTTAAACGTGTTATGTATGGCGTACCACAAGGATCAGTGTTGGGACCACTATTATTTATTTTATATGTAAATGACATACCAATTTCAAAAAATACAAATACAATAACTTATGCAGATGATACTACTGCTGTATGTCAAGGGGCAAATGTAGATATATTAAAGGAGACCTTACTGCAATCCATTGACTCAGTTATTAACTATTTTAAACAAAATCACCTTACGTGCAACATGACAAAAACAACCTTAATTCATTTCTCACAGAGTAATATAAACACCACAAATTTCTCTTTACCGGTAAATAATAGCAATATTCATGATGTAAGCGAACATAAATTTCTAGGAATAACTCTTATAGAAAATTAACATGGGCTGGACATATAAATCATATTTGTGACAAAATTAGTAAATCTGTGTATCTGCTACGTCATTTTAAAAATATCCTAGATGAGGGGCTCAAAATTATTTATTATGGAGTTATATACCCATATTTACTGTATGCGATAGAAATTTGGGGTTGTGCTGCTGCAACCCATATGGAAAGGTTATTTAGATTACAAAAACGGGCAGTCAGATTGATTTTCAATATGAGCTCTCATGAATCATGTAGGGGAATATTTAAAGATAAGCAGATATTAACACTGTATTCTTTGTATGTCTATAAAGTTGTAACCTATGCAGTTCAGAAACAAAACCTAAAAAATAGCAATATCCATAGTCATTACACCCGACACAATGATGATTATTTTCGGCAGCAGTTTAGCAAAAATATTTCAAAAAAGGATCCAAATGTCATGGGTTTATTCCTTCATGCAAAACTACCTGCGTATTTAAAATGTTCTAAAGGTAAACAATTTGAGAGTGCTCTGAAGAAGTATTTGATAACAAAGACATTGTATAATACCAATGAACTATAATAATGTCCATATTGAAATTACAGACCCTCTGTGTATATACAACTGATATGTAGTTATAATATGTGTAACTATGTAGGTTGTCCATCTTTGTAATGTTCGTTAATTAATATGTACTTTAAGTGTAGACTACTTTGGACAAATGTAAAAAATTGTAAATATGAATTTGTGACAATGTCAGAAACTGTATTGCAGTCTATTGACAATAAAGGTATTATTATTATTATATAAAACTACTAAGAAAACACAAAAAAAAAAAAAACAAAAGAAATAGCAGCAAAATTATAAAGAACAGAAGAGGAAGAAGTGGTATTTTATCTGGTTTTATGCTATTGCTGTTATCCATGCCTACTTCATTGTTTTTGTATGTCATCAGATCTGTTTTTCTGCTAAAACATCACAAACTTCCCATAGAGAAAGAAACCCACTGGTTACAAAAATTGAGAACCTAAGCATTAAGTGTATGTCCATCAAAATATATTCACAGAATATGTGGATGATAATGTAAACTTGTCTATTACTCTATGTTAGTAATTTTGAGCGCCACTGAACTTTTGTAACCAATGCAATCATACTTAATCCTTTTGTGTTTATTTTATATCAATATGTGTGTACAATAAATAATCATATAAAGATAAATAAGGTGATAATGATAAAGAAGTCTGGTTTGATGTTTTTACTGTTATTACAGTTTAATATAATGCAGTTCAAACTGTTAATCTTTCAACCATGTGATTATAATGCCTTTGCTTTTGTTTAAGCATTAATTAGCTGTTGTAATTATTTGATTGGTTTATTACTCCATGGTAAATTTCAGATCTTAGCTTAATGAATAATATGTAAATTTGACACTTTTTTTTATGGAAGTTTGTAAACAGTGTTGCTATATTCATTTATTTAACGAGTCGGTTAATTATACTAAACAACACTTACTTGGGACTTTTGCTGGAACATGTTTAGAAGGACTAGTTTCCTTCATTTTCAACCAGACATCAACTAATTCCTTGCAGTGAAGATAGCGATGTTGTAAGTGCTGTCTCCTCTGGTAGTGGTTCAATGAAAACACATCCTTCTGTGGAACGTCGAAATTGAAATTCCTGTTTCCATTTTTTACAATGAAGATGTTTCCATGTGGCCAGCTCTTGTTTTCCTGTTATGTATTTTAGAAGTTTTGGTTCTGAAATTTTATTGTGGTGTTTTGTCCAAAAGTGGGAGGTAACTGCTGATTTTTCCAATTGTTTTTGATTTATGTTTCTGAGGTGTTCTTTGGATCTTTTATCTAGATTTCTTTTTGTTTTTCAATATAAATCTGATTACAATCCTTGCATTCCATTTTGTATGTGCCCAATTGTTTCTTTGCTGGAATGACGTCCTTGATATTTGAGCCTAATTCATTTTTTATGCTGTGACGGTTTACTGGTGCTAGCTGAATGTTGTTATTTTTTTAAATTTTTTTTTAAACTTGTCAAATTCCCATGGATGGTATGTGAATTTCTTGAAGCTCATCTTGCATTCTATATATTGCAAATAAAAATGGTTTCCCAAGACCCCTAGTAAATAATAAAAAAAAAAAATCCTAACAGAAACAACCACTCTCTCAGCAATAGAACAAAAGATGAGCTTCAAGAAATTCACATACCACCCATGGGCATTTCACAAGTTTCAAAAATGTTTCAAAAAATACAACATTCAGCTAGCACCAGTAAACCATTACAGTTTAAAAAATGAATTAGGTTCAAATATCAAGGACGTCATCCTAGCAAAGAAAAAAAATCAGGCATATACAAAATGGAATGCAAGGTTTGCAATCAGATTTATATTGAAAAAAAAAAAAAAAAAGAAATCTAGATACAAGATCCAAACAACACTTCATAAACATAAATAAAAAACAATTGGAAAAGTCAGGAGTTGCCTCCCACTTTTGGACAGAACACCACAATATAAATTCAAGATGATGGATTTTTTCAGGTGTAAAAAATCCTTAGCATGGCTTCCTTCAGAAGGGAAGTAAAGCTGTGGTCCCGTGTTATAGATTTACGGCACGTAAAAGAACCTCAAGCCTGATAGAGGAGACTCTGAGCAAAATTAAGCAGTCTTTCATGCCCAATTTAGAACGGGATGCTGAGAACCACAGTAGTTAAAGAGCGTCCATAAACACGTCATTTATTTTTTTTACAATATAAATTCAGAACCAAAACTTCTAAACCACATAAACAGGAATACAAGAGCTGGAAACACATCAAGTTCACTGAACCACCACCAGGGGAGACAGCACTTACAACATCGCCAGCTTCACAGCAAGGAATTAGTTGATATCCGGTTGAAAATGAAGGAAACTAGTCCTTCTAAACATGTTCTGGCAAAAATCCCAAGTTAGTGTTGCTTAGTGTAATTAATTGACTCATTGTCAAATAAATGTAAATCTGTGTTACTTTGTGAAGTCATGAAAGCCGAAGTAGGTAATACGTTTTCTTATATTGGCAATGTTCCAGCCATTACGACAATCACTGAAAAAGATAATATGGTCTTGCAAGCTTTTGTAGGCATTACATGAAATGATTAATTTTGTGAAATGGGATAGAATTTCAAATTCTAAGCTAGACAGGAATTTTTGCCTTGTATCAAAGGTTATGTAGGTCAAGTTTGGTTGAAATCGGTGCAACGGAGTGGAAACATCATGCATTGACATTTATATATTAAAATGTATGTATACACAGATGCTGAAGAAGTAAATTTATCTACTTACCTTTGATTTTTTCTCAGCCTCTTCTATTTTTACCAAAAATGAATTTTCAATGGAGTCTTTGCCTGGACTGTAGTGGTCCCTTTGCTGAACAGCAGTCCAAGAGGCACGTGGCTTAGAATCATTTGGTTTTGTCCTGAAGTCTATATTCTCTGGGTTAATCTCTTTTAAACAATGATTATACTTTTTATCTATTGTCGATTCATAAAATGGAGTGTCATTGGCAGTTTTCTTCACCGAACAATTACGTTTAGAAGCAATTTGATCCACTTCCTCAGATTTCCTTTCATGATCAGTTTTCTCCACATTTGACATTCGAGATTTTAATTTAAAATCTTCAGGTTTCATTCGGAATCTCGCTAGTCCTTCACCTTTTCTTAAAAATTTCTTTTTTTGTTTAACTTTGCTTGGTGGAATGTTTACATTATTGTCAGCCTGCTGAAGCAACTTGTCCTCCAGTAGTCGAAGAAAATCAGTATTAGGATTCGCAACTGGAGTCTCATCAATGGATTTTTTTGCTGCATTCTGGAAGAATAGCCAACAATGTTAAGAATTTTGTACATCCATATTTAACAACTAAATCATTTTTATTTTCTCTATACGCACTATATACATAGTGTATAGAGAAGGTATTGTCTTGCACACAAAAATTTGATACCGAGATTTCACCAGAAATATGTTTTGAGACTCCCTGAATCCAAAAAAAGCATTTTTAGAGAAATGTGTGTGTGTGTGTGTTGTGTAACATAGCTCAAAAACGAAAAGATTGTTAAATACCAAACTTGGTATTTCAGTTTGGTTTCGTCCAAGGATGCGACACGAATATTTTCAAAATAATCTGCACACCCTGAACTACCTTTTACATGGAACTTTTTTCGAAAATTTTGATTTTCTTAAAAATGGCTCTAACGATTTTGATTAAAATAATGTATATTAAGGATATTTACCTGAGAAATAAAATGTAAACCTTGAATTTTCTGGGAATAGCCTCTGAAGACTACTTTATTCAGGATGAATTTTACAGAATTTTGCATAACTGCTAAACTTTAAGAGATGGACAAAAACTTACTACACAAAAAAGTAGAGCATGTTAAAACACTCAATTATGTTATATACATTGTTTTCTTGGAGTTGATCATTTTTTAGATATTCCTTGTCTTTGGTTTCAGCTTTGGAAGACATACTTTTCTCACACAGGAATTTTTCAATTTTTGTCCATACAAATAAAGGAACTTCAGTTACATAGCAACCAGCTTTTGACTATCACTTTAACCTATAGTACTCCCTTATTTTGCTTCCACTGGCAAGGAAGCAAGTAATAATACTATTTCTGCTAATTTTTTCTCGATTAGATGAAGTAAATAGGATAATTTGTTGCAGAGATGTAGAGAAAGCCATGTGAATGGAACACATCAGATTTTTCTGAAATGCTATAACATGGGAATTTTCTTAGCTATATTATTATAACAAATAAGAACACCAGTTTCTGTTAAATTCACTTTATTTGTCATTAGAGCACTCCACGTAATACAGCACTTCACACTTTTGGTACACAAATAACTAAGTCACTACATTCATGTCACTGTCTAAGCAAGTGCCATTCACTAGGTTGTCTTTTAACTCACTTTACTTCCTTCAGGCCCTTATATAGTCCATAGCTGGGCTTTGAAAGTTCCAGTCTTAGAAATTATGTTTTGTCCACTTAGAACGTAATTACTTTGGAAGAAGAATTTTCTGGGCCTAGGGATAAAGAAAGCCCAAGAAGTCTAGCAGAGAAACAATCAAAGGCCTTTGTTTCGCTGGCTATTGTGTCCGTTTGCTCTATTGTTAGAGTGGGCCAGACAGTGATCAGGTTCATGCACCGCCATTACATTATCCTGTTTATTGATTTTCATATTTTGCACTTAGGTAAAGAAAAGAGGGGCATCAGGTTTGCTGTTTGGAAGTGTGACAACAAAAACAGTGACATTCCAAGAAATATTTAAGTTTCATCCACTAAATGTTATTTTTAGCCATTTTTTATGTAGGAATTACTATTGCTAGAAATAGGTGGTTATTGAGTTATAGCAAGTTATCAGCTTTATTGTTGCCGAAAAGCATTGTTCCAACCATAATTTATTCAGAAGATGTAATGATAAGCCCGTATTTTGACAACATTGTAAAGAATCTGCAACCAAGAACACAGTTTAATTATACTGAAGCTTAAGCTGTGTAAAACAGGAAGCAAGAGAAAAGTGATCAAAAGAGGATTAGAATGTTTACATAAAGTGGAAATGTTGGAGGGTGGAAACATTGTCAAGAAATGTTTGTTAATTCAGAAAGGGCAGGATGGAAGTTCAGTTAGTATGCAAAGATGGGACAAATTTTAAAAGTAGGAATGGGAAATGTTTGGGATGGGAACATGGCATGAGAAAGTGTTTCAGGAACGGAGTAAAAACTGTATTGGGATATTGAAAAAAAAAAAAAATCTGATATATTTCATTCACATGACTTTCTCTAGTTGTTCAACAAATAATCTATTCTTACAAAAGATTATTCTTTTATCTACACTGTGCCAATTGAGATAAACATTAACACAAATGGTCTTATTACTTGCTTCCTTTTATGCAGAAGGGCATACACTGCAGCGATTGACAAATATTTCAAAAGCTGATTGCAATGTAAAACAATTGAAATTGTGTTCTCTTTGGATGACCAGGATTAAAACAAGAGAGACGTGAAACAAAACATGACTTCCCATTTGAGAAAATGTAAGTATTGATTTAATTGTTTTTTCGCTCAAGCCGTGTGTAGGACAGGAGTTGGATAGGCAGAATCAGACTGAAAAATTCAATGCCATAGCCAGGATTTGAACCATGGATCTCCCAGTCTCTAGTCGGTTGCTCTGCCACTGAGCAGAGACCCTAACTATCCAAAGTGTAAGTATTTTAAAACAAAATCAATAAAAGAAATATCTCTTCAACCTTATTATTTTTAATTATTTTAAAAACTAACCTTTATGAAATATTTTATTTCACAAAGAGTAGAACCTGAAATAGCTTAGTTATAATTCCACTTTTAATAAAAATTGCCTGCACACCTTTTCACTGAAATGGTTAACTCAAAACATGTATATGACATAAATTATGAGTTTTAATGAGATCTGCATTTTTATGTAGTCAGTTATTGTCTATCTCTTATGTTTTAGTAGTTATACAAAGTTATCCAGAATGAGGAAGTCTTCAAAGGATATTGACAGAAAATTCAACAACACCTTTAATTTGTGTTGTAAATATATTTACCTTCATGGTATTTTAATGAAAATCTTAAAGTTAGTTTTGAGAAAGTCGAAATTTTTTAAACATCTTCCATAAAAAGGGCAGCTTGGGATGGAAGGATTTTGCTGAAAATCTTAGTGTCGTATCCTGGGAAGACACTGAACTTAAAACATCAAGTTTGGTATTTAAACACTTTTCGGTGTTGAAGAATGCTTTTCACAGAAAAAAACAGCCACACCTTTTCCTTAAAATGAATTTTTGGTTTCAGGGATCCTAAAATCATGCATTTTCGGTATAGAATTTTTGGATGAAATGCAATATTTCCTCTACTTACTGGGTCAATGATAGGGAAAGTAAATAAGCCTCGTATATCCAATATGTAGCTGCATTCTGATCACTACGGCAGAAACTGAAAGGGGTGGGAAGCATGAAATTTATCATTGAATTCGGAAGTACAACATCTGCTTCCTACATGTTACACATGAAAAGCATTGTGTTCCATTCATGTGATGATAATGATTATTTGCCGCTCAGTAATTGGGTGAGCCAAGCCTGTAATGGACAACCTGATGAAAGTTCAAGAAGCCTCAAAAAAATTGTGCATTGGTATTTGCTCTTCTGGTTCTCATCTCTTCTGGCAATGTTTAAAAGATGTGACAAATACAACTAAACGTTGCTTTTACTACTGAATAATGCCTACAGAGCCTTCGTTTGGAACCATAGCTGACCTAACGCAAATTTTCTTGGCGCTGGGAAGCATGCTGTTCTCCGGTAGAGTCGCACATTTATTACCCCTTAAATTCAAACATACAGATTTCTCATTTGGTAAAGCTGGCCATATCTGAGATATTCCACGTTATTCTCATTGGCCATACATAAAAACAAAGGAATTTCAATCACATAACAACTAGCTTTTAAAAGAGTTGACTATCGTGTTAGCCTAATGTACTCACTTATTTCCCTTCCACTTACAAGGAAGCAAGAAATAAGGCCATTTCTGCTAATGTATTATTAGCATGAAGTAAATAGAAGAAAAACCTTTTTAGCAATACTTTGTTTTAGAGATGTAGAGAAAGTCGTATGAACAGTAAACATGTTTTCAGTATACAAATCTCACCCAGAGGTTCCGGGTTCGATTACCGGCTGGGGCAGGGAATTTTTCTTTAACCAGAATTATTCCCTATCCCCCACAGAGTCTGAAAGTATGTATGTGAGAGTGCATTTGTGTTTGTGTGTGCTTCAGGAAAATAAAATGATTTAAACCCAATGTAAAGAACCTACAGACGAGTTGTTTCTAATACAAAGCCCCTGATATGACCTTAGATGTTAAAGGGGGCTATATAAATGAAACAATAAAAAAAATCTGATGTGTTACACTCGCAAGACTTTCTCTAGCTGCTCTACAAACAAACTTCTTACAAAAGATTGTTCTTCTTTCTACACCGTGATAATCGAGATAAACATTAGCAGAATGTTCCTATTACTTAGTTCCATATAAGTAGAAGGGAACTAAAGGAATGCGCTATGCTAAAGTGATAGTCAAATGTTTTAAAAGCTGTCATTAGACAATTGTCACTACAAATCGCTTCTTTACTTGGCCAAGAGTAGAACAAAAGAAAAATGGACACTTCCTATCTGAGAAAAGTGTAAGTACTTTACAACTGAAACTAACAACAAGGAATATCTCAAAAATGGTAAACTCCACGAAAAAAAAAAAAAAATGACAAATTGTGTATTTTAATGAGATCTACATTTTTTGTCTGGTAAGTTTTTGTCTATCTCTTATGATTTACTAGTTATGCAAAATTCATTCAGAACAAATAGGTCTTTAGAAGCTATTCCCAGAAAATTCAAGATATACATTTTATTTGTGATAGAAATAGCTTTAATATGTGGTATTTTAATCAAAATTGTCAGAGCTCTTTTTTAAGAAAAACAAAATCTTCGAAATTTTCCCCACGTATTGGTAGTTAGAGGTGGGGGGGGATTTTTTTGAAAATCTTTATGTCGTATCCTTGGAAGATACCAAACTTAAATACCAAGTTAGGTATTTAACCATTTTTCATTTTTGAGCTATGCTGTCTAAAGACTCTACACACACACCCACCCACAAACAAACACCTTTTTCTGAATGTTTTTTTTTGGATTCAGGGGTTCCTAAAACACGTATTTCTAGTGAAATCTCGGTATCAAATTTTTGGGTGGAATACAATACCTTTTCTATCCACGATGTACATTGTAATTACGGGGCTAGTGAAAGTAAAAATGTTTAGGGGTACAAGAAAATGTGGGATGGGATAGAAGCTGGATATCTGAATTAAAGGATGGGAGAGTTAACAAATTTACAGACAACAGCAGATTAAAGACTATGAAAAAAGTGAAATATACAAAAACAGGAAATATGTAGCAATTAGGACTTTTAAGAAGACTGGGTTAGGGACAAATATGTTAATGTTTATGACAAAATGTACCTAAAGGGAGGGTCTGGCTTGGGCAAGAACAGGAACAATGTTGTTAAGGGGTTTGTAGGTTGACCAACATGTATGCTATGTTGCAAGTCAGACAATTTGCATTGTATAACAGGTTGTTCTGAAACAAAATTTTGGAGATAGGAAATATGGAATAAGAAGTGGGACAACTTCAACAAGATATACAGCACTTAAAACTTTTTGGAAAAAGGAAAGAATTTTTTAAATAATTGGGCAAATATGTAGGGAAGGTAAAGAAATAGTGGAGGATAATCAGGATAGGGGAAAACTAGATCATGGAAATGCAGATATAAGGAATTAATAGAGGTAAATTAAGTGTGGATCTAACAGTGACACAATGATGAATGAAGAATGCACATACCAAACAACCAGGGTGTTAGGTGTATATGTTTCTAATCTTAAGCAACTCCTAGGAGAATAGACTAATTAGGGTGAATAAATTATAAATTTTGACTAGAAATAAATAAATTCATTCATAGGTTACACTGTAATCCAAGTGTGTGCAGATGTATTACCTTCATGGATGTCACTTCACTTCTCTTTTTATCTGGCGCAAATGATTCTGTGTTTTCAGTATTGTCGGACTGCATCCTTTTGTGATTCAGCAGCTCCTCATAACCTGTAATGATAATCGCCAGCGTGAATTATTGTTTACCAATTGCAGAGGCGAGTAAAAAAGCATTTAGGCAACGTTTAATAAACGAAAGAAGTTACCATTTTTTTGAAATCCAAACATTTCATACAGCTTTTGTTGCTTTATATTGAGAAGCTTACGTTGCTCCTCTTGTTGTCTAAGCAATTTTTCTTCTTCCTGCCTTTGCTTTTCTCTCAATTCTTCAATTTTTTGCATTATATTGTATTGTGAAAAGTCCATTTCTAGGCAAAACACTGTCAGTTAAACTGATGACCACTTATAACAAAATATCATTAACACTCCTAAATAACAACAACCTTAATAGGTAAATCACAGTTCAACTCAGGAAACACCATAGATTACACATTCGCAAATACAATTTCTGTACTCTCTCAAGGCTACCCGCCTAAATTTAAGAACAAATGACTTACAGATCAACTTCCATGTATTCATACCAATTGTTGCTTACAAATTACAGCCTCCGGAGATATCATCTTTTTTATATATATATAAATTTGATGTTGAAGATTTTTATTTCATGATTAATATGACAATTCATACTATTTTTAAGTCTATAAGAAAGTTTATCACGTGCCTCTTTTTGTATTTTATATCCTGGTGTCTAGCATATTTCGATTGATAGTTTTGGTAGAGCTGCACTGACGTATTTTGCGTGGGCGTTACGCACTGATTTCTAGATTGTCAACTTTGTGGTGGGGGTAAGGCGTCGAATAGGGCGCTTTTTAAAACCTTTCGCACGGGCGTTGTGAGAACTAATATAGTGTCGATAATATAACCTACTTCTATATCGACCGAGCGTGCCATTCTGTACCCTCCCTTCCCTCGCGTTTTCAACGCAGGAATTAACTACCGAAGTCTTTTCAAGTCCCATCTCACGCACCAATGAATTGTTACCGAACATTTCCAAATAGCTGATTTAATATTTCTGTGTGAGAAATTGAAAAGTGCGGTAAATTATTCATTGTGCCCGAGATGTGACTTAGAAAGAAGTTCGGTAGCTAATTCCTGAAAAGAAAATAATCAGCAAGAAGAAATTCATATTTAACTTAACTTTTTTCTGCTGTATACAACAAATTAGATTTTTTTTATATAATCAGATGAGAAACACAGTATTTATATGAAATTGGGATTGTGCACAATATACATGTTTCATCCTTTCATTGAGTAGAATTAAAATCCTGTTTGATATATAGCACATCAATTATAAGTTCACATTGAATTAATGCATTCTGTAAAGGGAGGAAAACTGGAAGGGATGCCAACAAGGTTAAATGTAATGCAATTTTTTTGTACATAGCAAGTTAATAATAATAATATTGAAAAATTCCATTAAAAACTAGTGTAAAAACCAGCATAGCTGCACACACAAAAATTCTAAATGAAGATAGGATAACAACTATGTACAAAAAAACAGCACCACCTGTTTCAAGAAGAAAACAAAAGTGTTATGCTAATGCTTGTATTAGTGAACTAAGTTTTCAATAGCAGCAGCTCCATTACAATGTATACACATAAACGTTTTTTGCATAAGATTACAGAAGTTCCTCAGAGAGGGACCTCAAATTTGAAACTCTCTCCTGTAGTATTAACGTTTTAGCATCACCTTTAATAGTTGTACATGAGACAATGTCAGCAACTAGTGGCATAACTTTTATCATGCTATTTGTGCATTCTTGTTTTTTGCATAAGATTACAGAAGTTCCTCAGAGAGGGACCTCAAATTTGAAACTCTCTCCTGTAGTATTAACGTTTTAGCATCACCTTTAATAGTTGTACATGAGACAATGTCAGCAACTAGTGGCATAACTTTTATCATGCTATTTGTGCATTCTTGTAATAACTTTGGTTAAAATATGTATCTTTCACAAATACAGAAAAAGTAAATTATTACAATTAAAATAACATTAACTGCACAATGAAAATAAGAAAGCAGTAAAATGCACCATTTGTTTAAAATCTACTTGTCTTTACAACACAAGGAATACTAGACTCTTCAGTTTCTGAGACCAAATATCTTGCATGGTAATCAACACTGACAAAGAAAACGTGTAGTTTTAGAAACAAAATTTAAAACTCCAATATATCTTGTTGTATGGCAAATTTGGTATTCTGTCTGTCAAGTGAAGCATCTTTTTGAGTACATATCCCAATTTATATTGGTAACAGTTTAAGCAATGCTGCTTCAGCTCTTTGCTTAGCATATATTTCTCAGGCTGCAGGACTCAACAGAATGTGTGCCATATAAGCAACTGAGGGAACGATTACACTCTCAAAGTGAGAATACTGCACATTTCATTTATGCCAAGAGTGAGGGATTTGCAATTGCATTTAAGGATTTTCAACTGCAACAGTTTTATTTCAATGTACATAACTCCTGTGGAACAAATTTTGGCATAAAATAAAGCTGATATGACTCTTATAGTTTGTAACATTACAAAACTGAAGATTATTATTCAAAAGGAATGGCAAACAAACCACACTAAAATATCAGTGCCTATATCTTCCCTTCATATATATTGTTTTTATATGAATTGGATGAATGCAATTGCAAGTAAAACAGAAAAATGTCCATTCCACACAATAATACAGGAGTTGAACATTAAGGTAATAACAATGAGTCACAAAAGCCTTGGCTATTGAAGCACTGAGCTGACATCATTGTAATAGTTTATTTTCAATTATGTTAGAATTATGTTCGGAAGCCATATGCAACAATAACTGTGTGTAAAATTTGTGCAGTTTCATCTCAGAATACATATAAAAGATTGTGTTAAATTAATTAATCAAAGAATAATTTCTGCTCATATCAGGGCAAAAATGGAGTAGAAACTCCTCAATTATGAAAATGTTTAATTCCATACTACCAATTAATTTGCATCTATAATAGCTGTAAAGTAAAAGCAACAATTCCTTGTTTTATATTTATAAACAATTACTTAAAATTGTGCAGCGTTTACAAACTTAAATCACACAGACGTTCTGCATAGGACAATTACTAATTTTACTGTGATATATTCATAGATATACCAAAGGATTCTTTAAACAGTTTATTTCAGATTGTTTATTGATGCACAAGTTTGACCTAGTTAGTGCAAATTTTGCATTTTGTAATAATTAGCTGGCCACATCATTACAAACATAAAAACTCATATACTAGCAACTCGCCAAAGGTATTAATTAACTTGCCACATTATTACAAACAAAAAAATTTATATCCAAGAAACTCGCCCAAAAGTAATGATTAGCTTGCCACATTATTACAAACATAAAAATTCATTTAAAATTTAGTTGAGTCGATTTTGTAACACTACATCACTTACTTTTTTATTTCAGAAAACATGTTTCAGAAGCCATGTGCTTCCATTGTCAATTCCTTTGGTCGACATATCCAAGCAACTTACCCAAAAGTATTAATTAGTTTGCCACATTATTACAAACATAAAAATTCATATCCGAGCAACTCGCCCCATGGTATTAATTAGTTTGTCACATTATTACAAACATAAAAATTCATATCCAAACAACTTGCTCAAAAGTATTAATTAGTTTGTCACATTATTACAAACATAAAAATTCATATCCAAGCAACTTGCCCAAAATATTAATTAGTTTGCCACATTATTACAAACATAAAAATTCCTATCCGAGCAACTCGCCCCATGGTATTAATTAGTTTGCCACATTATTATAAACATAAAAATTAATATCCAAACAACTCGCCCTAAGGTATTAATTAGTTTCCCACATTATTACAAACATAAAAATTTATATCCAAACAACTCCCCAAAAGAATTAATTAACTTGCCACATTATTACAAACATTTGTCACTGCATGATAAAGGAAAAAAGTTGTAAAAATTCATAACCAAGTAACTCACCCTAAGATATTAATTAGATAACAAGATTATTATTGGGCAGACATGGTGACTATGACATGATACAGCTAAATTTATTTGCTGATTCTTATAATACATTAGAAACAAAGCAATGCTATTGAAATGAAAAAAATTAAAAATAATTAATTCAAGTGAGTTTACCAACATTTCCACCACACTTAACGTATCTATATGCCAATAGTATAGAATGCATTTTTCCCTTGGTTTCATTAATGTTATTTGCCAAAAGAAATTAAGGAAACAAATAAAGTGATCATACCTTAACAATTCACCTCACATATTATATATTAATGTTTTTCCAATGTAGAAGCAAAGCAAACAACACAAAGTAGTATTTCTGAACCACTGAGGTTTACAGTGTGCGCAGCCAAATTAAAACAGCCCAGACTGATGGTTTTTAAGTGTGTTTAAAAGCAACCTCATATTATAAATTTACTGCATGTAAAAGAACTTCTCATGATGAAATTCTGGCTCACAGGTAGTACTGGTGTCCTGGCAATTGATAGCATCATTGACAAAAGACTGTTTAAAAACATTATTTTTGTCAAATGTATTTAGGCTACCCTGAAACAAATGACAGAAAACTGTGCAAATATATGCTTATATATCATTCATCAGCATTTCATAATATGATTTAGATTGTTTAATGCAAGAAAAGTATTGTAAATAATATGTGCATTGAATGTAAATTTATACAAGTTTGTACTGAAATGTCAACTCACATTTAATTACAAGATGGCCGAGGTAAACATTAAATTAGTCATAAGAGTCTGCAATGCAGTATGCGGTTAGTTTAAATTATATAACCAGTGTCAAGTATACACTCCAGGAAAAAGGGGCAAAGTTGGTGGTTATGGTTAAGTTAAAAATATTGCTTCAAATCTGACATTGTTTCATTAAGAATTATATGTATAGTGTATACAATACTTAATTTTGTAGTGAATTATTTTTCCGCGTGAGAATATGAAACAGTTATTAAAGTGTCGTTTCACAAAGTTATTACAACCAATCGGCAGCTTTTTCAGGTTAGGTAATGACTTGATTCTTTATTCCTGTGTTGTTCTGTAAGCTTCTTACCTTTCAGTATAATTCGGCAAATGAAACAATTTAATTCCCCTAATCCTCCCTGTAGCAGGACAACCTTAAAAGGCAATATTTTCTTTCTGAAGGCTTTGTGCATTTTAGTTATGAAATTACGGGCACGTTAAATCTTTTTTCAAATTCAAATCATCAAGTCATCAAGATGGCCAACATTATACTAGGAAGCAGACTGCCAATATGGGCTATTGTTTCACAGTCCTGTTACGTAATGTGTGAATAAATTGAATTAATTGATACTAAGTCCCATCTAACTCCTATCTTTATAATTTTATTTCGGAATTTTCCTTTATTTACCCCACACTAAAATGTGTCTATATTAATGACCATTGGTACCACGAATAATTTTATACTTCCGCTGAACTCTGGCAGAAAGAGACATCTACTGACAGCAGTACAAGATAATTTTGGTGTGCAGCGCTCGAAATGTCACCTTTCGAGACTGATTTTGTTGGAACCTTGACTCGACACCGGAAGTCCTTTATCCAGAAGACCCGCACTTTGGCATCATTTCATAATATGGTTCTGTGCTGTGGATGGATGGTCTATGGTTCGCGCTCTGCCTTCAAGACAACTGAATGTTTTGTATTTCATTTTTGCTGTGATTTTCTTTTTCTGATCTAGTGTTATATTTCAATGTTTGAATATCAAGATGACAAGTCGTTTAAACGTGGAAATAAACCAAGTTAAGGTAAATTAAGTCCACACTCCATTCAGTTTGCCTGTAAGTAATTTGATTTTTGTTCAGAGAAAAGTTCGTTTGGTGTAAAGTTTATGATCTGTCGATCAACTTAATTTTAGTAATTAAGATACATTTTATATAAAAAAAAATAAGCAGGATCGTGTTACTAACACCAAATTTTAAGTTTTTGTGTTTAATGGTTTTTTTCCCCCGTAAAATGAAAGGTATATTGCCATTTCTTTTAGAAAAGGCCCTATGCTAAGTTTGCGGAATAAGGAATAATACCTTCTTAAACAGTTCATTAACCTCGATATCTTCTGGGATATGAACGAGGTACCCAGGTAAATTAGAAACATATAAAGTCTCCTGTTAAAGGAATGCTTTTCAATGTATTATTCATTTAAAGGAGTTATACATAAAAGAAATATAAGTACTTTTGTTTATATATTTAAAGGAATGGTTAGGTTGTACACGAAAAGAATATTTATTCATGCACTGCACACTGGGAAAAGAGAACTACATTCCATTTAATTATATATTATTTAGAGGAATGCAGTTCTTTCTTCTCCGTGTGTGTAGTGCTTGTAAACACTTGACAATGGTGGGTAAATTACATGAATGTGGGAGGGGCAACAAAATGGCTGACTGGCGCAGGGACCCTAACAAATCACTGTTACTAAAACTATTTATGCAGCAAGGCCTTTTACTCCGGTCAGAAGTTTATGGATGATCAATAAAATGTGCTCTGCCATAACATTGTATTGTTCTTAAGGTACTGTACTCTCCATAAACATTAGAATCATTCCAAGTCAAATGATCCAATGCAATTTACCTTACCATTTTCTTTTTATTTGATACTCTGCACATGTTTGGTACTCTATGAGAGGATCTCAGAACTAAAATGTTCTATTTTTCTCTTTTCTAATTTTTGCGTTATCAGAGTTAAAATTTTTTAAAAATTTCAAATTTTGTCATATACTAGAATGCATAATTGTTATTTTCTCTTGCTGCAATTGAGATATTGAAACAAAATAAAAACCATTTTCCTCAGAATTCAACAGACTTTTATTTGATATGTAACATGAATAGATTTGTGAAAGTTTACATTCTAAATTATTGGCCCAAAAATTCAAAATTTGGTTTCCAAAAAAAAAACAACAATATGACTAAAAATTTTAATATGTATGTGTATATATATATATATATATATATATATATATATATATATATATATATATATATATATATATATATATTCTTCCTTGATGTTTTAAGATCATTCTTACAAATTTTGAATTTGGGATCTCAATGAAATGTTCTGTTTTATAGATTTTTGTTTTATGGAATACATTAAAAATTCTTATGCATTTCTCTTCTACTAATCTTAATAATTATTTTTCTTTGTATGTTTCTCTTTCATTATACATACATACACACATATAGAATTCTTTATTATTGATATATTAAAATATCCCAACCTTTTAAAAAAAATTGTATGAAGAAATTTCTTACAGATATTTAGTCCATAGTTGGTTTTTAGAGTTTATCTCCAGAAGATCATTAAATAGCTAATCTAGTTACTGGCAATTTGGTTGTAGCAGACATCTCAGTTTACGTTAAGGTGTAAGTTTTCCCTGTTGCAATTCTTGGTTGAACTTATGTTACAATTTGGCTTCTTTTCATCTTCAATATATCTTCTTTACTGGGATACACAAATGAGTGTGCTGGTCCTGGGGGTTCCAAGATAGAAACTTGTTATTTCTTCATTATCAAAGTCTTGGGAAAGTACACAATCCAGCCACCATCTTTGATCACATTCACATGTCACAAAACCAGTAATTTCATCAATTGATAAAGCTTTTGAGCCTCCAGTACTATGTACATATTGGTTTAATTGTTTTTTCCACAAGCCTTGTGTAGGACAGTGACACTACCTGCCCAACTATGTACATATGTACACATTATGTGTAATTACTCAGTGAATACATCTGTATCTCAATTTCACTTTGACATGGTGATGGAATGAAGCACTGAAGTCTGTGCATTCCCTGTATAATTTTTGCTTCTGAAAAGCGAGATGGTGTTCCTTCATGGTGTACCTATTTGTGCAAAAAATGAATTCAATTGAAGGAAGGTTTAAATTGCTCTAGTTGAAAAGTTAGAGAGGTGTCATTATTTGGTCTTCATAAGGTCTTTGAAGGCTTGCCCTGGCTATGAGATTGTTTTATTGTCCCTCCCAAGCCATTGCAGACCCCTTTGCCATGAGCTATGGCATAGAAATGCCACTCTGTGTCCACTCCAAAATCTTGCTTCTTGTGACAGATTGGAGAAGTTTTGATAATTATTTACAAGTTGGGCCGCTAACTCTCTCCGTTGCGACTTATGCCAATTTTGCACTCTAACGGGACCGGTGTGGTTAGAGAGAGATTATGGGTGGGGAGATGGTTTAAAAAACTGATGTACCCATTGCGCTGTTAGGAGTTGTTGGAAATATCGATAATGAAGTACTACCACGATATAAAATTAGAAACATAAATTTGTATACACACACTAACCTAAACGGATTGGAACCTAACCTCGCGCTAAATTCGAAATCCACAGGCTTTGAAATTGTCATCATAAATACAAAGTCAATCAATCACACTTGGTTTCATTCGATTTTAGAGTAGCCAAAGTTCTGCATAATAAAATTCACTGAACAGCTGTATCTGCGTGAAACATACTTGTCATACATCAGCACAGCGTCTAGCGACATATGCCGGTGTTGCATTCCACAACACTGTTCACCTGCCGCCGACAATGAAACTCAGGTTTTAGGCACTTAGTGTGTAGTATTATTATATATTTACATTACAAAAGTACTACAAGACTTCTTTATTTATATTCTACTCCTTCTAGGCAGCATACTTCATAAATATTCACCAAAAAGGATCGCTACGCGCACATAATAAATTAGCATTTAACTTGATTACAGAGCTTTTCCGATAAAAAAAATTGGTGAAAACATAACAAGTATAATGCAAAGTTACAGTCAAACCACAGTTTGTTTAATTTCTAGATAGGCCCAAGTTCTCAACAATAACCAAAGTTTTTTACTTTCTCTACACATACTATATACATAGTGCATAGAGAAGGTATTGTATTGCACCCAAAAATTCGATACCAAGATTTCACCAGAAATGCATGTTTTTAAATCCCCTGAATAAAAAAAAGTATTTTTAGGAAAATGTCTGTGTCTGTGGGCAGCATAGCTCAAAACGAAAAGACTGTTAAATACCAAACTTGGCATTTAAGTTCGGTATCTTCCAAGAATGCGACACAAAGGTTTTCAAGAAAATCCCCCCACCCCAAACTACCCTTTGCATGGAATATTTTTTTTGAAATTTTTTATTTTTTCAAAAATGACTTAATTTTGATTGAAACACTGTATGCTTAAGATAGTTTTATGACAAACGAAATGTATATCTTGGATTTTCTGGGAATAGCCTCTAAAGATATTATTCTGGATGAATTTTGCAGAATTTTACATAACTGGCATACCATAAGAGACAGACTAAAACTTACTTCACAAAAAATGTAGAGCTTGTTAAAACACAAATTTATGTAAAATACTTTTTTTCGTGGAGTTGACCATTTTTGAGATATTCCTTGTTATTTGTTTCAGTTTTAAAATACTTATACTTTTCTCATATGGGAATTTGTCAACTCCTGTCCATATATACAAACAAAGGAACTTCAATCACTTGGAAACCAGCTTTTAAAACATTTGACTATCAATTTAGCCTATGGTACTCCCTTATTTTCCTTCTACTTAGAAGGAAGCAAGTAATAAGACCATTTCTGCTAATTTTTTCCTCGATTAGCATGAAGTAAATGGAAGAGTAAGCTTTTTAACAATAATTTGTGTTAGAGATGTAGAGAAAGTCATGTGAATGGAACACATCAGACTTTTTTGTTCTTATAGGTTGACTGTACCAGTAGTTGAACACTTAAGACATGCTTTATACTCCTATTTTAATCACTTTTAAATGACTGTTCCAAATTAATGTACGAAAAAAGTGTCTGGAAGTGCAAATATTCTCTAAGATGATGTGCAAGTAATAGGTTTATGAAACTACTATTAAAAACTGTTCTTAGTAAAAGAAAATAAGGCATTTTTCACCAGTAGTTGAACATTATGTTCCTTAAAATGAAAACTGATTGCACCAGAAGTTGAACATGTTTATATAATCCAGTTATAACAAAAAAAAAGTGAGTGCAACATTTAGCTATATCTTCTCATAAAGCTGTTTACAGGTCCCTGCTTTTCCTCCATCAGGAATGCTATCCTGAAATTGGTACTCAAATCCTCCTTTTGGTCCCTTTGATATTATGCTTATCTAATTTTTATATGATCTGAGAATTACGTGTGTCATCATCACCTCTAAATGACATGAAAGTTTCATCACAGTTTTAATGCCAATACTTATATCTTTTATCATTTAAAACTTTCTGCACAATGAACTCACAAGTTTTGGGATGTTTTTCTTCTCTGGAAAATTTATTAGACCAAAATTCCCTTCTTTTCAGAACCCCTCTTTGCTCATTAGTGCTCTTCTCTTTCCGAGTTTCTTCATTTTCAGATGACGTAAGCAAGCTCAACCTATCCAAGCAGTCACAACTTTTGAGAATCATTCTTCACTGGTTTAAGAATCTGTTTCTTCAATGCATCTAGTTTTTTTTCCTTTGTTTTGTTTGTTTGTTCTCCTTTCTTTCCATTGATCATATTTATAGTTTTTGTAGGGCTCTGTTTGGATACTTTTTTGGCTTGCAACCTTCTTTTTAGCATTTAGCTGCTTTAATTTCCTCCTTTTGCTGAATCAACTCCAATCATTTCTTTAATGACAATAGTGTAGTAAGCATAGCATCTTCAGTCCGAAATAACCGTTTTTTCTTGTGTTTTATCTCTTGTCTTTGTCAGAAGCATGATTTTCCTTTTAATTCATCCATTTCATTTAACTGTAGAAGAAATAATTTGGATAAAAGTTTGATTTACTTGAAAGCTATAATTCATTTTAGCGTGCCAGTACTTGAACAATAAACATCAAAACTAATGTTCAATTATTGGTCCCAAGTCGGTTACTAGTGATTGAAATGTTTCTTTGCATGACCAGGAGTTGACAAATTTAAGTATTTTAAAAGTTTAAGTATTTTAAAACTGAAATCAATAATAAGGAATATCTCAGAAATTATACAAAAAAAAAAATGAATATGACATAAAATGTGTATTTTAATACTATTTGTCTAGTAAGTTTTTATCTGTTATGGTTTATCAACAAAATTCACCCAGAGTGAAGTCTTAAGAGGCATGCCCCAAAAATTCAAAATATACATTTTGTCATGTAAATACCTTTAATATACAGTATTTTAATCAAAATTGTTAGAGCTATTTATTAGAGAATCAAACTTTTTTTCTGTGTAAAGGTAGTTCGGTGGTGGTGGATTTTCCTCAAAATCTTCGTCTCATCCTTGAAAGATATTAAACTTAAATACCAGTTTACTATTTTAATTATTTTTCATTTTTGAGTTATCATGCTCACACACACACACACACAGATATATATTTTTCTAAAAGTGCTTTTTTTGTTATACAGGGTACCCAAAAACTTGTATTTCTGGTGAAATCTATGTAACATTTTTGGGTGGAGTGCAATACTTTACTCTACCAAAAATCTTTCTAAGTAGAGAAAGTAAAAAAAAAAAATTAAGTTTAATAAAATCTTCATTTAAAATAGTTAATGTTAACAGTTTTTGCCTTTTATCTCAAAAACTACTTTAAAAACAGCAAAACTACACCAAGATTATTTGTTCTATTTTTCACAAGTGTTATCCCATACCAGGTCAACTCCACCTTATGTATGCTAAATCTTCCACTATTTTATGTTTTGTACCTCAGCCACATATTTAATGAATGGTGCACCTTATTTTTACTTTCTCTACACGTACTATGTACATAGTATATAGAGAAGGTATTGCACTCCACCCAAAAATTTGATACCGAGATTTCACCGGAAATATATGTTTTAGGGTCCCCTGTATCCAAAAAAAAAAAAGAATTTTCAGAAAAAGGTACCTGTATGTGTCAGTGTGACTGTGAACACGATAACTCAAAAACAAAAAGTCAGTAAAATACCAAACTTAGTATTTAAGTTCAGTATCTTTCAGGGATGTGACAAAAAGATTTTGAGAAAAATCCCCCCACACCAAACTACCCTTTACATGGAACCTTCTTAGAAAATTTTGATTTTCTCAAAAATGGCTCTAACGATATTGATTAAAATGTTGTATATGTAAGATATTTAAGTGACAAATACAATGTATATCTTGAATTTTCTGGGAATAGCCTCTGAAGATTCTGGATGAATTTTACGGAATTTTGCATAACTGCTTAGCCATAAGAGATGGACAAAAACTTACCACACAAAAAATGTAGAGCACACTAAAACACACAATTTATGGTATACACATTTTTTTCATGGAGTTGATCGTTTTTGAGATATTCCTTGTTTCTGGTTTCAGCTTTAAAAAACATACTTTTCTGACACGGAAATTTGTCAACTCCTGTCCATATAAACAAAGGAACTTCATTCACATAGCAACCAGCTTTTGACTATTTCTTTAACCTGTGGTACTTCCTTCTTTCACTTCTACTTACAAGGAAGAAAGTAATAAGACTATTTCTGCTAATTTTTTCTCGATTAGCCTGAAGTAAATAGCATACGCTTTTTAACAATAATTTGTTGCAGAGATGTAGAGAAAGTCCTATGAATGGAACACATCAGATTTTTTAGAATGGAATTCATGAAGTAATTGAATGATATTTGATAATTGTTTATCTAATGATGAATAAGTACTCTTACTCTTTGATTATGACCTCTTTTTTCTATTAATGTAGTGGATATTGAGATGAATTTAATGTGTAACGCCATCTTTGTTCTCAAGGAGGTTGACAGAACTTTTTTCTGCTGACCCAACAATATTTTCTGTTTTAATTAATAAATAAATTATTCTGAATATAATTTGATTTCATGTGGATTGAAATATTTGTATTTTTATAGGATCTATGGAAGACTGCTGAACAGATGAAAGAAAATTTCTTGTGTCAATGAGTGCTGTAAGTTTTTGTAGTAGTTAAGATTTATGAACAATGTGCAAGTTCATATAATTGTCACTTCCTGTCAGCCTTAGGGAGAGTCTAATTGGTCTGCAGACTGTATTAGTACTACTCCCTGGGCAGAGCATACAAAGATACGTGTACAAAAGTGTATGTTCATTGGCTGATACTGCATATTACAAGGTATAGGATTACAAAGTTTTCTCTGTGTAGAAACATTTTTGTAAAGCTGAATCTAAATGTAAGCAATCAATTTGCATTTAATTAGAAAATGACCAAAGAGCATGCACAGTGCAAGACTGTCTCTGTTTGGAAGCGGGAAAGTGAGACCGTTATTTAGCCATTATGGCCAAACCAGTGCAGTTTGTAAACTATTACAGAGGTAAGCCGTTAACAGGTGATAAGAAAGTTGTAATTTTAAATTTTTTCACAAACTATGTAAGAAATATCCCATGTTAGCCAACAAGGATGTTGTTAATGTGACAGTAGAGTTTACAAGTGTGTGTGCATGAAGTATAAATTCCGTGCACAGTGAAAACTTAAAAACATGAAAGTTAACACACCTGGAAAATCAAGGTAATATAGAAAGCTAATGCTTGAAGTTCAGTGTGACAAATTTCTTAGGAGTGTAGTGCCTCAAAAAGTTCATCATTTCTTCCACATTAATGAATTACATTCAAACAAACATCTTTTTATAAGCTGTTACTTGACATTGGTTTTGAATTCCAGAAAAAAAAAACTGTAAGAATATTCATTGTTGACCATGATTATATTGTTAAATTTCTGCATATAGCAGTAATGGCGGTAGTTGTATTTTCTTTACAAAACACAGGTAAATGAAGGCCATAGAATTTCCTATTTATGGCTAGGCACCACCATTAAGGGTAAAATGCAAGCAGAAGAGAATGGAGAGGGGAGGAGTAGAATTCAACCTCTTTCAGATTGGTTATGTTTTTCGTATTTTATTTCATAGTGTGATTTTTTTTGTTTTTATTTATATTTTTAGTTCTGACTGCTATATCCAATTGTTATCTAATCAGTAGCATGTTTCTAAACTATCCCATGAAGCGGTTAACTGGTAGAAGGAAAGTGATAACAGTTCCAAGGTGCCACATGGTTATCTCCCTTGGCACCACGTGGTTACTAAAGTAGTCCTGTTACCCCTCCAACCACAGAGAGAAAGCAGAGGGGTACATTTTGTTTATATATAGTGGCTGTCCCAGAAGTACCCGACCTGACATATAGACAGTAGTTGTTGTTTCAAACAACAAAAATAGTAAAAAGTATCAACCTTAGAAGGCTTTGAAGTTTTAACAATTTTACATTGTTTAGCATTTGTTTGGCAGCCATCATAAGTGAGTGCTCTCATCAAATTTATGAACATGGATAAAACTGGTCATCGTTATGTGATACAATACTCAACTAATATTAAAATTGAGCTAGGTTCTACTTTGGGGGAGTCTGCTCCAGTGGTGATTCGTGGTCAGTAATTTAGGTACACCGCTCCTTTTATAATCGTTTTTCTTAGTCTATAAAATACAGTCATCCCTCATTATATGCGATCTCATTTTATGCATTTTTGCTTAAAGCAATTTAAAAACTGCTAATTTTAACACAGTACCAATTACTTAAATAGATGCATCTGTTTAAAACTATTTTTTTCATGTTTACCTCGAAATAGCTCATATCATTATCACATTCACTTTACATGTTTATGTGTTACGTGATAATTCATGAGAACCAATTGCTTGCTTAATGCGAGGAACACCTGTATATGTAAATTATTGTTTATTTTCGTAGTAATAGTATTTGCCAGTTTACTGGAATACTAGCTCCAACCAGCGAGATTTCTTCAGAAATAGTTCCATAACAGCTTGTGTGAAATTTTCATGAACATCCTTACGAAGCGTACAAGGTAACTGTTCTTCTATGGACACCATTGACAGAGAGAATAATCTTTCTTGGCCCATTGTAGACCTACAGTGAGATTTCACTGAATTTAAAGTGCAAAATGACAATTCAACAGAAGCTGTAGTTGCCGGTACAGTTAGAATTAGGTGGCGGCACCGTGGCCAAATGGTTAGACCACTCGCCTCTCACCTAGACGGCTCAGGTTTAATCCCAAGGGACCGCATGTGAGATTTGTGGTGGACAAAGCTGCGTGGGGGTGGGTTTTCTACAGGTTCTCCAGTTTCCCCCACCATCACTTACCACTGGTGCTCCATCTTCATTCATGTATCATCAGTGTCACCACCTGCGGTGCCATAAGTAGTTAAAGCGGGTGTTAAACACTACCAAAAAAAGTTAGAATTAGACAAACTAATTTGTAAACTTCAGGCATAGCCCACACCAGATCTCTTTTGTTCATAATTTTACTAATTCAGCAATTGACTTTCCTTCAAAATCTTTATTTCCAGAAGAGTACAGAGCAATAAGTTCATTTTTCAGACTACTGAATCAAAATGTGAGCCATAGGTGTCCAATAATTTTGTGTAATGGTGATCAGAAAAAGACGTTTTGTAATTTTTGAATTTGGAGAAATCAAGGAGAGCAAAGAAATGAAATCTTTCGTAGTCGGAAAGGCTATTTTGTATTTGATTTAGCACATTATCTAAAATTTCATTGAATATCCTCCTGAACATAACTTCAAATATTTTCGAACCCTTCCCTTCTTCGCTCTTCTAAAGTGTTTTTAGCCTGGATTACTTTTGAATAGCAATATGCAATATCCATAGACTTGTCCTGTAATATGTTGAAGAGAATGTCAGTATGAGTAAATATTGCCGAAAATGTTTTTAGGAGGAAGACAGTGTCCAACCGAGTCAAAAAAATAAAGAAAACTTTATGCTTTAATCAATGTGTCAGGTTCCCAATCAACCTTGTTTTCTGGTTCTGTCATGAATTCAAAGAATAAAATCAAGGTATCTCGTTGCTCTTGTACAGTGTTTACACTGAAGTTCCAGTGTGTTGGAGCTACTTTTGATAACTTTTTAACATAAAAGCATGCAAAGTTTCCGTTCTTTTAGTGGAATGAGAAAAGAAATTAGGGAGCCCTAATGATAGTTTGACAAATTCTGCACTTACAAATGCACATCGCTGTCTGTTGCAGAACCAAATTCAGAACATGACAGTAGCAGTGAACAAATAATGCCTGTGGAAATGCCACTTTTACTTTGGATTGCCGAACACCTAATCGACCGGACATTACGGCCGCACCATCATATGTCTGAGCGACAAGTTTCTTACAGATATTAAATTCTTTAACTTTTGTAAGTACATTGTTGTAAAGTGCCTCAGCAGATCTGTCTGCATTGATGTCTGTAAAGCCCATGAACCTTTCTTGAACTTCCCCATATTTGTCCACTTAGCATAAAATGGTAGAGAGTTGGGATTTGTTCAATATGTCTGAACACTCGTCTAGAAGAATAGCCACAAAATTAGCGGATGCAAATTCTTTTGCTATACAGTTAACCAAAACACTCCTAACAGCTTCGGTTAAATCATTTTGAATGGATGACGAAGTACCCTGGAAAACTGTATCGTTTTTTAAATGTTCATTTAAAAGTTGATCATACGTATTGAGTAAATCCAATGTTTCTATGTAATTAACTGTATTAAAGGGATTTTCTGACTCATCATGTCCTCTAAAAGCTGATTTCAGCTTTCCTAAGTGACAAAAACATCAATTAGTCTATTGAATATTTCTCTGTTCTTTTTACCATTTCATTATGCTTCGAAATTTATAATGATTTCTGAGCATTTAGCTGCCTAATGCCAAAATTATGGAGAGTGAATGCACAAAATATGTTATTTTTTTGTTTTTTCATGCTTAATTAATGAACCAGTTAGAAAAACTATTTTGCCGAATCCTCCTTGAGACCATATGGTACTGCTTTTGTCGTTACTAAAAAGAAGGCATGGCCAACAATAGAGTTTGTTTAATTTGGGGCAACCAGTTAATCATTTGTACCTAGAATAATTGCTAATGAGAAACGTCTGTTATACTGTCATTTTCTGTCTTGACATTTTGCAATCAAACCTGTTAGTTCGGAGTGAGCCTGCCGTTGTTTTTTATTTTAAGTTTTTCAGAAAATTCAAAATACTGAAATCCAGTCCTTATCACATGTTCTACTGCACAGTCACAAGAACCACTAGCTTCAGTAACACTTACATCGATCGTTTTCATAAAACCTTACAAGCAAAACAACACTTAAACAGACTAAAATCGATTGTCAGTTGCAAAATTTAGCGGTGCATTTCGACAGCTAACGGCTGGCAACTAAGCTTCTTTCCCCCCACCTCTCTAGCGGTGAATTGGGAGAGCGTGTCCATTGCTTCAACTTGCAATGGAGTAGATGCGTGCGCACACCATTGCTGGCCTTGCCCAGCTACTGGAGAATGTTGAGAGTATGGTTATCATTTTAACTTGCAGTGAGATAGATGTGCGCACACAATTTAACCGCACAAACTTGCGATTATTTTGTATTTAGTTTAAGTGACATACAAAAATTTTGATTATTTTGCATATTTATTCAGAGTCGTTTTGAACCCCCTCAAGTTTAGTACACCAGCAGTGTATGTGGTGTATAGGAGAATTCGCCACTGGTCTGCTCCTTCATTTACAACAGTGAAATATTGGGTGGCAGAGTTTAAGAGCTGCCAAGACGAACATCACAGTTGTCAACCAAATGAGGTTACCAGTCCAAAAATTGTAAAGAAAATCCACAAAATGGTATTGGATGACCATCGACTGAAAGTGCACGAGTTAGCAGACATTGTGGGCATTTCAAAAAGTTTTGTACATGGGACCGAAAATTTTAAAGTTGTGTGCAAGGTGGGTACTGCGTTTGCTCACAATAGAACAAAAACAGTATCGTGAGGATGTTTCAGACGAGTGTATGGCAATGCTTCACTACAATAAAGCTGAGTTTTTGCGTTCTATTCATAACAATGGATGAAACCTGGGTTTATCACTTCACACCTGAGATGAAGGAACAATCAAAACAGTGGATTGGAAGGGAAGAATTGGCTCCAAAGAAGGTGAAGACAGTTACGTCTACAGGCAAGGTCTTGGCATCAGTTTTCTGGGACTCATGCAGGATAATTTTCATTGATTATATCAAAAAAAGAAAAGTAATCAATGGCAAATATTATGCAAACTTGTTACAGCATTTGAGTGATGAAATTGAGCAAAAATGGGTACATTTAGCGAAAAAGAAAGTTTTGTTTCATCAAGACAATGCATCAGTTCACATGTCCATTATCGCCATGGCCAAAATCAATGAGTTAAAGTTCGAATTACTTCCTCATACATCCTATTCGCCAGATTTGGACCCCTCTGATTATTTTCCATTTCCAAACTTGAAGAAATGCTTGATGGTAGAAGATTTACCAACAATGAAGAGGTAGAGTCTGCAGTTGATGGATATTTTGCAGACCTCGATGGTTCTCACTATAAACAGGGTATCAAAGCTGTTGAACATCACTGAGAAAAGATTATCTAGCTGAAAGGAGACTATGTAGAGAAATAAAGATTCTTTTCCCCAAAATTTTTGTGTGCTCTTTGTTAGGTCGGGTACTTCTGGGACAGTCCTCATAAGGACCAATTCATCTGGTGAAAACTGTATAAACTTCTGACCTGACCAGCATAAACACACATCAGATCCCTGATCCATTGAAATTAATTAGTGAATTGATTTTGTAACCCCCACTTAACTTACTTTTATTATTGGAAAACATGTTTCAGAAGCTATGTTTCCATTGTCAGTTCCCTTAGATTGACTGCCAGCATCACTTTCTGTGAAAGTTGTCTTTGTTCTTAGTGGTAGTTTGATGTATCTCTGCATCAGTAGGTTGCCTGGCAGGATTTCAAAATTGAAAACACAGTTGTTTTCCCAAACTTTTAATTTTGTTTTCCTTGCAATGTTTCAGAGTATTTTTGGACTTCTATTTATGGTGTGTTGGTCTCTCCAAAAGTACCAAGCTACTGCTGATTTGTCTTCTTGTTTTTGGTTATTATTTCTGAAGTGTTGTTTTTCTCATGTTTTTGTGATTCTTTTAATTTGGCCAGTGTAGATTTTTTTTTCACAGTCGCAGGTGAACTGGTATATTCCTTGCTTGTTTTTTGTGGAATGTCATCTTTTAATTTGGAATTCATTTTTTTTTATGGAGTAATTGTTTTTTGTGGCCAGAATGATGATATATCATTTGAAAATCTGACTTCTTTTATGCTCTTCTTATTTTTGACTCTGTTAATGTTTTTGTGTACTATTTCTGCTCAGAATCCAGTTTCTGTAGCTACAGATTTAATTCTTTTCAAATACAAAAAACTTCTTTCCACTCATGCACTAATGGATGGAATTGTTAAAACTAAAGTAAATCTCTTGCTTATTTCCTCAATTACATCCTTATTATCTTTGCTCAATTTAAAGCTCTCCTCTTCAGTAGCAGACCAATACACCTCATCAGCATACAAAAGATACAGTTTATTCTTTAAACAAGCAATTCTTTGAAACATGTTTTATTACATCAGTGTAAGTTTTCAAGTGCTAAAGAAGGAAAATCTTTGCATAATTTTCAAATTTTTTGTTTGCGTAAGGGCAAGACATTGCAACTTGTCACAGTCCTGAAACCTTACTTTCATTTCCATTAAAGTGGAATTTTGAAAAATTCTATTCCTTAAACAAGTTTTCAATTGTAGTTTGCTTTTTAAGTGTTGAGTGGAAACTTTATGCTTATAGAGCTTGCATACCCAATGTGGGGTAGGAAACACCCCTACACTGTGCATACGGGGTAGCAGTTTCAGAGGAAGAGCTGTTCATGCCTGCAAGAGGGAAGCGGATGGCCTCAGTGTTTAAGGTGCAGGAGAATGTACACTTGGTTAGAAAAATCAGGAGCCATAAATAAATACTTAAGGGTGCGAAGAGACACAGGGCTTTTACTGTTAGACCCTTTTCAGCAGAGAGAATTGGTCCTGATGTAAACAATGCATGAAATGTATACTCCCCTTTCTCATGCTGACTGGAGCGGTAAAGGGACTATTTTCGTAACCATGTGGTGAATTGCCTTTCGCAACCATGTGGTGAATTGAAGCTGTCATTGCATGCCTTCTAACAGTTAACATCTTTGTGTGATATTATAGAAACACGCTACTGATTAGATAACAATTGCATATAGCATTCCAAACTAAAAATATAAATAAGAAATATAACAATCACTATACAAAAATAAATGAAAAATATACCTAATCTGAATCTGAAATAGGTTGTATTACATGCTCCTCCTATTTCCCTTCACCATCTTCCTCCTGCTCGCTACAGCTATCAGGATCTCCTGGGTTGACAATCAGACAGTCAACAATTATATCATGCAGACAATCCGCTTCCAGAACTTCTCCTCTTCCCTCTCCATGTGATGAATGAAAGCCCGCCACATATCAGCTGTTACCAACTGCAAGCCATCTGTTAACAATGCTCTGACCTCAGCAAGTTTTAAAGTCTTATTATTATGCGTAACATGACCTTTAACCTGACTCCATGCCAGTTCAATAAGATTTAAGATGCAGTGGTATGGAGGTAATCTCAGCACCGTATGACCTGCTTCATTTGTCAGGGTATCTATAACAAACCTGTCATAACCTTTTCCCTCATTTGCATTCTTAACAACATGTATTAGCTCATCTTTAAACATGGCCTTGTCAAAAGATAAGCATTTTCCGTCTATCCTCAATGTCATTCTTTAGCCATGACCTGTTGGGAATCTTGATAGTTTCACACTGCGCTAGGATGCATTATCCATGATTATTACACTGTTAGGTTCAAGCAAAGGCATGATTCTTTTAAATCATGCAGTGAAAATTTCGCCTGTCATCTCTTTGTGATAATCAACTGTCTTTTTAGATTCCATAACCAATTCACCTCCCAATAAAAAGCCATTGTTACTTCCAATGTGTAGCACTATTAGTCATCTTCCATTACCAGTAGGATGTTTTAGTTCTGTACTAAGCCTGACAGATGGTAACGTTGACTCATACCTATGAAGTTGTTTGGCCTTCATTTACCCATGTTTCATTGAGATAATATAGCTTCAATTCTTCCTGTCAGTACGCACAAATTTTTCTAAGGTAATCTCTTCTCCATAACAATATATCTTCATGGTCAACAATGAAGTTATTGCCGTTTCTTTTCTGAAATTCAAAACCAATGCTTGAACATGGGAAGGTCAGGATCATCATTCACAAATGCAAGCACTTTATTTATTGTAGGTGGCTCATTAATGTAGAAGAAGTGATGAGTTTTTCAACACTCTTGAACAGATTTGTCACACAACCTCTAGCACTGGTTTCTTTGATTTTCCAGGCGTGGTTAGCTTGCCTGTTTTTAATCTTTCACTGTGCATGGAATTTATGCTTACTGCAGACACATCTGTAAACTCCGCTGACAAAGTCCACTTATTCTGCCATGATGGCTTACTGATGCTCTTGCCTTACTGCTTCTAAAGTTGTGTATGTTGTTCACTCATTTTCTAATTAATTGCAATTTGATTGCTCACTTTATTTTGAAGTTGTTGCAGATATACATAATAGCATGTTTAATATACCATTGTTAAAGTAATATAGAGAAGATCCAGTAGATTTTGCTAGTACACAGCAAACTTTATAACTGATGCACCTTGTAATGCGCGACATCAGCCAATGAAGGTACTCTTGATTCACTTTTGTGCATGTCTCTGTTTACACGATACCTATTCTCTTGCTGAAAATGGTCTAGAAATAAGGTGTGGTTAGGGAGAGAGGAACCAAGGGTTACCAAATTCCATTGTTTCCTGGTACATCGTAGGTTTTGCAGTTAACACATTTTAAATAAAACTATGCCATCAGTCAGAACGTCTCACAAAGTCAGCCGCTCATGAACAAGGCCCTTGTGACCTAGTTAATGAAGCTTTTATAATAAAACCCATGCTTATGCCATCATTGCGTTAGGAGGACACAGCTACTTTTTTTTTTAATGAAATTGGTGAAATGATCTCAGGGTCCATGGAGCTCAAAGCTACTCGACATTTGTCTTCTCAGGATAAGGGAAAACCCCCAAAAAACACTTAACCGGGTAACTCAGCTTTAGCGAGATTCAAACTCACGACCTGTGTTGAATATGAGGCAGACTCACTACTACCACATTACCCAGATGGGCTCTATAGTTTTGTTGAGTGGATGTATTTCAACCACGAATGCCATTCTTATTCTTTCTTATTTACTATCTGAATATTTGGCCTTGCACATGGTTTGATGGTTTATCCTTACTGCCACATTTAGGCTGCACTTGTCCAACTTGTATTTCTTCAAAATAAATTATTAAACAACACACTCAAACAGTTAACACTCAGGAAACTACAAAGAAAGAAAATTACTTAAGAAAACAGTATGCAAAAGCACATTTGAACAACCACAATTATCAGTTTGTAATGATAGCTTTTTGTGAACATAACTATGACTTGAAACATTTGGGGTGGCTTGTCGCTATTTACAAAGAAAGCCTCAGTTGGAAAGAAGTAATACCAGTTTAAGTAATATCAATAATCCTTGTTTATTCTCGATAATCGACATACACAAAACTATTAAGAAAATGAAAGGAGAGGGTGAAACCAACAAAATGAGCAGATCAAAGAGAAGAGGAAGAAGTACTTTGTCTGCTTTTATGTTATTGTTGTTATCCACACCCACTTTGTCTTTTATATATGTTGTAAGTTTTGTTATTTTTTTTTTTGCTTATAAAACATCACAAACTTCCCATAGAAAAAGAAATCTGATGGTTTTAAAAATTGAGAAGCTCCACATTATAATAAATGTATGTCCGAACATTAGAATATGTAAGCGACTCATGTTAATAATGTTTGAGTGCCACAGAACTTTATAACTAATGTGATTATACTGAATCCTTTTGTGTTATTTTATATCAGTATGCAATAAAAATAATATGAAGGTAAATAAGGTAATAATGATAAAGATAAAGAAGTATTTTGTCTGGTTTTGAATTTTTTGCTATTATTACAGTTTAATATAATGCAGTTCAAAATTTTGTTAGTCTTTCAACTATGTAATTTTATTGCCTTTGCTTTTGTTTAAGCATAATAGGTGTTATAATTAATTGCCTGTTTTATTACTCTTAAGATCAGTTTTAGATGTTTGATTAATGAATAACCTGTAAGCTTATTTTGTAAGGTCATGAAAGCCTAAATAGCTAATTGGTTTTCTTACCTGGCAATGTTCCAGCAATTATGAAAATCTCTGAGAAAGATATACATTGTCTTGCAAGCTTTTTAGGCATTACATGAAATGAAATAATAAATCTTGTGAAATGGGACGGAATTTCAAACTCTAAGTCACACAATAATTTTTGCCTTATCTGTGCCAAGTTTTGTCAAAATCGGTGCAAAGGTATAGAAGCCTATAAAAACGTACAGACATTGACTTTTATGTATTAAGATTTTTTCAGGCTCATTCTCAAAAGCATCTCGGATGCTAGATTACTGGTAATTTCATAGATTATAAATTTAGGCAGAAAAATATCTTTAATCCATTCATTGCTTTTACAGAAAGTTCAGACTTTGCCTTTTGCATCTGGAAGCTGCAACCCTGTGTCAAGTACACCAATTCCAGGCAAAGCAGCGACTGCAGCAGCTAACTTCTCTTGGCCTTCTCCAATTATTAATGATCACCGAAGAAAATTAGATCTTGCTGAGAAGTCTTCTGAAGAAAAAACAAGAGAGTAAGTAAGATTCTTATTACTATTATTTTTCATGCGACTCAAAAAAACAGTAGGTCTTAAATTTTGGCAAAAGTACAAGCTGAAGTGAAGTACTCTAGCAAATGCAAAACATCTACGAGCATGGATTAATTCAGTATAGTGCTCCCCAAAATGCAATATTGCTAATAAGCTGAGGAAAGTTTTCTGTTGAAAGCTATTTTTAAAATTTGCATTAGTATTTGTGTTGATATTCTATATAAATTCACATTAATTTTATGCCAACCCATTTTCAGTATGAATAATGATGTGACAACAATGAAAGTAACATTAATTGGAATGCACAGTGAAGCAACTAATCAATTAAGAATAAAAACACTGCATCACACTCAGCTTAACTAGTTGTTGAAATAAGTAACTTACTTCAGACATGATTCAGCAGCTGTTGCCACCATCTTCAGCAGAGATTTACAGATGAACTCGTGGTAGCGACCTGTAGAAGTCTTTCTTTTGAGATGAGACTGTTTGTAATATATCAAAATGTACGAGTGTTTTTGTTAATACAATTGGATTCTGCACTGATTTTAATAACTTGGGTGCACTTGAAAATCATGGTTTTGAGTCCAAAAATGGTGACTTATCTGTCTGTTTATGCTTTAAATACCTCATGTGTTCTTTAAAACGTTGTCCGATGGGTTCTCTCTCTTCTTCTTCTTCTTCTTCTCTCTCTCTTTTCTTTTTTTATACACATTGTAGCTGGTTTCATATATCCCTGATTGTTTCAATGAGGGCACTTTATCTTCTTGTTTGTATGGAGGAGGTTTTTTTAAACTGTGCTTATTAATCCTTTTAGTGCCAGGCCAGATAACAGAACACTGTCTGATAAATGCCAAACAATTTAGAGTGGAATGCAGGGTTTTAATTTTTATTTTTTTTATTTTTTATTTTTTTTTAAATATATTAACAAACCAGTTTGTCTATTTTATAATATATATTATGTGGAGAACTCTCTTAAATATTTTTAAAAAATTAACAACATAAGAAAATTTTGAAAATAAAATAAAAATCCAAAAATAATATTTAGGTATACAAAACCTTACTACACAGAAAGTTCAGGCTGATGAAATGAAAGTACAGATATTTCTTTATTAAAACAGCAATCGGTTTTGGTTTGGTGTTTTATTTTTTAAAATACAAAAAAATGAATTCATTTAACCACATTTGAAAAAAAAATCACCAAAAACACACACACATTGACGTGCTACAGCTAATGATGAAAATAGCATAAAGCAATAGGACGTAGATGTAACATAAATTACGGTACAATTTAGCACTTGTGTTGTTGCATAGCTTAGTGGTTTATTCACATTGTTTGCGTCGTCTAGTTACACTTCCATTAATCCATTTTGATAAGTACACTGGTTATTTGCGTGCATACGAGGAGTGTTGATATCTGATGCATTTTCATCACTGAAGCTAGGATATATACCTATCGTCTCTTATGTTGTCAGAAACACTTCAATCAAGGTCTGAAAATTCAAATCATTTGTTTTCCTGTAATACATCGTGAACTGAAGCTCTTATTTCCTCTTCAGTTCGTAACCTTTTGCTTGCTGATGCATTTTTCAACCAACACCAGCTAGAGAAATTAAATTTGGAGTTAGTTTAGCGCTTCGGAGTGTGAAACTAATGCCCTGAATCGTTCCAGAAAAACTTTCTTTATGGTTATGACATAGAAAGTACAGCAAGTTTCCTGCTGGAAAGAGTAAAACATATGAAAATGGCATTACGATTAGATTGTGATTGGCAATTCTTGCAGAATTTTTGGATCGTGATTTGATCATGATTGGGAGTAAAGAAGTTAACTGGGGCTAAGTTGGTGTTCCATTTTTTGAAAATCTTTTGAAATTTTTGGTGTGCCAAAGTGAATTTTTTGAATCTGGTGTCTAATTTTATTCTTTTTAAAGTGCTAATTTCTTTTACTTTCTTCTGTTTCATAAATTTATTAATCTTCTTCTTTACCAGATGTTTTGCGTAGCATTCTGTTGTGCAGTTTCTGTGACCCGATTAACTTCTAATTTGTGTTCCTTTTGGCTTAATGGTAGGTTTACCAGTCTGAACGCAAGGCTGTTGATCATGGTGTGTTTGTGTGAAATTGGGTTGCAGCTGTTGTTTATTCTGTAGTCCACCTGTGTTTCTTTCCTATAGATTCCAAATTCTAATCAGTGTTCCTCATATTTTTAGGTCCAAGAAGGGGAAGTATAGCATTCAATTCTTTTTCTATTGTAAATTTTATGAAACTATCCTGAAGATTTAGCAATTTAGGGCTGTCCTTGACTACTGCCATTATGTATCTACATATTTACACCAGAAATACACGTTTTAGGGTCCTCTGTATCCAAAAAAGCATTTTTAGGAAAAGGTGTGAGTGGTGAGAGTACTTAACTCAAAATTGAAAAGTTAGCAAAATACTAAGTGTGGTATTTAAGTTAGTTTCTTCCAAGGATATGGCACAAAGCTATGAAAATTTTGATTTGCTCAAAAATGGCTCTAACAATTTATATTAAAATTGATTATATTAAAGATGTTTATATAACAGATAAAATGCATATCTTGAATTTTCTGGGTAAACCAGTAAGAGATAGACAAAAATTAGCTACACAAAAATGTAAATCTTGTTAAAATACACAGTTTGTTATATACATTGTTTTGTGGAGTTGACTATTTTCAATATATTCCTTTTTATTGGTTTCAGTTTTAAAATACTAACTTTTCTCACATGGGAATTTGTAAACTCTTGGCCATGCAAAGAATCAGATTTCAACTACATGGCAACCAGCTTTTAAAAGGTTTGACTGTCACTTTAGCCTGGGGTATTCCCTTATTTCCCTTCTACTTACAAGGAAACAAGTAATAAGACCATTTCTGCTAATGTTTATCTCGATCAGCATGAAGTAGTTAGAAGAATAAGCTTTTTAACAATAATTTGTTACAGAAATATAGAGAAAGTCATGTGAATGAAATACATCCGATTTTTAAGCTAACTCCTAACTCCTTTTTGTTGAAGTTCTGAGCATCGTTTCAGAACGTATAGCTTCATGATGTGAAGATGCAGAGTTAGTCCTATTTTTGTAACTTGAAATAAATGCACATTTTTGTATACAAAATAAAATTGATATTTTCTCATTTATTGCTTAAAAAAAGCACATAATTCTCAAAAATATGAAAAATGAGCTTTTACATCTTTTCAAAATTATGTAAAATGTGTACAAAACATTTTGTTTTGTTACTCAACTACTTTCTCGTTTATCATTAAAAATAAAAACTTGCCTCTTCTGAATAAGGTATAGTGATGGGAGAATGATATTTTCCCCTGTGTGTCATACACTGCATTTTGGGTAGTAATAAGGTATGGAGCAACAAACAACTAAAAAAATGTAAGAGAGGCATAGAATAGAATTTATTCGCGTTGCGAAATGATGTAACTTCGTAGAGTTAACCATTTCCAAGATATTCTTAATGGCTTCAGTTCGGTGTAAAGTTTTCCCAAGCATCTCTTTTGTTTTATTCCCAGGAGTATAAAAGAGAACTGAATTTCAAATGTTTCACATAGTGAAAGGTTTAAAAGAACTGATTATTATCGCTTTAGCCTAGTGTATTCCCTTATTTCCCTTCTACTAACAAGGAAGCATGTAATAAAACCATTTCTATGATCGAAATTCATAGGCTTTCACGGCCGGTGTCAATACTGGCTGGAGTATAATCCGGGCTTGTGGGCCGTGGTCTACTGGGCTCCTCCTCCTTCTTCTCCCATTACTACTCTCGTTTATACCGGGAAGCTATTGAAATACAGAAGCATAGAAATAACATCAATCGCAAAGAAGAAGGCCTTAAACTGAACAGAATACGGCAAACAGCACTAACCAAAGTCAAAATCAAGAGCTCCAAACAAGCCAATCAGACACCAGCAGAGCACAGCACTCCGCCGACAGAAGTCCAGCCCACTGCCAACCCGAACCAATTACCACACGCCTCCCCACAGGCTGCTGATATAAATACTGCGGTCCACAGTGCAACCAGCATAGTCGCAGTTGAATGTCCACTAGAGCACTTCGACCTCGCCGCTGCCACCGAAGACGTTTGCCGTAGTCGCAAACGAAACGTCTGGGAAGAAGGAGTAGTCCACGGCCCACAAGCCCGGATTATACTCCAGCCAGCATTTCTGTGATGTTTATCTCGATTTGCATGACATTGATAAAAGAATTATGTTTTGTAAGGAAAGTTTGCTTGTGAGATTTTTAGTTTTTTGTTTGTTTATTTTTGTCCTATAAATGACTTTATTTGTTAAAATGTTTAACTCTTGTTCTAAAATAATTGATATAGCATAGATTGTTGTGTTTCAGGTGGCTTGAGTCTCAGGATTTAACTGCACATTCACCAGGTAAAATATTCTTTTTCATTTTATAATCTATAAGTCAGAAGTCCTACTGCTTAATTTTTTTAGAAATTTGTGAAACACATTCAAAGAGTGTTACTGTCTCAGATAGATACTGTCTCCACTGCACATAACAGAACAAAGTTCTTTCATATGAACTATAACTACTTCTAGGTTTAAATGCCAAGCCTATTACTTATATTAGCACATTTACAAATTAAAAATATATTATAACAAAAGGCTTTATGAAATAGTAGAATTAATGGTTGGTTAATGTGTAAAAGGTATAACGGTAGCAAATTAATTTACCAGTTGGAAGCAGTGAAGTGAAATGACAAGTTTAGAGATTTTTGCTAGTTTTGGTTATAGAGGTGCCATCATTTGGTTTGCTAATAGCTGAGTGGTTAGACCACTTGCCTCTCACCTAGGTGGCCTGGGTTCGATCCCAAGGGCCCACATGTGGGATTTGTGGTGGACGAAGGAGCATTTGGGCAGGATTTCTCCTGGTTCTATGATTTCCTGCATTATTCATTCCACTAGTTGCTCCATAATAATTTTTCCTGTCATCCATCTCGGCGTCATTTTATATCATCCACTTCCTCACTTTCATACCAGACATTGGGCTGATCACCCATCCTAGCTTCTCTCTAATCCAGAGCCTCTGCTGTTCAATGGACATCTGACACCAGGCCCTGATCATCATCAAAAACCAGACCAAAACTGAGACCAAAGGATATTTTGTTGATAATGCAATAAAATTATTGCAAAACTAGTCCAAAGCAAGGATTCCAAAAGATAAGTGAAGATTTGTTGCCACTATTATTTTTATATTAATATTTGTGTTATTCTTCACTGTTATTAGCTTCTTTTTACATTTATAAAATTATCATAAATGGTTGTATCGGTTCCTTCTACATAGAAGGGAAATAAGTTAACTCCACTAGGTCAAAGGGATATTCAGATCTATGTGAAACAGTTGAAATTAGGTTTATGCTTTGCACAGCTAGGAATAAAACAGAAAAAGAAATGAAAGAAGACCTCCTGTTTGAGAAAAGTTTAAGTAACTTAAAATCAAAACCAGTAACAAGGAATGTTTCGGAAACAGTTAACTCTTTCAAAAAATGAAAGGGTATACAACATTAATTCTGTGTTTTAACAAGGGTTAACGTTTTTGATTAGTAAGTTTCTGTCTCGCTCTTATGGTTTACCAGTTATTCAAAATTCATCCAGAATGAACGGGTCTTCAGAGGCTATTCCTAGAAAATTCAAAATATGCGGTGTATTTGTCATATAATTATCTTTAATGTGACATTTTAATCAAAATCATTATAGAACCACTTTGAAAAAGGCAAAATTTTAAAAAAAACTTTCCATGTTAAGGGTAGTTTGGGATGGGGATATTTTCATGACAATCTTCATTTCGCATAATTGGAATATTTATTTTTATTTATTTATTTATTTATGCTAAGCTATATACTGGTGAATATGACCAGTGTTCAGCCCTGGCCCTTTACCGATCATACTCATATTTAACAATAGTTTATTACACCAGATTTACTGTCCATACCCATTTATTTTTCTCTTTGTTTAAGAATTTTCCAATCTTCTTACTGTCTTTTTGAAATATTTTAACTACTGCTATATTTCTATCTATTTTAAACAATTTCTTTTTAATATCATTTCGATCCTTTGGAATATACTAAACTTAAATACCAAATTTGGCATATAACTATTTCATTTTTTGAGTTAATGTTGTACACACCTGCACAGCGAGAGAGAGATGTAAATTATTATTATTTTTTTTTTTTTTTTTTTTTTTTTTTTTTTTTTTTTTTTTTTTTTTTTTTTTTTTTTTTTTTTTTTTTACTTGGAACCTCACATATATTTCTGGGAAATCTCGACATCAAATTTTTTGGTGAAATACAATATCCTCTCTATCCAGTGCGTGTTAATTATGAGTTGATTTTTGTAACATATCACTTACTATTTATTTTCTATTTATATGGAAAATGTAGTTATGAAACTATTTGCTTCTGTCATCAGTTCCCATTTGACTGCCATTGTCATCCACCATGGTGGTTGGCCTTGTCCCTGGTGGTGGCAGGATGAACCTCTGCATCAGGTGGTCGCTTGGCAATTTCTGTTCTTCCAGATGTAGATATTCTTCCAAACCTTTAGCATTGTTTCCTTGCCATGATCTTTAATTCTTTTGGATTTCTTCCTATGGTACATTGGTCTTTCCAGAAATCCAAGCCACTGCTGATTTGCCTTTATACTTTTGTTTTGTTTTATGTTTCTGATGTGTTATGAGCACTATCAAATTATTCAGTAGTTGCTTAAGTATTCCATTTTTTATTCTGTTTTAAACTGTTACTATACTGTTTGTTGCTTGGCATCATCAGTCCCCAGTCTCTTTTCAAGTTGCTTTCATTGATGAAATGCACATTTGATGCCAACCCCATTCCAGAGGTTTATCGTTACACTACCAACTACCTTGCAAGAAATATAAATGTGCAGTTGGTCTAGTACAAACAGCAGTTTTTTCTAAACATGTACATTAATATAGATAATACTTCCTTAAAGGTCACCATTTTGTGGCAGATGCACCAGTTACCCTACCCAGTGGTGGGAGGTGGCAATTGTACTTATAATTAAAAATCAAAACGTTAATTCCAAGCATTAATGCAACCTCATATTTCCATACAGAAGTTAAAGTTGTAATGATGTTGCTTTATACTTTGCTCTCAACAGCCACAAAAACTACTGTAGCTTCCTATCTGTTTGTTTATTAAAACCAAGAAGCATGTATCCACATGAAGCTTAGAATGATAGCTATGTCTTCTCTTCAGTTCAACCCAAAATATTAAGGCCAAATTTAGGACCAAGTACTGCAAATACAGAATAAGAACTGATTACTAAATCAAGGTCTCCTCATACTGCGTGAGAATAACCTTTTAACTTCAAATCAAATTAAGTAAAATAATAAATACATTATAACCTACATAATGTAATCTCAAATTACTGAACCGCAACTGCATGTAATTCTGTAATAAGTTGATAACCTTAAAAAGAGAAATGTTTTTCTTTATGTATCTATATTTTAAAAAACTTCTATTTCAGAGTTATGTATATGTGCTAATATTCATGTAATTAAATATTGCTTGAATTACTAGAGTATAACTGCAAGTAATTAAAGTGTTTTAATGCAGCAAAATAATGTGCACTAAAGTCTTTTGTATATTACTCAAGACTAGAATGTGTATTATAGTATACTTTTAAATCTGAATGAAAACTGGTTACTCTAGTCAGTTATCTGTATTACATGCATTTTGTGAAAATAAACTGTTTTTAAATCTTAATGGAAAACCAATCATTCAATAGTCATTTCTCACTATGATAATACATTCAATTATTGAAAAAATTTGATTATGCCCAGCACTATTTCTGATGCCAAGGTGATGTGTCATTTAAAAAGCCTTTGGAATTTGTAGCAAGCTGTTGGGTGGTATGTGAATTGTCTGATACTCTTGTTTTCTTTTTCATTTGAAATGAGTATGCTGACCTCTGACTCCCTTTCTATTTTTGGCTGTTTATTTTCTTGTACATTGTTTCTGCTTGGAATCTATTTTCTTTAGCTATGTCCTTATGTGTCTGACAACAATAGCTAAAAGTTCATTAAATTATATGAACTGAAGGCAGACTTTTTAATTATAGTTTTTTATTTTATCTATTATGCCAGAATATTATACAAGATTATATAAGATTAATTATTATTTTAACATTTTCCTTACTTTAAAAATACAGAGCCATCAAATTAAATGGCCATGCTCTTGTCAGCACTTAGGTCTCAGGCACATGCCACTTGCCTACTGAGATTGCAGTTTCTATTGTGTCACAAATGGTGTGAACTTTTGACTCATGCCACATATATGATAAACAAAGGCAGTAGAGAATGTTCTTTGATGGTTTTCAGTTGTGTGTTAGGGCAGTCAATTTCCAATATACTAAAGAACAAAGAATTTTTATTTATTGCAACTTTTAAAAGATCAATCTCCGTTTAGAGCATTTTTGGAATGCTGTGCTGATATTGATTCCCCTAACAGAAGTACAGTTCCTAAAATAGTCAAAATATTTTAAAGTATGGTATCAGTGTTAGTCCAGGGGGGGGAATTGAAAACATCACGTTTTAACAGAGGAACATAGACGATATTGATGCACGGCGTGAATGTTTGCCAAGAAAGTCTCTCTCAAAGTTAGCGATTTTTGTTTGTGGGATAGTTTGAAAGACAAAATACACACATCTAGTCCCAACATTACAGAATTATAAAATAATATTCAGGAGAAAATAACCAAGATATCCCAAGAAGAATTGCAACTTGTTTTTAATAATTTATTTAAATGCTGCAGTGCCTATCTTGGAGAGCTTTTCTAATATCATCTTTGAAAAGGTAAACAATCTAAGGGTCACTCAATTTTGCTATTTTTTAAATAATGATGATTCTAGTTGACCTAGTCCATTCATCTTCTTTGTTTTGATACATAAGATAGTGTGCATAATAAAAAAGTGTCTTTAGGGAAGCAGTATGCAATTGCGAATCAGGTGCTGTTGAAAGCATGGCCATTTAAACTGATGGCTGTAGTTTTATATAAATAAATGAAGGTAATGTTGCCGTTCAAGGGTTAGTTGGCCGCGCAATGCCACAAAACCATACCAACTTTACAAATTGAAAACCTGTTGTAGAACTGAGCGCACAGTGCCAAAGGAATTCAACCGGTTAACAGCCGCAAGATGACAATAGTAGTACAGTTATATGTTGCTAAATGGCACTTATATGACTTATCCGAAGGGCGTGGCAATGCATCTATCATGCACTATTACCCCTATTTATTGAGATGTTGGTTATTTGAGGTTATGTGGTGCATGAGCTAGCTAAAGGTGATTTCATCAAAACATAAAGATAACCCCATCTATGTCACACTGCAATTGCGGTACTCATAATACGTTTGATCAAGTAATATTTTGGGTTATATGGAGACATTTAATACACAAAGCTACTGTTAAATAAGAAGTTATCGATTGCTTTGTATCTTTTTTAACGAAAACAGGAGCATTAGTGGTAAATAAAATTATTATTAATAATAATATTAATATGGTTATTATTATTAATATTATTGTTATTAATATTACTATTATTGGTGGTGGTGGTGTTGGTAGTATGATTATGATAATGACTATTATTATAATTATTATTAGTTGTAAGAATAACTGTCAGCCCAACCAGATCTACTTGCTCTTTACTTATGTCATTGGTAGCCTTAAAAAAGGCTGTTTTGTCATTGAAGAAAACATGAAAGAGGTGGAGAACAGTAGGAGATATTCGGAAGAACAGTATATGCGCTCCCTGATGCATATAATTGCATATTTCAGCGTTTCCCGCACCTTCCTATGAATGCGTTGCTTCATTGTATACTTCTGGGTCTCCCCGCCTTGCTATGGTTACGCTTCCTAAGGCATATACTATTAATTGCATATTTCATGCTTTCCACACTACCCTATGACTGCGCTGCCTTCTTCCTTTTTGCAATACCAACTACATATGCTCCATAACGCTGAACCTTGCACCTTTCATATGCAAAGGTTTAACCTGGCGTTACTTGGCCAATTGACCCTTAAATGACAACATTACCTAAATGTACTCTATTTGCTTAAATAACCAAATTAGTAGTCTTAGGTTCTATCTTGAAAAGTAGGTCTTATTAGGTCAATTTAGTCCTTTAAAATTGGAATATATTACTTTTTGGTGCACAAAGAATTAAAATAAACTGAAATTGGAGAGTAAGAGGCCAGGAACAAAATAGGTTAAACGTAAGGATCTGGGACTTGATCATTATGTTCCCTATCATCCATTTACGTATATTTCATATCATCTACTAGCTCACGTTCATAGTAGGCATCCTTGAGTAGGCTATCTGATCCATAGCCCATCTGCTCCTCAACAAGAATCTGACCCCAGGCGTTCACTTGAAAGTCCTGGGGGTGGGGGGTATAAGTCCAGATGTAAAGAGATTAAGCTGGTGAAGAAAAAGAAGAGTTAATCCTGGTGAGCTTTGTAAATATGATTAAACAATGATCTAAGCATATTTATGGTTTAAAAAACTTAAACTGGCTATATTCATTTGTGCTTATTTCTCATTTTAGATACTAGTTTTGAGCACTCTCCAGAGAAGGTCACAAAACTTGGTAAGTAGCACAACCCCTTTAAATTCTTAATTTAAATGTCTGTCTCTCTCTCTCTCTCTCTCTCTCTCTCTCTCTCTCTCTCTCTCTCTCTCTCTCTCTCTGAGAGAGGAAATTGAATGCTGAATGGGTGTGCTTAAATCACGGCAAGTGAATTAATAAACCATAAACAGATTAAATGTAAAATATAAATTTATTTTACAATTAATTAAATAGTGGATTTATGGGTAATGCCTATTCTTTCCATTAACATAAATTTGCTTTACCTTTTGCATTTACATGTTTCATGAATATGTAGGTTTAAATATAGCAGTTTGATAGCGATAAAAATGCCTATGTTATGAGTACCTATTTTCCACTTTGTCTATTTCAAGTGTCTATTTTCTAGTTTAAGCTATTTTTCCTGCATTACAATCATATTTATGTTTTATTTGCTTTATATTTTCCTGTTATTACATTTGCATTTTTGTTTTTTGTTATTTTACATTCATAGAATAATAATTAAATCATATTAAGTTCATTATAATTATTAAAAGCAAAGCCATTAATCACAGCTAAACAGGAAGCTCTACTAAGTATTCACTATAAGATACCATAGAGCTATTTGGGGTTGAGGATACCTTGAATTACAAATAACTTTGATTATACTAAAATATTAATAAAGCAAAGTGTAAATCATGAATAAATGTTTAATGGGCACAATAATTGTTAAAAACAAATTAATAAAACCACGTATACATATCTGTTATATGGTGGGTTCACTGCAGTACAGTACATATCTTCCACAATAACGGTCAGCCTGTTACTCTGTAAAATGTATATTTTTACTTCAACATATTTTAATGACCACTGTCATTGAGTAGGGCTTATTGTACCAAATCAGTATTTTTTTTCTAAAAGGATGGTGTGCACTGTACAATTGATTGACACGCAGTCCCTGTTAGTAAGGGTCATCAAAGAAAGAGCAAGTGTATTCCTCCAAACCTAATGGTAGCAGTCAATCTGTAATAGAAATGCATTAGTAGTGGGAAGCCAAGTTATTCCTTTCATTATGAATGAAAACCCTAAAGTGGGACAGTTTTACCTGTGTTTTATGTGGAAAAGTGAAAGAAAGTTCTAAATGTGACACATTAGGAAGTGTGTAAAAACAGGATTTACTCTAGTTTTATTAAAATTTTAATTTTCTTAAGTCCTGCTCAAAGTATACAGAACCTTAAAATACTGAGGCTTAAATTACCAGGGCTCCACTGTATACACTAGTCATTTTATGTCAAATCTCAGTATGCAAATTAATACTTTGTGAAAAGCGCCATAATTTTCCGTACATAATTTAGAGAAAATGCTTATTATTTACTGTGAAGCCAACTATGGCAATGATACTTAATCTTAGTGTACGAGGGCCGTTCAGAAAGTAGCCTCCGATCGGTCACAGTGCGGGTAGTGGGGGGAGTAGCGACGCCATCTGTGCATTCACGCACTCAGCAGGTCAGTCGGCATCAAGCCGTGGTCGAGTGAAAGTCGTACCTGCGCTAGTTTAGTGTTTGTGGCCGTTTGAAATGTGTACTGCAATAGAAAACCCCGCCAAATGTGAAGTGCGTGCTGTTATAATGTTTTTTACAGCCAAAGGATATTCTGCAGCAGCTATTCATCGTGAGCTTTGTGCCGTGTACGGACCAAGAGTTATGAGTGAAGGAGTGGTCCGTGAATGGGTACGTTTATTTAAAAGTGGACGAGAAAACGTTCATGATGAAGAGAGGAGTGGTAGACCATCATTGGTCACGGACGAACTCGTTCAGACAGTTGATGCAAAAGTTTGTGAAAACCGACGTTTCACAATGTCGGAGTTGTCTACTGATTTTCCACAGATTTCTAAGACTCTCTTGTATGAGATAGTGACAACAAGATTGGGTTACCGTAAGTTCTGTGCACGATGGGTACCCAAAATTCTTACCGACCACCACAAAACTCAAAGAATGGCCTCTGCATTAGACTTTCTGTCACGTTATGAGGCCGAAGGTGAACCATTGTTAAACAGAATCGTGACCGGGGACGAAACCTGGATTAAGTACGTGAACCCTGAGGCAAAAGAACAATCAAAGATGTGGGCACATTCAAATTCGCCTACCAAACCAATAAAAGCCCGGCAAGATTTTTCTGCCCGAAAATTGATGTCAACGGTGTTTTGGGATGCAAAAGGGGTGTTGTTGGTTGAATTCATGGAACGTGGGACGACCATTAATCAAGACGTGTACTGTGAAACACTAAAACAATTACGACGGGCTATACAGAACAAACGCCGTGGTATGCTGACTTCCGGTATCGTTTTTTTGCACGATAACACCCGTCCTCACTCTGCTCGCAGAACAACAGCCCTTCTTGAGTCCTTCAAGTGGTACGTTGTCAACCATCCACCTTACAGCCCAGATCCGGCACCAAGCGATTATCACCTCTTCATGCATATGAAGAAATGGCTCGGGTCCCAGCGGTTTGATGACGACGAAGAGCTCAAAGATGCGGTCACAGGCTGGCTCCAGGCACAAGCGGGTGATTTTTATGCAGAAGGAATTTCAAAGCTTGTGAACAGATACGATAAGTGCCTCAATCGTTATGGAAACTATGTAGAAAAATAGTGCAAAGATGTAGTTGTAAGATGTATATATTAAAATATTTTTATTTAACTTGGTGAATTTCTTACAATCAACCGGAGGCTACTTTCTGAACAGCCCTCGTATAATTGTGGATGTCTGTGTCAATTGTGAAATGTATTTGGTTTGTTTCAAAGTCAATATGGCAGATTGAAACACTTAACATCATTGTTTTAGTGATTTTTTTTAAATATTTGTTTATTTAAAGATTTTTCATTTTATAGAGTCTAGATACACAGTTAAGGGACCTGTTTTAAGCATCTAAAATATTTTTAGTGTCTAAACTTCCACTATCTAGTAATTATAAATCAGTTATTTATTTTTTTGTAAATGGGAAGGGTCATGTTCAGTAAAAATGCAGGGAATTATGGAAAAAATAGGAATGGGAAGTCTATGGTTAAACACAGAATATAACAATTGAGGCTTTTGGAAAGATAGAGGCAAGAGGATATTGATACACAAGATATTTTTAGCATTATAAGAGAAAAAATATACTTGAGGATATATAGAGAAATAAAAACAGTTTGGGAGAATGAAAAGTACATTGAGATGTGATAAACTTGTGAGAGAAGGATTTGCATGGACAAAAACAGGGAAAAGTATAAGACTTGATGGAGATGTAAGAAAATGTCCAATGTGCATAAAAATTTGCACTGATTTCCATTGTATACTATATTGTAATCAAACAAAGATATGGAGAAATCAAATTTCACAATGAAAATGAGAAAAATTAGATGGGGAAATAGTAATCAGGAGAGTTTTGTCTGCAATAGGGGAGAAAAATATAAAACTTCTTGCGAAAGTCAGAGAGAAATAGATAAGAATGATCAACAAGAAGTTATAAGAGGAAAGGGGTTAGAAAATAAGAAAAAGGGGGAAAGAATAGTAGCATGGTGTAGGGTAAGAATCCACTATACCCCCACCGCTGAATCCTTGCACTTGACAGTTCGAGTGGTTTCATGTAAGGTTGGCTATGCTGCCTTTGCGGCGTTGCCAGAGTAACTTAAACAACAACAGCTGATTACAAATGTTTCCATCGTGTGTAATGACGAATATAAACAGTGTACATAGTAAATTAATGCCGATGAATAATGGAACTAATTCATTATTATTGATGTTAACTGAAAATAACAGTGATACTGTAACGCATTTATCATACATTAGGTGTTTATGAAAATATAGAACAGATTAATGCAAAATAGCTCGTTACAATGAGAGAAAGACATAACAAAATGATTTTCACCAGTTAAGAATTTTAATGGCTCAGTTCCATCCAAGTCTCTGTCGCCATTGTCATCATCAACATCGTCATCTTCACCAAGACATATCATTAGTGGTTCACATTCACTGATGATTCCGTCTAATTCCTGTGCTTTTTGTATTATTTTGTGAACATAATTCACTTTCTTCTTCTATAATGCCACGTTGACTCTCGCCACACCTTTCCACAAAAGTCTATCCTCTCTATAATTGTGAAAATCTTGTTATGTTCCCTCATGTACAAACAACACCAAAACACTATCAACAAATATAAATAACAACAAATAATACATATCTTGTATAGAACAGCTCAACACACATGTTAGGAGTTCACAAACTGAAATAGCCAGATATTGTAATGGTGTGGCATCTAGATGCGTTTCCGTTGTCTGATTGACCGGAATGTTTCTTTGTGATTGGTTCAGAAAGTCAAACTGGTAAAGCTTTTCTTCTGTTTTCTGTGGATGTACCAACTTAACTCTTAAATGTTAAGTGCAAGGATTCAGCAGCAGGGGTATATACTTATATAATCTGGGTGTTAAGGTGTATGTGGACTGTGGGAAAAATAAAAAAAGCAACTCTAAGTAAGCTATAAGAAAATTTAAAAATGTATGTGCAATACAATGGTTAATAAAGACTCATATCATATAATTTCTGTATTCATTATTTAGTGTAAGAGAAGTATCAAATTCAAATTGAAAATTTGATGTTCAAATTTCATTGGAAATAGCTGTTTGAGATCTGATTCCAAAGAAAGAATCTCTGCCTCTGCATGGGGTGTTGTCTAATTCATGTTAATCCAGATACACATTTAAAGAAATGGTAACTTTCCAAATTTAACATCTTCATTACACATTCATTGCATGCTGGCATTAAAATTGCACTCTTTGCATGACAATGAGAAACAAGAGAATGGTGACTTGGCCCTTAACAACCATGATCAAGTATTGGAAAATAAAAGATGATAGCAAGAATTAAGTTAGATAAGCTCAATGCCCATTAACCGGCCAGGAGGGACTTGAGGCAATGATCACATCTCACCCTATGGAACTGCACCTCATTCATGATGACTTCAGGCTGAGATGGGGAATGCAGTGACCGGGTGGTAGGCCAAGGTCACTTGTGGACTGTCATGCCATGGAGAAGTAAACTCAACGTCAGAAAAAAAATCTGATGTGCTCTATTCACATAACCTTCTCTAGCTGGCCCACAAACAAACTTTTTTTGCAAAAGATTATTCTTTTATCTACATCATGCTAATTGAGATAAACATTAACAAAAATTGTCTTTTTATTGCTTTCTTGTAAGTAGAAGGGTCATAAGGGAATACATTATGCTAAAGCATTAGTCATATCTTTAAAAAGCCAGTCACTATGTGAAACAATGGAGGTTCAGTTCGCTTTGCATGGTCCCATTGTCTGATCTTTCTTTTTGGCTCTCTTTTGTTTACTCCTAGCAAGCATAGACAATGGAATTTCAATTGTTTCATATAGCGACTGTATTTAAAAGATTTTAGTATCTCTTTAGCCTGTGCATTCCCTTCAATTTATAAAGAAGCAAGCAATAAGATTAGCCTGATGTAGATAAAAGAATGACCATTTGTAGAAAATGTAAAAAGAAAACAAAAAGATACAATTAACATAGATTTACTACTTTCAGTGAATATGCATGTTTTATGTTAATAAACTAACAAAACAACACTTCCAATTTTATCATTGCAGCAGTAATTGAGGAGACAGATGAAGAAGACGATGAAGAAATGACAGTTCCAAGTGTAACTCTCAAAAGTTTAAAGTCGTTATTGAAAAATAATAACAAGTTAAAAAAGAAACAAAGTTTGCATGTTCGATTCAGCAGAATTATACAGAGAAAAGAAATTGATGATGATCAGGGAAGCAAAGGTACGTTATTTTATGTTCCTTGATGTAGTGCATACTTGTTTAGCATGCATATTGTTGCTTAATTATGTTGTAATAGAAAATTCTCCCTCCCTTTTCTCTTATCTTCAGTGCCACACTTTCCTCTCTTCCTTTGCCCTTTATAGATCTTGGTTCTGGCAAATTCCATCTGATAAGGAAACTAAGTACTCTTGTTAATCTTACTCTGTTTAGGATTTAATTAATAATTTAACTGTAAGTAGATCATCAGATTTTCTAAATTAGGTACAATAAAGGAGGCCATTTACCAAATGCATCGACAGCTGCAACACGACATGAAATAAGACACACTTATTTGTCGCTCACATGATAGCAGACTTGTGGCTGCGCACGGGAGAAGTGTATGCTGGCATCAATAGGCTACTTTGGCATTATCAGCTGTTGAAATAGCTTTCTCAAGCTTGATAAAACAATATGTATAAAAATCTGATGTGTTCCATTCATATGATTTTCTCTATATCTCTGCAACAAATTATTGTTAAAAAGCTTATGCTTCTATTTCCTTCCTGGTAATTGAGAAAAATTAGCAGAAATAGTCTTATTACTTGCTTCCTTGTAAGTAGAAGTGAAATAAGGGACTAAAGTGATAGTCAAAAGCTGGTTGCTATGTGACTGAAGTTCCTTTGTTTATATGGACAGGATGACAAATTTCTGTATGAGAAGAGTATAAATATTTTAAAACTGAAACCAATAACAAAGAATGTTTAAAAAATGATGAACTCCATGAAAAAAAGTACATCACATAAATTGTGTGTTTTAACGAGCTCTACATTTTCTGTTAAGCTAGCTTTTGTCTATCTCTTTCGGTTTACCAGTTATGAAAAATTCCGTAGAATTTGTTCAGAATAAAGTAGTCTTATGAGGCTATTCCCAGAAAATTCAAGATATACATTTTATTTATCAGGTAAAGCTCTTTAATATACAATATTTTAATCAAAATCGTTAAGAGCCATTTTTGAGAAAATCAAATTTTTTAAAAAAGTTCCAAGTAAAGGGTAGTTGGGGGTGAGGGGATTTTCTTGAAAATCTTCATGTCGCTTCCTTGGTAGATTAATCTGTCCACACACACACATAGCTTTTTCTAAAAATGCTTTTTTTTTTTTTTTTTATTCAGGGGGACCCAAAACATGCATTTCTGGTGAAATCTCTGTATAAAATTTTTGGGTGCATTACAATACGTTCTCTGTACACTATGTACATGTATGTGTAGAAAAGTAAAAAGAACATGTTTCCTATATACCTTCATTAGACTAAAAGGTAACATTCTTAATGAACCAAGTGTAGCAGAAAATGATGAAAATAATGGCAATTTAATAAGTATGTTGCAGTGATTGCAACCCTGCTGAGGCAGTTGGACTGGCAGTTGAAACCAAATATAGCAGTTTATAGGCAAAATATTGCTTTACTATGTTTAGGCAGTGCTAATGGATGCAGGAAGATGTAAATAATTAATAAACAAGTTAATGTGATGGTAGTGTAAGCAATCTTTATCAGCTATTTCTGTGAAACAAGGTGAGAGAGAACCTCAAGATGTGAAGAACTGATGGGTTAAGAGGAGAAAATAAAGATACTTCCATGAAACAAGTATATAGTGAAAAATCCGAAAAGCAAATCTCATGTGTATTACAATCAGGAAACTGAAACCATAGTGTCCCTACACATGTCTTTGAAGAAACTTACCAGGAATCTTCTGAATGCTGATTAAAGTCAGAAAATCAAAACTTAAAATGTAAGATAAACGAGTGTGAAAAGTCATCATACTCTGCAGTTGCTGTAAAAAAGAGAAAATCACTGGGATGCAAGACGGCAGATTCCGAGGCAAACATCATTAGCAGAAACAGATTCAAATGCCTGAATGAAGATGGAGAACAAACTAATGAGTGTAATTCGGCAAATATAGAGTGCAGTGAACAAGAAATAGTAATTGACAATAAAATTGACAGGGGAAGCCTGTAAAGAGAATGGGTATGAAGTGCATTGTTTCCCAGACTTTATACTACGCGAGTTACTAAATAAAGTGGAAAGAATGAACTTTAAGCAAGTGAAATCTGACGTTGTGCTTGTGCATGCTGGCACAAATAACATACGAATTGCAGTAAGAGCAGAGCATATAGCTGAAGAAACTAGGAACTTGGTGAAAAACATCACATAGCAAGCCCACGACACCAAGATAATAATTAGCGGAATTCTTCACAGATAGAAACTGACTACTAGAAGAGTTAGAAGAATTAACCAAGAACTGGATGGATGGTGTTTTGAGGAAAAATGCTAATGGTGAACGGTAACTATTGGGTGCATGACAATGACTTTGACTATGACACTCATTTAAATCACAGGGGCTCTTTTAGATTTGGGCAACTTATGAATAATGCAATTTTCTCAGTTTTAAAGGGAAACTAGTAAACAAATTGATGGATGTTTCAGGTTCAGATACTGTTAAATGTACTATCCAACTGACAATAAGTGCAGAGTTTAAAACTATAAATAATAGCAAATATAGCCTAAATAAAGTTTTGGATTAAAATAAGCAAAGCCTATTAAGTATAAAAACTCCCGTACACAGCAGTAATAAATATACCCAACAACATCGGGGGGGGGGGGGGATTTTTAATGTTATGTATCAAAATGTGCAGTGTCTCTGTAATAAGCTTATAGACATTGAAATATGTGTATAAACACTCAAAAATATTCAGGTATGCTGTTTTACTGAGCATAGGTGTAATAGCACCTATGTAGATTCTATCTTTTTTTTCCAATTTTGTTGTTGGTGACATTACTGTAAGGTAAATCATATTGCATACAATGATAGCAATAAGAAAGGGTATTAATTACAAGACACTTGTTAAAACTTGCCTCTCTAAGTGAAGAGAAAGTGTTCGAACGCGCAGTCATAGAATTAATTGATTTAAAACTTATCATCTTATGCTTATACTGGTCACCCAGTGGAAGCTTTGGAACTTTTTTAGAAAAATTGAAGAATATGATTAGCACTCTCTTAAAAAAATGCAAAAAGGATTTTAATATGTGGGGACTTAGACATTAATTTTCAAAAAGAAACCCAAACACTTCATAAATTAAAAAATCTACTTATATCTTTTAACCTTAAAAATGTTATAGTCCTACCAGAGAAATGACCATTCAAAAACAGTAATTAATGTCATGTTATTCGGTCACAACCTAGTAACCTATAATCTCTCAAATATAAATACTGGATATTCAGATCACAATGCAATAGTTATAAGCTTAAAAAGATATAAATAATTCTGATAAGATCGTGCCACAGGTACAATACAAAAGGGTTTTTTCAAAGGAAAATATGTTGTATTTCAATACTTTAAGAAACGAAGATTGGTGCGATGTTTACAATGCATGCTTTGTAGCATGCACTGTCTACTGTCCACAATTTAATGGTAATATTTATGCACTATTTTTAACATAGCCTCCCCACATAAAGCCCTCAAAGAGGAAAAGTTGAACCCATGTAATAAAGGGATAGAAGGAATAATAAATTCTAGTAAGAGGAAACATTATCTCCTTGAATTAAAAAATAATAATAATAAATCTGGTGTTTAAAAAAATATCTACAATATTTAATAAAATAATCAAGGCTGCAAAAAAAAAAAAATACATAGATGTAAGCATCCTTAAATCATCAAACAGAAACAAAACAATATGGGGTACAATGAAAATGAAACTGCCAAGAGTAAGCCTAACAACAGTTTAAAAAAAAAAAAAAAAAAAAAAAAAAAAAAAAAAAAATCACTTCAAGGTCACATGATGAAATTGTTGAAAATCTGATAGAAGTCGCAAATTTTCGAATAACTATTTCATTACAGTTGCAGATAATTTATCTCTATCATAAATAAATACTCTAAATGCTAAAATAAACAGAAATGAAAAGGGTATATTTCTTATGAGCAGTAACATGTGAAGAAATTTATAAATGTAAAAAGAAGTTAGTAACAGTGAAGTAACACAAATATTAATATAATAATTAATAGTTGTAACAAATCTTCACTTATCTTTTAAATGAAATAATAACAATTATTAGCTTAAAAAAACAACAGTTTTTCGGCTGGCTTCCATGAAGTGTGTAATCAAACTCTGCAAGAACTACTTTGCTCAACCAGTACAAGAAGTATGCAATAGCTCGTTAACATCTGGAACATTTCCTAATGACATGAAATTAACTAAGGTTGTCCCTATTTTCAAAAAAGATGACACTAAAATCTCAGATAGCTATAGGCCTATCACTGTTTATTCTGGGTTCCCAAAAAATTTGGAATTAGTAATGTATGATAGAATCATACCATTCTAAGAGAGATATGTTTTCAGTAGTAAGTAAATTGGATTTAGCAATGAAAAAAAAAAATACTATATTAAATGTGTTTTATATATTCATAAATCGCGTACAAGTCCTTAGTGCGGCGGGTCATGGAATTTGGAGTAACTTGTTGGGACCCGTATAGAGTAAATCAAATTGATTCGTTAGAAAAGAGCCAGAGAAGGGCTATAAAATACATAAAAAGGGGTAAATATTTTGGGCCTACATATGCTGAGGAGATAAAATGGGAGCCGTTGAAAGTTAGGCGTAAGAAACAGAGGTTGTGCATTTTATTTAAAGCTTACACTGGCTTAAACACATGGGAGGACGTTACTGACAAACTGGAAAACCCAACTTACTATGCACGAAACGATCATCCGTTCAAAATTAAGGGTAGAAGATTGAGAACTCACGTGGGAAAATTCTCCTTTGTAAATAGAACCATAAAAGACTGGAATGAATTGCATGGAGCAGCCTTTCAGGGTTGTCCTCTGTCTCTGAAGAAATTTAGGAAAAATCTTGATATTAATGTTGGATAATTTTTGTAAATATTCCTTAAATGAAATGCTTGTGATTTTATATTGTTGTAAATACAAATGTTAAATTGGTTGGTGATTCTAATTATGAAATTAATTAATCTGAATTGAGAGAAAAATTAATGTTTTCATATTTGTTGTAAATAACTATTATATCTAGCTTACAAAGCCATAAACTGGCAGGTGTGATTTATTGTTTATATATCTTGTATACATATATAACTCTGCCACCAGGTGATACCCACTTGCAGAGAAATAAATACTTACATAAAAGAAACACTAGAAGGTATGGATGCTGGAAGTTCCACTTTTGCAGTATTTGTGGATTTAAGCAAGACATTTGACTTAGTCGACCACTTAATCTTACGCTCAGAACTCGAAGCCTATGGTATGTGAGGGGTAGCCATCAAATGGTTTGAATCATACCTAACCAATAGATGGCAGGTCACAATAATAAGAACAATAGCTATGTGAACCCCAACATAAAGATAGTTAAATGTGGGGTTCTTATTTTTGCTGATCTACATTAATGATCTACCTAATAATATTCCATTTGCGGAAACTATACTGTATGCTGATGGCACTAACTTTATCCTGAAAAGTAAAACTTATGCAGACCTGCAAAATCAAGCAGATGAGGTGAAGAGATGCTGATGCAACGGCTGTCAGCGAATAAATTGGTATTAAATTTAAAGCCCCACTGTCTGAACATTGCCTGCTCTAATAGAAGTAATATGAACTTGGTGCCAAAAATTCTGTACAATAATGAAATAATACAGTTTGTCTATGAAACAAAGTTTTTGGCAATCTCAATTGATAAGTCATTGAACTGGAAGTCCCATATTAGGAACATTTCTATAAAAATCTGATGTGTTCCATTCACATGGCTTTCTCTATATCTCTGTAACAAATTATTGTTAATAAGCTTATTCTCTTATTTATTTCATGCTAATCGAGAAAAATTAGCAGAAATAATCTTATTTCTTGCTTTATTGTAAGTAGAAGCGAAATAAGGGAGTACCATAGGTTAAAGTGAAAGCCAAAAGCTGGTTACTATGTGACTGAAGTTCGTTTGTTTGTATGGACACGAGTTGGCAAATTCCTGTATGAGAAAAGTATAAGTTTTTCAAAGCTGAAAATTAATTGTGTATTTTAACGTGCTCTACATATTTTGTGTTAAGTTTTTGTCCATCTCTTATGGTTTAGTAGTTATGTAAAATTCACCCAGAATAAAGTAGTCTTCAGAGGCTATTCCCAGAAAATTCAAGATATACACTTTGTCAAATAAATATCTTTAATATACAATATTCTAATCAAAATCGTTAGAGGCATTTTCTTGAAAATCTTCGTGTCACATCCTTGGAAGATACCAAGTTTGGTTTTTAATGGACTTTTCGTTTTTGAGCTATGCTGCCCTCAGACTCACACGGACACACATGGACAAAATGCTTTTTTTTTTTATTCAGGAGGTATCAAAACATGTATTTCCAGTGAAATCTCGGTATCAAATTTTTGGGTGCATTACAATGCCTTCTCTATACACTTAGTATATAGCATGTATAGAGAAAGTAAAAATTAATAGACCACATGTGATGTCAGTTCTTAAAAATATCTGAAATCTACATACTTTAAAAATAATATATTTTTCCTATGTACAATCTCCACTCTCATATGGTATACTCATTTGGGAATTTGGTAGTGAATTAGGTAATCTGTATATAGCACAAAAAATCTGATGTGTTACACTCACATGACTTTCTCTAGCTGCTCTACAAAACTCCTACAAAAGATTATTCTTCATTGTACACAATGCTAATCAAGATAAATCTTAGCAGAATGTTATTACTTAGTTCCTTATAAGTAGAAGGGAATAAGGGAATACACTATGCTAAAGTGATTGTCAAATGTTTTAAAAGCTATCATTATGCGATTGTCATTGCAAATCACTTCTTTGCTTGGCCAGGAGTAGAACAAAAGAAAAACAGACACTTCCTGTGTGAAAAAAGTTTAAGTACTTCACAATTGAAACCAATAACAAGGAATATCTCGAAAACTGTTACCTCCACAACAAAAACGTAAAGGACAATAATTGTGTGTTTTGTCATGAGGTACATTTTTTGTGTAGTACGTTTTTTTCTATCTCTCACGGTTTAGCAGTTAAGCAAAATTCATCCAGAATAAAGAGGCTTTCAGAGGCTATTCCCAAAGATTTTGAGATATACCTTTTATTTCGGACATAAATAGCTTTAATATATGCGATTTTAATCAAAATCGTTAGAGCCATTTTTAAGAAAATAAAAATTTTCAAAATTTTTTCCATGTAAAGAGTAGTTTGTGGTGGGAGGATTTTTTTTTTTTTTTTGAAAATCTTCATGTCGCATCCTTGGAAGATACTAAACCTAAATACCAAGTTTGGTATTTAATGGTCTTTTTGTTTTGGGGCTTTGCTGTCCACAGACAAACACACACACAGACCTTTTTTTAAAAATGCTTTTTTCGGACTCAGGGGACCCCAAAATATATATTTCCGGTGAAATCTCAGTATCAATTTTTGGGTGCATTGCAATACCTTCTCTATCCCTATGTACATTGTACATATGGGGCTAGAGAAAATCATTGGAGACACACTAAATTTAAACAGTAAACTCACCATGTAAACAGTATTTTAGACAAAACACCATTTTATTCTACCATGGTTGTATATATTAGAAATAGTATGCCTTTATTAGAAATAACATTCACCTATTCAGTACCAATAATTTGAGATATATATATATATATCAGAAATGATTAACTCTTTAAAAGTAAATGTGTATGACAAATTGTGTATTTTAACAGATTTACATTTTTGTGTGCTAATTTTTTGTGTATCTCTTACCAAAAGAAAAACTCATTCAGAATGAAGAGGTGTTCAGATGCTATTCCCAGAAAATTCGAGGCATTCATTTTCCAAGGATGCAACAAAGATTTTCTCAAAAATGCCTCTAAATGATTTTGATTTATATACCATGTAAAAATACTTAGATGACAAATAAAAGGTAAATCTTGAATTTTCTGAGAATGGCCTCTGAAGTCCTCTTCATTCTGAATAACTTTTGCATAACTGGTAGACCATAAGAGATAGATTAAAAGTTACTACACAAAAAATGTAGAGCTCGTTAAAACACACAATTTGCCATATACAATTTTTAGTGGAGTTAATCATTACCAAGTGATTCTTTGTAATTGGTTTTAGTTTTAAAATACTTACTCGATTAGCACAAAATAGATAGAAAAAAGGGCATTTTATCAATAGCTTGTTACAGAAATGCAGATTTAAGTCATGTGAATGGAACACATCAGATTTTATTATTATTGTTATTAAGACCCAATATCAATTGGCCATCTTTTTATGCTTCTAATATGGGTATGTTTTTTATCCCACATTAAGTTTCACCATTTTAGTTCATCTTCAATATGTTTCTTTGGTACTACTGCAAAGTATTGTCTAGTATTCACAGCTAAAACTTAACTTTATGGTGCAACAGCCTGATAGTAAATTACAAGAATAATCACGTATGGGCATATGAAAACCCCCATGCCACTGTTCAGCAAAGCCACCAGCAGCAGTTTTTGATGAACAACATATGGACTGACATTGTTTCTGACCAATGACAATTGGGCCGTACCTTCTTCCTCCTTGGCTGCGAGGAGACACTTAAAAACATTTCTGAAAAATATACTGCCAACCCTGTTGGAAGAAGTGCCACTTGATGGTCGGGCTCAACTCATTTCTAACACAATGGAGCTCCTGCACATTATGCAATAAGCGTATGGGAGCACCAAAATCTAGTCTTCTGAAATCGCTGGATCTCAACCCCACAAACCTTTTTTTCTGAGATTATCTTCAGACAATGGTGTACTCATCACTGATTGATTCTGAAGAGATGTTGATTGCCCGCATTATTGCAGCCAGTAATGAGATTTGCAACACAACAGGAATGCTCAATAGGGTTCAGGAATCATATCTGCATCAATGTCGCCTATGCATCAATGTTAGAGGTCACCATTTTGAGCAATTCCTTTGAAACCTGTGGGTTGACACTTTTGTTGTGCCTTTATCTATCTATTGTACTGCAATGTAAATACAATGCAGCTTATTACTTTCTCTATACGCACTATGTACATAGTGTATAGAGAAGGTATTGCAGTCCACCTAAAAATTTGATACCGAGATTTCACCGGAAATATATGTTTTAGGGTCCCCAATATCCAAAAAAAGCATTTTCACAAAAAGGTCTATGTGTGTGTGTGTGTGTCTGTGAACACGATAACTCAAAAACGAAAAGTCGGTAAAATACCAAACTTGGTATTTAAGTTTAGTATGTTCCAGGGATGCGATACGAAGATTTTGAGAAAAATCCCCCCACCCAAACTACCCTTTACATGGAACTTTTATCAAAACATTTTAATTTTCTCAAAAATGGCTCTAATGATTTTGATTAAAATATCGCATATTAAAGATATTTACCTGAGAAATAAAATGTATATCTTCAATTTTCTGGGAATAGTCTCTAAAGACTACTTTATTCTGGGTCAATTTTACAGAATTTTGCATAACTGCTAAACCATAAGAGATGGACAAAAACTTATCACACAACAAATGTAGAGCACCTTAAAACACACAATTTATGTTATATACATTTTTTTCGTGGATTTGATTGTTTTTGAGATATTCCTTGGTTTTGGTTTCAGCTATAAAAACTCATACTTTTCTCATACAGGACTTAGTGAACTCGTGTCAGTTTAAACAAAGGAACTTCAGTCGCAGAGCAACCAGATTTTGACTATCACTCTATCCTATGGTACCCCCATATTTCGCTTCTACTAACAAGGATGCAAGCAATAAGACTACTTCTGCTAATTTTTGCTCCATTAGATGAAGTAAATAGAATAATTTGTTGCAGCGATATAGTGAAAGTCATGTGAATGGAACACATCAGATTTTTTTTGTAATAATTTAGTAACATTTGGCTCTTTCAAGTACTTATTAATTATTTACATTTTGTAAGTTTAGTTTAGCTTGAACTAACAACTTCTTTTAAGCATGTATTGTCCCAGTATGTGCTTACCATTTAGGTCATGAAAATGAAAATAAAGTTGAAATTGATGGATGTGGTTATACTTCCAGTTCTATTGCAATGGAGTGTTGGTCTCTACCACAGCGTATTCATGCAGTAGAAACATATATGAGAGCAAATTCAGTTACAGGTGTTCTCATGAATGAACGCACTGCGGCAGAGACTAATGCATTATCATAACTGAACTGGAAATAGTGCACTGTAAGATTGTATACACAACTGTCAACTGTTAGTAGCATAAAACAACAAAATTGAAATGAAATCATTAGTGAACAATGTCGTCTGATACTGCAATCTCACAGTGTTGTGATATGTTTAAAAACTAAATCTTTCAAATGTCATGAAAGACAATAAGGTAAATTGTGCTTTCTTGAACATTTGAATCATCTAATGTAACTTGAACTGATATTAGCTTGATATTGGCTTATAAACATCTGGCTGCATAGGAGTTAATGCTCACTAAATGCACAACACAAATTACAAAAGAAAAAAGAAAATTTTACAAAACTACTACTTGTTGCTTGGTTAATTTATTCTTGAATGCATTTAAACATAGCATTTAAAAATGTAATTTTTGCTTTATGGCAGCACATTAATATCGTTTATCTATCAAAACATGAAAATTGTGGAAAATTTAGTTCAGTTGTTTTATATTTGTACACTATAATGCAAATGTTCAAAGTTTATGACATACATTTTAGTTGGGATATCTCCCTCTTAGTGTCTTATACAGATTTTTCTTTATTTTCTTGTTCTTTTCAGATGCAACAAACAGTCAGAAGAAAACTCAAAAAATCTTGAAAAAACAGTCAGAGATTAGAGAAGACAGTGAACACAACATAATCAAAGGCCAAAGCCCAAGGACAAAGAGTGAATATTCTCTGAGAAATAAGAAAAATGCACGAGGAAAAAAACAAAGTGAAGAATTACAGCGGGAAAAGAATGCTGTACAGACTGCTGTTACAGAAAGCACTCAAAATAAAGAAAATGAGAAAGGGAGTGTGTTAATAGCTGAGCAGAACCAGAGGAGGCAGAGCTTAAGGAAATCCCGTTCTAGAAGCCTTGGCCCCAACAAAAGTACAGATACTGCAAACATGCAGGACACAGCTCCAGGAACAGAGTAAGTATTACTCTTCTAGTCTTCTGTGCATCTTAATCCAGGCTTTATTCAGGGGTGATATTTCATATAAAACAGATCAAGTCCTTGATGTCATCCTTCAGGCTCCACAAAATAGAACCGGCTGACCTTGTAGCTCAATAGGTAGTACTGCTCTTTGAGGGATCCCAGGTTCTATTCGCAGTTAGGGGGTAGGGATTCAGGCCTGTGTGTGTGTGCGCGTGCATGCGTGCGTGTCAAGAAGGCAACACAAGGATTTTCAGAAAATCCCCCATCCCAAACTATCCTTTACATGGAAGATATTTCAATATTTAGGATTTTCTCAAAAATGTGTCAACAATTTTTATTAAAATTTTATTAAAGATATTTACATGACAAACAATGTATATCTTGAATTTTCTGGGAATAGCCTCTGAATACCTCTTCATTCTGGATGACTTTTACACAACTGGCAAACCGGCAGAAATAGACAAAAGCTTACTACACAAAAATGTAGATCTCGTTAAAAAGACACAATTTGTCTTATTTATATACATATAGAGAGAGCGCTAACCTATTATTTCTTTCAATTTTAAAGTTTATCACCTTCATATTTATTTTGTTTTATCCCTAGCAATGTCTTAGAAGTAAATTTCAATGGCAAATGCATAGCAACAACCCTTAAAAGAAATTACTATCACCTTAGCAGAGTATATTCCCTTATTTCATTTCTACTTATAAGCAAGTGATAAGAATATTTCTAATAATGCTTATATTGATAGCATGATATAGATAAAAGAATAATCTTTTGTAAGAATAATTTGTTTGCTGAACAGAAAGTCATGTGAATGGAACACATCAACGTTTTTTAGTTTACATGTTAGAAAAGCAATAAATAGTTTTGATTCAGTCCTCATTAGATACTATTAATATCATAAGTGCCACTCATTTACATAAGAGTTTCAATGAGGGAATATTAAATTGCAAAAAAATTTGTTCTCTTATCAAAATATTCTACACAAAAACCTCATTTATCTGGACAATATGGAATCAGAAGTAACTCAGATTAACCAAAATATGGATAAACCAAAAACAAACAATCAAATGAATACTAACTTAACATGTTTAATAATAAAATCTGGATCACTGCTTTAAAAAAAAAAAAAAAAAGGAAGGGGGGGGGGCTTGAAAGCTGTCCAGATGATAAATTATTGATTGCTATGAGAATTGTCATGAAATCAAATTAAGCTAATTGTGCATATTTTAGTTTTGTTATGTTAAGCTTGAAGCATGGAACCAATGGCGATCTTTACCCTATCTGCTGTGCCAATATTACCTTTATACATTCATACAAGGGTTGGTACTTTAATAGTGGCAGGGAGTGCTAAGCCAGCAGTGATAGAGGAAGGTTGTGTTTTGAGAGGTGCTCCTGCGGTGAAGGAAGAAGGATCGAAGTCACGATGGGAGTGGACATTACAGTGTATAGAGCAAGAATTGGACAATTTAGAAAAGTAAAATTGGTGAATAGTAAACACAGTTTTGGAGAGAAGATGACAAACATATTGGTTTTAGCAAGTGTTATAACTTTGTTGTTAGTGATTGGAGGAATTGAGGTAAACCCCGGCCCTGCGGATATAATAACAATGCTGGAAAACCTGACTGAGAAAATGAACAAAATAGAAGGCATGGAACAACGAATAGGTAAACAATTGGAAAAGATAGCAACAGATATCAAAGATGATGTTAGAGTTGAGGTGCAGGAAAGCAAGAAGGGAAGTTGAAATGGTTAAGGAAAGAATGGAAAGATTGGAAGAAAGGGAGAGAAGATTTAATTTAGTGTTCATAGGAGTTAAGGAAAGAAGGTATAAATGGCCAGCAGAAGAAATATTAGAAATAACGAAGGAAAAGCTGAATTTGGAATTGTATAGATGGGAAATTATTGAAGCTTATCGAGTTGGAAGACAACTTGGCAAGAGAGCAATTATAGTGAAATTTGCAACAGCCCAATTAGTACATGAAGTACTTAAAAGAGCCAAGAAATTAAAAGGAACAGACATTTTTATTAATAAAGATTCATCACCTAAGAAGAGAGCTCTGCAAAGAAATTTGGTACAAAAAATGAAAGAAGCCAGAGCCCAGGGAAGAAGAGCTTATATTAGAAATTTCCAATTGTGGATTGACGGAGAAAAGACATCGCATCTGGACAAGAAGGAGCTAAGAGAACCCCAATCAGGCACAGAGGAAATTACTCAGCAGATGTCAACGCCAACTTTAGGAAGTACAACAGGAAGATCAAAGTCCAAGCAAAAAGGAATGGATGTGGGTGAAGATGGGGAAAGTGTGTGTTTGAACCGAAATCCGCCTGTCAGCATAGATATGAGAACGGCATATGCAGATAGGACGTCATCCAACATCCTTACGAGAGAAGTAACAGCTGACGAAGTAATGACGTCAACAGAGGAAACAACAGGAGGAGGAGCCACCAGAGTGACGTCACCCAAGAAAATAGTTTCACCGAGAAGAGGGGAAGTAATAGCAGCACGTAATTTGGCTTCGAAGGGAAAGAAGGCGTGGCAACAGAGTAGTGGGGAGAATACAGAAGGGGAAGAAGACAGCATTATATCATCTGAACATGGCAGCATTCTAGTTTTAGACAGAAATAAAGCTATTCCTTCCGGAGAAGGGATACAATTAAGGAGTAAAAGAACACTAGAAACATTTAGATTTAGATCAGGCTCACAATAGGGAAGGTAGAATATAAGGAGGCTTGGATTCTGGAATTGTGAGGGAGTTAAAAACAAAATATATGCGGGGAGTTTAAATCAATTATTGACGAAACTTGATTATCTCAAGGTAGCTGAAACATGGTTAAAAGAGGACCAGGTTTACGTAAAGGATTTTGATTTTCTAGGGATAAAAGGAGATAAGGTAGCAAGAAAGGGGAGGGCATCTGGAGGCATAGGCCGTTTTGTAAAGAAGACGTTAAGTAAAGGAGTTAAAGAAACTTGGTCAAGGAGAAAAGAAATACTATGGATTGTATTAGAGGAGAAACAAATAGTTGAAAATGTTATATGTATAGGCATAGTATACAATCCTCCTCTTCCTTCGCGCTTTCATAATCCGGACCTCCTTAAACACCTAGAGATAGAAATAGAACATTTAAAGGAGAGATATGGTAATTCTGAGATTATATTAATGGGAGACTTTAACATTAGGATTGGCGAAAATGATGTTATTGGAGGGAATAGGTGGATGAGTAATGATACATTAGAGAAACCTGAGAAAATTAGTTACAGCAAAGATAAGATAGTTGATAAAGGGTATATGAAATTTATAGAATTCTGTGAATTGAATGCCTTTGATATTTTGAATGGGAAATATGGAGAAGATGTGAATGGAGAATATACGTATGTTAGTAATAATGGTCAAAGTGTGATTGATTATGTATTATGGCCAATTAATATGGGGTATGTTTTAAGTAATTTTAAGGTACTAAATTTAAGTTCCAACAGTGGGCATTTTCCATTGATAGTAGACATAAAAACATGCACAGAGCAAATAGTCTATAATTTAAGGGAGGAAAAGTGTAACATAGAAGAATACAGTAGATACAAATGGAAGGAAGAGTATTGCAATAAATTTAGGCAGACACTAAACTCTAATTATGGCCAGATATGTCAGTGTGGAATAAGTTTTATGATAAAGGAACAAGAAATTGAAAGTGCTATGGATATCTTATTATGCTAAGGGCTGGGGAGGAGATGAAAATGAGAAAGAAGGTTTACAAAAGAGATGAGGGCTGGTTTGATGAAGAATGTAGAGTAACTAAAAGACAAGTCAAACAGCTGCTCATAAAGTGGAGGGAATTAGGATACATAGAATTAAAGAAAGAGTATATGCAAGGGAGGGATTTATATAATTCATTACTGGAACAAAAGAAAACAAGCTGGATGAAAAAATATGAAAGTAATTTGATACGAATCCTAAATGAAAATAATGCAAATGAGATATGGAAGATTATGAAATCAATGTATAATAAATATGTAACAAAACCAAGTATAAAACACGGAGAATGGATGGAATATTTTAAAAATTTGTATGGGGAGAAAAAGAGTAAAAATGAGATAGGAAATTGGGAAATAGGTAATAACTATGTAGATATACTCGATGATATAATAAGAAGTGAAGAAATAATTCAACAGGTGAAAATAATGTTGAGGTGCATAGGAAATTTTGCAAAGAAATACTGGGGTTACCAATTGCAACTGTTAGGCAGGTAGCACAAATAGAGCTGGGTAGAGAGGCAAGCAAGGGAAAGATTATGGAAAGGGCATTGAAATTTTGGCATAGAATATTGAAATTGGAAGAAAGGAATTTGTTAAAACAGTGTTTAGTATATCAAGAGAAAAGTTTAAAGAACAAGGGATGGGTAGACTGTCTCAGAAATAACCTGGAAAGTAGTGGGTTAGGGGAAATGTGGAGAAGAAGAGAAAATAATGTGAATAACATGGCAAGGAAAAGATTTGAGGATATAGAAATACAAAAAATATTTAGTGAAATAACTGAAAAGAGATCTTTAGTTTTCTATATACCAATGAAAGTCTCATGGGAAGGAAAAAGTACATTGATGTGACAAATAAAGAGGAGCGAGAAGGTATTGCATGGCTGAAAGCAGGAGTATGGAGATTAAAAGGTTTAAGGAAAGGTATTCCACAAAATCAATGTCCTATTTGTGGCGGAAATGAAGATATGGAACACATTTTATTTAAATGTAAAGGGACTGAAATTTGGAGAAAAGAGTATATTAATAAGAAATGGTTTAAAATAGATAGAAATGTAGTAGTAGTTGAAATGTTTCAAAAAGATAGTATGAAGATTGGACAATTCTTATGCAAAGTGAAAAATAAATGAATATGGACAGTAAATAGACAAAATGGTGTAATAAACTAGAATCAATAAACTACTGTAAAATATGAGTATGACCGGTAAAGAGCCAGGGCTGAACACCGGTCATATTCACCTGTATAAAGCTTAGCATAAATAAATAAAAATAATAGTGGCAACTATTTATTTACAACTGATATAAAAGAGATATATGTTACCAAGCATTATTCTCCTTCAAAGTGGTCACCAGCATTGTGTTCAACCCGTTGCCAACAATGTGGAAGTCGTAGGATACCTTTGGCAGATCTGTTGTGTTGATAGTTCGAATGGAACAGTCTACTGCCTGAAGAACATTTGGAACACTTCCGAAATGAATGGCATGAACCAGTTCCTTCTTCAGATTCAAGTCAGTCACAAGGGGGAGTATGATGGATAGTGCAGTACTTCCCAGCTCCATTGACGAACAAATCAGCTGCAGTTTGCACTGTATGAGGGCCAGCATGGTCATCAAAAATTATGGATGAGTTTTGCAGCATGTCACCAAAGATCAAAAAGTTCAAAAGTCGAAGATCAAAATTTGTCAGAGGCCCAGCAATGTGGAAGTTATGGAACTTCTTGTGTACGACTTTGATGGTGTTATCCTAATGTGTTATGTTCCTCCACAGCAGACCGCCAAAGTGCGGTATTACTATTCACTTTTGGAACACAACCTGCGACCAGCTTTGAGAAAGAAGCAGCTACATTGAAATTCAACCTTTGTGACTTTGACTTAATTCCCAAGATGAAGAAACCACTTGTGACATTCACTCTAGAACTGCTCCAGAGATTCATCAGACATAGACCATTCCATTGGAGCTATCAACACAGCAGATGCTGCTAAAGGTATTCTATAACTTCCACATCGCTGTCAATGGGCTGTACACAGTGGTGGCCGCGCCATGGCCGAGTGGTTAGACTACCAGCCTCTCACCTAGACTGCCTGGGTTTGATCCCAAGCGACCGCATGTGAGATTTGTGGTGGACAAAGCAGCGCTGGGCGGGTTTTCTCCGGGTACTCTGGTTTCCCCCACCATCGCATTCCACCGGTGCTCCATCATCATTCATGTATCATCAGTATCACCGCCTGCAGTGCCATTAGTAGTTAAAGTGGGCGTTAAACACTACCTCCCAAAAAAAAAAAACAGTACTGGTGACCTCTTTGAAGGACAGTATAACTCGGTAACATATATCTTATGTACCAGTTTTAAATAAACAGTTGCCACTATTAAAGTTCTAACCCTCGTATAATGCAAATTTTTGTGATGAAAAAATTAAGCAAAAATGAATCAGGGTAATCCAAAAATCCGGATTAACGAGGGCCAAATAAACAAGTTTATCTTGTAATATTTCCTTCAAGACTTACAATCATCATATTATAACTTGTCCCTTGAGACTGCTCTGGCACTATGTGGTGTAAGTGAAGTGATAGGAGAGTCACATTACAGGCTTTTATATGTAGGGGAACGAAGGCAAGAATGCTACCTGGCACACTCATTTGACCGTGCTAGCAATTGATTCATTACAGTCATTGATGCAAGAGCCACTATTTATATTTTGAACCTTGGCAACACTGATTGCTGTAGGTGCCATCCGGTATTTCCATTGGAAAGTTTGTCATTGTTGACTGTAACCTACTTCGGATATTTTGTCAATAGTGGATTATATATGTTGTTTACAGTGACTTGAAAGTTGTGTCTCAGCAAAAAAAATGGCATTAACTTGTGAAAATGTTTGTGCAATGATGTGATTTTTGACATGGATTATCAAAACAAGGGTGTATTGATCAACGTACTACTATATTTGGCGATGAAACTCCATTCTTTACCACAGTGAAGTGCTAGTATAAACAAGTTTAATCATGGCTGCTATTCGCTCACTGACGAAATTCCTGAAGGTCATCTGAAATAGTTGTGCCAGAAAACATTGATGCTGTGCAAAAACTGTTAGTGCAAGGTCGTCATGTCACATACTGTGAGATACGAGGCAACCTGACATTAGTTCCACCTGCATATATAAAATATTGCATGATCATTTAGCGGTGAAAAAGGATGCTTGTGTCGACTGGTGCATATGCTTGCAAAAGTGTATTGATCATAAAGGAGAATATTTTGAGAAACAGTAAAGCAATTTTCAATGACAAATAACTGTTTTTTATTATTAGGCTCAAAATATAAATAGTGCCCTTTGTACATGACTAAATCGTCTTTCTCACATTGTAAATGAATGAATTTTTTTGTAAATGCTTAGGCTTTCATGACCAGTGTTGTCAACTTCATTACATATAATGTTAATGCTCCTCTCTTTTTATATATATTGAAAGGTACATAGGGATAACAGTATTGTTAGAACCAATTGGGAGATTGAATGCCATACTGGCAAGTTGTCAGTAGTGCAATGGTCAGAGCAACCGCACAGAGAGTGGGAGAACCATGTTCAAATCTGGCGGTGGCATTGAATTTTTCAACTGGTTCTAATAATGCTATTCATTACATATGTTTGTCAGGCTTGTAAGCTTGGCCCAGATATTTCCTTTACCAATGTTTCATAAAAATGCCTCAAGTCTTGTCTAGACTCCGGAGCGGTACTTAAAGTCTGGTCTACCTGGAAGATTTCAAACAGAGTTTAACCACCCATTAAAACACACCATACCAAAAAAATCAAAATCTAGCATTTACCAAATAAACTGTGAAGATTGCCCCAAGATTCATATTGGACTATGAGAAAGCTTCAAATAAATTGAAAGAATACCTCAGAAACATGAAACTCAAGCAAATACAAATCTGCATATCCATCACTTCTGGACATCACAACACATAAAACCATACATCAAACTTATTAAGCACATAAAAATACAACGGAACTAACAATTTGGGATGCATAGTTATGAATTTTGAAATACCACCAGCAGACATCATCTCCCCCAAGGAAACCAGATGGCAGCACAGATGAAATTATGGTAGGAACTTCCCCTTCTGAAGCTAGTCAAACACCCACTAACAATGAAGATGAATGTCTTTGAAATGCATCCAGGGAAAAAACAAAGCAAGTGAAACTATAGTATCCATATTTGACTCAAACTAGTTAGGGAATAATTTAAAAATTTCACTGCATAAATCACTTCATATACAAACCTTGTTAATATATAACCAAGTTGAAATTATTTTGAATGAAGACATGTTTAAATCTTTATTGCACTCATCTATTAACTATGTGCAGCAATAAATGAAACTAAAACTTATATAATTTTAATTAATGGAAGTGGTACCTTGTGCAGCTAGCAATTAGTTTTAATTTGATTGGAAAATTAAACAACAAAATAAGATTACAGAAATGTCCATCCCCAAAAAATTAAGGATAGCAAGAATTTCAGAAGATTCACTTAACACCCTTGGGCAACTAAGAAATTTCAAAAATTAATTAAAGAACGTAATATAATGCTGGCACCTTACAACAAGTTCAGTGTGAAGAATTTGTTTCTATCCTACAGAACAGAAAAAGTCCCAATTGACAAAAAACCAGTCAACTATAGAATTGCAATGAGTGTAATAAACTATACATTGGCAGAACAAAAAGAATCATAGGTGCCCAGCTTAAAGAACATATTAGAAATATTAAAAATAGGGAAATTGAAAAATCTATAGCATTTTTGGAACAACAGGCATGAAATTAAACAAAACATCCATTTTTTGAAAAAGGTACAATGGACAGTAGAACTCCACACATGGGAGAAAATATACATGAAAAAAGATGAAATGGACCTCATGTATTTTGACTTTCCTTTTGAAGAGAACCTGCTAATTAAGTTCATCAATCCAACACCAGAGGGAAGGCAGTCGTACATTAAGGATCCTCATGTTGAATCCGACAGACGAGAGCAGTAGACAATGCATGCAACACACATGCAAAACTAATTCTGCATAAGTAAGCTTTTGTGAAGCACATGTGTATATACTTGACTCGAATTAAAATTAAAACTTATACATTTGTGTATTGGATTCATGAGCTTTGTGAGGTGAAGTAGGGGAAGGCTATGTGTTATTTCTGATAATAGAACAAAAACAGGATCAAATCAGCATAAGAAACGTTATAATGAATTGCCCTTAAAATGCCTCCATAATAGTTAATTTTCATGTAATAATGGATAAAGTACTAGTGAACTCTGTGAACTAAAGTGAGACGAATACCACATGCTGTGTTACACTAATGTTCATAATCATTGACAGAATTCAGTGCTGAAAATTAAAGATTTGTTTTAACCTTGCACAATTATGTGTATTTCACATTATTATTATTATTACAGTGGAACTTTGATAATTTGAACATCTATAACTCAAAATCATTTTTCTTAATTCAAGATTTTGTTGGGAAATGTCAGTCGAAAATCATATTAAATGCGGAAATTTAATATGATAACTTTGGTCATCGTTTCTGCAAAAGAGGTCATCACTCCGGGGTTGTTTGTTTTGTTGCAATGCAGTTTGGAGGGTTGGAATAGCTTTCCTAGCTGCTAGTCATGAAGTTCTATACCTACTCTCACATTCCCTTGTTTAAAACAAGTGTGCCTTTAGCTGTCACTTGAGTTTCCTGATGTTCAGTGTACTGCAAATCAATGTCACTACATCACTTAGTAAACCACGTGTCCAGCAAAGTACTTTTGCAGAAAAAGTCGCTGTCATTCAAGAAGTTGAAAACTGTTAAAAGTAAAAGTTTGAAATTGCAAAAGAGTATGGGATGCCACCAAACACTTTGTCAACTTATCTGAAGAATAAGGAGAAAGTTTAAGCAGTGCCTCAAGTGAAAATGGAAAGAGTCAAAAACGAGTGAGACAACCAAAAAATCCTGATGTCGACGATTGTGCATTAAAGTGGTTTAGGCAGAAACGTAACTTGAAGTTGAAGAGATGCCAATTCCCACATCATTGAAGGCATTTTATCTCTGTGAAATTTGTCGACATGTCAAGGAACAGGCCAGCATAAGTGTTGTTTTTGCCTGTATTGCTGAAGTGTCAATTTTAGACTTAACTTTTGTAACTTGAATCTTTTTATATTTCAAGTTTTTTTCTTGTTCCTTCAGCTCGGAAGTATCCAACTTCCACTATTGTTTATTACTACATGAAGGCCTTGTCTATTGGTTTTTATATGGTATGTATTCCTTTTTAGGTTCACAAGACCAAAGCCAATACTTATTACCAGTGCCAGCAGTATAAACAAATCTGTCAACAGTGGAAGTGTATGCTGGAAGTTATAAGTGAAGGCTCAAAGGGGTGGGCTGTATCGATTGTCATTGGCTGTCACATACATGGCATGTAGTGACGTGACTATCGCTTGGGTGTCTCAAGAGACAAGTTGCAATACAATGATTATAAGATAGTGTAAAATTGCTTCATACTTAACTACTTGAAATTTATTTTATGCCTGATTTAAAATATTGTAACACTAAATTATGTTTGTAAAACACACTAGGTTACATGCAGATACAGAGAGTACAGAAGATGGTAGGAAAGCACAGAAAAGGAAAAGCGTATCCCAAGAAAGTCAATCTGAAGACAGTGCTTCTGGAAAAGGTAGGAGTTCATTTACTATTATGTTTATCTTGGTTTTCTAGCATTACTTTATTATTATCCAAGTTTTATGAACAAGCATGTTATGTGATGTTTCTGCAACAAAGCTTCACTTGTAATATCATTTTATTAATTTATTTATTTGCATTTACTGTATTTATCCGACCTCAAATGCAAGACAATGTGCATTTTTCAGAACTTAATTTTGAAATGTAAAAAGAAGACATGAACAAACTAATGGATACTTGAGCCGATTAAGACCTTTTTATATGAGGGGAGTATGTAAATGTCCGGTATAGGTGTGATGATACAATATGTTGGCAGTGGTGATGGGTGTAATTGTAACAATGAAGACGGATAGGACTTATGTACGGTTTGTTTGCGATGATAAAACCTGATAGTGGTGTTGATGGCAGTATAGCTGGAACAATGATGATTGATATTATTTTCTATTTAGAAAACATACTAATACAGTTTGTATTATTTTACCTTATTTGAATTTGCGCAGAAATTCACATTCCAAGTGGGAGAGAGACGGAGATGGGAGAAGAGAAATATACCGGTATGTTATGTATTTGGTGGTGACGGCAACAACTTAGCTGTAACAATGATTATGGATACAATTTTCAATTAAGACAACATACTTATATAATTTATTGTAAAATGTTTTACCTTATTCAAATTGCATAAATTCATGTTTTGGGTGGGGGAGACAGAGGGGAGTACAGAACGCGTGCGGTGATAGAATGTTAAAGCTGTACATAACTGTAACAATCTTTATGGATGTTATTTTCTATTAAGACAGCATAACTAATGTAATATAATTTGAATTTGCACATAAATTCACGTTGCAGGTGGCACCAAGGGGTAGAGGTGAAACTGAGAATGCTCAAGTGCCATTAACAGCTAATATTTGGCATAAATGAAACGCACAAAATCTGCTGCATATTTCACAACCTTGATGGTAATCTTCAGCATTTCTTCCAGGCTTCGCTACTGCCATACCCACTTATTTTTCCCTGTATGGTATTCAGAATACATATATTGCAAATGTTCTGAACATTAATATTTTGAAAAAAAAACAAAAAAAAAAACGTTGTCTTGTGTTCGGATAAATATGGTAATACATTGTTTCTCTGCTGAAGGTAGGTCATTCTATTTATAACATTTGGCCAAATTTATTTTTTGTGAATACTGCTTAATCCAGTGCAGTGCAACAGATTATCAGCATTCATGGTAATAATTGAGATGAAGCAAAGAATGCATTTACTCACTGGAAGATTTTTCTTTAGTGCAAACTATGCTGCAGGACAATAATTGCCATTGTAATTAATGTAATTCATGTTTACTGTATAATCCACTTAGTAGATAGAGAAGGTATTGCATTCAACCCAAAAATTTGATATCAAGATTTCATTGCAAATAAATGTTTTGAGGCCTCCAGAATCCATAAAAAGTATTTTTAAAAATGTTTTGGTGTTTGTGCATGTGTGTGTATATGTGCACAAGCTTGCTACAACATAGAGCTTTTTTTAAAAAAATTCCCCCACCCCAAACTACCTTTACATGGGAGACTTTTTTCAAAATGTTATATTTCGGAAAAACTGGTCTTAATGATTCTGAATAAAATGCCATATTTACAGATACATGGCAAATTAACAGTAAATCTTGAATTATCCTGGAAATAACAGTGAACTCCTCTTCATTGAGAATGAATAAGTATAATTTTGTAACTGTAAACATTAAGCAATAGGCAGAAACTTACTGCACAAAAGAGCACACAATTTATTTCAGAGAGATTTGTGACATAAGCCATTAATGTTATTAATGGTTCACATTCAATACTATGGCATTATTTTGATGTCCTGTCAGTATTCTGAAGACATGTTTATTCTGGATGAACTTTGCGTAACTGGTAAACCGTAAGAGATAGATCAAAACTAACGAAACAAAAATGTAGAACTTTTAAAACACACAATTTATCATATTTTTTTGTGGAATTGACCATTTTTGAGATATTTCTTGTTATTGGTTTCAGTACTTAAAACTTTTCACATCCAGGAATTCGTAAACTCCTGGCAATGCCAAGAAACAGATTTTATCCACATAGCAATCAGCTTTTAAAAGCTTTTACTATCGCTGCCAAGTTTTTTACCAAAGCTATCCCTGATTTAAAGGAGGAAATTTTATGAGATGTTGGCATAATCCAAGTGCAAATTTGTTGGGCAGTCTTAGTGAATTTCTCAGACGGAGTCCTTGCATGCCATTAGAGTAGAAGAGGTCATATGCGCACCATCATTTTCCATACCTGGAATGGGAAGATGTGATGAACATGTTTAAGTATTTGGTTAATGTGTTTTAAAAAAATAAACATCATAATTATATATATAAAAACTTATCATTTTATGAATTATATATAAAAACTTATCATTTTATGAATGAACTTCTATTTTGCACTCATTTCACATTTTATAACAATTTGTGTTGAATTGATATAAATCTGTGCTGCCTTGGGTGCATTTCCTGCTTGTATTCATCAGACTGAAGATTTTAATGACTTTTTACTTTTTCTACACATACTGTGTACATAGTTTATGGAGAAGATATTATATTGCACCCAAATACTTGATACCGAGATTTCACCGGAATATTTTGAGACCCCCTGAATAAAAAAAAAATTCAGAAAAATGTCCATGTGTGTCTGTTGACATCATAGCTCAAAAATGACAAGATCGTTAAATCCAAACTTGGTATTAAGTTTGGTATCTTCCAAGGATGTGACACAAAGATTTTCAAGAAAATCTCCTCGCCACCAACTACTCTTTACATGGAACATTTTTCGAAAATTTTGATTTTCTCAAAAATGGCTCTGATGATTTTGATTAAAACACTGTATGTTTAAGTAACTTTTATGACAAAAGAAATATTTATCCTGGATTTTCTGGGAATAGTCTAGAAAGACCTCTTTTCTGGATGACTTTTGTATAACTGGTAAACTGTAAAAGATATACAAAAACTTACTGCACAAAAAATGTTAATCTCATTAAAAAAACACACAATTTATGTTATATGCATTTTATTTTTTGTAGAGTAAGCCGTTTTTCAGATATTCCAGATTATTAGTTTCAATTTTAGCGACTTACTTTTCTCAAACAGGAAGACATCTTTCTTCTTGTTTGTTTACTCTGGAAAGCAGAGACATTGGAATTTCAATAGTTTCGCATAGTGACTGGCTTTTAAAGGAGAGACTATCGCTTTAGTCTATGCATTTTCATATTTCCCTTCTACTTACTAGGAACCAGTAATAAGACTAATTCTGCTGATGTTTATCTTGCTTAGGATGTTGTAGATAACAGATTAATCTTTTGAATAAAACGTTTATTTGCCAAACAGCTAGAGAACATAATGTGAATGGAACACATTAGACTTTTTCCCCACTACGTACAAGAAAGGACAAGTATTAAGGACAATTTATGCTAATTTTTATACCAATTATCATAAAATAGAAGAATAAGTTTTTCAACAATAATTTATTACAGAGATGTAGAGAAAGTCATGTGATTGAAACACATCAGATTTTTGTACTGGCATTTGTCAATGTCTGTTTCGATGCAGTTTTCTAATATTTACAATGGACATATGAGATCTGTTCAAAAAATTCAGAACTTTGTCCACAAAATTTTTCTACGCTTACCTTTTTTTATTATTATGCATGGTCTCCTTCGAAATACTCTCCTCCACAATTGATACACAGCTCCCAATGCCATTTCCACTTCCTGAAGCAGTCATGGTATATCTCCTGGATCATGTGAAGCGGCATCTGCAAATTTTCTTTTATTTCGTCTATCGTTACAAAACTTCATTTTTCAAACAGGGTTTTCAACTTTGGAAATAAAAAAAGACTCCACAGATGCCAGACCTGGAGAACACTGAGAATGAGGCAGCACAGTGATATCGTTTTTGTTGCAATATTCACTATTCATGCATCAACAGGGATGAATATGCAGGTGCATTTCTGTGCTGCAAGAGCCATGAATTCTCTCACCACATTTCAGGCTGATTCCTTCTCATATTTTCTCGCAGGCATTGCAACACGTCCTGATAGTACCATCGATTAACAGTTTGTCCTCGTGGTATGAATTCATGATGAACTAATCCTTCAAAATCAAAGAAAATTATCAGCATGATTTTGACACTTGAACTGACCTGACAAGTTTTTTTTTTTTTTTTGATCTTGGAGAACCTTTCCCAACCCATGGTGAAGATTGAGCCCTGGACTCAATATAATAATAAACCCATGTCTCATCACTAGATATGATTCTCTTAAGGAATATTTTGGTTCTCATTTGCGCGATCCAAAACCTCTTCATAGATTGCCAGCTGATTGTCTTTCTGGTCTTTATTCATGAACCATGGGTCGAACTTGGCAGCAACAAGATGCATTCCAAGATGCTGTGTCAGGCTTTCATGATGTCATCCACCTGAAATGTTACATTCTTCTGCAACCTCTTGGACAGTCAGTCCTCAATTGGCACGCACAATTTTGTTGACGTTCTTGACATGAGCGTCATCGGTAGACGTTGATGGTCGTCCTGAATGAGGGTCATCTTTAACTTCCCTCCGGCCATTTATAAACCATGTGAACCATTCGTAACATTAAGTATGACTTAAGCACTTATCACTATAAGCTTCCTGCATCATTTGGTGTGTCTCTGTAAAGGTTTTCTCGAATTTCACGCAAAATTTAATGCTCCTCTAACTCTACCATCTTGAAATTTGCAAACTTGCAACACAATGTTCTACTCAATTCTGCATTGAACAATAACTAACAGGCATAGAATAATGAAACTTATAGCAGTTACACAAACACAAGCGCGTGCAGGGATGCCAACTGATTTTGTACCAACCCTCTTTGGTGCAAAATTACGAATCTTCCTGAATTTTTTGAACAGAGCTTGTACTTCAGCCTCTGGTACTTCAAATTGTAATAGTTTGCATCTTGCAGTACTGTGCTTTTTTACTTTCTCTATTGCATGCATAGAAGGTAGAGAAGATATTGTATTCCACCTAATAATTGAATATAAATATCTCTCCAGAAATACATGTTTTGGGGCGCCTGATTAAAAGGAAGACAAAACATTTTTTTTAGAAAAACATGTGCATGTGAGTGTGTGAGAAAGAGAGGGGGGGGGGGGAGAATGGAATAACTTTAAAACAAAAAGCTTATTAAATACCAAACTTGATATTTAAGTTCAGCATCTTCCAAAGATGTGACACAAAGATAACAAGAAAATCTACCTTTTACATGAAAGATTTTTTTTTAAAAGTATTTATTTTCTCAAACTGGCTGTAATGTTTTTGATTTCAATGTCATATGTATATCACAAATAATTCATGCAAATAAAACAGAATTTCAAGGCCATCACATAGTGGCCAGCTATTAAAAGATTTTACTATAAGTGGAGCTTAATGTCTTCCCTTATTTCCCTTGAACCTATAAGAAAATGTGTAGTAAAATCATTTATGCTAATATCTATCTTGCTTAGCATGAAGCGGAAAGAAGAAAAGCTTATGTGGGAATAATTTGTTGCAAAATAGGTAGAGAAATGTGAATGGAACACAACAGTTTTATTTTATAAAAAAAATGTTAAGTAGTTACATACAATACCTCTCTGAATGTCTGGTATTTTAAAAACAAAATGTAGGTGCTATTATTAGATTTGCTGTAATGGACCCATACACCAAACTTTTCATCATGCAGATAAATTTTGTGAACTATTCTCGACTTTCTTTTGTTTTGTGAACACGTGTAACTATGCAAATAAAACATGCTTAATCAGAGAAGGTAATTAAATATGCATCAATGATACAATGTGTATGTTCTGTAAAATCCACTTAAAGAAATGCACTCAGTTTTCATTGTCATTATCATGCTACTGAAAAGGTTAACATGCGCCTTATCTTTGTTAATAGAAACCTCTCAGAGAACACACTGATTATTCTGAGAAGTTGCCAATGTTTTGCAGTGCACCATTGAGCACGTCACTTCAGCCAATGAATATGTAGTAATCACAAATGACAGAAAGATGTTAACTACACATGGAGTAAAACACAACATTGCTGTTTTTTCTAGTTCATCTCATTCTGTAGTTTTCTTGTGAACCTCACAGGTGCAAGTGGGTTTGTTTTCTTAAATATGTGGAGGCCTTGGGACATATCTAATTTTGATGCTAGAAATAATTGTAATAGTGAGTAATTCAGCTATTTTTCCTTACAAAAGGGATTTGGTTTGACAGTTGTTAGTGAAGATAGGCTTCCACTTTCACATGTTAAATAAGAGGCATGTGATTATGGAATCAGCCAGGATTGTGGCATGCAGATATCGGTACTTGAGTAGACTAAATTATTTTAGGCAGGAAGTGTATCATATAATTTATTTAGATTAATCTTGAAATCATACTCGTGAAGGAAGAAAAGTTGGAATGATTGCAGTTGCTCTTGCTGCCTTCCAGCCCCTGTGTCACATGGAAAAAGAATCATGGTTTTGCATGCAGGCGGTAGCCAGATTTGAAGCTTGGTTCAAGAATATACTTTTGAAAAACATTCCTCGTAAGAGTGTTATTGTGTTAGATAATGCTAGTTATCATTTCTGGCTAAAGATCTAAATTCCCACCATGTACAGTAGAAAAGATGAAATATCAGATTCATGGAAGAACATAATTTAGATTTATCAAGTCCAGTTCCTATAAAATCCCCAATTTTGGAGAAAATTTGGAAAATCAATATACAGCAACTTATGTAATAGACAAAATGGCTAAACTTCATGGCCATGAAGTTCTCAGGTTACCACCATATCACTGTTGCCTCAATCCGATTGAGATGACATGTGGGTATGCGTTAAACATGCTACAAGAAAGTAGAATGTGACTCCTTATATAAGTGACAGTGTGTACAAAGTGTTGAAAGGATGTGTACCAAATATAGATTTTGTGTGTGGGAAAGGTGTGTTCGGCACACCTTGGAACAAGAGCGAAAATTTCAAATGCGGGATGTTCCACACGACAATGCTTTGTTTGTGATACATGTGAATGACAGTGATAGCGAGGAAGGCGAAGACACAGCATGATGTAAGTAGATAATATGGCTAAATGATATTAGCACTGTTTGGTACTCTCGTTGCACGTAATAAGAACCTTGCTAATGTTGTTATTCACTTAGCACTGTAAGAAATAAATGTCCAAGTAAATGCAATGTCTTTATTACTTTGAAGCCAACATGTTAACCTTTTCGTAGTATGGTAATAGCTGGAATTCTTGGATTATGGTATATATTGACAAGATTTGTAACTGTACTTCTATTTTGATCCCAAAGCCAGGGAAGCTCTTAAAATTGCCTACACACTTCTTGGTATTAATCTGTTTTGATGCCTGTATGGTACATACATATTCCTTGTATACTAAATTTTTCTGCCAGCATTTCAGTTATCTAAGTACCTAATTTAATGTGTACAAAACAAATGGGGTCAATAGCTTGTCAAGGAGCATTTATAAATGAGAGTTTATTTCCCAATTTATTTACCTCAGTTTAAGAAGTTCCATTTATTTAATACCCATTATATTGGGTGCCACATATAAAGGTGCTACTCCTCACTGTCATTCATTACATTATATTACATTAATTCCACAACAACTTTGTATATAAATATGGCATATCAAGCACTCCACCATCGCCCTCCATGGCGAAGCGGTTTCCATGCTAGCCTCTAAAACCCAAGATTAAAGGTTCAAACTTGTCAGAACGTGATGGATTTTATCGGACACAAAAATCCTTAGCTTGGCTTCCTTCAGAAGGGAAGTAAAGCCATTGGTCCTGTGTAATGTTTATTTGCATGTAAAAGAATCTCATACCTTGGAAAAAAAAAAAAAAAAAAAAGGTTCCTGGGCAAAATTTTCTGCCATTTTGCATCTACAAGTTGTGATTTCGTCCTACAGTGCCATTTGTGGACAGCGAGCTGATCCTTCAGCACCATGGTACATAGTGGCAAACTAGAAATTCAAATCTGATCTTCAAAACATCATAACGATGCCCTCTGCTCCACCTAAGAGATATAGGAAGTGCTCCATCGTCATCCAGAAATTGCTGCATTCTTACGAAAATGTTCTGGTTAACATGTAATTCTAGCGGCAAGATGTTATCTATCTCATTTGTAATGTTCTCTGAGGGTTTTTAGCATAAACTTTGTTTTTCAGAGCTCCCCATAAATAAAAATCACAAGATGTAAAGTTTGGGGCCACAGGGTTTGTTGACAAGCCTATTTTCCTATACAGATCTTGAAGTGTGCTAGTTATGTATCTTGTTGTGATATTTCTCATTAAAAATGTCATTAGTCTCCTTAAAGGAGCCATCATATGTTTAAAATTCCATATAAATTAGTTTTGCAATTGAAAACTGCACAATTTCTCTTATAATACATATACAATATGCATTACAATTGCTGTATAGCTCCAACAACAGGTACCCATGTAGCCAAATATGAACAAAATGAGGCCAAGTGCAATGAGACAAATACTGCATATGCATTTTATGTGGGGCACCCAGTAATTACACCAGGTTGTATTTATAATGGGGCTATAATTATACTGGATGCTAAGATCTAAAGGTTTGAATATCTTATGCTATTGTACCGCTGCTCTATCTCCAGCCTGATATTTGATGAGAGTAAAGAAAGAGAGAGGTATATATATCTGAAGGCCACCTCTAGCAATATTAGCACTGTGAATTTCCACAGTAAAGGAAGTTATTCTGATTCATTTCAAGCTTCAGCACATAATTTGATTTCCCATAATGGTTTTAATAAATACATTTCACTGTTGTTGGTTAGAGGTCGTCTCCTTAGCACGGTGGTAGCGCAGCTACTTGCCAAGTGGGAGACTTGGGTTCGATTCCCAGTAACGGCGTGGGGAATGTTCCCCTGCTGGGAGACCTGGTCCAGGGTGTACTCAGCCTCCTGAGTTCCCTAGGGGGCCAATTGAGCTACTTGATTGAGAAGTAGCGGCACTGATCATGTTTCATCACCCTCCAGCACTGCACCCCATTTGTGGTGCCTTCAGGCCAAGATGGGAGATGCAGCAGCTGGGTAGTAGACTAAGGTCTCTTGTGGGCTCTCGTGCCATAGAGTTAAGAGCTATTGGTTATAACTTTGTTACACACAAATTACAATGCGAAAGAAAAGTAAGGAAAATGATGCAAGGTTTGCAGTGCTAGGTTGAGGCGCACAGCAAAGGGTGAAGTTGTTTATTAGGATCAGTTACATGCTTCCTCTCAATGTGCTGACACTGGATGTGTGACTGTGTTGCCAATTCTCTTGTAAGCAGAATACATCTTGTGAATAGTTGTTTGCTTTAGTTCTGGCGAAGTTGTATTTTTGTGTGCATGATTTACTGTGCTATCCTTGTTATAGTTATTCTTTTAGTTTTCATTATAGCAGTACTGTATATTAACTATAATAGCTCTTTCCCTTTGCACAGATCAGTTCCATTTTTTTCCTAAGCTAATACCATCCTTTCCAACAAAAAAAAAACCCTTAATGCTGTTCTACTATCCATCTATTTGCTTGATGATGTCAGGCAAACTCTGGTTCATAGCTCAAGAAAGTATATCCTCTAGCAAGGGTTCAAATTAATGAGGGGGAGGGTGTGGGATTTTCCCCCTCTCATGAAATAATTTCCCTGGCTTGTTAAAGAAGAATTCTTCCCTGCCAGGATTTTTTTCTTTTTCTTTTTATTATAAGCACTATTACTGCTCTCTTAGAAAATACAGGAAGACACTGAACACTCTCAATGCAGACAGTACATGGTATGAGTGCAAGTGATGAGTCAGCTAAACTATACCAAGTAAGCTAAACAATAAACAATTCTTGGTTTGATTAGCTGGGTTGGTATTCAAGGTCATAAGTCAGGCAGTTTGAGCCTGCAGTAATCAGCTTGCAGTGTTTTTGCAACAGTGAGTGTTATATTGTTGGTCAGCATGGATAGATTTGTAACAAGAAAGCAAAAGTTACAGGAAGTAATGACTGATGTATTCCAATTCAAAACTCAGGCATCAGCTTCAAGTAATATTAATATTAAGTTGAAAACCATAGCATTAGAAGTAACAAGGTCAGTGAAAATAGTGAGAGTAACTGCATTACAGTAATCAGGGGATATATAAACAAACAAAAATTTGGAAAATAGAAAACAAATCGCCTTTGGCTTCCTACAAACAGTTACAGGTGAATTATATCCCTATAATAAAATTAAATGGTATATTACTGGTATAAGTACAGTGCCTTATTTTTGAATTGTGGCCAGCTGGCAGGAGGTAGCTGCGTGCACACAGTGCTTCTGGCTCGCACTTTTCTCTGCGTCAGCGCATGTGCAACCGTTGCTAGCATGAGTTCTTATGTTTTTTTAAGGTTAAATTGTGATAGTTCTGTAAGTGAGTATACTTCAGCACACCACATATTCATGTATGATTCCTAAATGCGAACAGAATCTTGTAGACAGATTCCCTGGTATCGCTGCACCTCACAGAGAGACAGTTCGTAAACTTGTAAACAGATTTAGAGAAAGGGTTGTGTTCTTGATAAGAAAACCAAAGAACTTGACATGTGCTTACAGAGGAAAAATTTGATAAATAGGACAAAAGTTAAAACATAGCCCAAGAAAATCTCTCAGTAGATTATCACAGGAAATGGGAGTTTCACAAATCTCGGCTTGGAAAGCCACTAAACTTTTGAAATTAAAACCTTATAAGACAATCTTAGTTCAGGAACTTCAACCACGTGACACTGTGTAGAGTACATTTCTGCAACTGGCTATCGGGTAAAGTTCATGATGGCTCTATGAACCCAAAGTTAAATTTTTTCCTAGACGAAACCTGGTTTTATTTAAATGGCCCTGTATCGACACAAACAACCGATATTGGAGTGCAGAAAACCCCGATATTGTACACGAAATGCCATTGTACAACCAGAAAATTGGGGTTTCGTGCTATGAATGCATACCGAATTACAGGGTGTATATTCTTTGAGGATACAGTTAATAGAGACAGAGGTACAGGGACACAATAATCAAAACCTGGAATATTTGTGTGACATTGAGTGCACACAGGCATATTTTCAACAAGACTCTGCCTCTGCACTTACAGCTGATCTCTCGTTGAAATTAATTGAGAAAATTTTTGAAGAGTAGTAATAAAGTCCCCTCACTCCTCTGGGAAGCATAGGGCCTTAAAGAATGCAAGCCAGCATATTCTATTCTTCGACAATGCCTCAATTTCGTTCCAGCTCTTTCCTGAAACTTCTGCCTCTTTAACTATGCTATGCCATATAATTCTTGGTCTACATGTTCTTCTAGTTGATCCTGAGGGTTCCAATCAAAAGCCTCTTTAGCTAGACTACCATCTCTCCTCATCATGTGTCCGATCCATTTCCTATATTTCACCTCTTTCCCAATTTCCTGTTTGTTAGTTATATTCTACAGGTCCTTATTTGAAATGGTTCTTGGCCACCATATTCCCATGATTATTCTCAGACATTATTAAGCACTTTTTAATTTCTTAGCAATTGAGCTAGTAACTTTCCAAGTTTCACATCTATATAATAAGACAGATTTCACATTCGTATTAAATATTCCAACTTTCAATTTTAAGGATATTTGTTTTGATTTTAAGATCAGATCATCAGTAAAGGACTATGGCCACTGCACTCTCCAGATCATATGATATGCAACTTTTATTCATGGAGGAGCTTAAAAAATAAAGTGTATCAGAACAACCTGCATACATTGGAAGAACTGAAACAAATATCAGAAGAGAAGTTACTGCAATTTCAGAAGAATTAATGCACGTTAATGGAAATTTTCTTAAAAGGTGTGAGAGATGTGTGGCAGCACAAGGACATAATTTCCTACACCTTTTGTGATAAAGTTATGAGATTATTGTATGCATGTAAATCTGTGTGCTTAAATTGTCTGCATGCTATGCGCTTGAGTTCAGGGTATTTGAATATTCAACATGGTCGGTGGCAGTGGGTCGCGAAGCAGGCGGCCACAAATCAAAAATAAGGCACTGTATAACACAAATACTAATTCTTAAGTGATTCAAACACCTCTTCTAACACTTAAACTTACAAAGCAACAATCAATAACTTAATACTAACCTTTACTAAGCATTGGCCAAAATCATACAGGCCCATGCAGCATTGAAGGAAAATTGCACTATAAGAATGCTTCTGTTTACCTCAAACCATATCGGCTTCTTCACGTGTGCTTTCTTGCTTCAAGTGTGACTCAGGCACTTTGTTACTTTTTCTATGCATATTATGTATATAGTGTATAGAGAAGGTGTTGCATTCCACCCAAAAATTTGATACTGAGATTTCACCAGAAATAGACATATTAGGGTCCCTTGTATCAACAACAACAACAAAAAAAAAAAAAAAAAAAAAAAAAAAAAAAAAAAAAAAAAAAAGCATTTTTAGAAAAAGGTATGTGTGTCTGTGAACATGATAACTCAAAAACGAAAAGTTGGTAAAATACCAAACTTGGTATATAAGTTTAGTAGTATCTTCCACGGATGTGACATAAAACTTTTGAGAAAAATCCCCACACCCCCAAATTACCCTTTACATGGAAAATTTTTTGAACATTTTTATTTTCTCAATTTTGATTTTCTCAGAAATGGCTCCAATGAGTTTGATTTAAATACTATATAGGTATATTAAAGATAATTAAACAACAAATAAAATGTATATCTTCAATTTTCTGGGAAGAGCCATTGAAGACTTCTTCATTCTGGATGAATTTTGATAGATTTTGTATAATTAGTAAACAAACCGTAAGAGATAGACAAAAACTTACTACACAAAATATGTAGATCTCGTTGAAACACACAGTATATGTCATAAACATTTTACCCTGGAGTTGACCATTTTTTAGATATTCCAGTTTTAAAATACGGATTTGTCAACTTCTGGCAATGCAAAGAAATACATTTTATCCATAAGACAACCAGCTTTTAAAAGATTTGACTATCATTTTAGCCTAGTGTATCACATTATTTACCTTCTACTTAAAAGAAACCATTTCTGCTAATGTTTATCTCCATTAGCATGAAATAGAAGAATAAGCTTTTTAACAATAACTTATTTCAGTGGTGTAGACAAAGCCATGTGAATAGAACACGTCAGATTTTTTTTTATTGGGTGTTCTGATAACAGCCGTTAATTAGAGACTCATTGCCAGTCCAAAAATCTTGTGTGTTCCATTCACTTGATTTTCTCTACCTATTCTGCAACAAATTATTCTTACAAAAGCTTATTCTTCTATCTACTTCATACATTAACAGAAGTGGTTTTATTACTTATTTCCGGTAGATACCTACATTGCAAATAAGGGAATGCATTAGACTAAAACAATAGTCACATTTTTTAAAAGCTGGTTGCTTTGTGATGATATTGAAATTCAGTTCTGTTTGCGTGGCCAGGAGTAAAGACAAAATAAAAATGAATGATGACTCCCACCTCATAAAAGTATAAGTATTGGAAAATTTAAACTAATAACAAGGAATATCTTGAAAATAATTACCTCCACAAAAAAAAAAATTGTGGTATAAATTATGTGTTTTGATGAGATCTACATCTCTCTTACAGTTCACCAGTTCTGCAAAAGTCATCCAAATGAGTAGGACTTCAGAAGAGGCTATTCCCTGAAAATTCCAGATATGCATCCCATTTGTCATCAAAATGTCTGAAACATGTAATTTTAATCAAAATCATTAGTATCATTTTTGAAGAAATTAAAATGTTCTAAAAATGTTGCATATAAAGGTTGGTTTGAGATGGGGATTTCCTTGCAAATCTTCATGTCGCATTCTTGGAAAATGCTGAACTTAAATACCAGGTTTGGTATTTAACCAACTTTTCGTTTTTGAAAAACACTGTTCACATACACACATTTGTTCTAAAAATGTTCTATTGTTATTCAAAGGACCCCAAAACAGTATTTATTTCCATGAAACCTCAGTATCAAACTTTTGGGTGCTGTGCGATACCTTCTCTGCCCGCTATTTATGTGCTAGAGAAAGTAAGAAGAACTTCAATGAAGATGCTTGTTTGTTGCAGAAGGCCATGCATCAAGTGGTTCAAGAAAGAGAGTTCTGTTTTCACATGAAAAGATCTCACTTTCACTCACTGATGACACCTTCAGTGTTCAGTCACCCAGAAAGATTGCATACAATTGTCCATTTTTGGAAGACAAAGACAGCATGCCAAAGGGCAAGTATAGAAGAAAATAAAATAATTTAAAAACTAGGGATAAATGAACCCGAAGAAGCTTTGTTTCTCATTTTCTTTGATAAGTGTGTTTGAATTATTCCTTTATCATATTGAGGTTTATTAAATTGAGATATTGAAGTGTGTTATTGTTAATAAAGGGAAAATATAGGGAGAGCCAATGAACTGATCACAGTGTTTTTCCAGTGGGCATTTGGACATACGATTCCGCATGCTGCTGCTATAAACAAGGTCACATTCTGACACAGTTTTGCTCTGTCCTGAAAGTGCATTATTGAATTGACAGTGATATGATATAATTCAGTTATGAGTAGAGGTGGTGATTTTTAGCATTTTGAAATTACAAATTTAGCATTTCATAGGATTAATACATTTTCAATTTAGCATTTTGAAGAAAAACATACATCTTGAATTAATTCTGATAACAGATATTGTATCATGAAAAAGCTTTAATGTGACATTAATATCACAACATTAATAAACAGGAACTGAACTCTCAACAATAACAATGACACTGATACTCATAGCAGTGAAAAATTAATAAAATACTGTTGACATAAACAGTAAGCATGTGAGATAAAAATCATGTGTCAATAATGTGTATATAAAACCAGTGTCCTCATTTTGAGAATGATTTTTTTATTCTCATTTTTTGTGTACAAATTTATGCACAAATTCTGTAAATGAAGTAGAGTCCCTTTCTTTAATATTTGTTAACAAGGAAATATGACTGTTTAAATTTGATAACTATGAAATTTATTTATTTCTGTTTGCCAAGTTCAGATTTATAATGTGTATTTTACAAATGGATGAGGGGATTAGTTCCGCATTCCAGATCAGTGCGGAGGACAAATGTGTCAGTATCATGAACATTCCAAGGGTGCACAAACTCATCAGATGCAATTTCAAGAAGAAAATAAAGAAAGAACATAAATTTTAAAAAATCAGCAATTTTTTGCGTTGTTACATTTTCAAAATATATTAAAATGTGATTTAGAGGTTGTGAAAAATGGAAATACAAGAGTACACTTTATGAACATTTCATGCTATATTGCATTTGCAAAAAATCACCACCCCCTAATTATGAATTATTTTTTATTTTGTCCTGTACTTAGTCACAAAGTATATTATGGCTCAGTATGTGTTTTCTACTACACAGCTTGTATTTATGTATGATTTGTATTGTTAACTCAGTCAGCTTATCAAGTGAAACTACAATTTGCAGAAAGATTTCCTAGTTTAAAAGTTCCAGGCCATACAGCAATCCATAACCTTTACTACAAATTTCAGGCCCTAGGAAGTGTTGAGATTAAGAAATCTGAAAGATAGCATAGGGTTCTTACCGAAAAAATATTAGATTGGTCTTCATTTGAAGACTTCCCCCAAAAATCACTTAGGCATCTTTCATACAGGTGGGCATTTTTTATGGCTCTGTGTGAAGTGCTACTAAATTGCTGAAGTTAAAACCAGTACATGTTCTTCAACCAGGTGACCCTGTAATTTGGTGCACATTTTGTGAGCAGAGCCTCATTAGTGATTACAATGCTGAAATAAATTCAATATATTCATCCTTTTTATATCTTGTACAAGATAATAGACAGTCAAGTACAATATCTGCAGAGTAGAAACAAAAAAAATCTGATGTGTACCATTCACATGACTTTTTCTATATCCCTGCAACCAATTATTCTTAAAAAGCTTATGCTTCTATTTACTTTATGCTAATTAGAAAAAATTAGCAGAAATAGTTTTATTACTTGCTTCCTTGTAAGTAGAAGCGAAATAAGGGACTATCATAGGTTAAAGTGATAGTCAAAAGCTGTTTGCTATGTCAATGAAGTTCCTTTGTTTATATGGATAGGAGTTGACAAGTTCCTGTATGAGAAAAGTATAAGTTTTTCATAGCAGAAACCAAAAATAAGGAATGCCTCAAAAACAACGAACTCCACGAAAAAAAATGTATATAACATAAATTGTGTGTTTTAATGTGCTCTACATTTTTTGTGTAGTAAGTTTTTGTCCATCTCTTACGGTTTAGCAGTTATTCAAAATTCAGTAAAATTCATCCAGAATAAACTACTCTTCAGATGCTATTCCGAGAAAATTCAAGATATACCTTTTATTTGTCAGGTAAATATCTTTAATATATGGAATTTTAATCAAAATCGTTGGAGCCCTTTTTGAGAAAATCAAAATTTTCGAAAAAAGTTCCATGTAAAGGGTAGTTGGGGGTGGGGGGATTTTTCTCAAAATCGTGTCGCATCCCTGGAAGATACTAAACTTAAATACCAAGTTTCGTTTTTGAGTTAATTTGTTCACGGACACACACACACACAGACCTTTTTGTGAAATGCTTTGTTTGGATATTGGGGACCCTAAAACATATATTTCCGGTGAAATCTTGGTATCAAATTTTTGGGTGGAGTGCAATACCTTCTCTGTACACTATGTACATAGTGTGTATAGAGAAAGTAAATATACACCAAAATAAAGTAACATACTACTATTGAAGAAGAGAAAATATGATAAAACTAGCTTACTAAAAGCTCTTGTATGGAATAAAAGCATTCTTCAATTAAGAATTTGTGTAACTTCTTTTTAAAATTACCTATTTTGTTCAACCTGTTTAATATAAAGTGGCAACTTGTTATACAATTTTATACCAGTGAAGGAATGTTTGTATAGAGTAGTGTTATCACTTCCTGATAACAACCTGCTGATGGGTCATTGCATAAGTCTTAAAATTGTTTACATTAGCTTTAACATGTGAAACAATATTTTTACACACATGCACACCTGCACACGAGGAAGAGCCATAATCTTAAGCTCTTTAAAGTATGCTCTACAGCTTACATTAGCCAGTTGGTTAACCATTATTCGTAAAACCTTTTTTTGCATTTTAAAAACCTTTTCAATCATCCCCAGATGATGATACCACAGTTTGAAAGGGTATGATAGTATGCAAAATATGCTATTCTATTCACATCAATTGACATTTTTGTCGTTTTTATTACATAACATTACTTACTTAATCTTTTTAGGAGATCTTCTATGTGTACAATCCAATCCAACCTTTGATTTACCCATATGCCTAAAAGTTTTCTATCTGTTCTATATGAGATTTTTTTCCATCCAAAAGAAAATCAGGAACTGATACACTTTTATTTGCTTTATGCCGAAAACCTATTGCTACTATTTTATGTTTATTTATAATAAGACTGTTCTGAGCAAACCAAGGTACAATTTCTTCATCCATTTAATTCAGATTCTGAATTAAATGGCACAAATATACTCATTACTACTATTGAAATTCTGACAAACCTAATATTGTTCTTGAACTACACTTCCATGACGAAAAAATTGCTGTATGCTGCGCCATGAGTGGAGATAGAATTATAAGGCCAGTTTTTTTTTTTTTTTTTTGACTCGACAGTTGACACCAATACATATGCGAATACAATTTTGTCCCCTTCTTATAGAGCATTAAGACATGGTGTGTGATTTTGCCTTTTTTCAATCAGACTCTGCAACCACTCATATGGCCAGTATAATGATGAAAACAGTTTAAAGTATGTTTAAAGATAGAATTATTAGTAAAGACTGGCTGTCCTCACAACCTCTCCCTGAAATTTCATCTCTGGGGTACATTAAAGTATAAGATATGCAAAACAAACCCACACTCCCTGGAAGAATTGAAACAAAATATCTGCCAGGAAATTGCCAGCATTTCCCAATGTGAACTATACGAGTGATGAATAGTTTCTTAAAGAGATGTCAAAAATATATTGACAGTGGCCAGTTTCAGTATTTCCTTTAATAAAGTTGATAAATAAAGCCTTAAAAAATAGTTTTAAAAATGTTGTATGGTTGCATCCATGCCATTCTATGACAGCAGGAGATGGCAATGAGCACCGATGATGCAGTCAGGAAAATCACTGCTTAGCTAGCTCGCAGTTCATTGGCTCTCTTTGAAGTTTATTAAGTATATTATATACTTCTGAACATATGGTATTAAATTTTTTGGGAGGGGGAATGTTGTAAATTTAAAGAGAAGTTTATATTACTGCTGTCCTTAATGTGAGCCTCTGCCTCTTAAGGACCTATAATTAAATAAAAAGAGGCATTGCAATGAAAGGTACGCTTGCCTCATTCCTCACTCATCTCCTCCCCTTCTCCTACCATTTGCTTCAGACACAACTCAGTCACTGGCAGGTGACTTCAAACTCAGGATGCCCATTTCAGGAAGAATGACAGAGAGAATTATGTTTGAGTTGTTCCACTTCAGAGCCAAATATATCCTTCTTTTGTAAATAAGAACTTTGAGGGACATCAATAACAAAATGAAAACTAGCAAAATAAGCCTATGGTAGTATATTCCTTTATTTATATATACATACACACTAGGTCATCACATTAAGCAATCCCACTTTTAACAGCACCTGGGTCATGGTTGCATGCCGCTGCCCTCCATACTTTTTCCCCACATGTACTGTCTTATGCATCTAAAAGAATAGAATTAATGGATGAGGTCAGCTAGAATCATTATTATTTCAGAAATGTCCTTACATCCTTACCTTTTCAAAGATAATGTTGGAAATATTCTGCCTGTGCTCGAAGACAGGCATTGCAACATCTTAGCAGATTATTTAAAACATGTTGCAATTCTCTTTGGGATATCTTGGTTATTTCTTCCTGTATTAGTTCTTATAATGTTTTGAGATTAGATTTATTCAGTTTGCGCATCAATATAATCAGTTTATTTCCTCTGCTGACTTTTTTTTTTCTTCCACCCAATCTAACACTGATCTCATAGTTCTAACTAAGTTTCCTGATTACTTTATGAATATACTTCTATTAGGGGGATGAATATCAGGAAAGTGTTCCTTAAGTGCTCTATGACACAGACAGATTCGTGTTTTTTTAGAAAGTTGCAACTAATGAAAACTCGGAAGTATATATAGTATATTGGCCCATGACTACACTAACACCAAGTGAAAACCACGAAAGAACCTTCTCCACTGCCTGCGTTAATCATATACATAGTGTAATGCAATAGCAGGAACTGCAATCTCAGCAGACAAGTGGCGTGTGCCCAAGACTCAATTGCCAATAAGAGCATGGCCACTTAATCTGATCGCACCATCTGTATACTATAGAGTAGAAGCCCAAAATAATGTGGTTGCTGGGAGACAACTTTACCCCCGCGTTATAACTGTTCTGCGGTATATCAAATATGAGCTTAGAAGCTATAAAATTCTATCGCATGAGGTGGAGGGAAACATTCATGAAACAATAAATTATAATACATAATAATGTATAGCACTTTTAAATGCAGTTACACACCTATTATGTTCACATACCTATAGTAGCAGGTTCAAGTCTGGCAGAGGACGATGGATTTTTTCAGGTGTAAAAATCCTTAGCATGGCTTTCTTTGGAAGGGAAGTAAAGCCATTGGTCCCGTGTCATAGATTTATGTCACATAAAAGAACCTCAAGCCTGATAAAAGGGGCTTCTGAGCAAAATTAAGCAGCCCTTCATGCCCAGTATAGAATGGGACGCTGAGAACTACAGCAGTTCAAGAGCATCCATAAATAACACGCCATTTCATTTTGCACCTCTTTATGCAAAACAAGTTACCATATTTATCCGAAAACAAGACAATGTTGTATTTTTTTGTCCAAAATATTATTTTAAAAACTTGGGGGTGTCTTGGATTTGCGATATGTTTCCAAATAGCATGCAGGAAAAGTAAGTTTCAAACTTCGCGGGTACTGCAGTGGTGAACCCTGGAGAAATGGTAAAGATTATCGGCAAGGTCTGACGTATGCAGAAGATTTTATGTATTTACTTTTGCACCAAAAATGTAGCTTCTCATTAGAAAAAAATATTTCTCTCCGAAACTAAAATAAAAATAGCAGATTTCTTTTCGCATTGGTGGTTATATATGATTTATTCGGAGCCAGGGGTCAAGCAGAAAGAGAAGAGGTTTAACTATGCGCTTCTCTTCTCCTGCTGCACATATTCCATATATTTTGGTTCAGCCCTTTGAATTTACGCACAAATTCAATTTAGCTAAAACTTCTTATAATGATATACTATGTTGTCTTAATAGAAAATTGTATCCACCATCGTTACAGCTAGGTTGCTGTCACACTGCCCAGAGCAGACACACAGAAACATTACCATTCTCCATCTCTCTCCCGCTCACAATGTGCAAATTCAAAAATTCAATGATTCGTTATATTTTGCATGTTCTCTAGATAGAAAATCGCACTCATTTTGTTGTTATAGCTACACTGCTGCCACTGTTGTCACATTCTTTCATTGCATACATGCCGGTACATTTCTGTATTCCCTGCTCACATCTCTCTTCGGCTCAAAACTTGAATTTCCGCACAGCTTTGAATAATTAACTAAGGTAAAACTTTTTACAAAGGTGTATTATACTCACTCCTACTCACTCTGCACAAATTCACATTAAGTAAAAAAAAAAAGAAGAAGAAGAAGAAAAATCAGCTTAAGTGTACCTTAGATCATTCAAAATACACAGCTTTATGTTTAATTTAAAAATTATGTCTTCTGTTTATATAGCTGATATGCTAAATTCCAAAATTAAATTCTGAAAAATGGGGGTCGTCTTGCATTTAAGGTCATCTTTTATTTGGATAAATATGTTATTAGTCATTGCCACTTGACAACAGTATGTGGGGTGAGTAAGGCATGTTCCCTTCCCATGCCTGCTATAAGGCAATACCATAAATGGAGAGAACATACAAGAAACGAACCAGTATGCCGTTCTTTAAGAAACAATCTAATGCATAATCTTTTGCAGACTTATTGTATACAGCTTATCTGGTTATTAACTTTATTGTTCCTCTTATAAAATGAATTCCTATCTGACTTCTTCCTTTAACAATTCAATTATTTTAAAGGCTTCAACTAAACAAAACTAACAGATTTTATGGTTACAATGCAATACTTCCTTTACCTTCTAGGAGCACATGTTAGAGAACGTAACATCAATCAGAAAATTGTTAGCAGCCTATTAATATGGGACAAAGAATATCAGAGTTTTGGCATTTCTTATTTTGATATGTTATTTTAAATATTACAGAGGGATCCTTGACACAAATATGGAAATCAAAGTTCAGAGCTAAGAAGACAAGAAAGCGAAGTATCACCGCTGAAAATACTCAGAAGGGTAAGTAAAGACATTTAATAAGTTATATACTATAATTACAGATACTGAAATGTGGTTCCTGTTCATTTAGAAAATATGGTGATCCAATTATGAGAAGACTAGGTTTTCAATTATGTTAACCATATTTATCCGAATACAAGGATGACTTCAAATTCAAGACAACTGCCTTTTTAAGAACTTCATTTTGATATCAAGCATACCATTTATATAAAAAGAGAACACACAACTTAATTTTTACTTTCTCTGCATATACAATTTTGGAAGAAGGTCTGTGTGTGAGTCTGTGGACAGCACAGCTCAAAAACGAAAAGATCATTAAATACCAATCTTGATATCAAAGTTTGTTATCTTCCAAGGATGCAACACAAAAGATTTTCAAGAAAATCCCCCCACCCCAACTACCCTTTACATGCAAAAAGATTCAAAACTTTTTATTTTGTCAAAAATGGCTCTTAATGATTTTGATTAAAATCTCTTATATTTAAGATATTTACATGCAAAATAAAATGTACATATATCATACATTTTCTGGGAATAGCCTCCAAAGACCTCTTTATTCTGGATGATTTTTATTGAATTTCATATAACTGGTAAACTGTAAGGGATGGATAAAATCTACCCAAAAAATGTAGATCACAATAAAACACACAATTTATGTCATATACATTTTTTTTTTTTTTTTTTTTTTTTTTTTTTCCTTTTTTTTTTCCTTCATTGAGTTGATTGTTTTTTTAGATATTCCTTGTTATTGGTTTCAGCTTTAAAAGACTTGTACTTTTCTCATATAGAAATTTGTCAACTCCTGTCCATACAAACAAAGGGTCTTCAGTCACATAGCAATCTATGGTACTCCTTTATTTCGCTTTTCTTACAAGGTAGCAAGTAAGATAACTATTCTGCTAATTTTTCTCAAGAAGTAAAAAGAAGCATAAGCTTTTTAACAATAGTTTGTTGTAGAGAAAGTCATATGAAGGAACACATCATATTTTTAAACAAAATTAAAGTGTTGCTCATATATTTTGAACAAACAAACTTTTTGCACACAAAGTGGTAAATTTTATTTTTCCCACCTTCCAACTGTTAAAAAAATTTGTGTGCAAAATCAAATTAGATAAAATTAATTCAAAATCTTCTCGGGCTTCTAGCCAGGTAAAAACTTGGTTTGACACCAAGTTCACCCTGAAGACGAGGAAGATGCACTTCTTCGAAACGTTGGTGTCAAACCAAGTTTTTACCTGGCTAGAAGCCTGAGAAGATTTTGAATTAATACATCGCCAGGAAAGCTTCAGTTCTTATTTTAGATAAAATTGTTTACAACAATGTGTTATGTTATATATCTTAACCATCATTCCATTGAAGCTTCTCTACGTTGCCTTCACTTCGATACATTTGAATTCTTGCCTCTCTCTCATCCATTTCAAAATTTCCACACAATTTTGCACTCTTAAAGAAAAAAAAAAAAAAAACTTAATCAATTTAAGTCACTCTTAATTTAATAAAAATTTGTGTTTAAAAAATCATGTGTGTTCCATTTATCTACACATCGGTAATAAATTATTGTTAAAAAGTTTATTCTTCTATTTTATGATAATCAAGATAAAAAATTACTAGAATTGTTCTTATTACTTGCTTTTTTTCTAAGTAGAAGGGAAATAAGGGAAACAAGGGAAACTAGGCTAAAGCAATAGTCAAAGCTTTTAAAAGGTGGTTGCCTTATGGATAAAATATGTTTTTCTGCATTGCCAGGAGTTTACAAATTCCTGTATGTGAAAAGTTTTTTAAGTATTTTAAAACTGAAACCAATAACAAAGAATATCTCAAAAATGGTCAACTCCACGAAAAAAAAATTTGACATAAATTGTGTATTTTAATGAGATTTAAATTTTTCGTGCAGTAAATTTGTGTCTATTACTTGCAGTTTACCAGTTATGAAAAATTTAGCAAAGTGCATCCAGAATGAACAGTTTTTCAGAGGCTAACATTTTCGAAAAATTTTCATTTAAAGGGTAGTTTGGGGGGTGGGATTTTCCTCAAAATCTTTGGGTCACATCCTTGGAAGATACTAAACTTAAATACCAAGTTTGGTATCCTGCCAACATTTTGTTTTTAAATTATTGTGTACACACACACAGACACAGACATACACGCACACACCTTTTCTTTTTAAGAATTCTTTTTTGAATACAGGGTACTCTAAAACCAGCGAAATTTCATCATTAAACTTTTGGATGGAGTGCAATACCTTCTCTACATGCGTGCCGTGTAATGTAGAGAATGTAAAAAATAAGTTGTCTTCTTTTTATACAAATGATATGCTAAATTCCAAATTTAAATTCTCATAAATGGGTGTCATCTTGTATTCGGGAAATAATGATAATACTGTAAAACTCCACTGTAGCTTAAGCTTCTGCTTAAGCCTAATTTTTAGCTCAAGCTTAAATGGTGAAAATGGGCCTTAGAAACCTGGAAGTTCTTTGCTGTCCATAGGCTACAGGAATATAACTTCACTAAAGAATATAAGCGTTGCATGATTCTTCTCCAAATTTATAAACTCCCCAATGTTATAAAGAATCATTGGCTCTTCTTTCCAATGTGTGACACAGGAGGTTTTCTACATCAAACAAGAGTAGAATTTTTTCAAAGTATGGCTTTACATATTACTATCTAATATGGTTACTATGAGTTCATGCTAGAAAACATTTTCTTAATATAATTTAAAGTTTATAATTTTGATTCATTACTTGCAGTACAAGTAGCCCACTCTGAAGATTGCAATCCAGCCAAATTATCCATTTTGAATTACATAATGCAAGGCAGCCAACAGTCTTTTACTGTCAATAAATGAAACTAGCTATACAGTTTATGCAAGATTCAATATTATTTGTGTGCACATTTGTCACTGGATCAACAAAATGCACAGAATGATTTACTGCCAAATGGGCAGCAAATCCTCTAGTCATTAACCCATAGTAGTCCCTCCAGGCATCTGTGCGTATTGTGCTGTGCAATTGAATTGTAGAGTATGTTTGGAACACTTATAATTATTTGGCCATATTGTCATCGCACCTCATTCGTTTGGACATCTATCATCCAAAGAATTCAGTTGCCCTCTACGATATACTCCTGTTAGAATTTCCATTGTCCTATTTTACATTCGTTGATTTAAACGATGTGGCTGGGGCCTTCAATTTTCCCTCTCAAAGTATATTTGGTATCTCTAGAGCCCATACATACTTCACAAAGTAACCGAGTCAGTTAGATACTGTCCGCTCGAAATCACACATTGTACTCCAACTGAACACTCCATTACTGTCACCTCATGTTAGTGCTTGTAAGCAAAGCAGTGTATGAGGAATATAATTTGTTCAAGCAATACTTATACCTGCTCGAACCACATTACTTTGACTGTGTGTCCTTTGCATGTCCGGTTCTTTAAAATATATATATATATATATATAACAATAATAATAATAATATAAATAAGGTTCCAGAATATTAAGAACAAGAGTCACAAGAGTTGGGCTCTATTTTAGCATTCTTCTGCCTGCCGCAAAACTCGGGTTATGTAGTCCCGTCTCTTGATGGGGTGCAAGACCGCATTTCATTATGAACACAACAATATTGTTCTCAGCAGACCCTATTCAAATAATAATTGAAGACATGCCTCCAAATCATTGAGGTAAACCGACAGATCTACCTTACTAATCGGATGAGTCATTTTAAAACTATTATAATCTGTAAGAATATCGCCAGTAAACATACAACCTTACCTTCTTGCTCTACAATAAATTCTGTTCAGTTGCATCTCCATGTTTGTAAAGCAATAAAACCTGAGAGAAAGTTTGGTCAGGACTTTTAAAAAATGATTCGTTGTTAATCACTTCCAGATGGTGCTACATATTTGTTATGCAGATGTCTGGGGTCTATTTGGAGAGGTTGACTGTGATTGTTACAAATGATGTACAGCTTGGCTGTTATGCGAGATGCAGTACGGCTCACAGTCTGCTTGGTTTTGTCTGCTTGTGCGTGTGCATTGGCAAACTTTCAAACTCAGAAAAATTTCTCGCCAACTTGCATCACACGTAAAGAATCTCCGAAACATTCTGTCAACCATTTTTTGATTGCATTAAAATCATCTCATGTATTTTGTCATTTTGATGTTCTTAGTAACATAAAGTTGTTATAAAGTTTATCTAAGAGATATTTCTTAATTTTCCTTTGCAGGCAAAAGGCAATTCAAAGAGAAAGAGCCTGGGGATGTACGGAGATCCAAACGAACACGAGTAAAACCACTAGCTCATTGGATAGGAGAAAGGTTGTGTTACAAATCAGGGCCTGACTTGTGTTTTGAAATAGTTGGTATAGAACCTGCATGCCCTGCAGAACCAACCCATCGGCAACGGAATGATGGTAAGTTTTAGTCTCTATGAATACAGAATGTGCCTAAAACATATTTTGCAGTGATTATGTTATTTTATCCATTTTCCACTCATGCCTATGATGCTGGGTTGTTGCAGACATAACAATATAATTATATTTGATAGTTGAATTCTTCATTTAAATGTTGTCCTCTTTTCTTTCCTTTTTTTTTTTACTTTCTCTAGCACATATGTACATACAATATATATAGTTGCTAGAGAAGGTATTGTATTCCACCCAAAAATTTGATTACCAGATTTCACCAAAAATATATGTTTTTTGAGATCCCTTGAGTCCAGTAAACGCTTTTTTTGTGTCTGTGGATAGCATAACTCAAAAACGAAAAGACTGTTAAAAACCAAACTAGGTATTTATGTTTAATATGTTCCAAGGTTGTATGAAGATTTTAAAAAAAAATCTCCCCACCACAAACTATCCTTTACGTAGAAAAATGTTTGAAAATGTTTTTCTCAAAAATGGCTTTTAACAATTTGGATTAAAATGCTGTATATTAAAGATATTTACGTCTTAAACAAAATGCATATTTTGAATTTTCTGGGAATAGCCTCTGAAGACCTTAAATGGGGCCATGTAAAGTGGACCAAACCTCAATTGTTTCACATAGCAACCAGGTTTTAAAAGATAGATAATTGCTTTAGCATAATGAGGATGGTCAATTTAGCCACTACTTCTTGTGATATCACTGATATAATTTCAGTAACAATAATAATTAAACATCATTTCCTTTTATTGTGACTTTAATGCTAAGAAATGTCTATGTGTGATAATAGTATTAAAATATTACCTAGTTATATGTTTTGCATACTTCTACTTTATGAGCTTTGTCTGTTGATTTCTTTCCATTTTCATTTCTTCTTTGTCTTTTTAATATAAAAAATAATTATTTTCTAGCTGATTCCGAGCATTTTCAATTCAGTATACCACTGCAGAACAAGGAAAATCATCAATTAAAAAAGGTGCAGATAATAAATGAGGGACAAAGAGAAGATGTAGGTAAGGAATTTTCTTTTGTTTTATCATATTCCACTTTTTTTGTCAACATGGCTTGAGAGAGCATGAAGAGCTGTTTGACAGAAAATGTGTCCAAACAAATTTTCATCAGGTCTGAAATTTGTACTAAACTTACAGCTTCATTATATGAGGACAAATCAAAAAGTTTGGTAAAAAATACAAATAAATATGTTTTCAAACATAGTTATTTAATTTCTCTACTTATTCTGTAACAGCGTCTATACAATTGATTAAATTAAATTTAGTATTATTTATGGATCTTTAACTGCTGTTCTATATTGGATATGAAAGATGCTTAATTTTGCTCAGAAGGCTTTTTATCATACTTGAGTTTTTTCATCTACCATAAACCTACAACATGGGATCATTGGCTTTACTTTCGTTCCAAAGGAAGTCATGCTAAGGATTTTTACACCCCAAAAAAAAAAAAAAACCTTTCCCCTCTGCTCGGTTCTGAACCCGTGACCTTATACAATTGATGAAAAGGGTGATCAACTTGAAGGTTGATTGGAATCAGGAAAGAATCATGAGAAAGACCGTAACCCAACCACAGCGACTAGGCAAGAGGATATCACTGCAATTTGCTAATGCCTTCCGCAGGATGGAGGTGAATGGATGAACTCCCTGAGCTCAGAAGCAGCGGGGAAGAATTGAGGAAAAATCCTGATGCACCCATTGGGAACCAAACCCGGGTTTGCTCTCATTACGTTAGTGCAACTATACAATTAGACCAACGCATTTCTCTCTCTCTCTCCCTCCTCCCCTCCCTCCTTTCCATATCATAAAAAAAACATAATCTACACTACATTTGATGAAATTTTTTTTCCAACTAAACTAAATTATAAAGTTTGGAAATGTTTTCCCATTTCAAGCTCAATCACAAAAGCTAAGCCACAAAACATGCTGAGTCACAAGCTAAATGCAGACAGTATAGTTATAAAAGTAAATTGCATCTTGCGTATTGGTGTTCAGAAATGTATAGTAACATGTAGAATTTGTGCAACAATCGGTTTGTAATTATGTAAGTAAAGCATACATTGGGAAAGTTGAGAAGTCATAATGATACAGTCAGGTAAGCTACCAGTCCCTAGCAGATGCCTCGGAGAATCTGTGAAAGAAAAAGTGAAGGATGTGTTTAGAAACAGACCAAGATATGGGGATGATTCTATGGGATTTCTAAATGTGTCATATATAAGAAGAAGCATTAGTATGAAGCTTTCTGTGAAGCTTTTTGAGGTAACCAATAAAAAAATAGTTGTTACACACAGAAACCTTCGTTTATATGGCCTTCAGGGGTCTTAGGGGGAAAAAAAACGTTTGTGTGAAAAATGCATAAGTGAAAGCATACATTGGGTAAGAAAAAAGGAATGGGTGGAGAAGAAGCAGTGTCGTGACTGGATGCCAGCTGCTATGTAACATTGGTAAGATTAAACAGGTACATGTTCTCTAAATGGGGAAATAAAAGTGAAATGTGCATAAACATGGCTGTGGCAGGCATAAATATGTGCAGATTGTATGCAAAAACACAGAGTGCTGCATCGAAATATAAGGATTGTGATATGAAGCAATTTAAATCCACTCTCTACGAACCTTGTACATGCACAGAGTATTGCCATAAGTTCTGTCAGTACTTTTAATGAATATACTCCAAATAAAACTGCAAGTTTGTTTATATATATAAATAAAAAATACTACAAAATGAATGTACTCTCATTCAAAATTATCGCCATGTGCAGCAACACAGTGGCGAAAACGTTGAGGTTACTCACCAATAGCTGCACAATAGATTTTTTTAACAGCTGACATGATTGATTTTTTTCAGCATCTCAATATTGTGGAGCCTCTTTTGACATGCTATTGCCTCAAGCTTCTGCCACAGAGAATAATCTAAAGATTGAGGTCCAGACTTCTGCTAGGCCAGCCAGCAGCAGCGATGAATCATAGGACATTGGTTGCCAACCACTGCAGCATGGTTTTTGCTCTCCCCATATGTAATTAACAAAGTCTAGGATTGAAACCAGTGTATGTCCTTTAATTGTTCAGTTAGAAATGCTGTGTGTATCTTTAATAAGCACTGACTTCAAAAAAAAAAAAAAAAAAAGTGTTTGTTTATGCAAAAGATTGTGTCAAATCCTTGCATGAACAGCATTCGCAACTTCTTTTGTGCAAACACATCTAGGATGCCTAGATCTGACTCGATCAACGGTGACACCCGTTTCTTTAAACCAGTATATTGTTCGAAACACAAATCCTTCATTGATGCCAAGAGATTTCAGCATAAAAAAAATTCCTTAGCTCGCTTTCCACAATGAAAAAATGCCAATGTATAAATACAATTTTCATACACTCCCCACTCCACCTTTCTCCCTTGCCTGTTACTGGCACACTGCAAGTCGGTTCCTCACGGAGTAGTAAAGGTGGCCTTGTGGACAACAATAACAGTGTTGCCACATTTCTTCATTCACAATTTCCATACTGCAGCATGTTTAAATTTTACTGACACAACTCATGGCAGTTCTGTGTATTAAATGAAACACAATACACATCATGTGTGTGCATTAACTCAGGGATCTACAGACAATAAAACCTTAGCATTGAAGCCACTGGATATTAGGGTGTAAAGCACACTTCATGCCTCAGTGTTGTTGCTCTGCTATGCTATTGAAATTGCACAAAACCCACCAAATGGAGACAAGGGTGCCAAGTGCCCAAGGAAAAGTGCACGCATAGTATAAGTACAGTATCTCTCAGGTGGAAGATTTTTTCTCTTTTCAGGATAAGAGTTTTATTTTATTAAAGACTATATCAACAAACTTGGCATGTAAAATTTATGTATACCTTGAATTTTCTGTCAAGTTCTCTTCATTCTCAATGACTTTATATAACCAGTAAAGCATTAAAGAAAAACAAATTTACCTCACAGCAATGTAGAACACATTGAAATATTTGCCCTATATCAAATAACTTTTTTTTGTAATAAAAAAATTAAAAATTTCATTGTATGTTTAAATTGTTCCTGCTTAAATATCCCTGACATACTATGTAACGTGTTAGAAAATGTTCTCCCACTCCCCTTCCCTCCCTCCTCTATAAAAATTGACTTCTGATTGTGTACAGTTTATCTGCTCTTAGTCTATAACCTAATCTGAATTGCCTAAAGTAGTACTTTTAAAGCAAGTGTCTATCAGATAACATAAGCATGATTAAAGAATCGCATTGTTAAATATGTCTTTAAATGTAAATTTGATGCAGAATGCTTCTCCACATTGCGGTCTCAGGATGTTACCAAGGACTTTTCCAAGTATAAAATGTTGGATAGTTCCGTTGCAGAAGCTGGGCTCATAAAACTAGCATCTTCCACCAAGAAAAACTTCCAAGAATCTCCAGCACATTATGTAAGTATATTAAAGTTTTAGAGAGGAAAAAGATTATATATGAAAATAAATATTACTATTCTAAATGTTAACTTAACATTTTCTATGCTTTAGTTATTACTAGCGTAAGGAAGTTGAGGCTTTTTTTATTTGTTATTACCTAATGTCAAAAGATGTACAGTATAATATATGTTCATTAGGCCATAAAATGAGGATTTTATTTGTTCTTTTTACTTTCTCTACATAGTACATAGGTAGAGAAGGTATTGCAGAGTCCCCTAAAAGGTATGTGTCTCAGTGTGTCTATTTCATCTGTGAACACAATAACTCAAAAACAAAAAGGATAGTGTCTTCCAAATATGCATCACGAAGATTGTTAGGCAAATCCCCTAAACTACCCTTTACATGGAAAAAATTCCAAAAATGTTTATTTTTTTTTCAAAAATGGCTGTAACAGTTTTGATTAAAATACTGTATATTAAAGATATTTACATGGCAAATAAAATGAATATTGTGAAAATTTTAGGAATAGCCTCGGAAGACCTATTTATTCTAGATACATTTTGCTGCTTTTTGCATAAGTAGTAAACTATAATAGACAGACAAAAACTTAATATGTAAAAAAAAAAAAAACTGTAGAACTTGTCAAAACACACAATTTATATCAATTTTTTTTCTTTCTTTTTTTTTTTTTTTTTTTTTTTTTTCAATTTTTTTGATACTCCTTGTTATTGGTTTCAGTTTTAAAATACTTTAAATTTTTCTCTTATGGAATTTGTCAATTCATGGATGTTAGAAAATGGATTTCAACCACATGGAACAAGATTTTAAAAGATTTGACTACCGTTTTAGCCTAATGCATCCCTTATTTGCCTTCTGCTTACAAGAATACAAGTACTAAGATTATTTCTGCTAATGCTTGTCTCAATTAGCATCAAGTAGACGGAAGTATAAGCTTTTTAGCAATATTTTGTTACAGAGGAGTAAAGAAAGGCATGTGAATGTAACACATCAGATTTTTTAAATAGTATTTTCATTTAGAATAGTTGTTTCAACGTCATGTCTGATGGCTTACCATGCATCCATACCAACTTCTGTGCACCTCCTTCGTTCCTCCTCTCTTCAAGGCTTAAACAAAGAAAGTGCTGCAGAGTGGGGGTAATGTATGTGCACCATCCGAGAGGGGAATATGACTAAACCATCCATTCTAAATAAACATTTTGTTTCATAAGGTCCATGTGGATAGCATAGCTCCAAAACAAAAAGACTGTTAAATACCAAGCTTGGTATTTTCCAAGGATGCGATATGAAGATTTTCAAGAAAATCACCACCCCAAACTACCCTTCACATGGAACATTTTTGGAAAATTTTGATTTTCTCAAAAATGGCTCTAACGATTTTGATTATAATCTCTTATATTTAAAACACAAACATGCCAAATAAAATGTATGTCTTGAATTTTTTGAAAATAACCCCTAAAGACCTTTATTCTGGATGATTTTTATTGAATTTTCTATAATTGGTAAACCATAAGGGATAGACAAAAACTTACTACATAAAAAATGTAGATCACGATAAAACACATAGTTTTTTTTTTTTTTTAGATATTCCTTGTTATTGATTTCAGTTTTAAAATACACTAACTTTTTTCATGTGGGAATATGTCAACGTTTGGCCACACAAAGAAACGGATTTCTATCCCATAGCAACCACATTTTTAAACATGTGAAGTTTGGTTTAACCTAGTGCATTCCCTTATTTCCTTCTACTTATAAAGGAACTAAGTAATAGGACCATTTCTGCTAATGTTTTAGCATTAAATAGAAGAATAAGTTTATTAGCAATAATTTGTAACGGAGATGTAGAGAAAGGCATGCGAGTGGAGCACATCAGATTTTTTTATTTTCTCTAGCCATATGTCATACAATATACATAGTAGCTAGAGAAAAAAAAATATGTTGAGATTTCACCAGAAATATGTGTTTTGAGGTCGCCTGAGTCCAAAAAAAGTATTTTTAGAAAAAGCTCTGCATGTGTGTCTGAACTCCATTTATAATGCCAGAATGAAGCTGAAATCTTAATTTTCCTGTGGTTTAGCAGAGAAAAAAAAACAGTCATTTGGGGGCTTTAATGCCCTTTTGGCATGTTGCCATGGTAACTCAGTGGTTAGAGCAACTGGACGGAGACAGAGATCCGTTTTTCAAATCCCAGCCATGGCATCTAATTTTTCAGTGTGACAGTACCTTTCCAACGAAGACAGGTGTGCTGATAGTGAACAAGGAGAAACCCATTTGTTATCACGACACATGCTTGGCCAAGAACACCCTCAGAGGTGAATGTGGGCATCACTACATGTTATTCGTGCACTGCCTAATCTCAAAATGATGTTATTTTCAATGTTACATAGAAACATCCCTAAAACAGTTTCAAAGCTGTGACTTCCCAATTCTGATGAATCGAGTACAAGCTATAAGACTACTACTTCTGAGCCAAATAATGCAAACAACTGTCACTACATTGATACTATATCTTTATCAGTGTTAGTTTTGATGGCATCTTTGGATATTATGCAATGAAATTCTTAAGAAAGCAGAATATTTCACACGCACACATGTTCAAGCTTGTGGCTGAAAGTCCCCTTAAACATGTTTTAACTAGCTACAAATGACAACCTTACATAATACTGGTATCTGATAATGATTATGCAAAGCATTAGATAGAGCCACCACAAATGAGGAGGTGACACGCACACGTACATGTCCAAAATTTAAAAAAATTGAGTTACCTTGTGGAATGGTAATTAGAGGATAAGCGGAATGTATATACATCTTGCTATTGAAGCAAACCCGAATATATTCTGTGATATAAGCCTGTGAAAATGCGTGGTTCAAAGCAAATGCGAACATGTCCACGTATAAATTTCCTGCAAAGAAGAACTAGTCCATACAGCCAATAGGAGGCTGTGTTTTAAGTCATGTGATTTCCATTCCATTCGAGGCTAGGCATTCCCGCGCAGAGCAGCTGGTATGATTATTGTCGCACTTCTGTGTTCTCATGTAATATTGTATTCTAATATCTAGTAGCAGCAATTATTAGGTCAGCCTTTTAGTTAGCGAGTGAAATAGATGAAGAACGTGTATTTGTGAAGACTGCAAACACGGGTAGCAGAAAGAGGAAGAGGAATGAATCGCAACGTGAAAAGGATAAAGGGAAACGGTGTGTTGCACCAAGAGGCTTTCATTCTTTATATGCATGTACACACCAAAATAAACAGTTCTCTTGTCGGGAAATACACCCACGAGATGCAGTGCACCTGAGGCAATTAATTTATAAAGTTCAAGATAAAGCAGCTCAAGAAAGGATGCTTGCACGGATGATGTCGCTGAAAAATATTCAAAGGAAGCGACCTCGAAACAATGAAGGCGAAAGTAAACCTCGCAAATTTAATGTTAACTACACTCTTTTTGCACAAAATGGAAACATAGTATATCCAGTGTGCAAGAAAATTTTAATGCATATTACTCTAATGAAATCTACTCGGCTGAATAGTATAGCAAACAAAATAAACAAAAGAAGGAAAAGCAATAAAGGAATATAGAGGTGGAAATCGCATCAGTCATAAATTTGCAGACAAAAAGAAAAGTGTTATACAATTTACAGGCTATCTGCATTGTACTGAAAGTCATTACAACCGACAAAAATCACAACGGCTGTATCTGCACAGTGAATTAAGTATAAAGAAAATAAGTGCGCTGTACAACAGATCTGTGGCTAATGACAACAAAGTGTCTACATCTATATTCCGTTGAATATTCGTGAATGAATATAACATTGGATTTAGAAGTCCTGTTTCAGATATGTGCAGTTTCTGCGCAAGAATTGATGAGCAAATGAAGGTGGCTTCAAAAAATGAAAAGATACAGCTTATCACACAGAAAAAGGTCCATAAAAAAAGGGCAAATGCCTTCTATGAACTTTTACGAGAACACAATGAATAGACATGGCTTTCTGTTTTGATTAGCAACAGGTCCAACCACTGCCAAAGAAGCATTTTACTCTGTCGATTTTAAAGAAAAACTGTACTAAAACTTTTCTGTGACGGTTGAGCTCAAAACAAGAACAATGTCGTGCTTCACACACTCATGTATTTTCTTGGAATACATGATGGTCCTGTTGAAGAAATACACATCATTTTTCCAGTTCGAGGACACAGATTCTTACCTGCTGACATCAGTCAGTGGGTGAAGTAAGAAATCATGGTGAAGATTGGACAGTGAATGACATGAAATCACTATCTAAAGGCATACGAAATTTAGATCACATCAGTGAAATGAAACAAATTTTCATTAAAAAGTGTCAAGCTATGGAAAACATTCATATTGATGCGGATGCAACTGCATTCTACAAATCCCAGCAAGAGCTACCAGAGTGGAAATCTCTTCTGAAACGCGGATGGACCATGAAGAAACTCTTCTGCCAACCAATACCTGAAATACCCCTCAGTCATCCAATCCCAGATGCTAAGAAGAAAGATGTTGATGGTTTATTGCAAACTATTTTTGGAGAAGACCGGAGAAATCACCAAGATGTAAGATGGTATGCATCCATCATTGACTCTATTCCCACATCGTGCAACACAGAGACAGATGAAATTTCTTTTGACAGTTTAGAAGATGATTGTGATTTGTTTGCTTAAGTGTGTTGGTTCAAAAATCTTTCTAATAATAAGCCATGTCATTGTTGATATCATTCCATTTTGGTCATGCTGCTTTAATTTATGTAATTAAATGATTCTAAAAAAAAAGCAAAATATCACAACTTTGTTAAAATTTCCAAACAAAGCCAAAGCTACCAAAGTGAGTTTATAGTTTTTTTTAATGATATGATATATTAAAATATTATAGATAGGTAATCTGATATACTATAAGAAGTATTACTCAATAACGTGCAAGTCATTATGAAACAACAAGATATTTGCCTTTCGAAATTCATTCAAAGGCGAACATGTCAAAAAAAAATGGATCATGCAAACGAGAACATGTCCATATTTAAATGTACTTTTTAAAGGAAAATTTTCAGTTTAGATTTATTTCACACACGTGAATTGTTTTTTGGATACACAATAAAGGCGTTTGACTATCAATATGTAGCTTTAATTCATATGTATAGTTGAGATACGTTTTTTGTCGATTGTGAAAAACTGTATTTAATGGACATGTTCGCATTTGCGTGTCACCTCCTCAAATACTCAATTGGCAATTCATTTATCTCACCTCTGTCTGCTTGCAATTATGTCTGCAATCCAGCAATAAAGGGTTAATTACCTTAAGGTGATGCATCTGTGAAATAAGACCAAAAATTATGAAAAATAAAAAAATTAAGTTTTTATTGCAGTAAAATTAAATGAATTCTAAACTTTAATAAATATATTGTTTTCCTATTTGCATACTTTAACAACCAATTAACTGAAGCTTTAAATGGGAATGTGCATGTTTATTAAGCCACTTTTAAGTTTTAAACCTTATTTTCTCAAAAACGTTTTTATAACACTTTTCATACTCACAAAGCTCCACATGATTGCTAATTTTTTTCATAACTTTTATACTGCCACACAAAAGTGTATTAAAGAAAATGGTTGTATAATTTTTTCAAAATAATGCTCCAAATTTGTGAAATAAATAGTTACATTTTGAAAAATCAAGAGCTTTGAAGAGTAAAAAATCGGATGTGTTCCATTCACATAACTTGCTCTACATCTCTGTAACATATTATTGTTAATAAGCATACTCTTCTATCCACTTCATACTAATAGAGATAAACTCCAGCAAAAACGTTCTAATAACTTAGTTCCTTGTAAATAGAGGGGAAATAAGGGAATATACTAGGCTAAACCTCCAGTCAAATGATTTAAAATGTTGTTGCTATGAGACTGAAATCCATTTCTTTTGTGTCAATAGTTGACAAGTTCCCATATGAGAAAAGTTTTAAATATTTTAAAACTGAAACCAGTAACAAGAAATATCTCGTAAACGGTCGAATCCACAAAAGGATGTACATGATATAAATTGTGTGCTTTAACGAGATCTACATTTTTTGTCAATTTCTTATGGTTTACCAGTTATGCAAAATTCAGAATAAAGTGGTCTTCAGAGTCTTTTCCCAGAAAATTCAAGATACACATTTTATTTGCCATGTAAATATCAAATATAAGAGATTTTAATCAAAATTGTTAGAGCCATTTTGGAGAAAACCAGCATTTTCAAAAATTGTACCATATAAAGGGTAGTTATGGATGGTGAGATTTTCTTGAAAATTTTCGTGTCACATCCTTGGAAGATATTGAACTTAAATATAAAGTTAGGTATTAAATGACTTTGTTTTTGAGCTATGCTGTCCACTGACACACAGACTTTATTCATGGGGTCTCAAAACATGTATTTCTGGTGAAATCTCAGTATCAAAATTTTGGGTGCAATACAATTCCTTCTCTATACACTATGTACTTAGTATGTGTAGAGAGAGTAAAAAAGGAATCATTTTTCTGCAATAATAATTAGGAGTTAATATAAAAAGTATAGTGTGATAGATTTATTTGTTAACTCATTTACTGTAAAGGCTGGTTCACAGCAAATGCCAATGGTAATGCTGAAATACATGTATTTCAATGGAAGCACAAACAACTGAGGGGAAGCCCCTCTGGGCACCGAGAACGAGAAACAAGACTTGCCCAAGTTCAAATTTCACGTTCTTGTTCCCACCACAATATAATCCATATTGTGCATATTAGACACTTCTTCTTCACTTTAAGGAATCTTCATTGTGGCATTTATTCCATATGGTCATGGCTTAAAACGGCTACTAAAGCTCTTTCTAGTCGCAATCGCATGCTGGGAAAAATCAAACTGGAAAGAATCCTACAAAAGAGCTTTATTTATATTTCAAATTATTTGAGCATCAGTTGTTTATCAAAAGCACACAGTTTGGCTGCTTAAGAAGTTCGGAAGCAATGGCTTCCGAAATTTGAAGTTTGCTAATCTGTATTATTTTGACTGAATTCATAGATTACGTTGGCTAAGCTGGAGAGCATGTGAAAAAGTTTCATTGGTTAACAAGAACCAGGTGAATGCATTTTGGTTCTTGCTACTGGATTTATTGAGAATCAAAATGTTTAAATGCTGACCGACTTTGCGTTCTCAGTCTCATTCTGGTTATTTTATTGTATTGTGAACCAGCCTTTAAACTTTTTACGAATATTTTTATCTGAATTTAGACAGTGAAAAATTGTTATGCATGCATGCTAGAATTTTGATACATGGCAAAAATATAACTTTTAATGTGTAAAATAACTGGTATAAATTTCTACAAGAAATCTTATATACCGTAGATTTTCCAAATTTCACAGATGCATCACCACAACCTAAATGTATAGAAGCATGGAAATTGTCTTAATTTAATACCAATAATGAATAACTGTGACCTCTGTATGTCTCATATCTTTCAGGTATTCTTCATTCTTAAGGGGCATGCTCTTGTGAAGGTACATGATACAACACAAGAAGTAAAGCCTGGAGAGCTTTTCCAGGTACCTAAAGGTAACATTAATTTTTGTATATTTTAGTTCTGTTGTGGACTGTTTTTGTAAAACTTGCTAACTGAAAAAGCTCATAAGAAACTAAATAGAGATAAGCAATTTATAGATGCAAATTTTCATTATATCTTATTAATTTTTTTTTTATTTATTTGTTTGTACTAAGTACCCGTACAAAGAATATAGCTATCATCAGCTCAGGCTGTTATCTTGCCATATTCAAAACCACCGTTTTCTTTTGTTTGTAGTACATGTTTTTGTTTTCCTGCTAATGCCAATACTGCACTACCACCATTGATAAATTATTAGTAGTAGTATTATTAATATTATTATTATTATTATAGTGTTATTACTTTTACCAGTGATATTAATAAATAATGATAATGGGGATTTAAGACATGTACAGTGTTTGAAATCGTAATGTTAAACTTTATTGTAACATAAACTTATGTTTCATTTGCCTCCCTTATTATACACCACAACCATTTCTTTCTAATTTTGGTTAAGAACTCCCCTATCTTCTTACTACCTTTGCTAAAAAGTTTAATCAAGGCTACCTTACTGTCTGATTTCACCCATTTTCCATTTATATACTCTTTCTTCCAAAGCTCTGTCACTTTACAGTTAAAAACTAAATGCTCTATATCTTTCTTTCATCTATATATTGGACACAGATTCTGTTGGAAGCCATTTCTCATCCATTTATCAATAATTATACCACCAGAGCACTACTAATAGGTTATTCTTCTCTTAAGTTTAATTGTAACTTTCACACAAACATTTCTACTTGAACTGTTCTTTCCAAAACTTATCTACAACTTAGCATAACCCTTAGTATTATTATAATCATTAAATAATACCTTTAAAAGCTGCAAAAATAATTAATGAACTCAAAATACATATGAGAGGAATATCATCAGTATACATTAAAAAGCTCCAAAAATAATTAATGAAAAAACCATCTCAGAGGTAACTAATCAAAAGAGGACACCAAAGAAACAAACTAGAAACTGGAATCCAACTTCAAGCTAGCCTTCGTACTAGTAGATGATATGAGGGATGTCTTATGAAAAATGTCCTGTACATAAAATATGTTAGCAAGTAGAATAAACAAGTATTTTAGTTGTTTCATTCTTTTGTCATATTGATGTAGCTTCATTGTGTGATGGTTACAAAATGTTCAAAAAATAATATAGATTACCCACCTAAACAGTTGCCAGGACCAATTTCAATCGGCAATCCAATACATGCAATAATAATAAAACATTTTATCATTAATATCTGTGATACAGTTTCTGGCATTGTCACAATTACATGTACATTTGAAATTACTATTACGTATATACAATTTTTACAATTCGTTAAGAGCATACAATGCATTATTTATGAAATAGTTCTTAAGCCTAAAAGTATGTTATAATATATTGCTTTATAGATTTTGGTAGGTTATTACACAAAGATCTTTGTAAATAATATTTATTTAATTGTCTGTAAAAGTCACTGTGTTGTGTTATATGCATGTATCTTTGCTTTATATTCATATACTGAAAACATTGTCAGAATTTGTTTTTTCTCTAAAGTACTGCCTAAATGAATCCTAGAATTTAAGTGATGTATTATTCTTATTGCTCTCTTCCATAATTTAAAGGTTTTCCAAGTTTGATTTAGCTCTGCAAAATGGAAATGGCGTGTTATTTTTGGACGCTCTTTAACTGCTGTGGTTCTCAGCGTCCCATTCTATACTGGGCGTGAAAGACCCCTTAATTTTGTTCAGAGACCTCTCTTATCAGGCTTTAGGTTCTTTTACATGCCGTAAATCTACGACACGGGACCAGCGGCTTTACTTCCCTTCCGAAAGAAGCCATGCTAAGAATTTTTACACCCGAAAAAATCCATTGTCCTCCACCGGGTTTGAACCCGCGACCTTGGGTATATGAAGCTAGCATGGTAACCGTTACACCACGGAGGGCGATTTTAGCTCTGCATCCCCAAATTTCTACCCCATGTGTCCATGTGGAAATGCAACACCACAATAAATCAATTTTAATCTTTTTCTTCTAATAGGTTAAAAAATGCAGAAGCAGATATAGTGATTTGCTTACTTTTCTGCAAATATGATTAATGTGTTCCAAATATCTTATGCTTTAATAAATTATTATTATTATTAATATTATTATTATTAATATTATTATTAGCGATGGTACAGTACCACTATTTCTTCATACTGATACTGATTTTTAAGCACCAGTACTCCATACTCTATAAAAAGTTGTAAATGCGATAGTTTGTCCACTAAATTATCATCTTATTGATAGCTTTCTGTGCATAAATGCATTTTTGTATTTTACTATGCTAATTCAAATTATTTCTGTTTGAGATTCTGCAATTGGCAGCAATTTTTTTACCTTGCTAATGATACAGGTTATGTAGACTGGAACAAATATTTCCAAATTTTTATTGGTTTCTGATGGATTCATATTTTGCTCATCGGAGTAGGTAAATGTATTTCCTGAGAATGAGTCACCAAAGGCTATTGCAGAACTGTAATTTATTGCATTAGCTACATTCACAACTCAGTTATCTCCACTTCCACTCTTTCTCCCATTGCTCTGCATGTTTTCAGCTAGTCACAAGCGGCTATGGAATGTTAATTCATTCACCCGTATAACATGTAACCAAGATCTATAAAGAACTATTGTCCAGCAACTCATTGATGACATGTGTGAATCAATAATGCAAAACTTAACAATTTAAATGTATCAAAGGTTTATCTCAAAGTATTAGACATCCCTCAATACCATACCCAGGTCCCATCTGTTGTTTTTATTATTATCATTATTAAAAAAGATGCATAAAAATTAATATTAAGAATTCAATATTAGACCTTTAAGATATAAATAGCTGAGTTGGTATAGACACGTCAGAAGAATGAATGAAGATAGGTTACCAAGCAAGGTGTTGGAATGAAGTCCACGTGGAAGAAGAGGAAAAGGAAGACCTCAAAACTCATGAATGCAGCAAATAAGAATTGGAATGAGAGCAAAGAAGACTGAAAGATATAGTATGGAGGGATAGAAGCGAGTAAAAAAAAAAAAATATTTAGGCACAGAAAATGTGAAAACATTAAAACTGTGTATATAACAAATAAAATTAAGTAGCATATGGCGTATACTATTTCTGACTGTTGGAAGCCAATAACAAATCAAGGTGAATTACAAAGGTTATGCCAAAAGTAACAGCTCTTAAACCGGAAGACTGGCAATAATTGGATTCTTTTAGTTTGAAAGAGCAAGGTTTTTAACTTTAGAAAATGCACACAAAAGTTCCTCCATCATAGGATTTCACACAACGCTGCATACAGTCAGACACAGCGCAACAAGATTTTCACACAATGATATATTATGGTTATTAAATGCAGTAAAATGCAGTTGAATACTACTCTTCTCTGGTGAATGTTTTGGTGAGTCTTCCCCCTCTAGGGTGATTCCATGAATTTTCAAGAATATCTTGAAGATGAGCCTCATTCGGTTGCCCAACAACAGCAGTGACCCAAGAAAACATTGATGATTGAAGATGATCATCTCACATTTTGTGGCGTTAAAGGGACCCTAAATATTGGATTGACTGCAGCGTAGATCATCGTTCATGATTATTTAGGCCTCACCAAGAGATATGCCTGTTGGGTGCCATGTTTCCTGATAGAAGCTCAAAAGAACGCAAGAGTAGATTGCAAGATCATTTTATGCCTGAGAAGTTTGGCAAAGGATGGTCCAAAGACAGTTACAATATCATCAAAGATGATGAAACATGGGTTTATGATTATGATCCCAAAACGAAGAGGCGGTCTTCAGTATGGTGCTTTTGAGGTGAGCAGCTACCCACAAAAGTTCAGAGAAAGCTCTGGAAAGAAGATGGTCCACTTTCTTTACCAACATCGGTCCTCTCACCTCTGTGACCTTGGAGACATGTCGCACAGTTAATACTGAGTAGTATGTTACTGAATGTCTATCGAAAGTCATTGCCACGTGGAGGTCATGGTGCCCAAAGCAAAGAGTGGGTACCTTCTTCTGTATCAGGACAATGACTCAGCACACAGGGCTGCTGGAACAATTGACTTCTTGGAGAAGGAAAAGGTGCAAATATGCCACACCCACCTTATTCACCTGATTTGGCTCTTTGTGACCTCATGTTCCTAAAACAAAAGAAAACATTCTTGGGCAGCATTTTTCATCTAATGAAGAGGCCATTGCTGCATACAACAGTGCTCTAAGTGACATTCCCAAACAAGCTGGGATGGAAAAATGTATAAGAGCTCAGGGAGAGCATTTTGAATAGTTGTAATAGCTATTTTCTAAATAAAAATGTTTTTCTGAAAATCTCTGCTTAAAGCTTTGGCATAACGTTTGTATAATAATACGTGTACTGATCTGAAACTCATTTAATGTAACAAAACCATGAGAACTAAAGCCATTTAAATTGATCTCCATTTTCCTGTGTAACGTTCATCTGGGAAATATTACATTAGAACTGTCAGAAATCTGGACAGCCTATCACTGCAATAAATATTGAAAGCATGGTATTAGTTTTAATTGTTTTATAGAACAAAACTTTTTCTAATACCATTTTATCACATTTAATTACTTTCTCTAGCCCTTATGTACAATGTACATATGAATAGAGAAAGTATTGTATTCCACCCAAAAATTTGATGCCTAGATTTCACAGAAATTATGTTTTGAGGTCCCATGAGTCTGAAAAAAACATTTTAGGAAAAGCTCTGTATATGTGTTTGTGGACAGCATAGTTCAAAATCAAAAAGATCATTAAAAACAAAATTTGGTATTTAAGTTTAGTTTCTTCCAAGGATGAGATACAAAAACTTTCAAGAAAATCCTACCACAAACTACCCTTTACATAGAAAAAATTTTGAAATTTTTTATTTTCTCAAAAATGCCTCTAACGATTTTGATTAAAATACTGTAATTTAAACATATTTACATCACAAATAAACTGCATGTTTTAAATTTTCTGGAAATAGCTGGTGAAGACCTCTTTATTCTGAATGAGTGTTGCAGAATTTTTTACAACAGTTAAACAATTAAAGATAGAGAAAAACTTACTACACAAAAACTGTAGATCTCGTTAAAGCACATAATAATGTCCTTTTTTTATGTAGAGCTGACCATTTTTGAGTTATTCCTTGTTATTGGTTTCAATTTTAAACTACTTTTCTCAAACAGGAAGTGACATTTCGTTCCATCTCTCTTGTTTTACTGCAAGTCATGCAAAGCGAAGCCAACATCAGTTGTTTCACATAGGACGAGCTTTTAAAAGATTTCACTATCAATTTAGCCTGATGTATTCTGTTATGTCCCTTCTACTTGCAAGGAAGCAAGTAATAAGACCATTTATGCTAATGTTTACCTTGATTAGCATCTCATAGATAAAAGAATAATCTTTTATAAGGAAAGTTGTTGTGTAACAATAAAGAAAGTCATGTGAATGGAACATATCTTTTTTTTTTTTTTTTTTTCCCCCTCTTATGTTAGAACCAGCTGAAAAATACAGTTCCTTAACTGAGATTGGAACGTGGTTCTCCCATTCTATGTGCGGTTGCTCTAACCATTGAGTTACTATGACAAGATACTGATAGGACATTACATTCTCCCTCTGATTCGGGTTTTTACCCAGTTGACCAATCACTGTGTCTCAGTTCAGAAAGTTAAATCCTAAATCAGTTGGAGAGTTTAATGTCCTACCAGCATGTTATCTTAGTAACTAAGGTTATAGCAACTCTACAGAGTGGGGGAGAACTGTGTTGAAATCCCGGCTATAGTATTGAATTTTTCAGTTGGTTCTAAGAATAAACAAAAAATATCCTTAAAGAATGTCGGCAATGTAATAAAGATTTAATTCTATTGCTTAAAAAATAAATCATAAATGTTATTTGTTACATAGAAATTAATTACATGTCTTTTCTTTGTTTCTGCAGGTATTTCCTACAGCATAGAGAACGTGAGCAAGAAACAAATGGTGCTTCAATTTGTAATGGTTAAATAATCATAAGCTGTTACTTAAACATATATAAAATGTGATTTAATTTTTGCTATAACTTTTTTAGTATTTATTACTGGAAAACATACTAAATGATATCTATTTTTTTAAAGTACGTTGTACACACAAATAAATTGAGTACCATTTTATAATTTACCAATTAAATTTAAAAAGTTACCACCATTATCATGCTTAAAGGATCTAGAGATTGTAATGAAATCATTACATTTGTTTTGATTGAAACAAAGCTTGTAATCCTTTACATTAGTTATAAGAAATTATTATAAAGAGTATAATTTTAACATAATTGAAATTGTGAGTGAGCTTATTATGCTTTCATGCCGAACATTTTTTGAAGACATTAATCTCCATTGTCAGCTGTATGTTCATTGGCATCTGGAAGGGAATCCTCTACTTTGAGGTCAATTATACTGCCATCTTACTGTCTAGTGAAAAATGTATGTAATCTACAGGCAGAATTTTAAGATTCATTGCTCTGTGCATATTTGGTGGTCTCGATTTTTTCCCATGCTGCGAGTTCTGCTGGTGCTGCAGCATGTTTTAAAATATTGATATGATAATAAACAATTTATGACAACTTATAGCTTCATCTTTCTAGTTGTTTATGTTATGGTTACTACATCTAGATGATTGGCATGAAAATTTATGGAGTAATTAAATAGAATTACAAATGAAATGAAATGGTTTTATTTATGGAAACTCTTTAACTACTGTGGTTCTCAGCATTCCATTTTATATTAAGCATGAAAGACCAATAATTTTCCTTAGAGGCTCTTTAAGGTTCTTTTACATGCCATAAATCAGCAGCTTTACTTCCCTTCCGAAGGAAGCCATGCTGAGGATTTTTACACCCCAAAAAATCCATTGTCCTCCACCGGGTTTGAACCCGCAACCTTGGGTATGTGAAACTAGGATGGTAACCATTACACAACGAAGAGTGACTTGAATTACAAAACATGCCCTTCTGCGTAGTATTTCATTACACAGATAAATGAAGTCCTGTCACAAACTATTTATTGTTATATTAATGCTTGTGTTGCTTCACTGTTACTACCTTCAGTTTTTATATTTTAAAAGCAGCATTTCCTGTTTAATGTCATATTCTGTTGACAAAAAATGTGAGCAATTGCAGATTTTTTTTGATTTTTTTCTACCATGTACAGTGGACATAATAGATAGAGAAAGTATTTCATTCCACCCAAAAATTGGATACCAAATTTTCATTGGAAATATGTATTTTGAATTTTAAAAAAAAGCATTTTTAGGAAAAGGCCCACGTGTATGCACATGCTTGCATGCATATTTCCCAACAAGTAACAAACTTTATTTTAAGTTTAGTATCTTCCAAAGATGAAATTTTCAGGAAATTTCTCTCATCCCAAACTACCTTTTACATGGAACATTTTTCGAAATGTTTGATCTTTTCAAAAATTTATCTAATGATTTTGATTAAAGTGTTTACATGACAAATAAAATGTATATCCTGAATTTTTTTTTTAGAATATTCTCTAAAGCTTCCTTCATTCTAGAGGACTTTTGCATAACTGGTAGATAATAAGAAATAAACAATCTTACTACAGAAGGTTGCACTGTGGCCGAGTGGTTAGACTACTCGCCTCTCACCTAGATGGCCAGGGTTCGATCCCAAGCGACCGCATGTGATATTTGTGGTGGACAAAGCAGTGCAGGGGCAGGTTTTCTCCAGTTTACCCTGCCATCGCATTCTACCGGTGCTCCACCTTCACTCATGTATCATCACCTGTGGTGCCACAAGTAGTTAAAGTGGGCGTTAAAACACTACACTACGTACTACAGAAAAAAATGTAGTTCTTTTAAATCACAATTTTTGACAAATACACTTGTTTATAGAGTTAACTGTTTTGGAAGAATTCCTGAATATTGGTATAAAGTTTCCAATACTTGTATTTTTCACAAATGAGAAATTGTAGCTTGTAAATTTTTCTTGTGGGTGAGTTTTTTTTTTTTAAAGTAATTGCAACATTATTGAAATTTAATTGAGTCGATTTTGTAACACTACATCACTTACTTTTTATTTCGGAAAACATGTTTCAGAAGCTATGTGCTTCCATTGTCAATTCCTTTGCAGTCGATTATTGTCTGCAGTCGACCAAAGGAATTAATAATGGAAGCACATAGCTTCTGAAACATGTTTTCCGAAATAAAAAGTAAGTGATACAGTGTTGCAAAATCGACTCAACTAAATTTCAATTGTTAAAACACTTCACTGTCACAAAGTCCACCATATATCAGGTTAATGCAACATTATTACTTAACAACCAGCTTTTAAAAGATTTGACCATCACATTAGCCTAGTATATTCCCTGTACCTATAAAAAAAGTGAGAAAACTTTTTGTTAACATTTATCTTTATTAGCATGTAGTAGATAGAAGAATAAGCTCTTCTTAGGATAATTTGTAATTAGTTGCAGAATAGCAATGGAAAGTTTGGGTGCCTTCCAGTCTAGGTGATAACACTATCCATGGATATGGTAGCCTAATCACAGTTATTGCCTATTTTCAGTTCTACTATTGTTTTAGACTGAAGGTGGAGGATCATTCAATCTGATATTTACCTTGGTAACAAAGAAACCACCATGGCATTTGACCCCAGGACCTCCTGAATGCAAGTCACAGGTGTTACTGCTTGAGCCATCTTGCTCATTTGGTGGAGATTTGTCTGTTTACTTGAGTTCAATATTTCTTTTTTGTTCCTTTAGTAGATTTCTCTTGCTTTTTCCTGTCTTCGTGTTCAATCTGGTACATCCTGATTTCTTATGTTTGGTATATTGCCGTTTTACACAGGTATGGGCATTGTTGTCACCATGTGCCAAGTAACCTCCATCCTACCCTTTCTGCATTTGCTGTTTGCAACGTACAAGCAAGCATACAGCAGTGCTCCATAACAGTGTTCCAATGGCAGAACTCTATTGTTCACAATTACAACATGCATCGCACAATAGTTGGTAAAACATTCAGGGAAAATGGGCTCTTTATAATGGGTGATCCAAAAACGTCTGAACAGGCTGTGCTGCTGTGTTTTCCCTTTGTACACCCTCAGTGCTCATTGCGGTCTACCACTATCATAGAAAGGCACGGATGAAACCATGAAACATTTAAAACTACTTTTAAAGGCTTTACTTACCAATGTTATTTAAGGAGATGCTGAAACTCACCACTGCTGTTTTCCATACATTTTTGGCACCTCTTTAGGAAGCTAGCCATCACTTGTAGTTCACATTGAGAAATGTTGGCAATTTCCTGGCAGATATTTTGTTTTAATTCTTCTGGGTTGTGTAAGTTTATCTTGTACGTTATTCTTTAAGTTACCCCACAGATAGAAATTACAGGGAGTTAGGTCAGGGTACCAAGGGGGACACAAATCTGTACTAATAATTCTGTCCGGAAACACACTTTCAATTGTTCTCATCAAAAGAAACTTGTTTTTCTCTGTTCTGAAAGGGCAATATCATGTAGTTGAGTTATTAGCACTGTGCTTTTTATTTTGTCCTGTATTAGTCACAAAGTGTATTATGGCTTAGCTTTTGTTTTCTACTGCTGTTACAGAATCTTTTTGAAAAAAGGCAAAATCACACTCCCTGTCTGTTAATTCTCTAAAAAAAAAAGGGGGGGGCGAAATTGTATTCACATATGTATGGGCGTCAACTATTGACTGGAAAAAAATTGGGCCTATAACTTCCTCCACTAATGGTGCACCATACACCAATTTTACCATCATGAAGGAATATTTCATGAACAATATTAGGTATCTCACAGCTCCAATAATACTTTGTTTTGTGTACACACATATCATGAAAATGGAACCAAGCCTTGTCTTGAAAAATATTAAATGTGGGTCAATTTTGCCATTGTATATATTATTGAGAGTCCGCTCACAAAATGTGTTGACGCACACAAAATATAAATAAATACACGCTGTGCAGTAGAAAACAAATGCTGAGCCATAATACACTTTGTGACTAATACAGGACAAAATAATAAGCACACTGGTAACATCTCAACCACACAATATCTCTGTCAGCTTAATACTGTGACCTTGTATACAGCAGCTGTGTGTTATCATGTTTCCGTGTGCACAGTGAAAAAACACCATGCAGTGGTTTGGATGATTTTGGGTTGAACGGCATTGTGTAGCATACAAAGATGCTGCAATGTGCTGTGTATTTATAAAATGCAGAATAGTTGTTATCAAATACAGCTTTCCCTAAGTGGAGGCTGTCATAAACAAAGCATACTAATAATAATTTGTGACACTCTTCACTTGTCTGTGTTTTAAATCCACCAAACTAGTTCTGCAATTAAAAGCTTTATTGTATCTTCTGTTCTGTGGATTTAAAACAGATAAGTGTAGAGTTGTTACAAATTATTGTTATATCAATATTGTATTACTTTACTGTTATTAGTTTCTTATTTACATAACACAATAACTGTTACCAAAGTTGCCACTATATAAAACACCACCTGAAAATATTTATGAAAATGGCCCATATCTAAGATACACAAGTTTATATGTAAGAACAAATTTGTTTACATACCATACAAATGATTTTTCAATACAGCTAGTGACCTTTTAATTGCACCGAGAGCCATTATTTTAATTAATGAATTGTTTAATTGGGATAAAATTTAGATTTTCGATAATTTTGGTGTTAAAAACTTCAGTTTTTTGTAGACACATCAGGGATGTAAAAAGACTATTTTCTACTGTTTCATTTTTCTAACTCTAATAGTTTTTTTGATTTAAAATGTATGCATTTTCAAAATCTATCTTGTCCTATAGTTAATAAAGTGAATAACATTTATTTTACTAATACCATAGAGGCATGCACAAAAGCGTGGGTAAAATTAGCTTCATACAATAAACCACCCCGTTACAAAGCTACATCTCATTTGTTAAAGTACACTATACCAAACTCTAAAAAATTAAGCATTTACCAGATTAATTCTGAAGACTGTCACAAAATATACATAGAGAAACCTACAAACTAGACTGAAGGAATAGTGAGAAATTTATAACTTAAGCAAATAGACAAATCTGCAGTAGCTTACCATATTTGGCCAATAGAGTACCACTTTAAACATGTCAAAACACCAGCGGAAGTCACAGTAGAGAAAAAAATCTAATGTGCTACATTCGCATGACTGGTGGTTAGACCATTTGCCTCTCACCAAGGTGGCCTGGGTTCAATTCCAGATAACCACATGTTGTGGTGGACAAAGTAGTGCAGGGGCTGTTTTCTCTGGTTTCCCCCTCCATCGCATTCCACCAGTGTCCATCTTCATTCCTTGTATCATCATCACCTGCAGTGCCGCAGTTGTAAAAGCAGGCATTAAACATCTTAAAAAAACTCCCATGACTTTCTTTTACCCTCTATCGTTAATAGTGGGCATTTGAACAAAGTTTATTTTAATTTTAGTTGCGATAAAACTTTGCAAAAATAGCTACATTAGACTTCGCTATGGGCACAAAAGGAATAACAATAATCAAATGTTAAAAAACTGGATGCTCATATTGGCGTTAACATTCCATACTTTGGAATGCAATCACTAAATAACATCTGTTAAATAATTTTAACCATAATAGCTGATATAATGGAAATGGTTTATAGTACTAAAAACTTACTTGGACTAAATGGTATGTTTTAAAAACATTCTAAATTCTTTTGTGTAGTATATATTCATCTATTGCCCTGTATCTGTTATACAAGATTACACAAAATTGCTTCTGTATAAAAAGATATGCATTTCATTTGTCATATAAATATCTTTAATATATGATATTTTGGTTAGAACCATTTCTGAAAATTGTTTGCAGCTTTGGAAGATATTAAATTTAAATATCAGTTTGGTATTTAACTAGCTTTTCCTTTTTAAGTTATGCTATTCAGAGACACAGATAGTTTTCTTCTGCAAAACATGTATTTCAGGTGATATCTCGGAATTGAATTTTTGGGTGGAACACAATATTTCCCAACTTATGCGCAGTAGAGATGGTAAAAATCTGCATCACTAAAAATGCACACCATGAAATGAATTTTGAAATTCCACTGGTAGATAACATTGTGATAATTCCACTGGATATATGGCAGTACAGCTTACAATGGAGATGAATGTCTTCAAAACATATTTTGAATGAAAACTTAGTAAGTGAAACTCAAAGAGTCTATAATCTTTTATCTGTTAACTGTAATTGCTGAGTTTATCTTATTTTTTATTATAATAGTATCATAAGAATGCATTGAGTCTTTCAGCATTGGTGTTGATTTATGCAAGAGTGTTCTTCGTAAAACCCTTCCAGATTTGAAATTCATTTATCAGAATTTAGAAGAAAAAAGAAGATATGGCCTCAGTGTCAGAAGTAACGGGCAGCTCCTCAAGGAGGTTGCAGGTTTGCACACCCCCCAGCAATTTTACCAAACCTCCAATTGTGTTTTCAACATCATATTACAGCTTTATTTCTTGATTATCTGCAGGGTGACCATTTTGATCAATTAAAGGTTATTAGACTTGTAGGCCCATTGCAATTCTCATTAAGGTATGCAATAGGCATGATAAGGGAAGGAGGGGGTAAGAAGGCATGGCAAAGCTTTCATTGCCATAAAACTTGCTGCCATTTGTCAGATTAACCATTGGTACCAATGCAATAGTGCAACTCTTAACTAATAGAATGTATCTATTTAAATAAATATTTATCAAAAAAAAAAAAAAAATTGTGGAGATGAATGTATGGATTTTGCATGCCTTTCATATAGCATACAATTCTCAGTACTATTAGTTTTTAAATTTTATACAGCCACAATGGAGGTGTTGACATTCACTAACACAGTCTTTCAGCAGGCTATCTAAACTTCATTATTCCAAACAATGAAAGAAATGTGCTTTACATTCATGAAAATGTTTGTTCATCAAGCTGATCTTGTGTTGCAAATTCAATGAGTAGGTATTATTATTATGAAGTATTAAAGTAGGACTATGTGGAACATACTTTCAAAATGAAATATCTCCAAATATAAAGAATTATTTGCTGATTTTGGGTTTATTTCTTGGATAAAAAGTGTTAGCAAAGTTACTTTTGATTAAACCAGAATTGGCATTCTACATCAACTAATTCTAATTGAACCATAGGCAGAGAAAGTATTATATTTGTAAAAAAAAAAATGACGTGATTTTAGCAGAATAAAAAAAAATCATTTTTGGAAAAGGTCTGTGTGTACTAGCAGAATAACTCAAAATCGTAGAAATACTAAATCTCAGACTCAAATTCAGTATCTCCTAAGGGTGCAAAGCGAATATTTTCAAATAAATCCCTCCAACTGCAACTACCCTTTGCACAGAAAAAATATTCCTCTGAAAATGGAACTCACAATTTGTATTAATTGTGATATATCACAAGTGTTAAGAACACAAACAAAATGTATACTTTAAGATTTCTGGAAATGTAACCTTTTTTCACTTGTGGTAATTCTGTATAATAAAAAAAGGTACATAACGGTGGAAATTCTACTTAAGGAAAAATGAAGAGCTCAGTAAACTAGATAATTATATTATGTGAGTTTTTTCCTAGCTGTATCTATCTCTGAGATATTAATTTTTAGTATTTTAAAGTTATGTATTTTGAAAACTGTAAACTATGTAAAAAGCCCATATTTATGCAATTTATGGATATACAGATTTTAAAATAAAATATATAGATTTCTTTACAATAGACAACACCCAGATCTGGGAAGCACATGGAAAGTTTCCTAAAAGTAGATAATTTTTTGCACTCTCACCAGAAATCAAACCCAAGACCTTAAGTTAATGCTAATGAGTGTCACTGTTCATTGTTACAACAATCGTGGTAATTTTTATTTGAAACATCCCTAGTTGTACGTGCATAGTATGCAGAGCATCTGTAGTGCTGGCTCAAAATTTTTGCATCTGCCAAGATGCTATTAATAAAGTGCAGTCCAATTATCTTGTCACCTAAAATTCTACACAACATTAACGGAAGACGAGATTTCGTAATCAATGTAGATTTTCCATTGCCCAATAGTGCATATTGTGTCGATTTAATTCACCATCATTTGCGAAAGTACGACGAGCGTTCAGTAAGTCCTTAGAAAATCCAGAAATTATACTCTTAGCATCGAAAAACGTTTGTAGCTTGTAATCGTCGTCTCTTACCAGATGGCAGTTAAAGTTTCAGCTATATCCATCACGAGTTTCATTGCCATTGGCGAATGAGTCAACAATCTTGTGCTTATTTAGAAAGATGGGCAAATGCGAGTTTCTTGCTGTGATTGAGCACTTCTATTTACAAGGTTTAATGCCGAAACAGCAGAGTTGGATGAAGTTCACGATACATCTGCGCTTGGAACAATTTACAATTGGATAAATGAATTTAAACGTGTCCGTACATCCGCAAATGTAACATCGTTCCGGACGTCCAGTAGAAGTGACTTCCGTTTGACAAAATCCAGGACATGGTTTTGAGTGTTCGAACGAATTAAAGTTCGCAAAATATATAGGCTACAGGCACAGTGTTCTCAATTTTGCACCAAAAATTAAGTCTGACAAAAGTTTCTGCAAAATGCTGTCAATGGAGAATAAACGCAATCGTGAGAACGATTGGGAAGCTGGTTTGACACTTTTCCGTCGAAATCTTGACGAGTTTCTGCGTCGATACACTACTTTAGATGAAACATGGATACACTCCAGAGACAAAAGTACAGTAGGAACAGTGAGTTTTTAGGCGAACCGACTCCGAAGATGGCAAAGGTTGTGAAATCAACTCATAAAGTGATTGCCTCGATTTTTATGGGGGGGGGGGGGCAATCATCTACGTTAGTTACAGAAAAAAGAACGATAAATGGAGAGTATTACGCGACGTTATTGTACCGCCTGAACTGAGAAATCAAGAAAAACGCCTTCATCTGACAAAGAAAAATATCCTCTACCATCAAGACAATGCAATGGTGCACACCTGTACAGTTTCGATGGCGAAAATTGTAAAATTAAGAGTCGAATTACTACAACATCCACCATATTCACCAGTATTGTCCCCGAGAGACTTCCGCCCCCCCCCCCGAAAGCTAAAAAAGTGATTCGGCGGAAAACGATTCACGCCTAACGAAGAGGTTATCTTCCAAATAGGCACCTATCTTGAGGACCTTCCGAAATCCTACTTCTTGGAAGGCTTAAAACAGTTGGAGAAACGCTGGGAAAGTTTTATCCAGCTAAAAGGAGATTATGTTTAAAAATCTACCAAAAATAATGTTTTTCTGCCTTTTTCTTAAGAATTATTGAACGCTTGTCGTACACTGATTGCTAAAAAATATGAACTGAAAAAGATTGTTATTGATCCGCAGTCTATCTTATGTCCACCTGCATATCGTTAGTCTAATCAGCAAATCGTCAACATGTAGTGTTGATGCAGTGACAAAGTAGGGCAGTAATTTATTCCGTTTCCACATTCCGAGTACACTGCTTTTGAATATTCCCGCAATAGTTGTTAGCTCGCGAGAACTGATATGGGAGTTGTAATTCACTGCAGTTAGCAACGCAACTTCCCTATTCTCCTGTGCTTGCTTAACGTTGGCAAGACACTGCCTACTTCGGAGAATTGTTTTATCACATGGTAAACTGAAGCTTTTAGTGGAGTTCTTCTATCATTGAATTAAATTGTTCGTTTCTTAACGAAGCAGTCAATTACCAGAATGCTATTAACGCTACCGGTGTGCTGGAAGTTTGTCCCGCGGGAGTTCTTTTACATGCCAGTAAATCTACTATTGTCCCTTTTAGGCACACTAAAAACTGTCTCAGCATTTAACCAACTGAGTCACCCAGATCGACATTCTATCAGGAAACCTCTCCACGTACGGAAGAATAGCATGTGCCACATCTCCCCGTAAATGAGAACCATTTCCACTTTTTCTGATTGAGAAAGTCGGGCCATTTTAACCTACATTCAACTGAGTACGCTTCAATGTTAAACGATTTGAATGGGACTGATGGTTGTTATTCAGTGATCACTAATTTATGTAGGTACGCATTACCAGTGGATCCACCTAGACTCGATGGCGCTTGCAAGTACATAATGTCAGATATAAGGAAAACGTCCTACCATGAAAAGTAAATAAAACAATAGACAATGTCTAATTGCCTCCTCGTCCACTGTTATTATCATGCACTGTGTTGAATAGGCCCAAACATTCATAACGCTCTTCGTACACAACCATTTAGAATGTCCGTTATTTACGTTGGTAAGAACAATTGCAACGTGTTTTTATAGTAAATGTGTTTATTTCTTTGTAAGGAATGAGAAAACAGCACACAAAATGTAGGTTCCCATAAAATGACAAAAAAGAAAATGGGCTCTAAAGTGATTAACACAACGTCCTCCGAATAAAGCACAACTGATGGCATTTATTTCCCCCCATAATATCCATTCTGAGAAAACTAAAATTCAGAAAACCTCCACTACATCGAGTTAGAGAATATTATCTAGTTGTTTAGAAGACAGTTCTTGGTTATGGAGATATTAGGTATACAGTCTCAACTTAAATGCGCCACCCCATTATCAATATTCTCATTTCTTTGCATTGCCTCTTTTTAAAACCCTCCAACTAAAGTATTCCTATCCACAAATTGGCCATTAATTTCCTCTAAATTATTTGAATTTCATCGCCCAATTACCTCCAGTTTCAGTTTTCTCCTGGATAATTAAACAACGTCATGTTTTGTTCTTATTGTCCTAATCCAATATCCAAGTAATCTTTCAATAGTGTGCATTTACTCCCTGTTCTGCTCAACTCCAACAATGTAACCCATTATTTGCTAAACATATGAATCAAATTCACGTGTTTCTATCTTTCGTCATAACCCTAGACCTCTACCCCATAACATGTTGCAATTAAATTGAGTTTTATTTATGGACGCTTTTTAACTGCTGTGGTTCTCAGCGCCTCATTCTATATTAAGTGTAAAAGACTGATTAAACATTGCTCAGCGGCTTCTTTATCAGGCTTGAGGTTCTTTTACGCAGCGTAAATCTATGACATAGGACCAACAGATTTAATTACCTTCCAAAGGAAGTCATGCTAAGGGTTTCTTTTAACGCCATCCATCGACCTCCGTCGGGTTTTAACCCACTACCTTGAGAACCATAATGCCAGCATGTTAAGCCTAGACCACGGAGGACGACTATGTTGTTCCACTTTTGGCTTGTGACTTTTTATAACTTTTTTATTTGCATTGCTGGTATTTTGTGCAAATGGCTCTTATCCCCTAATTGCCAGTTCACCTTCTGCCAATACACTTTTCTTCTGGCGAATCCATGTTCCATTAAAATTTTGTTTAACATCTAAACACTCCAATGTTCTTGTTATACTTATATCCTGCCCTCCCAAGCCCCAATTCTAAGTCTGCTTAAATTTATCACGCTTTGGTAATATTTGATCTTAGATTTTTACAGTTTGTTCTCAGCCACCAATATTTACAAAATCTTCCGAACGTCATAAATTCTGAAATAAGAGCTGCAGCTTTACTGGCTACGATTATACTCTGGGTGTTCTCGGGCTTCATACCACCTCACCTGGCTTGAAGCCCGAGAACGCCAGAGTATGCCATTAATTCTTATGATAATGCCCCAATTGAGACTGACCCAACTACTAAGTCATCTGTATAAAGTAATCCTAAGTTTCTTTGTTATTTACTGTAGTTGAGTTAACATTTCCCTTGTCAACTTATTATTTCAAGTATTACTCGTAATGTAGTGGCAGCTTACAGTGTTATTTTCAGGGTAGGCCAATGTTCGCACTGCGCAAATTACACATCTGCCAGAAACGTCACACTTGCTTGCCTTTACTTGAAACATAGACTATAGAACTTCCAAAGCCAACCCTTGAGTACTCTCATTTTATTTATAAATTTCACAATGACTGCCAATTGTTAAACTTCTGTTATCTGTTGTATTGTCGGAGTGAGTTTCTAATTTCCGATTTTGTTTTAGATATTACATATTTTAATGCTTTTGGCCAGACATGTAAAGGGTTTTCCCTGGTTCCTCTATGAGTTGATATAAATTGTGATCGTACTGCTTCATGCGAGTGCAAATATATGTAATTTTCACGATTCAAATAGCTGACGTTCATCGTAGCCTCAAAAACTAATTTTATGTCACAGAGTAGCACAGTGACATCATAGATATCTAACAACGAGGGACATCAACCATCTCATTATTTACCGGGTTTTCCGTTTTCTTGATATTCATTTTCCTCGTGTTGTTCGAATAGCATTTCCGAAATAGGATTAAAATGCTTTTCTGTTCTTTTTAGATTGTCAATGTTATACAAGTTCTTGTGAATCTTCATGCTTATGAATGCTTTTGAAAAGATTTTCATATAAAAACCATTGCGACTTCAAGTGTCATATTTATATGAAAATAACAGATGTCAGTACAATTTAGCACTGGTTTCCCTCCCTGATAAGCATTTGTGAGTTTTATACCGAGAAAGGTTACATTTCTTGCGCCTTTTGCAGCAATACTGTGTTTAATTACGTTCAGTAAAGACGTGGACCTCCATTATCTAAACTAAGCTATTTTTTCAGTGCCACTGTGTTGCGAAAATGGATTTTCCGTTAGTATTAATTAGTAATTATTGTTTATTAATAATTAATATATTGCCCATATTAACGCCTATTAATATTCAGTTTCTACATCTGCATGATCGAATATTACTTTTAGTTCTAGTTGAGTACTTGTTAGGACTTAAACGCAGATTTCTATTTAATAACTGAAAATATAATTTCATTACTTTTGTTTCTTCACACCGCATGATGTTAGTGAAGCAGTCACTTTGCTCAGACCTTCTAGCTGACCTCGGCAAGTAGGTAAATTTGTCATCTGCCTACTTTTGTACAACGCATGCTCACCCCGTTATTTATAACCAGGACTGGATTTAGGTATTTTGCCGACCCTAGGCAGTGCTAAAAATGTCCACCCCCAATTTCCCCCAAACAATTAAAAGAGCTTTTATACTGGTCTTTATGAGTTTAAATTAGTTTTAAACGAAACGACATTAACTGAAGGTTACAGTTCAGAAAGAAGAAGAAAAAAAAACTTCTGGGAATAAAAATATGTGCATCTTACTTGCAAGTCATAACGATTTCCTTCGTACTTTCTTCATAGAAAGCATTAATAACCATCGAAGTGGATCTGACGAAGCACATCAAACTCGATGCAAAGAACTGACATAGCGTTCAAGTTCTCTTGGTGTGTTATTGAATGAGGATAATTTTTAACTCCCTTGGGCATTGAAAATGATCTCTCTGCCGAACAATTTGCTTTATGTGCACCAGAAATATATGTAGCACTACACCAGTACTGGGATAAACATCCAAGAGGGCTTTCTTATGGAGTGTATTTCAAAAATGTGTCTTGTGTCTAACCCACAGATCTAAGTTTCAGTTCTTGATGCAGCCTATCAAAATTAACCTTAAAAACCTTTATTCCCTAATTGTCTCTGCCGGAAAACTCAAAAAAATCTCTTTGCTCAACATGTTGCAACTTACGTCCACATTTCTTGGTGCTGTCATAATTTTTGTATCTTCACCACAAGGTTTCATAGCTTTCTCCTCGTAAAGATCAAACATAACTCTTTTGCATTCAAGATATGTTACTAATGAATTGTAAAGATTGATAGCAACTTCTAATTCAGCCTCAACAGATTATAATGCTCTGCTTACTGTTAAACTAAAATATCGTTCCACATTAATGCAATAAAGCATGTCTCCAAATTATGGACTGAATCATGAAGTCCTGCCCAAATGTACTTGTTTAGTTAATTTTTATTAGTAGAATATGTAATAAAAGTAGCACCATGAGCATCTTCAATTTTTACTTTCTCCAGCTCCATATGTACCATGTATGTACATAGTGGATAGAGAAGGTATTGTATTTCTAAAAATTCGAAGTTGAGATTTCACCGGAAGTATGTTTTGAGGTCTCCTGAGTCTGAAAAACTTAAAAAGAGGTCCGTGTGTGTACGTGAGTGTGGACACCGTAGCTCAAAAACGAAACTTGGTATTTATGTTTAGTATTTTTCAAGGTTGCAACATGAAAATGGCTCTAACGATTTTGATTAAAATATCGTATAATAAGGATATTTACATCACAAATAAACTGTATATTTTGAATTTTGTGGGAATAGCCACTGAAGACATCTTTATTTTGGATGAGTTTTGCATAACGGCTAAACCATAAGAGATAGACGAAAATTACAACACTAAAAATGAAATCTGTTAAAACACATAATTTATGTCATATGCGTTTTTTTTAAGTAGAACTGGCCGTTTCTGAGATATTCCTTGTTATTGGTTTCAATTTTAAACTACTTATACTTTTCTCAACCGCAAAGTAAGGTTTCGTTTCTCTTTCTTGTTTTACTGCAGGTCATGTAAAGCGAACCGAACTTCATTTGTTTCACTTAAGGCCAGCTTTTAAATGATTTTACTCTCGATTTAGCCTAGTGCATTCCCTTGGCTCTTTTACTTACAAGTAAGCAAGTAATATGACAATTTCTATTTACCTTGATTAGCATGTCGTAGATAAAAGAATATCTCGTATAAGGAAAGTTGTTTGTGTAACAGCTAGAGAAATTGCGTTTTTTATTTATGGACGCTCTTTAACTGCTGTGGTTCTTAGCGTCCCATTCCTTACTGGGCGTGAAAGACCGCTTAATTTTGCCCAGAGGCCTCTCTATCAGGCTTGAGGTTCTTTTACGAATCTTTTAAATCTAGGACACGGGACCCACGGCTTTGCTTTCCTTCCGAAGGAAGCCATACTAAGGATTTTAAAAAAAATCCATTGTCCTCCGCCGGATTTGAACCCGCGACCTTGGGTATATGAAGTTAGCATGGTAACCATTACACCACGGAGGGCGACCAGCTAGAGAAAGTCATGAGAATGGAATACATAAGATTTTTATTTTGTTTAGCAATGTTGTTAGAAATAAACTGTCCCCACTTTTTACACTTTAAAATTAACACCCTATGTTTCTCTTGCTTTACTTTTTACGCGATTCAAGTTCGCTAATTTAGAATTTACAGTTTACGAAGCAATTACATACAATTCCATAAGTATCTTCTGTGCTTACAACGCTTCACTAAGTCCATTGAATATTAAAATATAGTCGTTAACAGTTTGAAACACATTCAAAAATTCATTGTTGAAAGAAAACTGATTTCTGAATGATTGGCTGTGATTTTTTTAAGCTGTTGACGACAATATAGGTCTATATTGAAAATGTAATTGAGTTGCATTAACAGTGATAAACAATAAACATACATTCTATTTAATTTTCAACAAGGCATTGTTGTTATACCAGCAGTCAAATGTAATGATGTCATCCCCGCCCCTTTTACTTGTTTTGCAATAAAATTACGCAGCTGCAATGTTTCCTTTTACTGTCGCCACGAGTCTGCCACAATACGATAAAACAACAGTTTTCGATCTCCACAATTTGTAAAAGAACAAACTTAAGAAAAACAAATTGCCTACATTTTCTGAAAATAAATTCTGAAATTTACTGAACAGAGAGATAGAGAAAATGCCGCCCCCTTGGCAACTGCATAGGCTTAAATCCGGCAATGTTTATAAAATCCACAGTATGCTGCCGACGTGTTTTATTCTGTACAGACAGGAACTTCATCAGGGCCTTCAAACCTTAACAGGTACCTCTGCCTCCTCCAAGATTGGTGCAGGCGCTGGTGGATGTCCGTTAACCTGTTCAAAAGCCGCACCATCCCTCTCTCAATGCGTCAGCTCCCTACGAACTCTCCCATATTCAGGTTTCTCCATCGAAGGATTGAGTAGACAAACATCATCACTTATTTGGGAGTCAGGTTAGACAAGGGTCTAACTTTTCGGCAACACATCAGTAATCTGTCGCACCGAGACAATAGGGCTGCGAGCTTCTTGTACCTCATGTCAAGTAGCAGGTATCAGTTGTATTAAAGCTACTCTTGATTTAAAGCACTTTCAGAGCTTTAATAATAATAATAATAATAATAATAATAATAATAATAATAATAATCCTTCTACTTCCATTTGTCTCTGAGATCGATGGCATGGCCGCAGATTCCAGCCTGCTGAGCCTGGAGAGGGTGAACAATAGGGGCATTCGGATCATCTAACCTGTATGCTGTGCCTTCCTCGTGAAACTGCTTTACGAAGCCTTGTCCCTTTACCTGGAGGATGAAATTAGGCGCCGGGCTGAAAACTTGTAAGACAGTTTACTATTAGGTCGGAGCGTCCTCGGTTTGTCTCTTGGAGATTAAAATTCTAGACAACACCGCTTCAGGCGACACCCGATTCTCCATATATATCATCGGGGCATCTCGATAGCAAAAGAAGAAACCCATCCAGCAGTAAAAGCTGATCTCCTTCACATTTCTTTTAAAATTATTTGAACTCAAAACTAATAAAACAAAACCCTTATGCACTTAAATAAATAACACCGGCAATGTAGACGGACCGTTACACCCTTAATAGCAGTCTTCGAATACTCCTGCCTCCTTTCACTCCATAATTCTGTAACTCCCATCCTATCTGCAAGTGGTTAAACCCAAAGGCCTTGGAATATATTACCTAGACTCACCGCTGGCGCTAATTGAAACCTCTCGCACATGGCTATGGTGAAGGGCAGTGCTTTTTGCCGTATGTTCAGTACGCTTAAAAGGATTTAAAAGTAAGGTGATTTAAGGGTATTAATAATTAACATGGTGCACTTCTAAAATGCATAACTTTAACAACCACCGGAAAAATGATTCGACATCACCTTCCATCGGTAAGAATAAATTGTATCATTTGTGTTCCAAATTCATTCCGATTTATTCTCGTGGGTTTCCTCGGTCACTAAGCGAGTGATAATTTATTTTAGGTTCCTAATCCATAAACTAGAATTATTGAGTAAGTCGTCAGTTGCTCCGACGCGTAACAAATTTGTACCAGCCCCCGATATGACCTTAGATGTTAAAGGGGGATATATAAATGAAACAATAATAATAATAGTAATAAATGTGCCATAGAAATACCACAGGCTCTACTCAGTGCATTTTGCGAAAAATTGTTTCCATGAGAATAAAGGCAAGATGATGCTAAACTCTGACACAGTTCCTTCGGTATTTAGTTTCCCTTCTTATTCTAAAAGAGGTAACGAGAACGATAATTTCATTCTTATAGCTATTTTGTGTATGTTTTATTAGCATTAGGAGACAGTGCTAAAATATTAGATTCAATATTATAATTTGTCCTAAATAAAAAAAAGAAAAAATACCCGAAATCTCGATTAAGTTAATTTTTCAAATCTGTAATTTCAGACTGAAACACGACCCCGCAGGATGTAAAAAGGAATTTTGCAAAAGTGCTAAAACATAAAGAATATTAAGTAATAATCGATTCTAATTTTAGATTTGTTTATAAATTATTTCAGGAAGCACAGACCAATTTTCCTATTGTGCACCTATCTCATCTATTTAACTCAAATATACCACAAATACTGATAGAAAATGTTTACTTAACGTCTTGAATATAGTTTACTGAAGAGGAATATGGGTACATAATTTCACGTTTATGTTATGTTTATACTGTACATACCATCTCTGAAAATCCAGTATCGCATAGGTTTTTTTCCTGCTAAATCACTTTATTTGTTTGTTTGTTTTTATTTATTTACATACCGCCTTAGGTAATATTATCGTATGGCCACTTTGATCTTCTATAACGACTGCTTAAATTTGAGGTGTACAATAAAACTGTACTTCTCGATTAACTTAACACACATTCAGTTTGGCATTCATATTTCCAAGCTCTTGAGAGTGGGAATAAGAATAGCTTCATCAGCCTAGAATCGAACCCAGCTTATTTTTCATTTTTAAATAAGCATTTTGACCACTTTACGGCAGAGACACTCTTAACAATCCCTCTTTATAATTCTTGTTGACGACTTTGTGCATTAAAGTAAAAAGGAGAGAGTATACATGTAATCACTGAGAGGAAGCTGAGAAAACGGAATTAAAGCTGAATTATGCTCTATGTGATGCTTATATCCTGTTCGTAAAACACTTTAAATGCAGGTATGCGATATTGAAGTTCAATGATAATAGTTACTTCTGTTTTGTTCAGTTGTAGGATGAGATTCCGTCTAGTCAATGAAGTGATCTTATTCGACTTCCAATAGGACATTGAAGGTCTAATCTCTGTGCATAGATGCTGACGATCATAAAGAACGTGTTGTTGCAATTATTTCCTACTTCGGTATCCTTATGACGTAATCATAGCTGTTTAAATTTCACTGTTTTCCCATTATAACCAATGTATGCGCGCAACATAGGGAGTCTCTTGCCCTCCACCGACTTCTTCATATTACGACACTTTATCTGGCCTGCGCAGCTAGGCGTGTAGGGGCTTGGTTAAACCCAATAAGGGTAGGTACTTCGGGCTGTCCTCAGCCTGCCAACATGATGTGGACGCTATGCTTATCACAGGACGTCACAAACTCGCATTCACTACTCAGAACTATGATCGTGACTACGAGAGGCAGGTTAGCTCTAAACTTGCATACCCTTGGCCGAAGCGACATTTGCCTAAACGTTCCAGTATCTAGCTTATTCCTCCTTTAAAAATCGTTCTTTTCTTACAGTAGAAAGCAGACTCGGCAAATTTTAAAAGATGTGTACTACCATTTAAATACCTTTTTCAAACGTACATGAAGTTAATATTAAATTTAAATATTAGTAATTTTTGTTTGGTGGCAACTTTTGATTTTAGCTTAGATATTTATATATATTTCATTTATGGGTATCGTTAAACATTTTTAAAAAACATTTTCTGAAACCATTAGGCAGGCTTAGCCTGTCCTGCCTATCTCTGTCGTAAAGTAAACTTATTTATGAAAACTGAAACACATTCCCTTTGTTTACACCGCTAGCTCGTCGAACGTCGTGTGAAGCACTGGATTCGTTAGATTGCAGGTAATAATCACAGACACGCAGCATATTGTTCACAGCCGTACATTGCTGAGACGAGCCCAATTGTTACTATTGAGCAGATGCATCCCCTAGGGATTGCTTTGTTGAAATATGTGTTTAATAACACTTTTGGTTTATTTTCACCAACAAATGCAACTTTGTAAACTTAAATGTAACTATAAGGTTAAAGCCCTCTTTAGTCCCTCTCTGGATATGTCTCTGGCCTCGAAGGGGTCAGTCACAAGATATAACCGCCTCGCACAGCATGATAGAATATTCACTTCATTACTTTTACTGATGGTATCTAAACAAATACTTTTAAATGGTAATCGTAATTTTAAAGAATGAAAAGCAAAACATGGTCACGGTTTTGTAGAATCCAATCAATTTAATGCACAAGTCATGTCAGTTTCCATGTTTACCTCCTTAATATTCAGAATATTCGGTAATATTATACTTTGGTACTAACTGCTTTACAGACTTTAATGACATTACTTGGGAGTTCGTAAACACAAGTGTAAGACTTTAAGAAGGAATTTCACTGCAGATCGCGCGTGACCTCGTTCCGTGCTTTAGCGCTCTCGGTTTTCGTGCTCTATATACTTAGCCTGGTGGCCTGGTCATAATGAAAGCAATTTGTTACTGTACGAAATTTAACGATAAAATTTCTCGTATTGCCTAGATCGGTATTTACTCATAAAAACGGATGAAATATTATGTTATTTGTATTAAAACTTCCCATTATATCAACATGGCATAAATACATGAAACTGGCACGTTCGTGTTGTAATTTCTTTTTTTATTCATACTTTTTCCATTAATAGCTTGACTAATGGCTTTAGAGGTAACATTGAAGACGATTCGTGATACGAAGGATAAATGGCCATCGTGCGGTGGTTACGATTTATAACCCGACCAGTAGTATGACGAGCATTGTGAAAATGACGTTGTATTGATTGTCTATCTCATTGGCCAAGACTTTGCACAACGACCAATAACATTGTTTCAGTAGTATTCAAGAAGATGGCCGCTCTGCCGTCTCCAACGCAGGTACTATAGAGATTGATGTTAACAGAAATTTAATTTTTGTGCAAGTGTTAGTGGACTTTTATGTATGAAATAAATGTTTAAGCCTCATTAAGGATTTGCATTGTGTTAAGTGCTCCAATTTTATTTATTGAGACATATTTAAAAGGCCTCTCAACTGGTCGATGAAGATTTTAACACCTCATGTGACAGTGGGCGGCGAATAGCTAGTATTGTTTGAACTTTTGACGTATAAATTACGGGTATGAAGAATGTAATACAGGCAAGGTTTAGATATCGTCCACAGTTAATACAGAGTGTTTTTGTAACACCACACAAACTTATTCACCCAAAACATTGCTTAAGTCACACCCTCTAGTTGACACCAACCAAACTTAACGTGCATGTTTAAAGCATATTCAAAATATTATATTTCTAAATTTTAAATAAGTGCTCTATTAATGTGTTTGAAAAACCCAATAGTGGGATAACAATTGACACACTGGATAAAGTCCCCGGTGCAGCAAAACCACCGATCTGTGTGTATTCCAAAAATATATTTTATGAAATCCGGCCTTTTTGATGGGGTTAACTATTGAAAGTGTTAACGGGAATAGTTCTGCCTTTTGTACGGTACTTAAGTTGAAGATCGAGGACTGTAGAAGGGAGGTTTACTCAGCTTTATCTTTGCTAATTCGTGTGGTAGGGTCCATCATTTCTTACAGTAAGTGTAGCTGTGAAGGGTCTGAATGAAACCCTACATACTCTGAATAGCCATTGTAATACGGGATGTCTTTATGTAAAATTTTCGGAATGAGTGAGTTTCTTCTCGTCAGTTAAGTACTAAAGAAACTTACAAGGTTTCATGTCAGTCATATATTGACTTTTGGAGCAATTTTGCTATTTTTTGCAAGTGTATTGTACACTTTTTTTAATGGTCTGCAAGCCAGGGATAAAGAGTGATATTTGCAAACCCCTCCTTCCCACAATATTTGCCAAGTAAGATTTGTTTTTTTTATCTGATACTGAGGGTAATAGATTTTTGACGTAAAATTAAATTCTAAAAACATCTCTATAATTGACTGATTGTATTTTAATATTTTAAGCACTAAATGAATGTCATAGCCACCCAAAATTTGAATGTTAATAAAGATTTTACATATATATTGTGCTCAGAAAACTAGAATAATGCAGTTTTTAAAATTCTAACACAGTAACTTCTAGCAAATAGATTAAAACACAGTATTGAAGTAAATATGTTGTAGACACATTTTTTAATCTTGCTTTGGTGAAATCCTCTGTGATTGTGTTAAGGTTAGACAGATAATTATTTGTTTTTAGGTCAAATGAAGACATCTACGTACTACTAGGTTTTAGTTGTATAATGTGCAATGTCTTATCCAGCATCACTTTGGAGCAACAATATATAAAGCACTAGTAATGAGCTGTGAAATCACATTAACTTAACAAGAAAAAAACATCTATTAATTTTTAAACACATTGTGATAATGGAACATGTCTTTGTTTCACAACTCCCACTTTTTGTATTGTTTAAAATTTGGAAACAAATTTTTAAACATTTAAGTGTTCTTATATTTAATTTAAACAAACTGTCACAAACACCTTAAAGATAATGAAAAGGAGGAGGCCCTTGCAAACTACAGAGTAATTTTATACTTGCTAATTCCTCATAATTGTCATCATTAAATGTTATTTTTTCAGCATTTAGGAATTGTTCTGAGTCTAACTTTGGGAAAACTATAGTCTATAACTTTAAATCATTTATTTTTCTTGTTTTCTTAACAGTAATGAAATGAACTTGTACAGAACACAACATCTATGAACCTTCATTTGTGGGAAAGGAATTATTTATTTGTTCGAACTATGTACCTATAAATACTAAATCTAGCATCTTGTTTATCCTTTGTAAACATTGTCCCATCATATACCCAAGGTTGCGGGTTCAAACCCGGCAGAGGACGATGGATTTTTTCAGGTGTAAAAATCCTTAGCATGGCTTCCTTCGGAAGGGAAGTAAATCCGTTTGTTCTTTTACGACATGTAAAAGAACCTCAATCCTGATAGAGAGGCCTCTGAGCAAAATTAAGCAGTCTTTCACGCCCAATTTAGAATGGGACGCTGAGAACCACATTAGTTAAAGAGCATCCATAAATAGCACACCATTTTTTTTTTTTTCCCCCCCCATCATTGTCATACATGTTCACAAACAATATCAGCATTTCATGTTCTTCACTCAAATTGCTCTGGCAAATACCAACTTCAGCATATGACTTCATATTCCTTGGTGTTTCTACATCGTTGTATGTGTCAGAATTAATATTTACTGCAAGAATATCATTGACTTGACTATTCATAAATAAGGAGTCAAGTTATTTGCCCTTAACACTGAATCCTATAGGTTTGAATATCAGAATTGCTAAGAGATCAATGAGAATATTGCTGGTCTTCATGTTTTTCTTCTTCAAACATTACATATCTTAAACTTGCAGTTTTTACTTTCTCTACACATACTATGTACATAGTGTATAGAGAAGGTATTTCATTCCACCCAAAAATTCGATACAGAGATTTCACCATAAATACATGTTTTGGGTCCCCCTGAATCCAAAAAAAGCATTTTCAGAAAAAGGTCTGTGTGTGTGTGTCTGTGGACAGCATAGCTCAAAAACGAAAAGACCATTAAATACCAAGTATTTAATATTGGTATCTTCCAAGGATGCAACACAGAGATTTTCAAGAAAATCCCCCCACCCCCAACTACCCTTTACATGGAACTTTTTTCAAAAATTTTGATTTTCTTAAAAATGGCTCTAACAATTTTGATAAAAATATTGAATATTAAAAATATTTACGTGACAAATAAAATGTATATCTTGAATTTTCTGGGAATAACCTCTGAAGACTATTCTGGATCAATTTTACAGAATTTTGCATAACTGCTAAACTGTAAGAGATGGACAAAAACTTACCACACAACAAATGTAGAGCACTTTAAAACACACAATTTATGTTATATAATTTTTTTCGTGGAGTTGATTGTTTTTTTTTTTTAGATATTCCTTGTTTTTGGTTTCAGCTTGGAAAAACTTATAGTTTTCTCATACAGGAATTTGTCATACAAACAACCATCACATAGCAACCAGCTTTTGACTATCACTTGAACCTATGGTACTCCCTTATTTCGCTTCTACTTACAAGGAAGCAAGTAATAAGACTATTTCTGTTAATTTTTTCTCGATTAGCATGAAGTAAATAGAAGCATAAGGTTTTTAACAATAATTTGTTGCAGAAATGTAGAGAAAGTCATATGAATGGAACACATACATTTTTTTTAGATAATCTTGTAGATACAAATAGTTAATTGTTACAGATTTTGCTAATATATCTTCCTTGTTATACAGTGTAGGAGGTGAATAAGAGTAAATAATTTGGTGTTGATTAGAGAACATTAGGTATAACACATAAATATGACTCATTTTGCTTGTTTAGTAAAGCATTGTCATAAATGAAGCATAAATTTTAGGTCTAATGTGTGTTGTACAGCCCTGCGTTATATCCGACTGTGTTTATATACATCACACAATGGCCAGTTCCTCTGTTCAGTACAACTAGCACATTGCTGGCTTGCATTCACTTGACTCACAGGAGGTAACGAGGGACTGACTCAGTTGCGAATTTTTCTTTATACAATGAACTGGTTTTACATATGCTGAATTATCAGATATTCATTTAATTTATACTGTAAATGAACCTGTCAGTGCTGCGAGGGCCTATATCATCAGCAATTTCCAAATCATCTTCCCAAAAGACAAATGTTAATGCAGTGTATCAAAGGATCTGTGGCACAGGTTCTCTTAGCTCCCAATTTGAAGTTTGTTTATTTGTTTTTCATGTGTTGAGGTTTAATTTTAATTTTTCACTCTTGTAGGATGATTTTGTTATTTGAAGAAAGAAGTGAATATGCTTAAATTTGGCTTGAGTTATGTGTTTGTTTTCAGAGCACTCAGTATTGTTCTCTCACCCAAATGTCTGAGATGGTGAATAATATCCATCCTTAAAATATCCTGAAATTTTCCTTGTGAACAAAAGTTTAGATGTGCTCCATTCACATGACTTTCTCGTGTAACAAATTATTACTAATAAGCTTATTCTTGTATCTACTTCATGCTAATTGAGATAAACATTAGCAGAAATTGTCTTATTACTTACTTCCTTATAAGTAGAAGGAAATAAGGAAATGCACTATGGCATCAAATGTTTTAAAATATGGTTACCATGGAACTGAAATAATTTTTTTGCATGGCCATTTCCCGTATGAGAAAAGTTTAAGTATTTAAAACTGAAACCAGTAACAAGGAATATCTTGAAAATGGCCAGCTCCACCAAAAACACGTATATGATATAAATTGTGTGTTTTATTAAGATCTACATATTTAATGTAATAGGTTTTTGTCTATCTCATATGGTTTACTAGTTATGCAAAATTTAAGTAAAATTCATCCAGAATAAAGAGGTCTTAAGAGGCTATTCCCAGAATATTCAATATGTACATTTTATTTGTCATGAAAATATCTTAATATAAGAGTTTAATCAAAATTGTTAAGAGCCATCTTTGAGGGAAAAAGCTGTCTAATTTTTTTCATGTTGAGGGTAATTTGAAGTGGGAAAATATTCTTGAAAATCTTTGTGTGTAATCTTGGTAGATATTAAACTTAAATACCAAGTTTGGTATTTAATGGACTTTTCATTTTTGAGTTGTGCTGTCCACACGCACTGACTTAAAATTGCTTTTTTCGGATTCAGGGTGTTCTCAAAACATGTATTTCTGGTGAAATCTCGGTATCAAATTTTTAGGTGGAATACAATACCTTCTCTACCTACTGTGTATGTTCTGCATATGTGCTAGAGAAAGTAAAATGTAAATTACATAAATTGTGTATTTTAATTGCCCTCCATGGTGTAGAGGTTAGCATACTAGCCTCATATAACCAAGGTCATGGGTTCAAAGTTGGTGGAGAACGATGGAAACTTTTGGACTTAAAAATCCTTAGCATATCTTCCTTTGTAAGGGAAGTGAAGCCGTTGGTCCCGTGTTATGAATTTATGGCATGTAAAAGAACCTCATGCCTGATAAAGAAGCCTCTGAGCAAAATTAAACTGTCTTTCATGCCCAATATAGAATGGGATGCTGAGAACCACAGCAGTTAGAGAACATCCATCAATAAAACTCCATTTTCATTTTTGTGTGTTTTTATATCTACATATTTGGTCTCTTACAGTTTACCAGTTACACAAAAGTCATAGAGAATGATGAGGTTTTCAGAGGTTATTCCCAGAAAAATCAAGATATATATTTTTTTTGTCATGAAAATATCTTAAACAAGCAATTTTAATCAAAAGTTCCATGTAAAGGGTAGTTGGAATGGAAATTATCCCTGAAAATTTTCGTGTCATGTCCTTTGGAAGTGCTGAACTTAAACACCAAGTTTGGATTTAAGGGACTTTTCATTTTTGAGTTATGCTGCACATACAGACGCACACATGGGCCTTTTTCCTAAAACATTTTTGAATTCAGGGGGTCTTATAACATATTTCCGTTGAAATCTCGGTATAGAATTTTTGGGTGTAATACCATACCTTCTCTACCTACTATGTGGATTGTACATATGTGGTCGAGAGAGAGAAAAAAAAAAGATTATATACGTAGTACATTATTCAATAAATTACTAATAAACTTTCATAAAACTTTCATAACAGTACTCCACTCTGCAAGTTTAAACACATATTAATTAAATTTATAATAAATAAAGTATATTGAAGATGATGTGACCTGAGTAGTCTCTCTCTCGCTCTCACTCTCACTCACTCTCTCGGCCTCGAACATAGGCTCTTAGAGCCCTTGGGGCTTCAGTCAAGTCCAATGGTCCTAATGAATCGGGCCAAGTCCATGATATCTGCCCTTCTTATATCACTGGGCTCCAAAAGGAAGGAACCCAGGGTTACATACCTGTGAAAGGCAAATGCCTTGCATTCACATAAAATATGCTGAGAGGTCTTAAAGTCCAATCTGCAGTTACTGCTAGTGGGTTCTCAGTACGCCCCATTATGCACAGATGTCATCTCAGAGCATTGTATTCAGTGAGTTAGCCAACAGAACTTTTGAGCCTATCTTCTGTTATATTCAAAAGAACCTTAATTAGCCTGGTCCTGAAATAAAGTTATGAGCTTGTCTAGCGATTGTTTGTTTTTCCCTTATCTCAAGATAAGCCCTTGCAGTAAGCTGGGTTACTTCATACTTGATACTTCTAGGGGACATGCCGCAAAAGGCCTTGGGTCCTACAAATGCAAGACCTACTCTGTGCTTAGCCAGCCAATATTGTGCTTTTGAAGAGTATCTAAATGACAAAATCATATTTTAAAATGATTCACTTTTTTGGGGGGGGGAGCATTTCCTCACCTGTATGTGAATAGTATGCTTAAAAGTTGTCATTGGTGCTTCTCTGTTTATTGTACTAATGTTTATTGCTAATGTATATATCATTATAAATACTGGTCATGTTCTTAATCAATATCTCAAATCTATTCGCTGCAACTTGTTGTAAAATGATTTTATTGATGTTTCCATGGTGATTAGTGATTAGAGCAACTAGATGTAGACCAAGAGATCTGTAATTCAAATCCTGGCTATAGCATTGAACTGTGCAAAATTTACCGTACATATGGTATGCTGAATAGATTTTTACTTTCTCTAGCCCATATGTACATATAATGTAGTAGCTGGAGAAGGTATGGTATTCCACTAAAAGCTTGATGTCAAGATTTCATTAGAAATATGTTTTGAGGTCCCAAGTTCAAAAATGCATTTTTAGGGAAAGGTCTGTGAGCAGCATAGCTCAAAAATGAAAATACTGTTAAATACCAGACTTGGTATTTGTGTTTAATATCTTCCAAAGATGTGACACAAACATTAAAAAAAAAAAAAAAAAAAAAAAATCCCCCGCCCACCCCCTAACTATTCTTTACATGGAACATTTTTCAAAAATTGCTCTAAAGATTTTTATTAAAGTGTCAAATGTCTAAAACAGTTTAATGATAAACAAAATATAAATCTTGAATTTTCTGGGCATAGCCTCTGAAGACCTCTATTCTGGATGACTTATTTTGCATAACAGTCAAACCATAAGAGATAGACAAATACATATACAAAAAATGTAGAACTTGTTAATACACTCAATATCTATCACATATGTTTTTCTTGTAGAGTTGACTGTTTTCAAAATATTCCTTGTTATTGGTTTCAATTTTAAACTACCCAACTTTTCTCAAACGGGACCATGCAAAATGACTGAACCTCAGTTGTTTCACATAGCGAACAGCTTTTAAACGATTTAACTTTTGCTTTAGCCTAATGTATTCCTCTATTTCCCTTCTACTTACAAGAAGCAAGTAATAAGACCATTTCTGCTAATGTTTATCTCGATTAGCATGAAGTCGGTAAAAGAATAATCTTTTGTAAGAATAATTTGTATATGGAACAGCTAGAGAAAGTTATATGAATGAAACACGTCAGATTTTTTTCAACTGAGTATCATGGACTTGTTGAGAATTGTCATTACCAAAACCAAAAGCTAATTGCTGGCAGCATTTCAAATCTGTTGTTGCTCTATAAGTTCTTCTGGACATTCCAATACCAGAAAAAGCTTCCTCCATATATTTGTAATTTTGACATATAAGGCAAATAGTTTTAGCATACAGATTGGTACACATTCCTTTGGAAAATAATGAATACCAACAGATACTTCAAATAGCTACCTACAATGGTTTCCATAAAAGTGCAGTAGATAAAAATACACAAATATAAAAAACTAAACAGCATAACACTCACAACTACTCTACAGAACCACCATCACCAACCTTATTTCAGAAGGTTCACCTATCATCCTAGGGCACATAACAAATTTCAGAAGATCTTCAAGAATTATAACATAACCTGAGCTCCAAAAATACAACTACAGCATTCAGAAACTGCTATGCAAAAAGTTAAAAGAATCCTATCCCAGCAAACAAAAAATGGGAATTTATGAAATTGAATGCTCAAACTTTAATCTAGTATGCATAGGAAGGACAAAAAGAAGTTTGGAAGCCAGATTAAAAGAACATGTGAGGAAAAAAAAAAAAATATAAACAGAAAATCATCATGCAATCGCACCTAATATAAAAATGCAAACATAGCTGATAAATTAGATGTCTGGGACAAGATCTACATCATGAATTATGAATTTTGATTTACCACCATACAGCAACCTTTGGATGTTCATAGATCTGGCACCAGAAGCCTCCACAAGTGATGCACCTCCACCCTCATTGTTGATGCCAATGAAGCAAGGTTCAGTTTGAATTAGGGGTTGAAAACGGGAACAAGTGTTCCCGAAACCGGTCCCAGTAAGTAATTACTAAGTGATGTCTTGTATTACAAAAACTGACTCATTCTTTTCATTTAATATCATTTGCAGATCATTCTGTACGGTGGCTTCCACATGTGCTACATTCATTTACGACTCCTTTGCTGTAAGTCCTTAGTGCTCTGCTCATCCTTCAAGGCTGTTCTTCCATGTATCTGTGACTGAGCACCAGTTATATACTGCTATATATGAAGTAGAAGTTACATTGTTTTGACTCAGACTGCATCTATGAATAATCATTAAAATCAGTGCTTTGTTCTCTAAAATCCTTACAACATCAAACAGTGCAGCTCATGCAAGCAGTCTTTTACACTGATTCAAGAGTTGTAGATTGATTAAAAATTTTGATCAGTTAACCAAATATTTTTAATTGATTAACTGAATTTAATTATTGTATTTTTGGTTTTTATTTCTATAGACATAAGAGAATTTGATCATGTTCACAGAGCAAAATTGCAAGAACACACCTGACATTTTACAAGATGACTCACGAAAAGCTGGTACCAAAGACTAGACCACTCATTGTCGCCCCCAACTGACGACTATTGTTGCAAAGCCGTTGCAATTGTGTTTTGTATTGTCATTATGAAAGCCATTGTGACTTGGTTAAGACATATGAAGTAAATATCTTGGTGAAATATTTCCTCTTCAGTAGTGATTCTTAGAGGTGTTTGTGTACCTGTCTACCAGTTCATTTAAGGAAACCTGGAACATTTTTACAAATAAATTTCCTGGCATTTCCATACTGGCAAAGCAGTGTACAGGATTTGGTGACAAAGGGCCAATTACACAATTAGTTGCAAACATAAAAGAGAATGTAGTCCCATCTGTTTGTACACCTGCTGTGAATGCAAATATTCGAGCATGAATGATCCAGAGTCCAAAGAAGTAGACATGTAAAAGACAAGATCAATTTACATTACAGATAGACATGTGCATTAGTTTGTTATTTATTATCCATTTATTTACGTGTTTATCCATTTGTAATTGGCAGGTGAACAGTGCTGGTTTTTCGAGGCTATATAAAGTGTTACAGGTGAATCTCTTTTAAACAGACAAAAACCAATTGTCAAGAACTCCAAATCTTATAGGAGCAAGGGTCTTTCCAAATTGTGATATGGAAAACATTTACATGGGCCCACGGTGCCAACTTTTATTAAAACATGTTTTTTTCTAAACTAAATTGAGCTGTTACAGGATATTTTCCTTAAAATGACAATAAATTAAAAGAAACTAGTACTTAACAAAAAGTCAAATTACTCGGGTGATTACTTTAAACCACTTTATTAAATGCTCAAAGTTGCCTCCATTAACATCTAAACTGTTGGCAATTCTTTTGGAAATGTTTTCTCTGTTAACAACATACAGAGGCTAATAGTGCGACAAGCTTGATGTATTCAAAATTTCATATTCTCTTTGGTTGTAGGTGCTTTAAACTGACTTTTATTTGATGTATCCTCATAAGAAGTCCAAGGGTGTTAAGTCAGTGAACAAGGAGGCCAGATGATAGGTTCAGCACATCCAATCCACCTATCATAAAATTTCTCATTTGGAAGTTGATTTGTGCATATTGCAAAACGTGGTGCACCATTCTGCTAATACCACATTTCTCTTCTCACACTGAAGGATAGATTTTCCAGTAAGGGAAATAATTCATGGTTAAAAAAATTACAATATGATACGAACCAGTAATTTTGCCTTCAAAGAATGGGCTGATGACAAGGTTATCAAGAATTCCACATCAACATTTAGCGACCACTGGTGCTGAAAAGGCACAGTTCTCATCCATTGGAGTTTTCAGATTCCCAGAAATGCATATTGTGTCTATTAACTTGTCTAGCATTTCAGAATGTTGCTTCATTGGTAAATAATGTTTGCCAAGAATAAACCATTCTCTGCAATGGCATTAGATGGCCATTTACAACAAATCTGATGTGTTCCATTCAAATGACTTTCTCTACATCTCTGTAACAAATTATTGTTAAAAAGCTTATTCTTCCATCTATCATGCTAATAAAGATAAACGAGAAAATAATGCTTTCTTGTAAGTAGAAGGGAAATAAGAGAATATAGGCTAAATTGATAGTCAAATCTTTTAAAAGCTGGTTGCCATGTGGATGAAATCAGTTGCTTTGCATTGCCAGGAGTTGACAAATTCCCATATGAGAAAAGTTTTAAGTAATTTAAAACTGAAACCAATAACAAGAAATATCTAAAAAAATATGGTCAACTCAACGAAAACATGTATATGACCTAAATTATGTGCTTTAACGATATCTACAATTTTGTGTAGTAAATTTTTGTCTATCTCTGGCGGTTTACTGGTTATGCAAAATCCAGCAAATTCATCCAGAATAGAGTCTTCAGAGGCTATTCCCAAAAAATTAAAGATATACATTATATTTGACATTTAAATATCTTTAATATGTGGTATTTTAATCAAATTTGCTATAGTTATTTTTGAGAAAATAAAAATTTTCGAAATTTTTCCATATAAAGGGTAGTTTGCAGTAAGGGGATTTTCCTCAAAATTGTGTTGTCCTTGGAAGGTACATAACTTAAATATCAAGTTTGGTATTTTACAGATTTTTTGTTTTTGTGTTATTGTGCACACGGACACACACCCAGACCTTTTTCTTAAAATCATTTTTTTGATACAGGGGACCCTAAAATGTGTATTTCTGGTGAAATTTTGGTATCAAATTTTTGGGTGGAATGCAATACCTTCTCAACACACTATACATAGTACATGTAGATAAATCGCCCTCCGTGGTGTAATGGTTACCATGCTAGCTTCATATACACAAGGTCGTGGGTTCAAACCTCGCACAGGACGTGGATTTTTCGGGACTTAAAAATCCTTAGCATGACTTCCTTTGTAAAGGAAGTAAAGCCATCAGTCCTGTGACGTAGATTTACGTTACATAAAAGAACCCAAGCCTGATAAAAGAGGCCTCTGAGCAAAATTAAGTGGTCTTTCACACTCAATATAGAATAGTTAAAAAGCGTCCATAAATAAAACTCCATTTACATTTTTTTTACATGTAGATAAAGGAAAAACAATGCTAAAAGTCTCTTTGAGATCTTGATGCAAGCACACATGATAAGGATGGTATTTCTGCTGCTTTAGTATCTGCTGTATAGAAGTGTGGCTAATCCCACTGTCTTTGGACAATTCAGTTGATTTATCTGCAGTTTTACTTCTACAACAGCAACAATATTAATACTATTTTCATCATTCACTTTTGATTTCACCTTCAATTTGAAGTTGGCTGTTACTTGTAGTCACCTCTTTGCACCAGAAATCTTTCTGCATTTACATGTTTAGAATTAAGGGCAGCCCTTCTCTTATTAACAATACAGTTGAAACTCGCTTATACGTTATTCACTTCAACATTTTTCGTACATATATGCTAACATTTTAGGGACCAGTCATACTCCATTAAATTTTTGTTCAATTATAAGTTTTCTCGGCAATGCATCACTTTTTCTGATCCCCATACACAAAATGTACCCATTTATATGTTTTTAAAAAAACATATGGTGGTATGCTTGCTGTGTATAGCCTTGGAATTGTCTGGTTTGCACTTTTTATTGATGCTTATCGTTTCATTGTTGTCATTTTGTTCCAACAATCACTTCTCTGCTTTAAGTCCAGTACTGCTAGAGTGCTGTTTTCATTGTCATATTGTTCCAACAGTCACTTATCTATTTTATGTGGAGTTTTGAGTTACCAACAGGAGAAGAAACATGTTTCATTCTTGCTGAAAAATTAAAAATTCTGGATGAGGTCTGTACCGGAAGAGAAAATCAGTTACATGTTTTCTCATTTATACAGTGTTTTAGTAATCTCCCTTGAAAAACTTATAAGTGGGGTTCTACTGTATTTCCAGCATCACTGAACACTCTAATAAGAAATTTTCCTTGCATCGGCTTATAGTTAATATTTGTAATGAACAATTTCATAAAAAATAAAAATAAATCCCACACAAAATGAGGTTTAACCTTTAATTGTAAGTTTTATTTGCTACATATGCTGTTCTTCCTCTAATTTGCAAACCGGTATTTATATACTGTTCACTGGCAGAACAACATAAGTAACATGAATAGCTGTAATCGTTAGTTGATACTTAATGGGCTGGCCATCTATTCAAAGCCAAATATCGTGAGTTTTAAGTTCCAGCGACTGCAGTCAAATGTGCTTAAGGTAAAGGATGGGAAAGGCCCAAATAAAATAACCAGTATTTTGGCACTTGAATGCAGTTGCATGGATTTTGCTGTTTATTATTTTAAAAAAAAATACTAAAGTTTTATTGCAGAAATATTAATAATTTTACAATATAAAACAGCTATAACTAGCTTAATTTTATTGCTTAAGGTTAGTGTAATATGAAATTAGAAAAAAGTCACTAAAAATACTAATATCTTAGATTAATCATCTTTGTTGCATATATGCAACACCATATACATTAAGGGTTAATTGTCACTTGTTCCACTGTGTATTTCTAGCAATTTGTATCTGTCCATTCATACATTACCTGGAAATTTCTTTAATGGCAGTCCTTTCATCTGCATCACTAGCCTTTATGCCACATGACTGAGTTCTATAAAGGTTTGTGAACAATAGACTGTTAGGTTTTTTGTTTCCTACAGTTTGTAAAGCAAATAATGGTTATATATATTTTTCTGAAAGAAAGACTCAACAATTTACTTACTTTATACCCAAGCTAGTAAAACAAAAATAATGGAACATACAGGTTTTGCTTCAAGGATGCCAGTTTTCCTTCACCACACTACACTTTTAATACATTCAATTAAGGTGCATTGATTGGTTAATCGAAGATTTAGGTTACCCATTCATTTAATGTATTAATTCAACAGCTCTAAATGAAACATTTAAATATAAGCTTGGATACAAGTCTCTTACCTATTTTTAGTAACAGCTATATGTCATGAAGTAACTTGCTCAGGTACAGCTGAAATGTTTATTTTTCATGTCCCTATACAGAGAATTCGTACAGTCACTACCAATTAAATACCCTAGTTCCAGTAACAAATTCAGTTCCACACAATACTCTGCTCTGAATAAAACAGTGACCATCATTTTAATTCTTTTTTTGCTGACATATCTTCATATTCAGAAGAATTATTATCATAAATAATACAAGTGTTTTCATCTTGTTGATAATTCATGACTGGAGCAAAGTGACATGAGTGTATTACCCTAAGAGATGAAAACACAAGTTGTGTTTGATAAGACAATTCAGCGAAATAGACTATTAATACTTTAAAATATATAGGAAGTGAGATTTTATCAGGTTATGATTGTAGTACTGTAATTCTCAAATGGTAGATGAGGCATTCAACCATGTTTATTTACAGATTTTCTTCTTTCTTCTTCACTGCTTCCTGAATTAAACAAATGAACATAAGGTGCAACAAGATTTCAAATAAATGAACTTCAGCTGCGATAAGATGTTTCGACAATATTGCTCCAGTCAGGTGACCTTTTTTGGGCCATTGTTTTGGCACTTCTAATAGTTGAGCGAAATTGTCATGATCCTTGTCACTGGTTTCCATCCCATCATCTTAATTCTTTCTTCCATTAGGCCATCTTTCTGTAAATATCTGTTAATCTTTTTGGTAAATAATGCATTTTCTAGAAGTCCAAAAATATGCTCCTTATCTTTATGTGTTTGTTTTCCTTGCAAAATTGTGCAAATAGAAATGTGAATGCAAGTGGATGCAGTAAATCTTGTAGTTCCTGGATTTCTTTGTAAAGCTCAGGAGAGAACCTATCTTTATGTGCTGCCTCTTCCTTCATGTATTTAAAAATTATATCAATGATCTCAGGAGTTTGACTATGAATTATTTTTCAATTTAACTTTGTGATAATACCTCCTTTAATTTTAAAGTTATTTCAACATCTGTCAAAGCGCACTAGCATCTGTAAGAAACAATTAACACTTAGCTTACTCAGGAGCAAACAATTCATCCTCTATATTGCATCAAGTAACACAAGCTGTAAGTTTGTGGAATACGGGAGAAAGAAGGATAGATCTGGGCTTGCTGTTTTCTGGATCCAAGTCATAGTTCAAAAACAAGCTACACATTGGGTATACAAGAGTCTGTAACTTTTCATGCATCTATATTTTTCAAGCAAAACATTCTGAAGTGCTGAAATTTCACAACTTGTAACATAATACGGAATGTTATCGCAGCCTTAAAAATCTGATGTGTTCCATTAATATGACTTTCTCAACATCTCTGTAACAAATTAATTTTAATAAGCTTATTCTTCAATCTATTTCATGCTAATTGAGATAAACATTAGCAAAAATGTTCTTATTACTCAGTTCCTTATAAGTAGAAGGGAAGTAAGGGAACACACTAGACTAAACCGACAGTCAAATGTTTTAAAATGTGATTGCTATGAGATTGAACTTTGTTTACATGGCCAGGTGTTGACAAGTTTTCAGATGAGAAAAGTTCAAGTATTTTAAAACTGGAACCAATAACAAGCAATATCTCGAAAACGGTCAACTCCATGAAAAAAATGTATATGACATAAATTGTGTGCTTTAACGAGATCTACATTTTTTGTGAGTAAATTTTTGTCTATGTTATGGTTTACCAGTTATGCAAAATTCATCCAGAATGAACAGGTCTTCAGAAGCTATTCCCAGAAAATTCAAGATATACATTTTATTTATCATGTAAATAGTTTTAATATGTAGTATTTTAATCAAAATCATTAAAGCCATTTTTGTGAAAATAAAAAATTTTGAAAAATGTTCCATGTAAAGGGTAGTTGGGGGTGGGGGAATTTTCTTGAAAATCGCATTCTCGGAAGATACTGGAATTGAATACCAAGTTTAGTATTTAACAGATTTTTTTGTTTTTGAGCTATGCTGTTCACAGACACACAAGACCTTTTTCTAAAAATGTTTTTTTCGGGCTCAGGGGACCACAAAACATATTTCTGGTGAAAACTTCCTTTATGCACTATGTACAAAGTACACTAGAGAAAGTAAACATTTTCAGTTTGTCCTCATTGATCACGTTGCACTCATCCAACCTCTATTTGTGTTTTTCTCTTATTCGACTCAGCATATCAGGAATTACTCTGGCAATGACAACTGTAGTACACTTCACATATCCTGAAGGTCTTGAAGCATGGGTGAAATAAAGGGTGGGATGTGAATAAGTGCAAATAATTGATATTTAGTAGGGAGCAGTGCATATACCTAACACAGGAGAATCTTATTGTACGCTTACTAATAGCATTGTCATAAATGATGCACTAATTTCAGGTTCTAATGTGTTCGAGCAATCCTGAGCTGTGCCTCTGTTGGTGGGTGTACATCACTTCAGGCAAGGCAGAGGAGGGTCAACTGTGTGACCAGTTGCATAAACAACTGAATGTCTGAGATAGGGAATAATAGCCATCCTACAAACATTGTGAAAATTTCCTCATGAACATAACTTCAGACAATAGGGAGAAAAAATACAAATACTGGACTATCATATTTCTTTAAGTGCTGATACAAATATTTGCACTTATTCACCTCCAATTCTGTAGGACCTTCACAAACCCCATAAGAAGAAGTCATATGGGGTTGTGTATTGAGTATTTATTCGTACAAATCTTGCATCATTTGGGCTGTCCTTTGAGCTTGGGACCCCTGCCCTCTACATGTTTTAGAAGCAATTACAAATTTCACAGATTTTTGTGGGCCCTCCATCAATTCATGTTTGCCATCTCATTGCGAGTTCCCTTTATTCCCTTTCTACTTCTCCAATTATTTCATCTCTCTGTATATTTTTTATTAGGATTACTCTTTTCTTCCTACCCTAGCGTTACTTATATCTATTTACTTTCACTATACTATGTACATTGTGTATACATGACAAGGTATTGTATTCCACTGAAAAATTTGATATCAAGATTTCACTGGAAATATGTTTTGAGGTCCCCTGAGTCCAAAAAGCATTTTTAAAAAAAGATCCATGTGTGTGTATGCATTTGTGGACAGTATAACTCAAAAATGATGTAGTTCATGTATGAGCCAGGATAGTGACACTCACCTCGCTTAAAATTAAATTTGCAAAACATATGTTTCAAGGGCGTTCACCCTGTTCTTCAGTTGAAGTCCGACTGATGGCTCGGATTTGTGATCTGTAGTTGGTTATGGTTGAGACATCTGGAGATCTCAACAGAAGTTCATACTCATGTGATGGTATTTCAGAATTCATGAGCTGGTCTTAAGTGTTGTGTGATGAAAATATTCTCCCAAACTGTGAGTGTTGTTCACAGGTTTAAGCCACTTTGTCATTTTCTATTTCATGGTGCGATGTCCAAAAATGATGTGCCACTAGCAATTTATCCATCTGTTTTTGTTTGATGTGTCTGAAATGTTTTAACCTTATTTCCAGTCTTTTTGAGATAATTTTGTTAGCTTTGAGATAATGATATACTTACCATAATAAGAGTTACAAGGAGGAATTTGTGTAGCAATCTAAATTGTAAATCCTTGCATGCTAGGATTCCTGTCAGTGTAATATTGACATTTGTTTTCTTTTTTCAGGTGGCTGGCAGCCACAATGCAATATATGAGGCATTTTATTATCAGGTAGGTCATCTTTGTAATCTTGTTTCTCAAATGTTATATTAGATTCTGGTGCAAGTCAATCACACATGTTGATACTTGTTGCCATTAACTGAGTTCCATATAACCAGGAAGTTGTTGCAAATAAACATGCATATTTTATCATTGTGGTGCTATTGTTGAGGACAGACAAGAACCTAAAAAAAAACCAGACATTTTCAAAAAGTAATTTTCTCATTTTATTATTGAAATCTGTTTATCTTTTAATTAAACTCTTACAGTCCTGAGATCAAAACTATGCAATTGTTTGGTAGTGTTTAATGCCCGTTTTAACTACTTATGGCACTACTTATGGCTGTGACACTGATGTTACATGAATGATAATGGAGCACCGGTGGAATGTGATGGCGGTGGAAACTGGAGAACCTGGAGAAAACCCGCCCACAAATCTCACATGTGGTCGCTTGGGATCGAACCCCGGCCGTCTAGGTGAGAGGCAAGTGGTCTAACCACTCGGCCACAGTGTGTCCCTATACAATTGTGTTTGTATGTTGTGCTTAATAAGTCTATGGGTTGAAATGCAATAAATTAGGCGAAAAAAAAGAAAAAAAAGGAATACATTTTTGTGGGGGGGTGTCCCCACTGTGTTTAATGGTTACCATGCTCACTTCGTATACCTAAGTTCACAGGCTCAAATCCGGAGGACTTTTTTCAGGTGTAAAAATCCTTAGCATGGCTTCCTTTGGAGGGGAAGTAAAGCCATTGGTTCTGCATTGTAGATGTATGGCATTTAAAAAAAAAAACCCCTCAAGCCTGATAAAGAGGCCTCTGAGCTAAATTAGCCTTTCAAGCCCATTATATAATGGGACACAGAACCACAGCTATTAAAGAGCATCCACAAATAAAACTCCATTTCCAGTTCCAAAAATGAAAATAAGGCAATGTATAAATTTTATTCTGTGGATTAACATGTGTAATTAATCACCAAAACAACACAGATGTTCAAGAGATAAACTTAAATTTTATTCTGATTATTTTATAGGGGTTTTAGGGTGGTATCATTCTTTCTTTTTTTTTTTAATTGAACCATCAATACACTGCAGAAGGATAGATGAATATTGTTAGCATCCAGTGCAGAATGTGTTAAGCATGGTACTATCTGCTGTCATTACTTCAAGGTGTGAGAAAAAAATCTGTAACCTGAGGTATCATATAGTGATACCTATGGATGCTAGAGGTTAACTGTATAAAATATTTAGTGTAAATTTTAAGGATTTGTATTAATACTAAATGTCTGTTGACACTAAATATATTACAAAAGGTAAAATTGGTGGTCCCGGCTAGGTCCTTCAAATTTATGAGTGTAAGATAGAACAACTATGGATCCTTAGTTGATAGATTTAGAAACAAATTTGGAATGATAGCAAAAATCAGAAATCCTTTTGCAAGAACTTAATGAATATATTGGGCAGGTCTCACCTGTAACCAAGGGATAAGATTTTAAGTTTAGGTTAGGGGCTGTTAAGCTAATTCATTAGTGTTTAATGTACGTAGCTAGTCATAGTAATTTAGGGATAAAATATTTCTTAAATGAAACAAAAACGAGAATTTGACTGCACTACATTCTTCAATATGACTACATATGAACTAGATCAGTGGTATTCAACCTTTTTTCTCTGCTTACCCCCACTGAAATGTTTCATTCCAGCCTGTACTCCGAGGCCTAGCCCCCAAGTTTTCTCTAATTTAAATTATACATAACCATTTCTAAAATAGATTATAACATTTACAATTTATATATTATTATATATTTATATATTATATATTTATACATTACAGAAAGGAGGATTATGCTAAAGTGTATTAAATATAGAAACTATGTAAATATGTTGCAGATAGCACATGGACACAAAGTTGTATGAAGTTATATGTGTTTTTGACATGTTAATGAGATGGTTGAGCTTGTTTTCTGGACACCAGCTCCTCTATTCATGGCTGAATCTTCGTTAGTGCGAGTATCAATGGGGATTCTGGATTCAAGTGATTTCTTTGTTTTGTTTTGATTGCTGTCAATGCAGAGAAACCCTGCTCACACAGATAAGTTGAGAGGAATGAAAGAAGGCATGTAATGGCACAGTCACTAAGTTCAATGTACTCTTTGTATGCATAACACCAGAAATTACAAATTGACATGTTTTTGAATTTTATTTTCAATGAACTCAATGGATATTTCCAAAAGACTTTACGTAAAGATCAGAGAAATTGATGGTGGTGGTGCAAAACAGATTTATAATCCATTCTTGTTTAATATCGTCTTTCTCAATTTCTGGGAAGTATTTTAAAAGCTGTAATCTGAGATTTTGTAGGTGGAATTTGATTATTTCCAAAAGTCCATCAGCAATACTAACTTCATTTTGTCCACTATTTTCCAAAAGAGCTGGAAAAACTGAAATATTCCTTTTATTAATGCAATCAATCCAAAGTAAAACTTTCTTATAAACCGTTTATTTTCTCATGAACTTCAAAAATATTTCTGTCAAAACCAAGGAGTTGAAGATTAAGCTTGTTAAATTTCTTGAATATATCAGTCAGATGAGATAGTTGGCAAATCCACTCTTCATCTTCAAAATGCTTCACCAGATCAGATTTCAATTTTGTAAGGAAACATTTTACCTCATTTTTCAGTTCAAAAAGGCGAGTCAATATGCATCCTCATGATAACCAGCGATAACATGCAAAACGTGCAAAAACAATTTGAGTGTGCGTAGCTGCCATCTCCTCACATTTTTTTTGAACAGACGGGAGTTCAATGCATGTGACTATTAAATTGGCTACTTTCAAAGCAGTGTTCAATGTTTCGTGTAAATCAGGAGTTATTTTTTTGGCTACCAAATTTTCTCTATGTATATTGCAATGTTGCCAAATTATTTTGGGGTTAATTTTGCGAATAAAACCAATAAGAGCAATTTTTTTATCTGTTAATGGAGCACCACCATCTGTGAACAAACTACACACCAGTCCCATGACAAATTTAATTTTAATCTTATAAAATTCTCAAGAATTTTAAAAACATCCTCCCCACTTATATGTTGTGGTAATTATTTAATTATTTACATGCTAGAATTTCATCAGCAATAATACCCTTTTAAACACCGAAATACAGAACATATATAAGTAGCTCAGCATCATCAGACTCGCCTACTGATTCATCGATTGGAATGGCAAATCTTTTGCCTATTTGAATATTTTCTACTATTTGGTCAACAGTATCTTGTGCCATTTCATGAATTCTACGCTCTACACTTGTGTCAGAATTCGGAATTGTTTTGATTACTTTAGCAGAATCTTTGTGTAACATTTTATCTGCTATAATCAAAGAACCAGGAATAATAAGAGATTCAACTGCAGTGATTTATTTTGTTGCAACTAACAACGCTAACTCATACAATGTCTAGTGTCACTTAAGTTGATTTTGTAAAACTGTGTATCTTGTTTGAACTTTTATTCAAATTTTTTGCTTTGCAACAGAAAAATTTGGCTGATTTGTCTTTAAATTTGCCGTGATTGGTTACCAAATATCTGTGAAATAGGGATGGTTTCATAGAACTATTCGACAGAGTTTGTTGCAAATAATGCACAGGGGAAGAGGTGGATCACATATATTTGACACAAATCCATATTTAATGTAAGATTCACAGATTCACTGTAATATCTTTATTTCACATTTCTCAGGTTTCGACTTGCTCGTAGATGGTTCAACTTCAACACTATTTTCACCAATGTCCTGTAGTGGAATAAGCATTGTCGCACTTCTCACTTGCGGTGGTTCAACATTGACACTATCACTTGTTTCACTGAGTTTACGTTTTCCTCTTATAACAAATTTATCCATCCTACAACAAAAGTTAAAATAGTGGACTATCACAATAAAGACATTCAACTGTTCATAAATATAAAGAATGAGATGTGAAACTTTGAGTAAAGAAAATGAACCTGCGCCTAACAGTCACGAAAATGTACTGAGTACTGAACTGTCGGTGGATTAACAATTAAGTAATGTACTTCTCAGTCACTGGTATTGTTGTCACCATTTGAAACAAACAACACACATTATTAGCAAGCACAGCTGTATGTTATTATTGTTGGGTATGTTGGTAGGGCAGTTCAAATCTCTCTGGTTGAAATATTTTTCGTTACTTTGTGATCATTCAGGAAACACATTATATGTACCCCTAAGAAGTCTTCGTGTATCCCAGGTTGAATATGCCTGGATTAGATAAATAATTATAAACCTTAATGTACGTTTAAAAAAAGTTCTTCAGCATCAAATTATACTAAAAGTATATAAATAAATAGTACACCCAGTGGTAGTTTACAATGATATTTTCAGAGTGAGCAAATATCTGCAATACACAAATTATAGATCTAGCAGAAATGTTTTGCTTAGATACCTTTACATGTAAAGTAGATTACTGTGTCGGTTCTTCATACTGATATCACTTTATGACATTGTACCAAGTTTCCTGTTTTTCCAAGTTCGCGTTCAGTAGACACTATCGCTAAAGCTGTAACCCTGTCCTGCCCCATTGTGCTCCTTAAGTAAGACTTCACTGTGCTCAAGCAAGAAAAACTTCTCTTGACACTGCAACTAGTGGAAGGAATTGTTATGCTAAGATAAACAGTCTGAAAGTTTCTGGCAACACACTTTGAGTATCACTTTCCACAAACAGTTTTATAACTTCAGTTACTTTTCAACTGGTTGTTGAACTCTTTTCTCAATTTTGAAAAATCAAAATATACTGCATAATAATTTTATAATGAAACTAGCTCCTTGGTGGGAAAACATTTTCTAACGGCAGTTGGAATATTATTTTGCACTGTAATGCAGTAATTATTAAGACCTAAAAATGTGTATTTCTGTTTAATAGGTACTTTCAAAAGGAATTTCACTTCTAATTCTCTGTTTCTTCAAAACACATGATTGTTAGTGTAGCAATAAACTTTATGCTCACTTTCTAGTTGACTTCGGGAGAACCTTTGAACAATTGACAGAGTAGGCAATTTTACTGCCTGTCGGTCTTGATGTACAACACATGCACCACTTCCCTAATGGTTACTACCTGGCGCCAAATATTTGGAACTGTGATTGCGACATTAGAAGGCAGGCTAGCTCAGGATTTGCCTGTCCTTTGCAGACAAGTGACAGTTGCCTTTGCATCGTTCCAGTGAGCACATTTGCATTTAAAAGATCACTCTCTCCTATCAGAAGAAAGCAGACCTGCTGAATTTTCAAGAATCTTGTCGTTTAAATACTTCTATATGAAATGTAATATTAAAGTAGATTTTATTTTGTCAAGTGGAAAAATTTCATTTTAGCTTCGATACTCACACATTTGTTATGAGTATTATTAAACAATTTTTAAAAATATTTTTTTAAATTATTAGGGCAGGCATAGCCTATCATCCTTACCCTGAATACACCATAAATGTGAAGCTGTAAATGGAAAAACTGTGCCATTCATGTTGGACTTAGAAAAGTTCTCATGTCACTTGTTAGAAAATTGAGCATTATTGGTTTGAGTTTTTGAATACATTTTAGTACTAAATCACCATTTGTTTCTTGTGATTTCATCCAAAGAGTTGAATTGTGAAGCCACTTTTGATTTGATGATTTTCTTCAGCCTCATGCAGTATCCCTACAAGAGAATACAGAGGAAAGTTGAAAAGTGCTTGACCTTGCACAGGGAAAGTGTTGATGCCAACACCTTTTACTTTTTCTGTTACGTATAGTAAGTAGGGAAATGTGGTGTTCCACCCAAAACTTAGATCTTGAGATTTCATCAGAAGTATATGTTTTCAGAAAAAGGTGTGTGAATAGCATAACTCCAAAACTAAAAGTTGGCTTTATACCAAACCTGATATTTAAGTTCTGCATCTTCTAAGAATGTGAACATGAAGATTTTCAAGAAAAATTGCCCCACCCCCAACTACCCTTTATGTGGAACATTTTTTGAAAATTTTGATTTCCTCAAAAATTGCTCTAATGATTCTGATTAAAATACCATATGTTTGATATATTCATAACATTTGGTTTTTGTTATCCCAATCTAAAATACTTTTAAAATTTCACATAATCTTATGTGGACTGTTTCATTGTCCTTGTGAAAGATTAATATATTTCTTTTGCAACCCAGGCCTTCTCTTCTGTTTTTCAAGTTGTTCCTGAAGACTTGTGTACAGTTTACCAGCTGTTTTACCCCATGCCAGGTTGCAATTGCAATTTCATTATGCATTGGTTAGGTGAGGAGATGAAAGTAAACATTTGGGGGAATATTAACAGCGATGATGGGTTTGATGAAAATAAAGTAAACAAAAGGAGTGTAAAAGGAAAGTTGGTGAAATGGATGGTGATAAGAGATATGAAATCTAAAGAAGACTGTCTACAAGGTAAATACCTGGTTTTGCTTGTGGTTTGATGTTTTATCCCTATAACCTTGAGCGTTGGGTGTAGTTCCCAACAACCTTGTATTTCTTTAGAGGCATTTAAAGCTTTTCACATTTAAAGAGTTAATTAAAAATCTTGGAACACTATAAAGAAAGACAAGAAATACCAAATTATCTCATTTGGGCTATCTCATAGCTATCTATAGAAAAAAATCTCACTTGGAAACAACCAATTGCAGTATAAGTAACTCAATATAACATTGTTTATTCTCAGTAATCAACGTAAATAGAATTACTAAGAAAATACACAAAAGACAAAACAAAAAATAAAGGCCAAAATTAACATATAGATAAAGAGCAGATGGGCCGTGCCGTGGTCTAGTGGTTAGACCATTTGCCTCTCACCTAGGCAGCTCGGGTTCAATCCCAAGCAACTGCATGTGGGATTTGTGGTGGGTAAAGTGACACAGGGGCGTGTTTTCTCCGGGTTCTCCAGTTTCCTCCACCATCACATTCCACTGGTTCTCCATCTTCACTCCATATAGATAAGTACATAAATAGTAAAAGGGGGCATTAAAACACTATAAATAAAAAAGAGCAGATGTAGATAATTTAGTCTGGGTTGATGCTGTTATCACAATTCATTGTAATGTACTTCAAAATTTTGTTAAACTTTCAACCAAGTGATTGTATGACTTTTTATTTGTGCAAATATAAGCACAGCTGCATTGCTACTATAATTATTTATTTGACTGTGTTATTACTCCATGATAAATATCTGAGAGTTGTTCTCCATGGTCTAAGGACAATGTACTAGCCTCTGGATCCCAAGGTTGCAAGTTCAAATGTGATGGAGAGTGATGGATTTTTTGGGGCATTCAAATCCTTAGTATGGCTTCTTTCAAAAGGGAAGTAAGACTGTTGGCTTGTGTCATAGACTTGGGGCACGTAAAAGAACCTCAAGGCTGATAAGTAGGTCTCTGAACAAAATTAAGCAGTCTTTCATGCCCAATACCCAATATAGAATGGGACCCTGAGACCCGCAGTAGTTAGAGCAACCATTTAAAAAAAAAAAAAAAAAAAACTGATGTATACTATTCACATAACTTTCTCTAGCTGTTCCACATATAAACTATTCTTAGAAAGGATTATTCTTTTATCTACACCATGCTAATCAACAAAAACATTATTAGAACTGGTCGTAATTCTTGCTTCTTTGTAAGTAGAAGGGAAATAAGGGAATATACTAGGCTAAAGCAATAGTCAAATCTTTTAAAAGCCTGTCACTATGTGAAACAATAGAAGTTTGTTTTGCTTTCCATGGTCAGCAGTAATACAAGAGAGAGGAAACTAAAAGTGGCTTCCAGTTTGAGAGTTAGCGTAGTTTAAAATTTAAACAAGAACAAGGAATGTCTAGAAAATGGGCAACACTGCAAGAAAAACATATGGCATAAATTATGTGTTTTAATGCGATCTACATTTTTTTGTATAGTAAGTTCTTATCTATCTCTTGCGGTTTATCAGTTATGCAAAATTCATCCAGAATGAATGGATGTTCAAAGACTATTCCCAGAAAATTCAAGATATACATTTTATTTGTGATGTAAATATGTAAACAAAATCATTAAAGCCATTTTTGAGAAAAACATTTTCAAAAATTTTGTCATGCAAAGGGTAGTTTGTGGTGGGGGGATTTTCTTGAAAATCTTTGTGTTGCATCCTTGGAAGATACTAAACATAAATACCAAGTTTGGCATTTAATGGTCATTTTGTATTTAAGTTACTGTCCACAGACACACAGAGAGAAAGAGAGAGATTTTTTTTCTAAAACTGGTTTTTTTTTTTTTTTTTTTTTTTTTTTTGGACTCCAGGGACCTCAAAACATATATTTCTGGTGAAATCTTGGCCTCTTATTTTGGGTGGAATACAATACCTTCATATATATCTACATATATATTGTATGTACATATGTGCTAGAAAAAGAAAAAGAAAAAACTCAATGTTGGAGAGAATCAAGGAATATGTGAACTCGCTATTGCCTTATTTTCTGAGATCATGAAAGCTTAAGTAATAATTATTCTTATATTGGCAATGTTCAAGCTATTATGATTATTGTTGAGAAAGATATCAATGGTTTTGGGGGATTTTGTAGGCATAACATAAAATTAAATAATTCATTTATTAAATGGGATGAATATTTTGAATTCTAAGCTAGGCAATAATTTTTGCCTTGTGCTAAAGGTTATCTGTGTCAAATTTTCTCAAAATCAGTGCAATGGTTTAGGAGCCTATAAAGAACACACACACGCATATACCTTTTCCTAAATATGTCTTTCTTGGATACAGGAGATCCCAAAACTTTTATTTCCAGTGTAATCTTTGCATCAAATTTTTGGGTGGAATGCAACACCTTCTTTACCTATGTACTATAAGTAGAGAAAGTAATAAACCACCAAACATAAGAGTTCAAAACAACCCCAGTATGATGAGCACAAAAATTGCAAGGAAGTCAGAATTAATAATGGCCAAAATTATTGTCACATCATCTTAATGGCTCAAGACAAACCAAAGAAATTTTAAAGGAATAACACTCATCCAGTTGATGGAGACTCGTATGTCTGTAATAACTTGACAAAACTGAACTCTTGAACTTGGGAGAGCTCACCCATCTGGTTTACAACAGTGGCATCCTTACAACAAAACAATATGAAGCACAACCAATGTCAGATATAAGGAAAAAAAACTGATATAAAGCAGATGTTAAAAGAAAACTAGAATTTTGCCATGAGAAAAATAATCAGCATAGTATTACTTAATTCGTGGGTCAATAATCTGTTGAAATCTTTACCTTCAAATTTCAAAACTTTATTTTTGCTAGCAAAATTTACGTAAATAATTTTTCAACAGAACACACAAAAACAGTAGGAGTAAACATTAAAAGTGTCATGATAATTACCTTTTTCTAACAATACTATCACCCAATATTCTAGGCTTTTGTAATGTTAAGCAATGATTTGTGGAACTCTTCCATAAAGTGAATGTTGCTTACTGTGCTTTTTTACAGGTAGACCCAAATAATACTGGAACTGTTGGAGCTTTGGATGCTGCGAAGTTCTTAAAGAAATCAGCTCTTTCCGATGTAATTCTTAGTAAAATTTGGGATTTGTCAGATCCAGCAGGAAAAGGGTATCTCAATAAAGGTGGATTCTTTGTGGCCTTGAAGTTGGTGTCCCTCGCACAGGCAGGCAAGGAAGTCAATATGGTCAACATCACTTCAGATGTGGCTCCACCAAAAATGGTAAGAAACTTGTGCTTTCTCTCTATTTTATTATAACATTTTGAAACAATTTTTAAATTTAACCCTTCCCTTACAGAATTAGTTTAGGTCATATGTAACAACAAACTTCAAATATTTAGTGAGGTAGCTGTAAAGAGGTCTTCGATGATGATGACGAAGAAAATTGAGTGGCCTCGTTCTTAGGCTCCTAGATCTCTTTGTGCCTCATAAACTGCTTTAATCGAGTTGATGGTCTCAATGAGTTGGACCATGTCCCTGAAGTCTATCTCTCTTTTATCCAGGGCTCCAAAAAGAAGGAACCCAGGGTTATATATTTGTGAAAGGTGAATGCCTTGCACTCACTTAAAATGAGCTAGGAGGTTTTAAAATCCATGCCCGATTTCCTACACATGGGATCATCAAATAGACTGGCTGCGAAAGGAAGCCAGTTTTCAAATGGCTACGGGGCATGCCTGTTTGGTCAGCCACCTCTATCGATTTGAGATATTTAACAACCCTTCGTGCCTACTATGTAAGTCAACTGCAGTTATGGTCTCTGGCCATCTTCACCACTGTTCTGCCCTGTCATCAACTAAGATCACCGATTGCTACTGGGAGGCCGAGAGAAGATGATACTTGAAACCACCTCAATTAAAATATAACAATCACCTGTACTACACTGTATGTGTTGTATTTCATTATGTTATTGTTAGTGTTTGTCTTATCTGCACGTTATGTTGTTGTTCTTGGCCAATGAAGTGTATATTTAAGTGCCTCTGCATTAATAATAAAAAAAAAGTTTGCCACTCAACCCAGGAATATGGGCTTATCTGGAGGGATTTTGCTTTTTCCAAATCTCAAGATGAGACCTAGCTGTTAGCTGAGTAGATGCATACTTGACACTTCTAGGGAACATACCGCAAAAGGGCCCCAGTCGTACATACTGCTCCCTGCTTATCTAGTCTGTCATCTCATTACCTCTGTAGTCCACATGACCTGGTGGTGGTGACCAGACAAAATAGCCTGTCCACAGGCACAAAGACTGTTCAACATCCTTTGGCACTTCCATACCACCTTAACTGCCATAAAGCTTTCAAAGCTATCTATCTGAACAGATATGAATATTCATTTGTCTGTATGGCGTGATTAAAATATACATGACGCAGGCTGAGATCACATATATCTTAGCCTGGAACACAGTAGCAAATCTTCCTGGGGGAATTACAAGACTGTCACAGGACCTAGCCCCATCTGTCCCCTGAAACGCAAACCGTCTGGCACTCGCCTTTAGGGGAAACCTGGTATCTAGGTCCCATTCCTTTCAAACAGAAATCTTTAGTCTTCTCTATACCAATGTTCAGGAGAAGAGAGAAATCCATAGATATGACAAATAAAAGAGCTAGAAGGCATTGCATGGATGAGAACAGGAGTATGGAATCTAAAAGGTCTAAGAAACACACAATATTTAAATGAAAAGGAATTGATATTTGGAGAAAAGAGTATATCAATAAGAAATGGTTTAGGTCACAGAAATATGGCTAAAACTGAAATACTCTATAAGGATTTTAAGAAGATAGGACAGTGTTTAATCAAAGTGACAAATAAATAGACATGGACAGTAAACAGACTCAAAGAAGAAAATACAAATGAGACAACTAGCTAGAATTAAGGATGCCTAGAGGAATTTAGTAACAGTGACATTCAAATTATACAGGTATATTTGTGGAGTCAGTTAGGACATACCAAAGAGCACTTTAGATATGTTAAATTTGGACAAGTAGATAAATCAGCTATAGCATTTCACTTTTGGAAAGAACTGCAATCTAGATCCGAACCCAAAATTACTAAACTATGACAGATCACTAATAACTCACAACATGGGAAAACATCTTAATATGGAAACATAAAGACTGCTTAATAAACTTCAAAATCCCACCATTTGACAGTTTAGATAAGGATGTTCCAGTGCCAGAGAAGAAACTGCAGGCAGCTATAACCAATGACGACAATTGGACCCCTGAGATTGAAAATGAAAGCAATGCCTTTCAAAACTAGTCCCTCATAAATAAAAAGTGTAAATGACATAGTGTTAAAAGTCAACTCCACAAATATACCTGTATAGAATTCAGGAATTATTGTAAAACACAAGTAAATACTACTGGTTTCACCTTAAGAAATACAATGAAATGGTTTCGTAAAAACAAATAGTACTTTAACAAATTAATTTCATTTTTATATACATTATATTTTACAGTAGCAATCAAAATAAGTAAATCTAATTTACATTGAGTACAATCTTGGTCTTGAAGGTAGTCATTGAGTTTCCTCTTAATCTGAAGTGCATTCCCCAGATGAACAGAATCCATGAAACAAGTTCACAAGGGCAGTATCTTCAAAAAAGTAACTATTGTTCATTGCTAATAAAATCAACTACTTCATGTATTAACTACTTTTATGGTATTGTCAGAGTGCAGATAATTTTGTTTTATATGCATTTAAATTATAAGGTATTCAAAATAAAATCTGTACATCTTGAGATTAAAATTTTATATTTAGAGAATGATAAATTATTTAAAAGAATGTTTTTCACAGCCTTCGTAAATGTGAATGTAACACATCAGAGTTGGTAGACTGCAATCCCTTAGTAATGTTCATTGTTGCTTATGATTTTGACGGTATTCTTACCACTCATTCAGATCCTCGAAGTTGTGTGAGTGGTGCATATTACAGTTACTTTTTGGAATACCATTTACGACTAGCTGTGCATTGTAAACATCCAAATCTCCTGAATTCTCATCCTGTTGTGTGTATGACGGTGCTTGCTCTCACACAGCTACCCTATTGTTAATTTACTTCGCAGATGGCACTGGAACATTTTGGAGCATTCTGCATATTCCCCAGATATGAGCCCATGTGATTTTGACCTTTTTAAGAAAATGAAATTGCCACTTAGAGAAGTTTGCTTTAGAACCAGACAGGCAATTATAGCAGCAGTAGAGCAGTCTGTTCAAAATGCTGTGGATGGCATCCGCTCTCTCCCTGATGCTCGGAGGCGAGTTCTTCATGTTGGAGGAGATTACTTCTAAGCACTGCAATGATGTGACTGCTCCAAAAATGTTTTATTGTTGTTAATTCAAATGTTGCTACTAATTAATGAATGACCCATGTAAAATGCAAACAAAGGAGACAAATAAGATAAAAGAACCTATGGAGATGTCCTATTATCTCAAAATCTGAATCCGATGGCCATATGCTAACCGCAGCACTAAATAATGACACTACAGCTATGCTCTCTGAAATCTGGGTGTTAAGCTCATAGTCCACTGCAGTTTGATCAGTGGTGTGCTAACCCTATGTATGTAATATAAGGAATTTAGAACCACAGCCCATGGGTTTCCTGTCTCAAACTGATTATCTTGGATCCCTTTACAATCGTGCCAATTTGTATGGTTAAATCCTGACAATATTCATCAATCTATACTTATAATACAAGAGGAAAACTGGACAATACATGAAGACTGTATAGAAAAAATACTTATTATGTAGTTAATAAATTATTCAATAAACTACCGATAAACTTTCGTAATAATACTACATTTTTCAAGCTTAAACACATAATAGTCAAATTTTTTAGTGCATTCTAAAGTCAAGCGAGTATTATGGTATGAACTTCCAAATGGTAAAATTCATTTTTAGCTCCTTTTTTCAAGATTACTTCACCTAATGTATGTGGATAGTATGTATACAAACATGTCATTGGGTGCTTTTCTTTGTTTTCTATATATGTTCAGTGCTATGTTTATTATATCTAATTTTATAACGTATTATAAACACTGTTCTTAATCTTATTTCAGTTGTATTCACTTTGTTAAGGACAATAAAGAATTAAACTGAATTTAATGTTGGTTTACAGGGGGATGTTCCTCCAGCGTTACCAGTTCAGAACAGTCTTATTTCACCACCTACCATGAACAGTTCGTTGGTGAACACAAGTGATTGGGCTGTGAAGCCAGCAGAGAAGGCAAAATACGACCAGTTGTTTGATTCCTTACAGCCTCTCAATGGCATGATTCCTGGGAACAAGGTGATTTTTCTTTCTATTTCAGTCTAAGCCATGCCACATTATTGAATGCAAATATCTTATTTTTCTTTTTCTGTGTATTCTAAATACAATTATAGGGGAAGTATGGAGATCTGTATTCCATAGAAGAACCCATATTGAAATTTCACTGGAAATGTATTTTTTGAGACCCCCCTGAATCCAGATAAAGGTGTCACCGTACACATCTTCCAAGGATGTGACACAATTTTCAAGAAAATCTCCTCAGTCTTAACTATCCTTTTTATAGAACATTTATTGAACATTTTCTTTTTCTCAAAAATGGTTTTAACAATTTTGGTTGAAATACCATATGTTCAAAATATTTTCATGGCAAATGAAATATATAAATTTTCTGAAATAGCCTCTGAAGCCTTATTCATATTGAATGACTTTTTATAACTGGTTAGTCTTAAAAGATGGGCAGAAACTTACTACAGAAAAAAATGTATATAATAAAAACACATATTTTATGTTAAATACATTTTATGTGGAATTAACCATTTTTGAGATTATTTGGTTTCAGTTTTAAAACACTTATAAAATGTAAAGATATTTGTGTTTCTTTCTCTTGGTCAAGATTGGAAAAGAATTTCAAAACCATCACATAGTGGCAAGTTCTTAAAACATTTGACTATTGCTTAAGTCTAGTTTATACCTAGTTTCTCCTATTCCTGTTGTATCTCCAAGGAAATGTGTAATAAAAGTATTTCTGCAAATGTTTATCCTGATTAATGCGAACTAGTTAGAAGAATAAGTTTTTTTTTGTTTTTTTTTTAAAGAATAGTCTGCTGAAGAATGATTAGAGAAGACATTTATTTTGGATGAATTTTTTATTTCATTTTGCATCACTGGTAAACTTTAAGGGATAGACAAAAACTTGCTCCATAAAAAAATGTAGATATTGTTAAAGCATACAATTTATGTCATATACATTTTTACTTTCTCTAGCCCCGTATGTACAATGTACATAGGGATAGAGAAGTATTTTATTCCACCCAAAAATTTGATGTCGAGATTTCACCAGAAATACATGTTTTAGGACCCCCTGAGTCCAAAAAAAAAGCATTTTCAGAAACAGGTCTGCGCGTGTTTGTATATGTGTGTGTCTGTGGACAGCATAGCTCAAAAACGAAAAGATGGTTAAATACCAAACTTGGTATTTAAGTTTGGTATGTTCCAAGGATGTGACACAAAGATTTTCAAGAAAATCCCCCACCCCTAATACCGTTCACGTGGAAAATTTTGTTTTTCTTAAAATATCACATATTAAAGCCATTTCTATTACAAATAAAATGTATATCTTAATTTTCTGTTAATAGCTTCTAAAGACCTGTTTATTCTGAATGAATTTTGCTTAATTTAGAATAATAATAAACCGTAAGAGATAAAAAAAAACTTACTATACAAAAAATGTAGATCTTGTTAAAATACACAAGTTGTGTCATACTCATTATTTTCGTGGAACTTAGCGTTTTAGAGGTATTCCTTGTTATTTGTTTCAGTTGTGTAGTACTTATACTTTTCACAGACAGGAGTGTTCGTTTTTCTTTTGTTCTACACCTGGCCAAGCAAAGAGATGATTTGCAATGACAATCACATAACGACTGCTTTTAAAACATTTGACTATCACTTTAGCCTAGTGCATTCCCTTAGTTCCAGTCTACTTATAAGGAACTAAGTAACAAAATTCTGCTAATGTTTATCTCGATTAGCGTGGTGTTGAAAGAAGAATTATCTTTTGTAAGACGTTTGTTTGTAGAGTAGCTAGTGAAAGTCATGTGAGTGTAAAACATAAGATTTTTTCTGTGGAATTGATCATTTTTTAGATATTTCGTGTGATTGGTTTCAGTTTTAAAATACTTAAAAACTTTTTTCATATGGGAATTTGTCAACTTCTGGCAATGCAAAGAAACAGATTTCATCCACATGGCAATCAGCTTTTAAAAGATTTGACTATTGCCTTAGTCTACTTTATTGCTTTATTTCTCTTCTACTTACAAGAAAGCAAGTAATAAGACCATTTCTGCTAATGTTTATCTTGATTAGCATGAAGTAGATAGAAGAATAAGGTTTTTTTAACATTAATTTATTACCACGATGTAGAGAGAGTCTTGTGAATCTAAGACATCAGATTTTTTTAGTGTAATTTTGGCATTTGGCATGGTTCAGACTGATGTAAATAAAAATGAAAGAATTTTTGGATAGATAAAAACTATAAAATAAATTGGTCTAAGAAATACATGTATAACGGGATCACCTGTTGCCATTAATTGTTCTTAACATCCAGTAACTTATAAACTTACTAATAATATGAATGTTTGCACTTGTAAATTGTTTCCAAAATTTTAAAGTGTGTTAGATTGTTTTAAAACATTCAGTAGGTCTTACAGATGTAACTAATCCTTTTCAGTTATGTTTTGGCAATTTGCATGAAAACTTTTTAAGTGTTAGCAAATTAACAGAAGTTGAGGAAATGCTTTTATAATTTGTGAAGTATAAATAATTGATTTTATAGCTATTAATCATTCTAAAAGCTTATTAAGGTATTATACAATAGTTTGCAGCAGTTTTCAATTTTGTTAGAACCATATTATCTTCTTCAAGATATGTTTAATTAGTTTCTGTTTAACTGGTGAGAGTGCTGATTTCATTCTTCCAGTTATACTGTATTTATCCAAACACAAGACAATGTTCTTTTCCAAAATATTAAATTTTCAGAACTGGAAGTCGTCTTGCATTCGTGATATGTTTTCCAAATACCATACAGGGAGAAAGTAAGTTTTAACTTCGTGGGTACAGCAGTGGTGAAGTCATCGCCCTACGTGGTGTAATGGTTACCACGCTAACTTCATATTCGCGCTCAGTATAGAATGGGACTCTGTGAACCACAGCAGTTAAAGGGCATCCATAAATAAAACGCCATTTCATTTCAGTGGCAAAGTCTGAGGGAAATGATATAGATTACTGCCAAGGTTGTGACATATGCGGCAGATTTTGAGTGTTTAATTTTGTGCCAAAAATTAGCTGTTAAGGAGCATATGAGCATTCTCATTGGAAAAAAGATTGCTCTTTGAGACTAAAATAAAATTACAGAACTTCCTTTCAATTGGTGTGTAATATTGCATTGCGAGCAGAAAGAGAAATAGCTGTGCATTTCCACTCCAAGTGCCACACATAAACCACAATGTGAATTTATGCACAAATTTGAACTAGGTAAAATTTTCATGATATATTATGTTGTTTCAATTCAAAATCTTCTCGGGCTTCTAGCCAGGTAATAACTTGGCTTGACACCAACGTTTCGAAGAAGTGCATCTTCCTCGTCTTCAGGGTGGTTCACCCTGAAGACGAGGAAGATGCACTTCTTCGAAACGTTGGTGTCAAGCCAAGTTATTACCTGGCTAGAAGCCCGAGAAGATTTTGAATTAACACGTCGCCAGGAAAGCTATAGTTCTTATTTTATATTATGTTGTCTTAACAGAAAGTAGCATCCATAAATAATAGCTGTTATGGCTAAGTTCCCACTACTATCTTTGCTGTCACGTTCTGTCATCCTATATACTTCGTTCTCCCTTCTCTGTCTCTCTCCTGCTCGCAATGTAAAGTCTTGCATTAATTCAAATTAGGTAAAACATTTACGATGTGTTATATTATGATGTGTAAATACAAAATCATGTCCATCGTCTTCTTACAGTTAGGCTACACCACGATGTTATTTTCATCTATCATCGCACCCATACCGTACATTTCCATGCTCCCCTCTCTAGCAACTGCTCAAAACGTGAATTTCCGCACAAATTCCAATTAAGAACAATAAATAAATAATTAAGGGACTTAATCAACTTAAGTATGCATTAGTTTGTTCAAAATATTTGGCATATCTTTAGATTTCATTTAAAAAAAGTTTCTTTCTATATACCCATGTTTTTAAAACATGTCTTATGTAGATATGCTAAATTCCAAAATTAAGTTCTGAAAAATGGGGGTTGTCTTGCAATCAAGGTCACCTTGTATTCGGATAAATACAATATTTTATAATTAATGTGTTCATGTTTGTGATGCTACATATTTAATGCATATCTATTCTTATTTTTTGACTCCCTTGCCATAAATAATATACAAATCTTTTATTGAAATTACAGAAAAGTTTTTTTTTGTCATTTATATTTGCAAACTGAGATGTTTATTACTTCAGCTTCATTTTCTATACCAGAACTTACTGGGACATATTTCGGAGACCTCACCAGCCTAGATTCACTGGCACATTCTTGTGACATATATGGCATTGTTTAGCTGGACACATGTCATTTAACTCTGTTTTACAGAAGTTTTCCATCAATACTCTGTAGGGATTTGTATGGAAACAGCAAGCCAGTTGAAGTATGTTGGGTTAAATTGAAACTTGATACTGATGTTTCAACAACTTTCTTACTGGTGCATTAATCTTATCTGTTACCATGGTTTGCCACTCTATAGCAGAACATTATGTCTAGCTGAGATTGCTGTGCATTAATGTAATGTTTTAGATGACCTGTAAATGGTAATCAATTTTAATAAATTTCAAAATGTTGTAGGTTAAAGGAGTTCTTATGGACTCTAAACTTCCTCTTGATACCTTAGGAAAAATTTGGGACCTGGCAGACATGGACAAAGATGGAATGCTAGATCGTCATGAGTTTATGGTGGTATGTATCGTTAGTTTTTTGTAATTGGAGAAAAAGATGTACTTAAAGTATACATCATTTTCCTGGACCATGATCAAAGATTTGAGTACTGAAGCATTATAATTGAAGTGAATAATCATTAATTTTATATTTTTTTTTTTTTTTTTTTTAGAGGGGGGGCTACCTTTTGAACTTGGAACCCTCCAGTTTTGTCCTTTGACAGCCTCCTACAATTTATAATATACATTTACACTATTCCCTATAGGGGTTTAGATATGTGCATTCTTATTGTTTATATTAGCTTCCCTTTTCTTAATTATCTATTTCTCTCGACCATTTCTCACTTGCCATTCTCTTGCACTCTTTGCTTATATTTGCAATTTTGAAACCCAAGTTTACTTTTGCTCTTTTATACCTCTGTGCCTTTTCACTTTTTGTTTTGTCTAGTCGTGTATCCTTTGTGCCTGATTCTGCACTGCTTTTCTTGTTCTGGTAAATAACATCTTTCTCCCTGTTTATATGCCATTGGCCTGACATTTTGTCTTTCCTTACTCATATCTCATTATCGCTTTCCCCCTTGCCCTCCTATCATTCTACCCAACTCTCCATCATATTTCCTGTCTTTTTATCCACCTTTTATAAATCCCAATCTTTATTTCATCTTCTTTTCTCGCCTTTTCTTTAATTGTTTTTGTTATTGCTCCCTTGCTCTTCTTTTCCTTTGCCTTACTGGCCCCCTTACCATTTTGATTTACTCTCATCACTTTGTCGTCCTCATGTTCCTCCAACTCTGTGTCCCCTCCTTTACCCGTCCCTGTTGTGGAACTCGACATTACTTCACCTTCTTCCCAATGCTGCTCCACCTATTGGATCCATTGCTTGTTCACCATGTTGACTTCTGCGGCTTTGGTCATTCAACTGCCTCTTCATGGAATTTCATTATGTTGTACTCATTGGTTGCCATGGTGTCATCCCTTTGTTTTTTTACTTTCTCTACATGTAATATGTGCATAGTTATAGAGAGATATTGCATTCCACCCAGAAACTCGATACCAAGATTTTACTGGAGACATGTTTTGAGATCCCTGAATCTAAAAAAAGTATTTTTAAAAAAATGTCCATATATATATATGTGTGTGTGTGTGTGTGTGTGTGTGTGTGTGTGTGTGTGTGTGTGTGTGTGTGTGTGTGTGTGTGTGTGTGCGCGTGCATACATGTCAAAAATGAAAAGTCTGTTAAATACCAAACTTCATATTAAAATTAAATAACTCAGAAGTTTGAGACAAGTGAAGTTTTAATCAATGTGATAGTTGAAAATGAGTCGGAATAGTAACACTCACCTCACTTATATGTAATTATGTTCAAAACATATGTTTCAAGGGCAACCAAACTTCATATTTAAGTGCAGTATCTTTCAAGGATGCGGCACACAGATTTCAAGAAAATCCCACCCCCAAGTATTCTTTTTATGGACAATTTTTTGAAAATTTTGATTTTCTTGAAAATGATTTTAACGATTTGATTAAAATATCATCTATTAAAAATATTTACATGAAAAATAAAATGTGTATCTTGAATTTTCTGGGGATAGCCTCTGTAGACATGTTTATTCTGGATGAACTTTGCGTAATTTTGCATAACTGGTAAACCATAAAAGATAGACATAAATGTATTACAAAAAAAGTAGAGCTCCTTAAAATTCACAATTATGTAAATTTTTTTGTGGAGTTGACCGTTTTTGAAATTTTCCTTGTTATTGGTTTTAGTTTTAAAATACTTACACATTTCTTGTACGAGAATTTGTCAACTCCTGGCCATGCAAAGAAACAGATTTCAATCACATAGCAACCAGCTTTTAAAATGATTTGACTATCACTTTAGCCTAGTTTATTCCATTATTTCCCCTCTACTTACAAGGAAGCAAGTAATAAATGCATTTCTGCTTATGTTTATCTTGATTAGCATGAAGTAGAAGAATATTCTTTTTAACAATAATTTGTTGCAGAAATATAGAGAAAGTCATGTGAAGAGAGCACATCAGATTTTCTCTCAGGTGTCCCTTCTGTCAGTTTTCCGTCAATCCATAGTTGCTTGTTCCTAATGTCTTTCCCTGTTTGCGTGCTGATCTGGTGTGCTCTTTTAATACTTTTAACAAATTCCTTTGCCCCCCACCTTAGTGATATAAGGTTTGTGTGTCTGCCTCACATTCAAGAGGTTGCAAGTTTGAATCTTGCTAAGGGTAAGTTACCCATATAAGGTTTTATTTGGAGGTTTTCCCTTATGTGAGAAGATGAATTTTGAGTTAACTATAAGCTCTATGGACCCCGAGATCATTTCAGCATCATTTCACGATTTCATTCATAGTCCGATATGACCAATCAGGTTAAAAGACATTAAGCTTAAAAAAAATTTCTTTCCTCTTATATTAAGTCTGTGTTTATGTATGTACCTTTCAGCTTCTTTGCCTGTCGTAACACCTACACCATCTGTATGCTTTTACATTTTGCAGTATATTCTTTTTTCCTCTTCTTTCTCCGAATTTGAATCCTTCACAAATTTTGTAACTGCTCACCTCCATTCCTATAAGTTCTCTCACTTCCCATCTTTCATTTCTTATGTATTTTTCACTCTTCTTTTGAAGTTTAATATCTCATTGATTTCTTCCAATTTTATACTTAATTCTGCTTTTTCATGTACTTTGTTCCATTATTTCTTAAAATGCTCTCAATTCTTTTCTTGCCATGTTTATTAAATCATTGGTTGCCCATTCCCCTTATTTTGTTCTTTCTATCACCTATGGAGCTGCCTCAATACACATCTATTTCCTTCTGCTGGTCAATTAATACTCAAAGTATTATTAGAAAATATAAATTGTGAAGAACGATGGGGTTTGTTTCAAAAGACCATATACCAAACTAACCACATGTTTGTTTGTTTCTTTTTTTTTCTTTCTTTCTTGTGGGTTTTTTCATGCTCTAAGTTTAGGTTTTGTCAAATGAAATTTTGTCTGGTATAAGGAACTCAAATATGTTGTGTGTTTCAAATTACGTGTTCTAGTTTTTGATTGGTGGAAATAGTAGTTTGTCCATTGAATACTGTTTCATGTGGGAAAGTTTGAATGGGTAAATATATATAATTTATAAACAATCCTCCTTGTAATACTACATGTACAATGGTGCTATTGTTGCACTGATGTGCGCATGCTTTCATCATGCAATAGCACTTCATTCCATACTTCAAGGCACATGAGCGTAGGATTGTCATTTTTTATTTATTTATTTATTTTTATTATTTTATAGAATGCCCAAATAAGCATATTGCTGTAGGTAGGGACTGTGTTTTAGTGAGGTAGTAAGTAAAATACAAAGAATGAAATAAACGCATAAAAAGGTGTATATAAGCATAAACTTTTATATACATATATAAAATAATTATTTTTATCCTATTTTGTGTGTGTATGATTAAACTTGATTTTCTGTTGTCAAATTTTTAGGAATTAAAGCATTGCTCAAGGTGTTTGAAGAGTTTGTTTTTAAATTCAGATAAATTGATGTTAAGTGGGAGACTGTTGTATGTTTTGGTGACACTATGTAATATACTTTTTATTCCATATTTGATAGAGTTAACTGATATGTGATTGGCTGATCTTGTTTTGTAGGAGTGCATATCTCTTGTGTTTGATTACAGAGTTGGTACATAGCTGGTTATTTTCAGTTTTGCACATGAATAAAGATTCACTGTACAAGGGTCTGCTGATAATCCCAGGCCTCACACAGATATGGCGCCACTAGGCCAGTTAGATGGTAGCATCGTATAGTTTAGCTCTAGACTAGCTTGTATCCATAGTTACAGGTCAATAGCTTGTTTAGTTTTCAAATGACAGCATTTTAAACAAGACACAAATGGAGGATTTGGAAAAATTAGCTGTTAAGGAGCATATGAGCATTCTCATTGGAAAAATGAGCAGTGATTAAATACTAAAGAAATCAAGGAGGAAATGGACAGTACATTGAAAGACTCTGCTCCTTCATATTCAATGAGGTTGCAGAGTTTAAAATGGAATGCACAAGCACTAGTGATGAGCCTTGCTTTGGATGCCCTGTAAAAGTGACAACTCACGAGATCATTGAAAAAAATTCATTGTTTAGTACTGAAAGACTGCAGATTAAAGTTGTTTGAAATAGCAGAGGCTGTAAACGTATCAAAAGAACATGTGGGTAATATTTTAAGTAATGTTTTGGGCTTTCACAAGGTCTGTGCAACATGGGTGCTGCATTTGTTGACATCTGATCAAAAGTTGCAAAGAAAAACTGTTTCTATTAAGAATGTGGAGCTCTACCGTAAAAATGGCAGTGAATTTTTTAAACAGCTTATTACCATGGATGGAGCTTGGATACATCACTACACTCCAGGAAGTAAATCACAGTCAAAACAGTGGATTGCACCAGGTGAACCAACTCCAAAAAAAAGGCAAAATCAATTTTGGCAGCTAACAAGGTTATGGTGAGTGTATTCTGGGATGCACAGGGAATTATTTTTATTGATTGCTTGGAAAAGGGTGAAAGTACCACTGGTGACTACTACACAAGCTTACTGCAATGTTTGAATGATGTGAAAAGAAAAATACCTCATTTGGCTAAAAAAAAATGTTTCATCATGACAATGCTCCAGCCCCATTGTTCAGTCATTGCAATGGGAAAAATGTGTGAATTAAAGTTGGAATTGCTTGAACATCCACCCTATTCATCAGATCTAGCACCCAGTGACTACCACTTGTTTCTGAACCTCAAAAAATTTCTCGGAGGATGAAGATTTCACAGCAACAAGGAGGTCTTGATGCAGTAAACAGCTATTTTGAGGACCTTGATAAATCGCACTACAGAGAGTGTTTAATTAAATTAGAACACTAATATAACAAATGTATTAGCCTTTCTGGAGATTATGTTGAGAAGTAAAGCAAAAAAAAAATTTTTTTTTTTTTAAATGCTGTTTTCATTGAGAGGCCGGGGACTTATCAGCCCACCCTCATATTTTCAGAGATAGGAAAATGACAATATATTTGTTTCCTTTAAATACTTCTATGGAAGGCTTTAAAATTAAATCCATAAAATATTTTAATAGCTTTCTTTTGTAGGATTTCTAACAGTTTCACTGTTCTTTATTGTTATTGGATCATACTGCATTTAAATACAGAAAATTGGGGTGTAAAAGTGCAAAATAAAGATTTATTTTACAGCTGTTATCTAAGTCTAAATCTTTTAGTTTGTACAATATGCAAATAATAGTTTGTTTTGCTGACAATGTGTTGAATATGGTATGTCCATGTCGAAGATGAGCCTAGCATCAGCTCAAAGTATGTAAATCTATTTACTCTTTCTATAACATTATCTTTGATCCTAATTGACATATTACTTGTAATTGGTCTAGAGGGTTTGTGAAAAAGCATATATTTAGTTTTTGGCATTGAGGATTAAGTTATTATTTGTGAACCATATCTGTAGTGTTGTAAGGTCAATTTGCATATCTTTCATTACCTGTAATGCAGGTTTATTTTCATAAAAAAGGAAAATATCATCTGCAGGTAATCAAAACTGGTAGAATTATATTTTTTTGTTACTTTCTATAATAACCCAGATTAACAGGACAGTCAAGTAAAATCCTAAATTCTGTATTGTGTAAATGACCAGTGAGAGTTAAAAAGTGTGCAGAGTAAAATATATACCACAGTTAAATAGAGAAAGAAACAATGCATTTTTTTTTTTTATAAAAACAGAATATCACAATTTTTATCCAAAATCTCAATTTTTACTGGACAGTTCCTTAAAAACTTCATATATGTATACAATAATTTCTGGATAGTTTGATCACAATGTTAATCTGTGACAATGCCTGAATATATGTTTACAGTGATTTTATGCTATACATTCTTCATTTAAGTTACACAGTTAAAATTCATTCACTTACAGCTAGCATTTGTAGTTCAACATTTTTCTCTTGTTTGTAATATTTATAGGAATAGAAATTTGAAGCAAAGACTCAATCCTTTGTCATTTAAGATAGTCATTATACATTTTCTGTCAACGTGTTTTCATGTAGCATTTAAAAATTCAAGAGTATTTGTGGCTTTTTGTATCTGTGATGTAAAATTTTTACTTTATGGAAATAATATTTCTCAAATTATTTAATGAATTTTGTGTGTTGTTAATAATATAATTCATTGCAACAGTACAATACTTCCAAATACTAATCCCAAAAATTGATCAATTACATATAAATGTTAAGTAAAAAGGATAGCAGTTTTGCCCTTATTGAAGTTGGATTTACTGCTTATTTCAGGCAATGCACCTAGTGTATAAAGCTCTAGAGAAATACACAATACCCAACTCATTACCACCAGAGCTTTTGCCTCCTTCAAAAAGAAAAGATTCAGTGCCCATATCAGTGCCTACAGCACCTTCAGCTCCTCTGCCAAGTACTGTACCAGTGCTACCAAATCTTGTAATGGGAATTGATGGTACCAAGGTAAGACATCAAGTTACTGAAGCCAAGCCAGAAAGTCAAAGAACTTGAAATATGGGAGAAGTTATATATAAAGAAATTCGAAAATCAGACTTAGTACTTAACCCTTTTAGTGCCAGCCCGAATAGCAAAATACTGTCTGAAAAGTGCCAAGCAACTTTAGAGGAGAATGCAGGGTTTTAAATTATTTTTTATAAAATGAGTACCAAATGAGATAGCTGAATTTTTTTTTCATTTTTACTAAACCGTTTGTCTATTGTATAATATGTGTTATATGTATGGGAAGAATCTCCAATATTTTTAAAAAAAATGAAAACAAAAGAAACTTTTAAAAATAAAATTAAAAATTCCAAAATCAATAATTACTCATACAGAACCTCACTACACAGAAAGTTCAGGTTAATTAAATGAAAGTATGGATATTTCTTTAATAAAACAGCATGCTGTTTTGGTCTGGTGCTTTATTTTTAAAATGAAAAATGAATTTTACTAACCTGAAACTGAAAAAAAAAGAAAGTCACCAAAAACACACACACAAGCATGATACCACTATTAATGAAAATGGCATAAAGCAATAGGTACAAATATAACGTAGATTACTGTACAATTTAGCACTTATTTTATTGCTTAGCTGAATAGTTGATTCACATTGTATTTGTCGTCTGGTTACACCTCCATAAATCCATTTTGATAAGTATGCCGATTGTTTGCATGTGTATGAGGTCTGTTGTTATCGGAAGATTTTTCATTGCTGAAGCTAGTATATCTATCTTCCCCTATGTTGATGTCAAAAACTCTTTCAACAAGGTCTGAAAATTCAAAATCATTGACTTTCTTATAATACATTGCGAACTGAAGCTCTTATTTTCTCTTCGGTTCATAACCTTCAGCTAGACGACTCCATTTTCAACCAGGATAAACAAACACCGGATAGAGAAATTAAATTTGGAGCCAATTTAGCACTTTGGAGTGAAGGTGAGATCCGGAAATGCTCCAGAAAACCTTTCTCTATAGTTATGACAGACTTCTCTGCAGAAGTTAAAACGTATGAAAATGGCATCACGATTAGATCGTGATTGGCAATTTTTGCAGAATTTTCAGACCACAATTAGATCATGATTGGCACTCAAAGGGTTAAGTTGAGTATCTTCCAAGGATGTGTCATGATTTTCAAGAAAATCCCCCTACCCTCAACTATCCAAACATGGATCATTTTTCAAAAACTTTTGTTTTCTCAAAAATGGCTCTAACAACTTTGAAGAAAATATCTCTGTTTAAGATATTTTTAGGAGAAACAAAATGAATATCTTGAATTTTCTGGGGGAATAGCCTCTGAAGATTTGTTCATTCTGGTTGACTTCTGTATAGCTGGTAAACCATAAGACATAGACAAAAACTTACTACCCAAAAAATGTATAACTCATTAAAACACACAATAAAATAGGTGAATTGGATTTGTAACACTTTAAGTATCATTTATGTATTGTTTTACCAGACTGGTTTCGAAGCCATGGTTTCCAAAAACTAATGTTATATGCAATTTTTTTTTGTAGAGTTAACCATTTTTGAGATATTCCAGATTATTGGTTTCAATTTTAAGTCACTTAAAATTTTCTCAAACAGGAAGCCGTCTCTCTTCTCGTTTCTTGTTTTGTTACTCCTGGCAAGCAAAGAGAAATGAATTTCAATTGTTTTTTTATACAGCAATCAGATTTTAAAAAGCTTTATCGCTTTAGCTTGTACTTCCCCTTATTTCCCTTCTACTTACAAGGAAGTAAGTAATAAGATTAATTCTGCTTAGTTTAACTTGATTAGCATGATGTAGATAAAAGATTAATCTTTTGAATATAAGGTTTGTTAGCAGAGAAAGTCATGTGAATGGAACATGCCAGATTTTTTCTCCTTTATTTAACTGATGCTACAAACACACTTTTTCTCCATTGACCAACACCAAAAATATTAATGCAGTGGCGCTAAGTAATAATAAATCACTCTGGAATAATTGTCAAAACCTGAGAATCTCTGGTTTATTCGTGACCATGAGCTTAGCTGTGATGTGCATGTTGACTCCCAGTACTCCAGTCAGTACAGTCAAAAGTCTCTTTTAATATTAATCTGTGCCTTTACAGTGGCTACAGATTTTAAAAGAGCATTTTAAGGTAAAAAAGTGTCTCAAATTTGGGTTAATCTATCAACAGCTCTTAAAAATTGCCAAAATATGACATTCAAATATTGGAAATTAAGATGGAGAATGGCTTCATTAACTCCAGAGCTTTAGCTTCATACATGCATTTTTTGGCTATTCTGGTTATCAACAGTCATCATTTTTTCGGTTTTGTATTTATTTTTTCCCAAATATCATTAGAATTTAAGCTTTCAAAGCTGATAAAAATCACAGTTTCCTCTTAAAGCATAAACTCAAATCTCAGAGATATCAATTTGGATAGTGGTATATGAGAGGGAGATTTGAAAAATGTTGCCATTTATCTGGAAAATCTGTTATACAATTAGGAGGAAAGTTTAAGGTTTTTATGTATCATTAAATAGAAATTGCTGAGAATCAGTATTGTTTTCACCTTGATCTGGAAGTAAATATAATTACACATTTTCTGTATGAATTTGCAGCCACCTATTCCATCATTACCTGCAGCAACTTGGGTTGTCAGTGCAGAAGAGAGGGCCAAATATGACATACTGTTCCAACAGACGGATGTAGACAAGGATGGTTTTGTATCAGGATTAGAAATCAAAGATGTCTTCCTCAGATCTGGTGTACCACAACAAATTTTGGCTCATATTTGGTAAGAAACAATTTTTATTTGTTGCTAATATTAATTGAATGAGCATAAGGTGGACCTTTAAAGAATAGTATTTTAAAATGTTAAACAAGATAAGATGCAACATTAAAGTATATTGTACAGTAAAAGTTTCTAAATCTTGCAGTTTTATTTAAATGCTTTCAAAATTTTGTCATATGCTGTTCTACCACAATTATGAGTATTTTAAATTTCATGCAGCTATCTTTTGTAGTTATATTAATCAGATGTTGCACTCAATGCAGATTGTAATTTTGAAAAAATAAAATGCTTCCATATTTAAACACTAATGCACAAAACTAGCATAGTATGAGCATCCCCTCCCCCCACACTGTTGTTTTAGAAAAAATTTAAAACTTCTAAATGTATCAATGAAAATAATAATTTAATAGTCTTTGTAATTTAATTTAAATAATTCAAAGGCTTCTACTTAGTAAAATAGTTACGTTAAATATATTATTGTAATATTGCTGTGTTATAAAAACGTGCTTGTGTAAACACAATTGTAAAACTTCTACATTCCTGCTGTTTGATACCTTTTGTCGGGTCCTCTTTCTGTAGTATACCTGCTTCCTGTCCATCATTATAAGCCGCTCTTACTCTTTTCTGTAGACTTGGGCCACAGGAATGTCTTAATCATCTTCCTGGAAATATTTATTATGCAGAACCACACAACATAAAATAAATGAAGATACTCTGAGGCTAACCTTACTTTTTAGTGAAGTATTGGAAATCTTTGTTTTGCATGGGCAAAATATCTTTGTATTTTAACTCGTTCCGTAGCAAGATACCTACCTATTTATAGGATCTATATGCTGTCCATAACCCTCTGCCCCTGAGGTGTGGTGCTTAGCATGCTAATCTTGTCTACCCAACTCAGTGGAGGGCGATGGATTTTTTTTTAGACATAAAAACCCTTAGCTTACCTTCCTTCAGAAGGAAAGCAAAGCTGTTGGACCTGTGTTGTAGATTTATGGCATGTAAAAGAACCCCAAGCCTAATAAAGAGGGATCTGAGCAAAATATCATGTCCAGCATAGAATGGGACGCTGAGAACCACAATAGTTAAAAGAAAACCGTATTTCAACTTCTCCATAACCCTCATCCCTAAGAAATAAAGTTGTTGTTGTTGTTGTTATTATTATTATTATTATTATTATTATTATTAATATTATTATTAATATTATTATTATTATTACAAATATTTCTGCAACCACCAGAATTTTGTTTGTAAATATAAATAGGCCATTATGTGTCAACACTTGTAAACAATGCCTTTTCCTGGTAATATTTTTGGCTATTTGAAATTTTTTTTCTTGATTAAAATATGGGTAAAATTCAAAGCTTCAGTTGCATCAGGGAATGTATTGCACTGTTGCTGCACTGCATTTAGTTATTTGAAATGCAGCAGCATGTGCCAGAAATTGGATCCAATCATATACTTGTAAAACAGACCAACTTTCCAAAAAGTTTTGTATATTGAACATACATCTTCTACGGTGCCACACTGAAACCCTGGGTTAATTACCTGCCACAATAATATTTTACTCCTGTTATTGAGTGGCCTGTGTTCTAACTTCTCACCCAAAGCGTTCAGTAGCTGACTAGGGCAGAGAATTTGTCTTTAACTAGAATCATTCTCTATCCTTCACAGAGTATGTAAGTGTTTGTGAATGTATGTTTAATAGGCAAAAGCTGAGAGAGAGAGGGGAAAAGAATATGTTAAGTAACACTCTGCTGCTTAAATTATTTACAATTTACAGAACTGGATTGTGTAATTTGTATCAGATATTCTTTGTATTTTCCCTTTTTGGTAATTTAGTGTCATTTATTCAGGAATCTGTGTGACATCAAGCAAAGTGGTAAATTAAATAGTGAGCAGTTTGCATTATCCATGTGGCTAATTCATCAGAAGCTTCAAGGAACAGAACCTCCACCAAGCTTAACTCCAGAAATGGTTCCTCCAAGTTTCAGGACAAAGGCTCCTGTAGATGGTGTTATTGTGAGTACTTACTGCAAGTCTATTAATTGTTTTGTTTTTATGTAAACCACTGTAAATGCTTACCCAGATAATAGAGGGTAATTTGTTTTAACTGCACCTAAAGACTGCAGTTGTTTAAAAAGCAGAAATGTACGCGTCAAGAATGTTCATGTACTTGATTGCAAGGTACTTAAAACACAATATTGTGAGTAAATGTCCACTCAAAACATGAATCAGTTTTCAGTATACGTACACAGGTAAAACAGATAATGTGTAAGAACTGAAGCTAGTAACTGGGAAGTAATACAAATATTAACCCTCTGTGAGAATTGCCAATCATGATCTAATTGTGATGCCCTTTTTATACGTTTTAATTCTTTCCTGTGAGAAAGTCTGTGTACTTTCTATGTCATAGCCATAGAGAAAGCTATTCTGGAGCATTTCAGGGCATTAGCTTTACACTGAAACGCGCTAAATTAGCACCAAATTTAATTTCTCTAGTCAGTGTTTGTTTATGTTGATTGAAAAATGGCATTGGATAGCAAGAGTTATGAACCAAAGAGGAGAAAAGAGCTGCAGTTCACTTCGTATTAAAAGAAAGCAAGTGCTTTTGAATTTTCAGACCTTGATGAAAGCATTTCTGACATCAAGGTAAGAAAGGATAAGTATCTATACTAGCTTCAGCGATAAAAGTGCATCAATAATAATGGTTCTCGTACATATGCAAATGATCAGTGTACTTGTTAAAATGGATTTATGGAAGCATAACCAGACGACACAAACAATGTGAATCAACCATTTAGCTACACAACACAAGTGCTAAATTGTACAGTAATGTACATTACATCTGTATCCTATTGCTTTATGCTATTTCATTATTAGCTGTATTATGCTGATGTGTGTGTGTTTTTGGTGATTTTTTTTCAGATGCAGGTTACATGAATTCAGTTTTTGTATTTTAAAAAATAAAACACCAGACCAAAACAGGTTGGTTTTTTTTACTTTCTCTAGACCTGTATATACAATGTATATAGGGATAGAGAAGTATTGTATTCCACCCAAAAATTTGATACCGAGATTTCACCGAATTTATGTTTTAGGGTCCCCTGTATCCAAAAAAGCATTTTCACAAAAAGGTCCGTGTGTGTGTGTGTGTGTGTGTGTCCATGTGTCTGTGAACACGATAATTCAAAAACGAAAAGTCAGTAAAGCACCAAACTTGGTATTTAAGTTTAGTTTCTTCCAGGGATGCGACACAAAGATTTTGAGAAAAATCTTCCCACCCCAAACTAGCCTTTACATGGAACTTTTTTCGAAAATTTTGATTTTCTTAAAAATGGCTCTAACAAATTTGATTAAAATATTGTATATTAAAGAGATTTAGCTGACAAATAATATGTGTATCTTGAGCTTACTGGGAATAGCTTCTAAAGACCTGTTTATTCTGGATGAATTTTGCTTAATTTGGCATAACTAGTAAACCATAAGAGATAGACAAAAACTTGCTATACAAAAAATGTAGGTCTTGTTAAAATACACAAGTTATGTCAGATACATTTTTCTCATGGAGCTTACAGTTTTTGAGGTATTCATTGTTATTAGTTTCAGTTGTGAAGTACTTATACTTTTCTCAGACGGGAGTGTGCGGTTTTCTTTTGTTCTACTCCTGGCCAAGAAAAGAAGGGATTTGTAATGACAATCACATAAGCTTTTAAAACATTTGATTATGGCTTTAGCCTAGTGTATTCCCTTATTTTTTCATACTAAGTAATAAGAACATTGTGCTAATGAGTACCTCGATTAGCAAGCTGCAGAAAGAAGAAGAATCTTATGTAAGAAGTTTGTAGAACAGCTAGAGAAAGTCATGTGAGTGTAACACATCAGATTTTTTAATAAAGAAATATCTGTATTTTCATTTCATTAGTTTGCACTTTCTCTATAGTGAGGATTTGTATGCCTAATTATTGATTATTTTGGGATTTTTTTTATTGTATTTAAAAAATTTCTTTTGTTTTTAACTTTTTTCTTCTTATCCATATATATTTATTATTCAATAGACAAACAGGTTTGCTAAAAGTAAAAAAAAAATCAGCCCCCTATGTCATTTGTTACTTATTTTATTGCTAATAATTTAAAACCCTGCATTCTGCTCTAAAACTGCTTGGCACTTTTCAGACAGCTGTCTGTTAATCCAGGCTGGCACTAAAAGGGTTGATAGTTATAGTTTAAATAGATCTTACTTAATTCTTTCATTTTCTTACTTTTTTCTTGCAATAACTGGTACACATAGTTTTATGAAGTATGAACCATAGGTTTAGGTGGTACAGAACAGTAGCAATGCACATAGGAAAATAACCCCATGTTAATGGAATGGATTTGTTCTTAAATGTACAATATTCCATATAAACACTAAAAGAGTTTTAAATTAATGATAATTTATGTCATTCAGCAGCTTCAAGTCCCAACGTGCAATTCATAACAGTTACCTTATATCCAGAATATTATTTTCACCAGCTGCTTTTCAGAATCAATGGGGACAGCGGCCATAAATTTAATCTTGCAACTTTGTCGAATTATGTAAATCAGCTGGCAAACCATTGACTAGTGGTGAAGAAACAATAGTGCTGGACGTTTATTATAAATTGTGTGAAAAATATCAAACAATTCCCTAAAGCAAGTGGTGAAAATAGGTTCTGTGTTCACTGGTGTTTTCACTAAAAGTATAAACAGTGTTCATTAAGAAACCGCCGAAAAAGTTTGATTTCATTGGGAGTATAGGTCTTTGTTTCTTTATACTTAACTATCTCCCCCACAAGAAAATTGGTTATACCCAGGGGGGAAAAAAAAGCACGTGAAATGAGCAATGCAAGAATTTGACAGTTTTTTGAAGCCTGAAATTTACATAATAGTGTAATTGCTTTTTAGTTTCTCTACTTAGTACATAATACATTGGTACAGAAGATATTGCACTCATCCCAAAAATTCTATACCGAGATTTCACAGGCAATACAAATTTTAGGTATATTAAAAAGAGAATTTTTAGAAGAAGGTCTGTGTGTACGCTTATGTGCATGGGTGTGTGTAGAACTCATAAATGAAAAGTTGGTTAAATACCAATTTGATATTTAAGTTTAGTGTCTTCCAAGAATGTGACATGATTTTCAGAAACCCCACTATCCTCCCAAACTATCCTTTACATGAAAAAAAAAATTAAAAATTTTATTTTTTTCAAAGATGACTAATGATTTTGTGTAAAATACTATATATTGAAGATATTAACATGATAAAGTGTATATCTTGATTTTCTGGGAATAGCCTCTGAATACCTCTTCATTCTGGACGACTTTTGTATAACTGGTAAACTGTAAGAGATAGATGAAAACTTAGTACACAAAAGATGTAGATCTCGTACAACACACAATTTATGTCATAAATATATATATTTTTTTGTAGAGTTAACCGTTTGAAATATTCTTTATTTGTTTTAGTTTTGAACTACTTATACACTTCTCATGTGAGAAGACATCTTTTATTTCAACCCTCCTTTTACTCCTGATCTTTGCAAAGAGAACCAAATTTCAATTGTTTCACATAGCGACAGGTTTTAAAAGCTGTAGCTGTGGGTTGAACCGGTGTATTCACTTATTCCCCTTAAAAGGAGCTAAGATTTAAAAGCAGAACTTATTTTTGGTTTATAAGACAAATGTTGTGTTTAAATTATTAAAACATAAAATGTTAATAACACTACATTTTATTTTTTATGTTGATGATGACAAATATCTGGGAAAACATTTAAAGATTTTATCACTTAACATAAGTGAAGTTTGTATAAACATTGACTTACTAATATGTTAAAATTAAGTACAAATGTTATTCGTAACTATCTACTAATGTGTATTTCTTAGATTTGTCACAATTTTTGCAGTCTTTATTTTCAATAGCTTTGCATTATGTAAGACTATTGTTTGAGTACTACCAATCACAAACATGCTTTTAAGAGTTAATCATTAAATGAGCCTCTGTTGTGGAAATTTTCCCTCCATATTTTTGGAAAAAATTATTGTAGATGAGCGCCTTATGATTGTGAAAACAATATGTTGCATCTGATCACTGATAGACTGAAGTATACAAGGTTTGATAAAAAAGTAACAGAAATTGTTATTTTCCTTAAAGAATCTATTTATTCATCAACATCAACTTTGTCCCTTTCAAAGTAACCCCCCTCAGATATAATACACTTGTGCCAGCACTTTTTCCAATCTTGGAAGCACTTCTAAAACTCACTTTTTGTTATGGTGTTCAGCTCCTACAGTGATTCTGTTTTTATTTCTTCAGTTGGTGGCAAAACGGCATCCTTTTCATGGCTTTCTTCAGCCTCTGGAATAGAAAGAAGTCACGGGAGGCCATGTCCCGCAAATACTGTGGCTGAGGCAACATAACGGTCTTGTTTTTTGCCAGAAAATCACGAACAAGCATTGAAGTGTGTGTGGGTGCATTTTCGTGATGCCATTTCCACAAGTGATTTTGTCACAATTCTGGTCTTTCTTCCAGATTGCTTCACGCAAATGGCTTATAACTTCCAGGTAGTATTCATTATTGACCATATAGCCATAAGACAGGAACTCACAATGTACTATCCCATTGTAATCAAAGAAAACAGAAGAACCTTCACATGTGATTGAACCTGTCAAATTTTTTTCGGTCTTGGCTCTTCAGGCAGTATGCATTGGGACGATTGGGCCTTGGATTCGATGTCATACCCATATACCCATGTTTCATCACCTATTATAACCTTCTTTAGAAGTTCTGAGTCATCGACTTTATTCAGCAATTCCTGAGCAGTACATTTCTTCCACATTCTCATTACTAATTGATGTGCTAGGGCATTCAGGGTGGTCATCGTCTTCAACATCTTCTCAACCCTCTTTGAAGCATCTATACCACTTGTAAACTCTTGTCTTATTCATAGTAGATTCCCCAAAAGCTACAGTCAACATTTCGAATGCACTGCTACACTTTATTCCATTTTTAAAGCAAAATTTAATGCAAAGTATTTGATCCATCTTTTTCAAAAGCAAAAATTTGCCGAACATTCGCAAACACATATAACCTTTTCAACTGTCAGCAATAAACCAAATATTCAAAACAGCTGAAAACTCAAACATACGTCAGGAACATGTGTCCCAACAAGTTATAAAAAAAATTGAAAATTGGATGCAAATTTAAAAATTCATGTTATTTTTTTATCACACTTTGTATAACTATGCAGCCTGCGCTATAAACAGCCTAACATACTCTCAAGCGACCTTGACTTAACTTGCCAGAATCAGAATCTGATATAAACTATGAGTCATAGTAATCAATAGATAAGTGGTTTTTGTTTAAATTATTGCCAATACCCTTTGTAAAATTATTGCTTTTTTTATTTTATACATTATTTTCCATGTGCAAGTGGAAAAATAATATTCAGGAGTAATAACCCAACACTGTCATAAGTTTTAAAAGCTTTAATAAAAGTAGTTTAACTATTTGTTTCATGCCCGTTGTAGCTTGATACCATCCTGAATCTTTCAACTTTTTTTTTATTGTTTCATTTGTATAGCTCCCGTTAACTTCTTTGGTCATATCGGGGGCTTTGACTTCTGAAACAACTCATCTTATTATAGTAGGTTATTGTCATCAGTTTTATTATTTTATATCATTAAACACATGAACATTTCATGCACATGCATACTTCCAGACTCTGTGGGGGATAGGGAATAATTCTGGTTAAAGAAAAATTCCCCACCCCAGCCGGAAATCGAACCTGGGACCTCCGGGTGAGAAGTCAGCTTACTGACCACTCGACCACGGAGGCAGTCTCTTTCCATTTTGCAAAGTTCAAGTCTAACAATTCATTCTGTTTGTTTAGAGTTTCATTTTGATTTACATTATACTAGGTGTTAACTTTTATTCATAATGTAAATGACATAGATGAGTGTGAGCCTATATTGAACCATGACACTCTACTAGGAAGGCACAGTGATCATTTGCAGAAGATTAAGTTATCACAGCGACCTGTCATTAGAAAGAGCAGTGTTGGTTTGTGGAAATATAAGCAATCGCCAGCATTCCAGATGTAGTTATGTTACTATTTCAACTAGATTGCCAATGGCCCTTCTGGGTGCAATAATGAATGACATTCAAAGTTTGTGCTGTTCTTTGTTAACAAACTGAATATGAACACAACACACCTTCAATGAAAAGAATTTGAGTTGGTTCTTTAACACAAAACTCATTTAGTATTATGCACTGAGACCGGTTTCAGAACACTTGTTCCCAGTAAGTAATTATTACATGACATTTTGTTACAAAGACTGACTCAAATTCTTTTCATTGAATATTAATCACAGCATTGTCACAGCTTCTTTATATACTGCAAAATGTAAAACATGCAGTTGAGTGTTATTACTGTTCTGGTGTCAAAGATAAGAGTAAGAGCAGTGTATAAATATAATTTACCCTTATTTATTCGAATACAAGACAACCCCCACTTTTCATAACATCTACATAGGACATGTTTAAAAGACATAGGTATATAAAAAGAATTTCTAAATTAAATTTAAAGGTTTGTCATATATTTTGAACAGATTAATGGATACTTAATAGATAAGTTCCTCATTTATTTATTTTTGTACTTAATTTGAATTTGTGCGGAAATTCACGTTTTGAATGGTTGCCAAAGAGGAGCGTATGGAAATGTACAGTATGAGTGCAATGGTACAACATGGTGACTGTAGTGGCTGTAACAAGGATGATGGATATGATTTTGTTTTTGGACAACATACTTAAATATAACACATCATAAATGTTTTTACCTAATTTGAATTTACACAGAAATTCACATTGCAAGCAGGAGAGACAGAGAAAAAAAAAATGGCGTGTTATTTATGGACGCTCTTTAACTGCTTTGGTTCTCAGCGTCCCATTCTATTCTGGGCGTGAAAGATCGCTTAATTTTGCTCAGAGGCCTCTCTTATCAGGCTTGAGGTTCTTTTACGTGCCGTAAATCTACGACACGGGACCCACTGCTTTACTTCCCTTCCGAAGGAAGCCATGCTAAGGATTTTTACGCCCGAAAAAATCCATCGTCCTCCGCCGGGTAGAGACAGAGAAGTGAGAACAAAATGTACAGTATATGCGATCATAGAACGTGACGGCAGCGGTGGTTAACTGTAAGAACAATATATGATTTTGAATTTAGACAGCATACTTAATATGCCACACTCAATGTTTTACCTAATTTGAACTTACGCAGAAATTCACAATGCGAGCGGGAGAAAAAAAATGTATGGTATATGTGATGATAAAATGTGACTGTGGCAGTGGTGACAGCATAGCTGTAATGGAGATTATTTAGGGATGCAATTTTTTGTTATGACAACATACTTGATATATATCGTAAAATGTTTTACCTAGTTTGAATTTGCGCATAAACTCACATTGCAGTATATATGGGGCCTAAGGAGGGGAAATGTGCAGCTAACGTCACTCTGCTTGACCTTTGACTTCCAATGTAACATTATGTGCAAACACTGATGTGAAAGGAACTCCTGTGATTTTATTTTCATCTCGGAGAGTAATCTTTTTTCCAATGGAATGCTCATAGGCTTCTTAACAGCTAATTTTCGACGTGAAATGAAGCGCTCAAAGTCTATTGCATATGTTGCAACCTTGCAAGTAATATATACCATTTACCCCCAGGCTTCGACACTGCCATATCTGCAATGTTTGAAACATACTTTTTCCCCGTATGGTATTCGGAAAACATATTGCGAATTCAAGACGACCCAGTTCTGAACATTAATATTTTGGAAAAAATTCTGTCTTGTATTCGGATAAATACAGTGTATCGCTGCATAAATAAGATTCGTACTCTGAACCATCAAATATGAACTCCTGGCGTTAGAGGGATAGTGTCCAACTCACCTCATCAAGAAGGCATCACATAATGTTTTGTCATTAGTGGGACAGTACTATAAACTCATTTCATCAGAGATGTAATCATTGACAACTTTTCTTGTATGAGAAATTGTGAGTAAAAGTGAGCATCCAGTATTGCTGTGGAATAATATTAACATACTTTTACATAACAGTTTTACATAGAAGTATAACATTTCTAGGCAACAGTTTATAAATAACACATATATTTTATATTGCATAATGAGTACAAACACTTGAAAAAGAAAAAAAAAAACATTAATATACTCCAAACTATGCATATATTCAACTTAAAAGTCAGCTGCTGCTGCTGCTGCTGCTTTATGACCCTTAAATGCTCTAAAAAACACTAGAAGAATGGCTGCACATATTACCACTAAACTGAGCAACATAATGTGATGGTTGAAAGAGAACTTATTAACTGCCACTACTTTTAGTGTTACAGCACCAATTAAATCCTCTCCTTGCCAACAGCTGTAAAAAAGAAACAAACAATTAACTCTATTCATATTTACAATTTTTCATTGTTTTATGTTTAAATTTATAAAGAAGTTTGTGGTAGCAACATGATTAATACTTGATGGTAAGAGTTGAGTTGGTTTTGTAACACACATCATCACTTAACAATTACTTACAGGGGCTGGTTTTGGGAATGCATGTTTCCATTTTCAACCCCTCATTCTGACAATCACCTTTCATTGGCATCAAATTAAATTAAGGTAAGAAGGTACCCTAATTGTGATAAATACAAACATGTATTTTTTTTAAATTAAATAACTCAGAAGTTTGAGACAAGTGAAGTTTTAATCAATGTGATGTTGAAAATGAGTCGGAATAGTAACACTCACCTCCCTTATATGTATTATGTCCAAAACATATGTTTCAAGGGCAATTGCCCTCTTCTTCAGTTGAAGTCCGACTGATGGCTGGTATTTGTGCTCTGTGGTCTATTACAGTGGAGCCATCTGGTGTTCTCAGTAGAAGTTCAAAATCATGTGGCGGTATTTCAAAATTCATCAGTTGGTCTTTTTGTTGTGTAATGAGAATATTCTCCCAAACTGTAAGTTCTGCCGGGTTGTTTACAGGTTTTAGCAATTTTATGTCCTTTTGTATTTCATGATGTGATGTCCAAAAATGGTATGCTACTGCCGATTTATCTGTTTGTTTCTGTTTGATATGTCTGAAATGTTCCTTTAGCCTTGTTTCCAGTCTTCTTTTTGTTTGGCCAATGTAACATGATTTGCAGTCCTTGCAATCAATTCTGTAGATGCCTGATCTCTGGTTTGTAGGTATGGGGTCTTTAATGTCTGTTTTCAATGCATTTTTTATGTTGAATTGGTTACTTGAAGCTAAACTTATATTGTATTTCTTGAAAATTTTTTTGAATTTCCTATCTGCTGTTGGGTGATAGGTGAATTTTTTATATATAACTTTCGGTTTTTGTATGGACAAAGTGGTGATTTGTTTTAAGGTTATTTTCTCCTTATGTTTTTTAATTTTTTGGTCAATGATGTCTGGGTTAAAACCATTGGCTGAGGCTATATGTCTTAGTTGGAGGTATTCTGTGTTGTACTCTTCTGGGTCAAGTGGGATGCTGAGGAGTCTGTGTACTGAACTGTTGAAGACTGCCTGTTTATGAGGTTCTGGGTTGAAACTATTCTGTTTTATGTAATTGTCTGTATGTGTGGTCTTCCTGTAGATGCCATAAGTGATCTTTTGTTCTTTCCGTGTTAGTTTTAGGTCCAGGTATGGTAGCATTTGGTCTTTTTCTGTTTCCATTGTGAATTGTATGTACCTGTCCTGTAGGTTTAGTAATTTTAGAGAGTCTTCTGCTAATTTTTTGGGGACCACCGCAAAAACATCATCAACATATCTAAACCATTTTTTGAATATATTCGGAAAACTGGAGGTTATATGTACTTCAAGTCGTCCCATGTACAGATTTGCTAAAAAGGGCGAAAGTGGGTTACCCATCGCTAAGCCTGATGATTGTCTGTAAAATCTACCATTGAATTGGAAATAATTCTGGTTGATGCAAAGTTCTGTTAAAGTATGGAAGTCTTCTATTTCTTTCTGGTTTAAGCCTATGCCCCTGAGCCATGCTTTGAAGGTTTCAAGTAACTTGTCGACTGGGATGCTGGTGAATAATGATTTCACATCAAACGAAACCAACAACTCATTGTTTGAAACTTTGTACTCTTCTAGATGTTTTATTAGTTCTATGGAGTTTTTAATGGAAAGGTGGTTGTGTTCGGGGAAGCTATTGAATTTGTTAACTAACCACTTAGATAATTTGTAGGTTGGAGAGTTTATGCAATTGACTGACTATTGGTCTCATGGGTTTGTCCGGTTTGTGGATTTTTGGCAAAGCATAAAGACGTGGTAGAGTTGGGTTTGCTTCTTTCATTTTGAATTTTTCTAGTTTAGGTATAACTTCTGTTCTTTCTATTGTACGTTTTAAGGATGTTATCAGTGTGTTTAATGGGTTTTTACTTATTTCTGTATATTCTTTATTCTCTAAAAGGGTTTCTACTTTTGAAATGTAACCTTTTTTGTCCATTATGACTGTGTTTCCCTTATCTGCTTTTAAGAAAACTACCGGTTTTTTGTTTAAGGACCTGATTATTTGTTTATGTTTGTTCTTCTGTATTTTTGTGTCTTTGATTTCCTGCAGTATAGGTGCAACTTCTTTCTTTATTGTTAATTGATCGATCCGGTTTAGTTCTTTTGTAGCTATTTCTATGTCCGCTATATAATCTTGTACGTTGGTCGTAAATTGAGTGCAAGTTTTGAAGCCCTTGTTTAAAAATGTAATTTCTTCGTTATTGAAGGTTTCTTCCGAAAGATTTACTACATTCACATTAGTTGGTTTGTTTGACTGTATATTGAGTTGGGTTTGGTTTTTCCGCGTCGTTTTGCTAATTAGTTTCTCCAATTTCTTTTTAAGTTTCATTGTTTTTTCGTGCATTATTCTATTGAGTTTTTCTAAAAGATTTTGTTGAATGTTTTTCCAAATGATGTCCCCTACATTTTGCACAAGTTTCATATGTGACGCGTATAGCTGGAGTTCTAATTTATTCCATAGAACTAATAAAACATCTAGAAGAGTACAAAGTTTCAAACAATGAGTTGTTGGTTTCGTTTGATGTGAAATCATTATTCACCAGCATCCCAGTCGACAAGTTACTTGAAACCTTCAAAGCATGGCTCAGGGGCATAGGCTTAAACCAGAAAGAAATAGAAGACTTCCATACTTTAACAGAACTTTGCATCAACCAGAATTATTTCCAATTCAATGGTAGATTTTACAGACAATCATCAGGCTTAGCGATGGGTAACCCACTTTCGCCCTTTTTAGCAAATCTGTACATGGGACGACTTGAAGTACATATAACCTCCAGTTTTCCGAATATATTCAAAAAATGGTTTAGATATGTTGATGATGTTTTTGCGGTGGTCCCCAAAAAATTAGCAGAAGACTCTCTAAAATTACTAAACCTACAGGACAGGTACATACAATTCACAATGGAAACAGAAAAAGACCAAATGCTACCATACCTGGACCTAAAACTAACACGGAAAGAACAAAAGATCACTTATGGCATCTACAGGAAGACCACACATACAGACAATTACATAAAACAGAATAGTTTCAACCCAGAACCTCATAAACAGGCAGTCTTCAACAGTTCAGTACACAGACTCCTCAGCATCCCACTTGACCCAGAAGAGTACAACACAGAATACCTCCAACTAAGACATATAGCCTCAGCCAATGGTTTTAACCCAGACATCATTGACCAAAAAATTAAAAAACATAAGGAGAAAATAACCTTAAAACAAATCACCACTTTGTCCATACAAAAACCGAAAGTTATATATAAAAAATTCACCTATCACCCAACAGCAGATAGGAAATTCAAAAAAATTTTCAAGAAATACAATATAAGTTTAGCTTCAAGTAACCAATTCAACATAAAAAATGCATTGAAAACAGACATTAAAGACCCCATACCTACAAACCAGAGATCAGGCATCTACAGAATTGATTGCAAGGACTGCAAATCATGTTACATTGGCCAAACAAAAAGAAGACTGGAAACAAGGCTAAAGGAACATTTCAGACATATCAAACAGAAACAAACAGATAAATCGGCAGTAGCATACCATTTTTGGACATCACATCATGAAATACAAAAGGACATAAAATTGCTAAAAGCTGTAAACAACCTGGCAGAACTTACAGTTTGGGAGAATATTCTCATTACACAACAAAAAGACCAACTGATGAATTTTGAAATACCGCCACATGATTTTGAACTTCTACTGAGAACACCAGATGGCTCCACCGTAATAGACCACAGAGCACAAATACCAGCCATCAGTCGGACTTCAACTGAAGAAGAGGGCAATTGCCCTTGAAACATATGTTTTGGACATAATACATATAAGTGAGGTGAGTGTTACTATTCCGACTCATTTTCAACATCACATGTATTTTTTTATTGTAATTATACTTTGAAATCAGTAGAAAAATATGTGATTAACATTTTTAACTGAGAAATGTTTGACCCCTAAATTAGCATTTTATATTCGTAGGCTTTTATAAGCATTGACTTGCAACCATGCCCCCTTTTGTAAAGCTATAGAAATATTACCATAACTTCCACAGTACTGATCACATTTTTCTGAACTAAGTCTTGTTTTGAAAGGAAACCTCAAGGGTTACATACATGTTGTAGAAAGCAGACCATATGGAAACGAAGTACAGATAGAAAAAATCTGATGTGTTTAATTCACATGACTTTCTCTATATCTCTGTAACAAATTATTATTAATGAGTTTATCCTTCTATCTACTTCATGCTAATCAAGATAAATATTAACAGAAACAGTCTTACTTCTTCATTCCTTTAAAGTAGAAGGGAAATAAGAAAATACACTAGGCTAAACCGACAATCAAATGTTTTAAAATCTTGACAGTTGATTATGCAAGTGTGAAGAGGATGGACATGTGAGGTGAACGCTTGTTAAAGCAAAAACAAGGATATAGAGCTATAGCTGTATAGAGCACGCACCAGACCATTTAACAGGATGAAAATAAGCACTCCAAATTGTAACAAAGAAAATATATTAAGAGCACTAAGTTTCTGGATGGCGTTAGTGCTGGCAGTCATATTAATAATAGGAGGCGTAGAAATTAATCCAGGACTGGGAATGGATGTTAATTAACTAACAGACAACATAAAAGATATTAAATGATGAGAGAAGAGTATGGAAGAAAAAATGGGAAAGAGCATGGATGAAATAAAAATAAGCATAAATCAGATGGAACAAGTAACAAGAAGGGAATTAGTGGAATGTAAAAATAGAATAACCCATTTGGAGAAGTCTGCGCATGCCAATAGGAAACTGAATGTAGTTAGTTATCTTTGGAGTAAAAGAACAAGAGGAAGAAAAACATGGGAAGAAGTGGAGAAAATTACAGAAGGGAAACTCGGCATCAAACTCGCAGGCTGGGAAATTGACGACTCCTTTAGATTAGGACTAGTTAAATTAGCAACCATGAATGTCAAATGGAGAATATTAAACAATACGAGAAACCAAGGCATGGGAATATTTATTGAAAATGGCTATGGTAAAAAAGAGCGAGAAATAAGACACAAATTACTAAAAGAGATGAAAATAACTAGAAATACAGGTGGGAGGGCATATTTACAAGATTTGCAGCTATCAGAACTCGGCAAACTACTGAAAGAATCCAGGTCAGTGGAGAAGATTGAAGAGAAAAAGCAGCAAACAACTCTTCATCCAAGGTTGTGGAAGGTTAGTCCACAAAATCAACTGATTGAAGATATGAGGAATGGTGCATTAGTGGCCACAACCAGTTTAGACATATAGAAAACTGGTGAATGGATGAGTGTTGTATCAACACAGCAGGGAATATCCTGACAACGGGAGACTTGAGACACAACAGGAAGGGAGGTTAACTAGGGCAAGAGCAAAGCTACAACAATTTTGACAAAAGAGCATGGATTTTGTAAAGGATGGGCCAACCCTGGAGGTCTTAGGTTGGAATGTCGAAGGACCAATAGACAGAATCCACTAAGGTGAATTAATACAAGTGTTGAAGTGGGGCGATATGATTGCAGTGGTGGAAACATGGGTGTCTAAAAATGAAGTAAAGAGAATGGAGGGTTATGATTATTTTGGAAAAAATTGAGTGAAAAACAAAAGGTAAGGTCTGTGACAAATCATAAGTGAATGGAATGTTGACTTAGGAAACTAAAGCAAGATTTGATTGGTGTAAAATTATTGATGGCAAAGGTATTGGAGTTGCTAATAAACTAACAGTAATGTAATAGACAAGTTACAACATTACTATGGACAGACAATTAGAATCAATTTGGTCAATTTAGAATGGATGAAACAAGCAGTTTGGGCTACACTTTTTCATATGGCATCCACAGATGAAAAACCTTCACATGGACTTTATCCAAAGGGACTAATTCCTGGTGTAAATATAAGAGAGCAAGAACATTATAACCATCATGGTCTACCTCTGGTAATAATGGAAACCTTGACTACCTCTGGAAGTAAAACCTTTTACAGAGATCTAGCAAATCCAAATCTGAAAAAATGTCTTCATTGAAATACATAAAAAACTCCAATGAGGTATTCAAACATGTCCTGTGGTCATGTTTTTGCGGGTATACTCATTCTTGAGTTTGGGCTTCAATGATGGAACTCGTGGAAGACTTAAAGTGCTGAGAAGTATGAAGATTAATTCAGAATATAACATGACCAAGATGCTACAAGAAATTGATCAGCTGAGAGTCAAGAAAGCAGATATTATGGTAAAGGAAATAGTCGAAAGGGCTAGAAAAGTAAAGAAGAACAAGAAAATAACAAGGGAGTATAAAGAGGATTAAGGTTATGCAGTGGGAATGTTCTCAATGAAATGCCAAGGTAAATAATAGATGTATAAACTTTCATTTTTCCCAGTTTTACATTTTTGCATACTCTGGTGCACTTTATTCAAAAACTATTTGTTGAAAATAGATGAAAAATGTTGTATGTATTCATTAGACTCATGTTGTTAAAAATAATAGAGAATTTTTCTGTGACATTTATACAACTTGAAAAAAAAGTTTATTTGCCATAAAAATTCAGGGCAAAAAAAAATTGCAAACTTTAAAAAATTATATCTTAATATAATCTTGGCTTTATATAAATAATGTTAGATATTATTATAGATAACAATTGTAAAAAGTCACCTTAACATTTTCATTTGGGTATCTGTAATAGTTTTTTTTTTTTGTAATGTGCACCCAAATTTCATGAATTTAACATTATTGAGATAGGTAGTACCTTTTAGCTTAAACTGAGTTTTATTATGGATGCTCTTTAACTGCTGTGGTTTTTACTGTCCATTGGATTCAAAGAAGAGGGTGGTGGTTGTGGGGGTTCACAACAGGAAGGTTGTCTACCATTTCTCAACATCGAAATAATCAGGATCAAAAATCAAAACCTAACATGTGGAATACATAGAAAATGCACTAACACAGACAGCTATATAAAGTACAATAACTAAAATCCCACAAGACACAAATATGCACATTCACATGGAAAATGGTGAATAACAATAAGAATATCAACAGACACTCAAAACATCTTTTAACAATGGCTTCTAAAAAATAAAATAACTGAAATGCATAAAATTTCAGAAAATTAATTTATCACTCTTGGTCACACGACAAATGTCATAAGATCTTCAGCAATTACATCAACTTAGCTCCAAAGAACAGCTATAGCATCCAAAAACTATGTAAAAACATCCTGTTCCAAGAAACTAAAAGCTGAGGCTGTATTCTGTATAAAGAACAAAAAGAAGTCTGGAAACCAGACTAAAAGAACACCTGTATTACAGAAAATATAAACAAAGATCAATCAGCAATTGGCATTATTTTTGGACAAGAAATTACACCAAATATGACACTTAAAACCAGCTTATTGGCATACAGAATTAAACATTTAGGAGAAAATCTACATAATGAAAAAGAACTATATTACAAATTTACAGTAAACTTTGGAAGTTCATAGATACAGCACCAGGGACATCCATAGGCGATGCATCCCCACAGCCACCACCCTCGTCTTTGATGCCAACGAAAGGAGGTTCAATCAGAATTAGGGGATGAATAGGAACAGCATATGTGTTTCTGGAACCTATCCCAGTAAGTAATTAATTGATGATTTGGTTTACAAAAACCAACTCAATTCTTACAATTGAATATTGTTTATGTATTTAAACGTTTGTAAGAAATTGGAAATAGTCATGTTAGCAATGATGCTAATGTGTGTCCAAAAAGTGGTATTTCAAAATGACAAAAATGCTTTAGATGAAGTTAACAAACTCTAAGGTTTAAAATGCTAGAATGCTGTATGTCAGCGGCTGTCAGAATGAAGTGGAAAGACAGGGCAGGCACTGACTGTGCAGGCAGCACGGATTGGGCAGAGAAGAAGCCAGTACTTATTAGTACTGTAGTTGCAATAACACAGATGCAGTTGTCATTTGTTCAGTGGCCTGTTCATGTGTGGAAGTGCATAATACGAGAAGTGATTGAAGAATTTGAGTCCAGATTTGAAGAAATGATAGGCCTGGAGCTTGCTATTCAATTATTTGCTGCACCTTTCCCTCTTGCAGTTGATACTATTTCTACCACACTGCAACTAGAAGTAATAGATTTGCAGAATGACATAAAACTCAAATACAAATTCCAGAGTAGTAAGAATCTGAGCGACTTTTACAGCGATTTCCCTCCATCTTGCTTTCCAGACTTCATAATTTTGCTACCCGGTATCTTAGCATATTCACATATACATATTTATGTGAGCAGTTGTTTTCACTGATGAAGACTTGTATACCATGTCATAGACACTAGCTATCAGACCACAACTTAATGGTATTTTTTGTTTGTGACTGTTATATGAGGTTAAAAATATGGAATTTTTTAAACATGGCCTTATTTGGTAAATGAAAGAAAAAGGGATTGAAATTTATTTTAAATTGCAACAAATTTTCATTTTTGTATGTATTTTTCATTGCGTTGCAAGACAGACCACTTGCCTCTCACCAAGGCGACCTGCGATTGCAAATGGGATTTGTGGTTGACAAAACCGTGTTTGGGTGGGTTTTCTCCAGTTTCTACTGCCACTCATTCCACCACCGATTACAGCATAACCTTTCCTTTCATCCATTTCACCTTCATGTATCTTCCTTACTCTCACACCAGGCATCAGGTCAATCACTCATCCTGGCTACTCCGATCCATACTCCATATGCTTAACAGGAAACTGACTAGAAGCACTGGCTTGTAAGTCCTGCATATGAGGAGGGTAAATATCGAAAGAAGAACATTGTGTTGCAAAAATTGCCACATATAATTACAAATTAGAGGTTATCCTATTCCCTGGAGCATAATCTGAGGGTTAGATTTTGTAATACATTCATTTTAAATTGAAAGTTAAAACATATTAACATGCTTGAATACCTGTATATGTTAGAATCCATGACAGTGGGCTTCTTTATATTGATACGGTTTGTTTCATCAATGTAGAGCCTTCCATTAGACTGATACTCTATTAATTGTGGTTGTAAAAGTTTGTGCTGAACTTGCCATTGCACTGGTCTATTTGGATTAATGTTCCTGGAGTAAAAAAAAAAAAAAAAAAAAAAAAAGGACAATGTGTTAAAGGTTGATGTAATAGGAAAAATTGTTGCAGTGGTAGGCATTAAAAATATTTTATAACCATATTTGCATTAAGATTTTGGTTAATAAGGCTTGTTGGCTTAAAATTATTAGTTTTCAGAGTAAAATAATAAATATTTAGGATGCTCCTAAATTTGGTGCCAATTTAAAATATAATCTTTGTGTTTACGGGGTAGTGCAGATGGCACTCTTGTAACATTTAATTATTTTTTTAATTTGCCACTGCTACTAGTCAGAGTAGCATTAAGACTCTAAGCATTTAAGAAGACTTGCACTGAAGTTCTTCTGTTTCCTCTGCTCTCAGGACAATTAGTTGTGGTGTGAAAGAATTACTATTCTTGCTGAAATAACAAAATTGTGCACTTCTCTGGTAAGAACTCGATATATTCTCAATAAAAAAAATTTAATTAATGTGGTAAGTATTAACACACACTTCACTTACTTTTATTGTGCAGGACAATTGTTTCGCAGACCGTTGCCTGCATCCTGAGCTGATGAACCACTACTGCTTGGGTTCGGATTCCAAGCTGTAGACCTACAACCAATCCCAAAGCAGTAGTGGTTCATCAGCTCAGGATGTGGGCAGTGGTCTGCAAAAAATTGTCCTGCACAATAAAAGTAAGTGAAGTGTGTGTTAATACCACATTAATTAATTCAATTTGTTTATGCCTTCACTGTAAGCAGCTTCAAAATGATACAACTTATTCTCAATAAACTTGACAATTATAATGATGCAAGCCTGAGGGCTATCATATACACGTCACCTTGTTTCCACTCAAAGACGCTAACTCTGTGCGTGTTATCTCTCGTGGAGATATTCAGAGATTGAGCAATCTGCATAGTATTACCCATCATGCAGTGGGTTTAAACATTTGAAACTTGCTAGTAGTACAAATGCAAATAACACATTTACATTTTCTTTAGAATATCTACTTTCACATAACTTTTGTTTTAAAATACTATTTTTTATAGACTAATTACATTCATTTATAGTCTCTGGTAGCTGGTTGTTACAATATTACTCTTAAGTGATTTTGCATGAATGCGCTTGAAAGAGGTGGCAAATTATCTTTATCGACTTGGTCCCTGCACATACATAGATGCCTGTCAGCCATTGTTGGTGTGCTTATGCTAACATTTTCCTTTATACAAAACATGAATTAGCCCTTGGACAAATTATATTGTCTCAAGAAGGAAGAGATGTAGAACAAAATAAAATATCTTCTTTCTAACCAGTATTGTGCTTAGAATGTGGGAGGAATTTTGTAAGAAATTGATAACTTAGGGAAGAGAAAAATGGGTAAAGGTTAAAACATTAATGGGAACGCACAGTGAAGTAATTATTCAATTAAGAGTAAAAACTTAGATTACTGGTGGCTGTTGCCACCATTTAGGTATCTGGAAAGATGAGGATTGGAGTAAAAGATGTAGAAAAGCAGTTATTCCAGAGTTTTAGAGATAAGCAAAATTTAATATTATATGAACAACTAAAAATGGTTTGGGCAAGAGAAAAGTGTGTAGTCATATGTAATAGGTTAGAGAGAGGTTTGGGCATAGACAAGGTTAAATTTACATGCTTATTCTAACTACATGCTAATGAGATAAACATTAGCAGAAATTATTTTATTACATGTTTTCTTACAGGTGCAAGGGAAAGATGGAAATGCATTAGGCTAAAGCAACATTCAACTTTTTTAGGAACTGGTCACTGTGTGTTTGCTTTGAAAGTTTGTTCTCCTTGCATGATCAGGATGAAAAACAAAAGAAAAGAAAAATGAATGACTTCATGCTTAAGAAAATTAGGAAATTTAAACCAAAATTGAAAAGTAGTACAATCTCGGAAGTAGTTCTTTCCATAAATAATATATGTGACATAACTAAGTGCTTTAACAAAGTCTGCATTTTTTTAAAATGTAAGATTTCTAGAGAGGCTATATTCAGAAAATGCAAATTGTGCATTTTATTTGCGATGTAATTATCTCTAATCTGGTATGTTAGGCATTGTAGTAAAATTGTTCCTCATTTATGAGAAGATCTAAAATTTCATGTAATTAGTAGTTTGCAGTAGGGGGATTTTTCTGAAAATTTTTGTGTCACATCCTTGGATTATGTTGAACTTAAATATAATTTGGTATTTAACCTTGTTGGTTTCTTTTTATTATTTTTATTTATTTTTCACACACAAGACATGCATATATATACACACACACACACACACACATAGACTTTTTGAAGATCTGTTTTTATGATTTAGGAGGTCCTCAAAACAGGTATTTCTGACAATCTCTGTATTAAAATTTGGGTTTAATGCAGTGACTTCCATACCTATTATTACATTATATGTGGTAGAGAAAGTAAAATGAGAATATTAGTTCAGAAGTTCAAAAAAATCTGCTATGTTCCATTAGCATGACTTTGTCTACATCTCTGTAACAAATTATTGTTAAGCTTATTCTTTTGTTAATATAAATAATAATTTTTTCTCTAATTTCAATAAAATGTACTTAGCAAGGAAAAAATAAATATTGCTTGAAAATACTTAATACATGAAATGGAGAAATTATGCATAGCCTTTTGCCCTGTACACTTCATTTCTTTTGCATCCATTTTCTTCTGCACTAGGTGTAATAAAATTTACAGTATAAAGCATGTTGAGGACATGCCAATGTCACTTACCATTCCCCTTATTTTGCAAACTACAAGTCATTGTATAGCAGTAAAACACATCATAAGAAAAGCATTCTATTATATATGCAAATGACATGGACATATGGCCATTGCGCCACTCCTGTCAAATCCTTGTTGTCCAAGGGTCACTGAACTTGATAAAAGTTTGACCTTGGTTAGTTATAGTTGCAATGAATCATTGTTCATGCTCGTTCCACTAACTGCCATCAGCTAACTGTGTGCTATGTTCATAATTTTATGAGAACTACTCAAAGAAAAGTATCCAACTGTATAGCCAAAATGATTGAAGTACAATTAATATTATAACAATAACTCTTTTATTTCTTCAAAACTGATTACGAATAGTCTTTATTCTGCTGCTTTCACAACAATTCTGCAATACAGTTTTTATCTCATTGCTTTTGAGATATTGCCATGCATTAATAAATAAATATGAGGGTTAGTCAACAACTAATGCCTGCCTGGGTAGTGTGGTGGTAGCGTGCCTGCTTCACATTCAACAGGTTGCAAGTTCGATTCTTGTTTAGGTTAAGTTACCTGGAGAAGGTTTTTTTTTCGGGGTTTTCATTTATCCTGAGAAGACTAATGTTGAGTAACTTTAAGCTCCACGAACCCCAAGATCATTTGAGTATCATTTCACCAATTTCATTCACCGTCCGATATGACCAACCCAGTTAAAGGACTTTAAGCTTTAAAAAAATAAATAAAAAAAAAAAAAAAACAACTAATGCCTCCTATTTGTTTTATTTTATTTTGTTTTTTCTGTTTTAATTTGCAAGAAAATGAAACATTGATTACACAGCATGAAAGCCACAGCATTGAGGATTAAATTGTCATTTTTCAATGTAATCCCCATCCATTTCTACAGTTTTAGTCCACCTTTTAACAAGGCAACGGTCCTTCTTCCAAAGCCAATGACAAACAGATTCTTTCACAGCCTCCACATCTAGAAAGTGAATCCTGCGATGAGCTTCCTTCAGCAGTTCAAACAGAAGTCTGATGGTGCTAGGTCATGGCTGTAAAGGGGATGAGGCAAGACTTCCCACCCAGTTTTCACAATCTCTTCAGTGGTGTGGCGACTGGTGTATGGTTTTGCATTATCATGCAAAAGCAGAACATCCATCATGGTTTTTGTTGGCTGAACTCTCTGAAAATATGCTTCAGCTTTTTGAGGATGCTGCTGTATTGCATAGAATTTATTGTGCATCCGTGCTCCAAAAAGCAACCAGAATTACACCTTGTGCATCCCAAAAGACAGTTGCCATCACTTTCCCTGTTGATGGCACAGTTATGAATTTTTTCTTCCTTGGTGAGGTTGTGCGATGGCATTCCATGGACTGTCTCTTGATTCTAGTTCAAAAAAAGGAACCCATGTTACATTTCCAGTCACAATTTTGTCCAGGAGCTCCTCTCCCTTCAAATTGAAGTGCTGCAAATGTTCTTGTTTTTCATGTCTTCTTATTCTGCTTAGTTAACATTGTGTACCCCAGTTCTTGAATAATCATCACCACACTGCCTTTACCAAGGGACGTAATGCGACACAATTCATCCATTGTTATATGACGGTCAACTCGAATTATCTCATCCACTCTCTCAATGTTGCATGAATCACTGCAGTCATAGATATGCTGCACTGCTGTTCATCAGCCAACAGTCTTGGCCCTTCAGCGTCATTATAGCGAGGAACCCATTTGCTGATCATGCTGACATCTACTGCTGCATTACCATACACCTTTGTGAGCCTTTCATGAATGTGAATGGGCGTTTCACCTTCCACATTCAAGAATTCAATGACAATGCTGTTTACTACGAACATCAAGACAAGCCATTTTGCAACAGGAAGCAGTGCTGCCTCTGGCTGACGTGTGAAGTTGCTATTGCAGTAGAGTGGAGAAAAAGGTTTCAGGAAATTCAAATTGTTCACATAACATACTTAGTTCAGGAGAAAAAAAATAGGAAGCATTACTTAGTGACTGACCCTCATAAATGTAATTCTCATGGCACATGTAAATCCATCGAGTTGATGAAATCAGTACATCACAGATCTTAATTATACTTTCAACAGAAAGCATATAAATAATAAATAAAAAGAAACAATTATTTTTTATGCATTACTGATAATGTACAAAGCTATTTACCAAAAATCACAATATTAAAAACGTTGTAATGTGATTTCTGAGTTAAAACTTCTCTTTTCTTGACAAATGCATTCATAGGAAATTCTAACCTCTGTTACTAGTCACCACATTTTATTCTTGATACCCATAATCATTTTTCAAATTTTTTTATCCCCACACTCATCAAAAGAGTTGGCTGTTTCTACAATGATTGGGTTTTGACATTGGTTCCAATTTAAGTAATCTAGGTATATTATCTCATCATTAATACCTTCAAGATGATCAAAACAAGTAGCTATTTTGACAGCTTGACTGCAATCAGCAGATCATTTCACCACCTGCAAGCAAAGCTGACAATTGAAATTAATTAGTTGAGTCAATTTTGTAACATTACATAACTTACTTCTATTATCGGAAAACATGTTTCAGAAGCCATGTGCTTCCATTGTCAAAAATAGGGAGAGAATAAAAAAAGTCTGTGCACTCCTTCCAAACAAGAAAGAAGAGATTTATAAGAAGTTTACATACCACCCTAAATTTTCTACAAATTCCAGAGGATCTTCAAATGACACATTATTCTGGCCCCAAAAAACAATCACTCCATAAAAAACATAACATTCTAAATTAAAAGATATCCCACAAGAAAACAAACCAGGAATATATCAGTTCAGCTGATAAACCTAAAAAAATCTACATTGGCCAAACAAGAAAACAAATCCGTGGTAGCTTGGCATTTTTGGAAAGAGTAACACACCATAAATAGAAGGCCAAAAATACTCAAAAATATCACAAGGAAGACAGAATTAAAAGTTTGGGGAAACATATTTGGAAAAACAAGAACCATGTTTTCAACTTCAAAATCCTGCCAGTTGACCTACTGATGCAGAGGTTCATCAAACCATCACCAGGGACAATGATAACCACCACAGCAAGCAATGCCAGCAGTTGACTAAAGGAATTTGGCAATGGAAGCACATGGCTTCTGAAACATGTTTTCCGATAATAAAAGTAAGTGATGTAGTATTACAAAATCGACTCAACTAATTAATTTCAATTAATGGAACACATCACTGTCACAAAGTCCACCATATATCAGTAATAAAGTTGATGATAATCAGCTGACTTGTTTAACTATGGTAATTTTCGATGCACCAAAAAATTGAATTGAATGCTGTCAAACCTTGATCGGAAGTGGTACACTTTGCCATTAGTGTATTTGCAATGTATTTAATGCTCACCCAGGACATCCAATAACAATTTTGTACACCGTTGTTTCCTCATGCATAGTTTCTCTAATTACTTCGGGAGGTGCAGAAGGAATGTCCTGCAGAGCTGAATATACACCATCAGTATTGTTAGCTGCTTCAACTACTTCACCTTTATCATCCAGCACCTTGAATACTCTAGGTTTTTCACAGGGTACCTATGAATTAATAACCTTTTAATTTTATTACACTTCAGAAATATTGCATTAATGCCTAATAGAGTCTACTGATCAAAAAAGTTAGAAGTGTAATTTCTGAATTCTGCGTAGGATATCATTACCACTTCTAACATTTGGAAACCGCTGAAGTTATGGTTGTATCTGTGAAATGTTCTATGTAAATAATGCATTTTAGGCCTAAACTACGATCACCAGATAAACTGTTAGATAGGAATAGTACGTTTTATTTGAAAGATGTTTTCTCTTATACTGCCAACAACTTGATCTGCAAGATCTGATATTTTTGTTATTACATTGACGACAATCATAGCAAATATGGCAATCTTGGGCTTGTAAAGATATGACATCATTTGTTTGTTCCCTTCCATTTTTTTGTGTTAAATATTTCAGCATAAAGCATGGATGGTTCTAATTATTTCTAAGAAAATTGCCATTAAGCATTTGTTAATATGTGAGCTTAAATTCAGAACCCCAGTCCCAAAAACAAGAATGCAGCAGAATTATTCTCTTCAATTTACAAATGCCAGTCAATGAAATAATGCTCGCATTTCAGTGCATAAAAAATTTACATGTTTCATTCACATGACTATCTCTTAACTGTAAAGCTATTCTTACAAAAGATTATTCTTTTATCTACTTCATGTTAATTGAAGTAAGCATTAACAGAAATGCTCCCTATTATTTGCTTCATTGTAAGTGGAAGGGAAATAAGGGAATGCTCTAGACTAAAGCAAGTCAAATCTTTTAAAAGCTGGTTGCTAATGAATTGGCTCTCCTTGCATGAGCAGGAGGGGGAGAAAAAAAAAAAAAACCAGGAATGAGAAATTCCTGTTTGAGAAAAGTACAAATGTTTTAAAATTGAAACCAATAACAAGGAATATCGCGGAAATAATTTAATTTAAAAAAAAAAAAGGTAACGGACAATTGGACACAAATTGTGTGTTTTAACTAGGTTTATATTTTTTTGTGTAGCAAGTTTTTGTCTCTTATGGTTTACCTGTTATGCAAAAGTCGTTGAGAATGAAGAGGACTCAGAGGTTATACCCAGAAAATTCGAGATATACATTTTATTTGTCATGAAAATATCTTTAATATACAGTATTTCAAGCAAAATCATTAAGAGCCATTTTTGAGAAAATCAAAATTATCGAAAAATCTTCCATTTAAAGCGTAGTTTGAGTTGGATTTTCTTGAAAACCTTCAAGTTGCATCTTTAAGAGATGCTGAACTTAAATATCAACTTTGGTATTTACTCAACTTTTCATTTTTTGAGTTATCCTGTCCACACACTGACCCTAAAAATGCAGGAAACCCTAAAATGTGTATTGCCAGTGAAATCTTGGTATCATATTTGTGGGTAGAATTTAGTACCTACTCTACCTATGCACTACATACAAATAATAAGTGAGTCACTCTATATAAAAATCTGATGTGTTACATTCACATGCCTTTCTCTATATCTCTGCAACAAATTATTTTTAAAAAACTTATGCTTCTCTTTACTTCCTGCTAATCGAGAAAAATTTAGCAGAAATAGACTTTTTACTTGCTTCCTTGTAAGTAGAAGCGAAATAAGGAAGTACCATAAGGTAAAGGGATAGCCAAAGGCTGGTTGCTATGTGACTGAAGTTCCTTTATTTGTATGGACACGAGTTCACAAAGTCCTGTATGAGAAAAGTATAAGTTATTTACAGCTGAAACCAAAAACAAGGAATATCTCAAAAACAGTCACCTCCACGAAAAAAATGTATATAACATAAATTGTGTATTTTAAAGTGCTCTACATTTGTTGGTTGGTAAGTTTTTGTCCATCTCTTATGGTTTAGCAGCTATGCAAAATTCCGTAAAATTGGCCCAGAATAAAGTAGACTTCAGAGGCTATTCCCAGAAAATTCAAAATATACATTTTATTTGTCAGGTAAATATCTTTAATATACAATATTTTAATGAACATCGTTAGAGCCATTTTTTAAAAAAATCAAAAAGTTCCATGTAAAGGTTAGTTTGGGGTGGAGGGATTTTTCTCAAAATCTTCGTGTCGCATCCCTGGAAGATACTAAACTTAAATACCAAGTTTGGTGCTTTACCGACTTTTCGTTTTTGAGTTATCGTGTTCACAGACACACGGATACACACACACACACACACACACACAGACCTTTTTGTGAAAATGCTTTTTTTGAATACAGGGGACCCTAAAACATATATTTCCGCTGAAATCTCTGTATCGAATTTTTGGGTGGAATACAATACTTCTCTATCCTTATGTACATTGTACATATGGGGCTAGAGAAATTAAAAATAGGCAAAAAAAGGAAAAAAATCATTTAAAGTGGTGAGGGAAAAGTAATTTTAAGAGTGTTTGACTACTGTGAAGGAAATGGACCCTTAATATAAAGCAGTGACTCATACTATATAATCAAATTAAAAAACACAACACCATCGCCAGGATTTGAACCACACTTGGCTTGTATGAAAGAAAAATTAATTATTATTTGTTGAACTAATAGGGTTTAAAAAAAAAAAAAAAGAGGAAGTTAAAGTATGTAAATGATAGTAAATCATCACTGGAGTATGTTATCAAAAAATATGTATTTCCAATTTCCTTGTGGTTTACCAGGAAAACTGAAAGACAGTTGGGAAATTTAATGTTGTATGGCATATTGCCATTGTAGCTCAGTTGATCATGAAAGTGAAGATCATGTTTTAAATCCTGACAATGGCATTGAATTTTTCACTGTAATTCTACCTTTCTAATCTTGTCCTACACACAGCTTATGTGAAAGAATAATAAAATTAATTATCCTATATAATTTATGACTAATGTATTCTGTCGTTATACCTTGCAAAATGCTGTTAGAATTTCACTTTTGCGCTGCTTTATCTCTGGAAGATCTTTAAGGCTTTTAGGTAATAGAATTGACCTACATGGTATTCCATTTTTAAATAGAACTAGAAGGTCTGTTGCATCTTCTGACAAATTACTTTTTTGTTTGTTCTGGTCATCACCAATAGAAGTTTCATTAATCTTAGTTAAGGTGTATTCAGGAAAGAATTTCACTGTACATATTCCAAAACGTGTTTGCTTACCAGCTTTACCACACATGTTGCATGGAGACCAAGGCTGCCAAGATGTAAATACCAGATATGGTTCTCCAGGTATATTGACTGCAGGAATACTGTGTGGAGCTTTTGGAGCAGAATTAGGCCTTACCTGACAACAATTTAAATTGAGTTAATTGATGTTTAGAGGAATTAAATAAGTGACATGAGTATATTATGAGTGGAGTCTGTTTTTAACACTCGTTACTTACACTTTTTATTTAAGAGGGGCTCGTTTTGGGAGCTGTTACTTCCATTTTCAACCTCAGAAGTTTGAACTGCTATTGCTGGTTGCAGTTGCCTTCAATCTTCTCTCTGGCAGTGGTATAATGAACCTCTTAAAGAAGCTATCAATTGGCAGGGTCTGTGTTTCTATATTAAAAAATATTTTCTTACATTGTGAGCTTGTTATGGCCTGTCATGCTTTTTAGTATTTTCAGCTTCAGGCCTAGGTTATGTTTTTTTTTCCCCAGAAGTGAAATGCTAATGCTGATTTGTCCTTTTGTCTGGTCTCTCTTAAATTAAAAGTGTAATTGATATGACATTAAAAACTGAAAATATGCTCGTTTAATTGAGTTTTTGAAATATTTTCTGTAACTAAGGAGGTATGGAGGAGAAATTGAAATTTTGCATAGTGATTAATTTCAATACACTCCATTCTGTAGTCTTTACCATATACCCAAGATTGCAGGTTCAAATCTGCCAATGAACAATGAAATTTATTGGGCATAAAAATCCTTAGCATGGCTTCCTCTGGGAGGGGAGTAAAGCCGTCGGTCCAGTGTCGTAGATATACTCACGTAAAAGAACCTTAAGCCTGATGAAAAGGCTTTTGAGCAAAATTAAGCTGTCTTTTATGCCCAATATAGAATGGGATTCTGAGAACCACAGTCTATAAATAAAAAAGATAATGCATATATAGAAGAAAATATGTTAGATAGGCATTGGTTTATTTCCATGTTTTCTAAAACTACATTAATCAGGGAAATATACAGGAACAGAATGTACCAGCATACCACATGAAACACACTTACATGAAATGGAATGTGGTTTGTATTTGCTGCTACTAAAAATTAGTAGTAGATGTAAACTTCTGGGAAGTCTTCATCAGAAGGGACAGTAATTGGCTAGCAGCAAGTGGGTCACTTATCTGTTAACCCATTATGACAAAATCATTTTGCTACTTATATTGCTTTTACTTTAATTCCTAAACCAGCTTTCATATCCCTACTAAAGGTACCCCCCCCCCTTCAAAGCTGTTGAAATGGCCTTGAACATTAAGACAATAAGTAATTGACTGGCTATCCATTCAGAGCCACATGGTGTGAGTAGTTCAAATCCCAAAAACTGCAGTCAAATGTGCCTGTGATAAAGAATGGGGATGTCCAAAGTAAAATAACTGGTATGGTTGCACGATTGGAAGCTGGCATTGTTACATTTAGCTGCAGTTGCATAGATTTTGCCCTTTCTGAACAAAAGAAAAAAATCACTACAATTTTATTGCAAAGATGTAATATTTTTACAATATAAAGCAGCAGTACAATCCTATTTCTATAATGGCACTTAAAATAAGTGGGACTTTATAGACTTATAGATACCGAAGGGCAGTAAAGGGTTAAGGGTCTTTTAGTGGCATACAAAATTAAAAAAAAAATAAATATCACTCTTAGTTTAGACAAATACTTCATAACAAAAGTATGCAAGTATAAAGTTATTAAGAAGTTTTGTTTACAAAATTTCAATAGGATGAACATTATTCAGGTAATTTTGTTACCTATAATATATACATGTGTTCAGTATAGTTGTGTTAGCATTCCAAGTAAAGGAATGGGTCTTTTTACTTTCTCCATACTTACTATGTACTTAGTGTATAGACAAAGTATTGTATTCCGCCCAAAAAATTGATAACTAGATTTCACCGGAAATAAATGTTTTAGGACCCCCTGAATCAAAAAAAAAGCATTTTTACAAAAAGGTCTGTGTGTGTGTGTGTGTGTAAGTGCGCGCGTGTGTATATACAGCATAGCTCAAAAATGAAAAGACCGTTGAATAACAAACTTGGTATATAAGTTTGGTATCTTCCAAGGATGAGAGACAAAGATTTTCAAGAAAATCCCCTCCACCCCCAACTACCCTTTACATGGGACTTTTTTCGAAAACATTTTAATTTTATAAAAGATAGCTAATGATTTTGATTAAAATATTGTATATTAAAGATATTTATTTGACAAATAAAATGTATATCTTGAATTTTCTGGGAGTAGCCTCTGAAGACATGTTTATTCTGGATGAATTTTACATAATAGCTAAACCGTAAGAGATGGACAAAAACTTACCACACAAAAAATGTAGAGCACATTAAAACACACAATTTACATATATACGTTTTTTCTGTGGAGTTGATCGTTTTTTAGATATTCCTTGTTTTTGGTTTTAGCTTTGAAAAAGTTACACTTTTCTCATACGGGAATTTGCCAACTCCTGTCCATACATACAAAACAAGGAACTTAAGTCACATAGCAACCAGATTATGATTATTACTTTAACCTATGATACTCCCCTATTTTGCTTCTACTTACAAGGAAGCAAGTAATAAGACTATTTCTGCTAATTTTTTCTTGATTAACATGAAGTAAATAAGAAGCGTAAGCTTTTTAACAATAATTTGTTGCACAGATGTAGAGAAAGTAATGTGAAAGGAGCACATCAGATTTTTTTTTTGTCTTCTTTAGTCGCATCAGGGCTTTGATTTGAGAAACCACTAGTGGTGTTACCTCACTGAACTAGAGACTCTATGTTCAATGTAAATATTGGTAGAAAAGTGTTGCATTCCACCCAAAAAATTTGACATCAAGATTTCACTTACAATACTTGTTTTGAGGACCCCTAAATCCAAAAGAAAAGGATTTTTAGAAAACGAACCATGTGAGAGAGAGAGAGAGAGAGAGAGAGAGAGAGAGAGAGAGAGAGAGAGAGAGAGAGAGCGGGGGACAACTCAAAAACAAAAAGTCTGTTAAATAACAAACTTGATATTTAATTTCAGTGTCTTCCAAGGATTTGAGATGATTTTCAGAAAAGTCCCCTTTATTTCTCTTTACATAGAAAATTTTTCAAAATGTTTGATTTTCTTAAACAAAGCTCTAATGATTTTGACTAAAATTCCATACATTAAAGATATTTACAAGACAAATAAAATATATATCTTGAATTTTCTGGGAAAGATCTCTGAAGTCCTCTTCATTCTGGATAGTTTTGCATAACTGGTAAACTGTAAGAGAGATACAATATCTTCCAACACAAAATATGTAGATGTCAATAAAATACACAATTCATATCAAAATACCTTTTTGAAATGGGAAGTCCTTCAGTTTTCTTTTTTGTTCTGGTCATGCAAATAGAATAGAATTTCATTGTCATCACATGGCAACCTGCCATTAAAAGATTTGATTATTGCTTTAGCCTATTGTATTCCCTTATTCCCCTTGAACCTATAAGAAAATGTGCACAGTATCATATCTGTTAATGTTTATCTTGATTAGAATGAAGTTGAGATGAGAAGAAACCTTTCTAGGATTATTTTGTTATATAATTGGTTGAGAAAGTAATGTGAATATAGTATTTCCAGATTTATTTTAGGGTTGGTTTTGTTATAATGAACCATACATTCAAACTTCAAGACTCTACAGAGAGCAGAGAGTGATTAGTTTTAACTTCCCCTCCCTTAGGGATCTTTGCTTCGAAAAACCACAGTCTAATCACTCAATCACAAAGTCAGGCATAGGTTTCTCTATTGTTAAAACTTTTACATTTGTTTTAGTTTTTGTTTTTATTAACAGCACGGAAAAGCTGCTTGCAAAATATCTTATGATATGGAAGTTGCAGAGGGAGGAAAAAGAGGGGTTAGGACAATGGAGCAAAAGAGGAGAGAGAGAGAGAATGGGAAAGGAGAAAGAAGAAATAATGGTGAGAGGAGAAAGTTGAGCTAGAAACATAAGAATTTCCACTTTTTGTATGTATAATAAATGCCTAATTAGAATTTGAAGACCATTCAGCCAATATTGCATGATTAACCAGCTGCAATAGCAGCTCCTGCCACAAGCTGAACTTCAGGTACTGCCAAAGTGATGTGCATGTACAGGCCTGTTTTTCTAAAAATCTGATGTGTTCCATTTACATGAGTTTCTCCACATCTTTGTAAAAATTATTGTTAATAAACCTATTATTCTATCTGCTTCATGCTAATCGAAATGAATATTTGCAGAAACAGTTCTATTACTTAGTTCCTTATAGGTAGAAGAGAAATGAGGGGATCCACTAGGCTAAACCGACAGTCAAATGCTTTAAAATGTGGTTGCTGTGGTATAGAAACATGATTCTTTGCATGGCCAGGTGTTGACATGTTCCTGTATGAGAAAAGTATAAGTATTTTAAAACTGAAATCAATAACAAGGAATATCTTAAAAATGGTCAACTCCAGGACAAAAATGCATATGGCATTAACTGTGTTTTAATGAGCTCTACATGTTTTGTGTAGTAAGTTTTTGTCTCTCTCTTACGATTTACCACCTATGCAAAATTCATTTAGAATAAGAGGCTATTCCCAGAAAATTATAGATAAACATTTTATTTGTCATGTAAATATCTGTAATATATGGTATTTTACTCAAAATCATTAGAGCCATTTTTAAGAAAATTAAAATTTTTGAAAATTTTTCCATGTAAAGGATAGTTTGAGGTGGAAGGATTTTCATGAAAATCTTTTGTGTTGATCCTTGGAAGATACTAAACTTAAATACCAAGTTTGTTTGGTATTTAACAGACTTTTCGTTTTTGAGCTATGCTGTCCTCAGACATACTCACGCACACACATACACACTGACCTTTTTCTAGAAATGCTTTTTTTGGATTCAGGGGGTCCCAAAACGTTTATTTCTGGTGAAATTTTGGTATCAAATTTTTGGGTGCAATACAGTATGCACTATGTACATAGTATGTGTAGAGTAAGTAAAATGTATTGTCAGATGCAATTAGAAAAGGAACAGAGAAAACAGAATTGAAACTTACCTTTAAAAATGGTTCCGAGTAATTAATCACCTCAAGAATGTATGGTGCTGCAACTGTCCTGCCAAATCTACATTGATATTGTCCTGTATTGATCTGAGCCAAATTGTGTATATGCAGTGCTTTATCCATTGGAGACAAAAAAATATTATTCTCATATTCAATTTGGATTAGTGCCTTTGGTGGAATTTCTGTGTAGTACCACCATGCAGTGTCTTCATTGACTATTTCCTCAGGTGACACACACATTTTGCAGTCCAGTCTGTTAATGAAAATGCTATTTTATTATACCAGTAAGTTTTTCTGTTTGGCTTGTAGTTTCTAAAGAATGATGCAAATTGAAAATAAGTTTGAGATACAAATGTCTCTGAATTTATACTTTACTATGTTAGCATATCTGGATTTTGTATATTTTCATGCTTTCAAAACTGGGTTATAGATGATTTTTTACTTTAATATGTATATATATATATATAGTAGGTAGAGAAGGTATTGCATTCCACCCATAAATTTGAAGACCAGATTTCACCGGATATACTCCCCTGAATCAAAAAAGAAAAAAAGTATCTTTAGAAAAAAGAATCTGAGTATGCATGCATGCAATGAACAGCATAAACTCTAACAATAAAAAATCTGATGAATGCCAAACTTAATATACAGGTTCAACATCTTCCAAGGATGCGACACAAACATTTTCAAGAAAATCCCTTTGAATGAAGAGTTTTAAAAAATTTTGAGTTTTCTCAAAAATGGTTTTAATAATTTTAATTAAAATGCTGTATGTTTAAGATATTTTCATGACAAATGAAATACATATATCTTGAATTTTCTGGGAATAGCCTCTGAAGTTCTATTCATTTTGGATGACTTTTGCATGACTGGTAAACCATAAAAAAATAGAAAATAACTATACAAAAACTGGATGTCCTTTAAGCACACAATTTGTCAGATACTTTTTTTTGGTACTGTTAATGGTTTCCAAGATATTCTTGGCTATTGGTTTAAATTGACCAATATGTATACTTTTCTTGAATGGGAAGTTGTCTTTTTTTTTTTTTTTTTTTTTTTTTTTTTTTTTTTTTTTTTTTTTATCCTGGTCAAGCAAATGGAACAGAATTTCAAAGCCATCCCATAACAATTGGCTATTAAAAGATTTGACTTTCTTTAGCCTAATGTGTTCCCATATTTCTCTTGTACCTAGAAGAACATGAGTAATAGTACTATTTCTGTTAATGTTTTTCTTAATTAGCATGAAGAGATAGAAGTATAAGTTTTTAAATCGCCCTCCGTGGTGTAATGGTTACCATGCTGACTTCACATACCCAAGGTCGCGGGTTCAAACCCAGTGGAGGACGATGGATTTTTTTCGGGTGTAAAAATCCTTCCTTTGGAAGGGAAGTAAAGCCCTGGGTCCCGTGTCGTAGATTTACGGCACATAAAAGAACCTCAAGCCTGATAGAGAGGCCTCTGAGCAAAATTAAATGGTCTTTCACACCCAATTTAGAATGGGACGCTGAAAACCACAGCAGTTAAAAAGAGCATCTATAAATAACATGCTATTTTTATTTATAAGTTTTTAAAGGATAATTTATTGCAGAATAGGCTAAGACAATCATGTGAGTGGAAACCTAGGTTTTTCTTATAGATATTTACGATTTTTAGTTATTTCATTCTTTTGCAGCTTTATCGCAGATGAATCTGGTTATTTGGAGCCCTTAATCCCTGCCTTGTACTCTTGCATCATAAGCAGTTAATTTATGGAAATGTTTACATTTTGGATTTCTCATGAATAATGTTTTTCATAAGCCAAATAATTGCAGAAGTTCTCTGCAGAACAAGAACATATTATGAGCCTACAAAGCCAACTAGAAATTGTAGGGGTTCAACATGTAAGGATTTCATAGACCATTCCTAGAACATTTAAATAGATGTTGTATTTGTCATGCAAATATCTTAAATGTATGCTGTTTTAATAAAAATCATTGCAACCAGTTTTAAGAAATGAAACATTTTGAAAAATGTTCCTTGTAAAGAGTAGTTGGGGTTGGGAGGGGGGTATTTCCTGAAAACCATCTTGTACCCCTTTGAAACATATTCAACTTACCCAACTTTTCATTTTTGAGTTATCTGTATACAGACATATACCATGGGCTACCTTTTTATAAAAATGATTTTTGTTTTACCAATCCCATACAGGATCTGTATTTGGTACTTTTGTTATTCTGCCATTAGATCCACTTTATAGTTACCTACTGGTCTATCATAAACTTTTAGGGCCCAAAGCTGTAGAGCATGGCCAAGATAAAGGTCCCTAAGCTGCAAAACGTAGTCGAGGGACATTTTTTATAAGAGGGGAGTGACAACAGGGTATAGTCGAGGTATCTGTGAAGCTAAAACACCAGTGATCCCAAGAAGAAGTCAAAACTTCATCACTCGAGCAGTTTCAAATATGAACATGTTAAAAGATGTTCTTATTTTCAACAATTTCAAATTTGGATCATCTGTGGAAGTTTTACCTTGTTTTGTTTTTGTTTTAGTGGCCCTCAAAAATGTAATTCTGATGAAATCTGAGTATTAAATTTTTGGGTGGAATACAATAATTCCCTTATACATAGTAGAAAATTTAAAAATGTCATCAGGGTATACTTGAGCATGCAGTAAACATGATTTGGAACAAATCACTAGTCATATGCTAAGTAAAAGATTGCCATTTTATTTAAGAGCACTGCCCTTTCTCACAAAAAAGAAGAAGAAAAAGATATTACCTGATATAAGAGCCTTCCAGTGCCATTATAGCTTCTGGGGTTATAGTCTTCAGTGGACCCAGAGATTTAAAACTCCTGTTTAGGCAATCATAATATGCTTTCCATTGCCTAGAGTTTTCTGTCCGAAGCTGTTTATCATATCCTGGATATTCAAGCTCATTTCCTAGTGGAAATTCTGAAACACTTGGACTTGTTTCCTTAAAGAAACTTTTAATCTTCTTGGCTAATTTGGTGAACAGACATTCATTAGTTGTGATACAAATACACAAAATTATTATGCCTATCTGTGCTATAATGGGACTCATACTTAAAGAAATAAATGATTAGCACAATTCTAATACTCTTAGAACAAAATATGCTCAAGGATTTTTTGCTACTATGTTGCTTTATATTCTTGCTTGTTTGTTCTATTCCTTTAAATTGTTCTTCAGCCTTCTTAATTAAAAATGTGTGTATATATAAGACATTACACTTAAATAAGTTCCAAGTATTTCTTCTTTTACTGAAAAATCATATATGATTATTTATTTATAAAAGTCATGGTACTGAAGTTGCTTAGGGAACTGAACTTAACAAATGAATCACTATTGCAACAGGTTTTGCATATAATTATGCAAAGACTCCAACAGACTTGCCTCTTTTGGGAAATTGTGCATGATCAATGTATAAGTAATGTTTTATTGTGCTTACTCTGAAGCTACTAACAGTAGTTATTATACATAGGTACTATAAAGGAAAAAATACTACAATCAAAGAATTTATTTTTATTCTGTTCATTAGACAGTTGTTTGCAGGGCTAATGAAGTTTTGTATATTCAATGGTAGCTTCTGGGAGAACAGTTCAGGCATCTAGTTCTTCATACAGATTCTTTTGATTCTTTTTCCAAAAGTGAGTTCTTATTGCTTATTTTCACTTTCTATAACACGTGTCTAATATGTAGAGAAAGTAATGCATTCTAGCCAAAAGTTTGGTATGAAGATTTCAGTAATTCACTGGAAATACATATTTTGAGGATCCTTCAATAAAAAAATAGAAAAGGAAGTGTGTGTGCATGCACAAATAGCATAACTTGGAAACAAAAATTTGGCTAAGTATCAAACTTGGTATTTAAATTCAGTATCTTAAAAGGATGGGGCATGAAATCAGGATAATCCCTACACCCCAAACTACTCTTTACATGGAAGATTTTTGTGGAATTTTATATTTACTCAAAAGTGGTTAACGATTTTGTTTAAAATACAGTAGAACCTTATTAATCCAGTCTAATTGGGACTCTAGATTGTCCAAATTAATGAAAGTCCAGAGTAAACAAAATAACCTATAAAATGAGTCAAAGTATATATTTAAACACTCTTTTCACAAAAAGGGTGTGTGTTTTAAATTCAAGAAATTCAAATGTCATTTAGATAATGTTATGCAGTATGAGTTAGAACATGGCAATCAAGTCACACTGTCATGTTCATGCTTGTCACGCTTAATGGTTTGAAGGAACTACTGATCTTTTGTGGTCTTCCTTTGACATTTATTTCTTTAGTAATTAACTCGTGCAGATGTTCAAATGTTCATAATATGCAGATATGTTTTCATTACTGTTATCTTCCACCTTGGGAAGTCGACAACCTGCCACTATCTGTGGCACAAACAGGCGACCAACCGACTGAGACTAATGGGAGGTAGTGTGAGTGAAGGTTGTCAGTATTAAATGACTGTCTGGATTAAGAGAAGTTCAGACTAATGTTGTCCGGATTAATGAGGTTCTACTGTACTAAAAATGTTTACATCTCAAATAATATGTATATCTTGAATTTTCTGGGAATAGCCTCTAAAGCCCTCTTCATTTTGGGTGACTTTTGAATAACTAATAAACCGTAAGAGAGAGACAAAAATTTACTATACAGAAAATGAGATCTAGCTAAAACACAATATTTATGTCAATGCTTATTTTGTGGTGTCAACCATTTCAGAGATATTCCTTGTTTTTAGTTTAAATTTCCCAATGCTAAAATATCTCCCAAAATGAGAATGTGGAGTTCAGTTCTATCTTGCAAGGAAAATTGAATTTGAATTCCATCATAATATAGTAACTAGCTCTTAAAATAATTGAGTACTGCTGTAGCCTAATGCATTTCTTTATACCTCTTGTACCTACAAGAAAGTTTGTGGTAAATAATTTCTACTAATTTCAATTAGCATATAGTAGACAGAAAGATAAATTTTTGTAAGAATAGTCTTTTGCCAAATGGGTAATGAAAGTTGTGAATATAGCACATCAGATTTTGCTTTTACTTTCCTTAAAAAATTCCCTTGTGATTCTTAGTTTCTTTTATTGTTTATATTGTCTTTTTTACTTTCTCTATTACATATAAGTAGGGAAAGTATTGCATTCCATCCAAAAATTTGATACTGAGATTGCAATGGAAATGCTTGTTATATTCCTGGATCAAAAGAGAAAAAAAAAAGTATTTTTAGAAAAAATTTGTGTTCACATGTCCATGGTGAGAGAGAACGATTCAAAAATTAAACCTTCCAAAGGTACCTATAATTTTTAATTTTCTCAAAAATGAATAAGGGTTTTTTATTAAAATACACCATATTAAAGATATTTACATGATAAATTGAATATCTTGAATTTTGTGGGAATAGTCTGTGAAATCTGCTTCATTCAGAAGGAATGTTATATAATCTGGTATATTTGGTAAGCACATTACATGATTAACAAAATGAATTTCACCAAGAATATAAATTTATTACAAATAAATTTTTTATGGCATCAGTCATTTCCGGAATATCTGTTATTAATTATCCAATATACTGAATACTTCTGAATACTTTATCATTCCATTAGGTTTGTTGCTTCTCATGGTTTCCTGAAAAGAGTATGGCTAATGTATACAAGGGTCTTTAATAATACAGGCCTCTTTAATATTCTCTCTCTCTCTCTCTCTCTCTCTCTCTCTCTCTCTCCCTCTCTCTCTTTCTCTCTCTCTCTGTAAGAAAATTAAACATTGAGGATAAAATTGTCACTTTTCAATGTAATCCCCATCCTTCTCCACAGTTTTAGTCCACCTTTTAAGACGTCATGTATATCTGTGAGGTAAAATGCACAGCCTTGCTTCTGAAGTCATTGATGAACAGGTATTTTCATGGCTTCTGTAATCTGGAAAGTGAATTCCACAATGAGTTCCTTCAGCGGTCCAAACAGAAGGAAGTCTGGTGGTGCTAGGTCAGTGCTGTATGGAGGATGAGGCAAGACTTCCTATCCAAGTTTCACAATCTCTTTAGTGGTGTGACGAATGGTGTGTGGTTTTGCTTTGTCAAGCAAAGGCAGAATATCTACCATGGCTTTTGTTGGGTGAACTCGCTGAAGACGTGCTTTCAGCTTTTTGAGGGTGCTGATGTATCGCATAGAATTTATTGTGTATCCCTGCTCCAAAAAGCCAACCATAATCACACCCTCTTTGTCCCAAAAGACAGTTGTCATCACTTTCCCTGCCGATGGCACAGTTTTGAATTTTTTCTTCCTCGGTGAGGTTGTGCAATGCCATTCCATGGACTGTTCTGGTTCAAAAAATGAACCCTCGTTTTACTCTGGTCACAATTTTGTCTCCCTCTAAATAAAAGTACTGCAAATGTTTCAAGGCTATTGTTTTTCATGTCTTCTTATTCTGCTCAGTTAACATTCGGGGTACCTACCATGAATACGCTTTCGAATAACCCAGTTCTTGAATGATTGTCACTACACTGCCTTTATTGAGGGACATAATGCAACATAATTCATCTGTTGTTATCCGGTGGTCAGCTCAAATGATCTGATTCACTTGCTCAATGTTGTGTGGAGTCACTGCAATCACGGGTCTGCTGCTCCACTGTTCATCAGCCAATGGTGTTGGCCCTTCAGCTTTATTACAGCAACAAACCCATCTTCTAACCATGCTGATGTCCATTATTGCATCACCACACACCTTTGTGAGCAGCCTTTTATGAATGCGAATGTTCATTCAAGAATCCAGTGATAGAATCTGTCTAATACGAACATTGATGCCAGCCATTTTGCAACAGGAAGCAGTGCTGCAAACCAGCTGTATGAAGTTCTTTTGCAGTGTAGTTAGTGGAGAAGAAGGGATGAGGAATTGTGCCAAATTCAAATTGTTCACATAACTTAGTTCAGGAGAAAAAAAAATAGAGGCATTACTTATCGACTGACCCTCATATGAGTTAATATTTGACTGTTGCTATTCCACCTGTATGTATAACTTAATGTGTAATGTAGGTACTTCTCCAGAAGTTTACCTGGATTAAAATGAAGAAAATAGAAAAATAATTTTCACAATTAGTTTGTAATAAGTGATATAATGTAGAGAAAGTCATATGAATGTACACCTCAGAATTTTTTCCCGTGCTATTTCACTCCATATCTTTAATTCTTTTCATTCTGAACAAACGTGCAAAACATAACATGAACTATATTTGTATATATGCCTCTTTTCTCTAGTGATTCAGAGAGCATTATTGTTAACAAATTTAACAAGCCTGTAAAGATCTTATAATTTTATTTGTTAACAGGAAAATAATGCTGCACCTTACTCAAATCCTGAACTAGACATGATTACCAAAGACATTGAAGAACTGGCAAAGGAGAAGCATCTATTAGAGACTGACATAGCACAGAAAGAAGCAGATATTAAAATTAAAAATGGTGAAATTAAAAGTTTGCAGGTAAGCCTCTTTCAGTAAAAATATATTCTTGTATAGAAAAGCGTTCTTTTGTAATCTAGCATCTGGTGTGAAATTGATACTGGGTCTCCCATATGTCAAGTGCAGCAGATACAATTCAGCAATTTTGTGGTATAGGATTCTACATACTAAAACTTTTCAGCCACTGCCGTGGATGATGGTAGTTTGCTTCTAGCAGCTATATGTATAAAGTAAAATTGAAAAACTGTGTATTTATTTCCTTGTGCTGATTTGCAGTCCATTTCATTGTAGTATTTCTTTTTCTAGCAAAGTTGTAAACCTTTGATCTAGGTTTGAAAACATTCAGCTGCAAGCTTGATTCAGAAGATGTTTTATCTCAACTAGTACCTTTAATTTTTGACAAATTTGAACCATGTTGAAAAATTATTTTCAAACTTATGGTTTTCAACTATTTGTAGTAGTTCAATTAAGAATTGAAAATTTATAGGAGGCTTCCGTTTAAACTATGCTTAATTTTGTACTGATTTGAACCAATTTGAAATGAGCTGATAAATGTTCTGCTTACTGTTATGTAAAAATCTCAATTCTATATTTGCAGCAGTTGAGATGTTTCATGTGTGTAGATAGATGGAAAAACTTGCCAGACTTTAAGAATGGCAATAAGGGACACTTGACCCCTTTGCCTTTGAAGGCCAACTAAATTTCAACTTGCATACCATACACATAATTATGGGATATGCAATTAAGTTTGATCACTGAAAAGATTTGAATTTCTTTTGGATGATTCAAATGTTGGACTGTTTAGTGATCTTTAACTATCTCGATACACATAAAATTCTTCGTAAAAGAAAGTCACACATTCTCTATTAATGTTTAATTCTTGTGTTTTTGGTTCTGCCACAGGCAAATTTACATATGCTGCTGGAATTGCAACCAAACACTTGCTGAACGAGTCTTACATTACAATTGAACCTATGTTAACTAGGATGTGTTTTACTCAGGAGTACCACATTGCAATTTCAAGAGCTGTAATGGACTGTTCTTTATTACTATTCTTGCTCACAAAGAACATTATTTTATGCTTAGAGGAAGGCTGCATGTTTTGTGATAGGTAGTGGAAGCATATTGCAAAATGGATTTTGGAAAGTAAAAAGACTGTGCTGTGGCTCTATTTAATATTTTGCATTTAAAATATGTAATCCAACTTCCACAGGTTAAAACCTGTATTGTAGGTTCACGACCAGTAGAACAATTGCTCTATTATGTCTCTTTGCATTAGTATTTATACTTTGGATGTGAACATACATGTGTTTTCATAGTATTGGTGGTAACTGATACCTCTAACAAATAATTGCAAAAAATAATTACGAATATTATAGTATTACCATAATAATGTGACAAGCTCCTTAACTTGATTAATACCATTTAATAGCATACAACTATAACACCAACAGTATGAAAATTGATTTGTAATAAATGCTTTCACATGTATAGCAATAAATACATCTTGGTAATTAATTGGTATTGAACACAGGTTGGGGGAGGGGGCGATTGGTATATTCACTTACATGGGTTATGTAATGAGCTACAAATTGTATTTCTAAGTGCAGAACTTTGCCAAAAACTAAACACTTCTTCTGCTATTTTCTATAAATAAGAAAGATTCCCCTTAGGCAGACAGAAATGTAGAAGTCAATGGCTTGTGTGTTGGATTGCTTTCTGTTCTTGACATAAACTGACATACGACACACTATACAAGGAAAAGGGAGAATCCCTGCTGTCACTTGTTTACCCACTGCATGCACAGAGCAAGCCTATTCATATTCATTTATTTCATCCTTCAGATCATGTATACATGATATGGACTCGTCAATAAGTTGCATAGGAATATAACAATAAGTTAAAAGGACACACACACACACACGCACACGCACACGCACACACACACGCACACACAGCATTTAGGGTCACCACATATATCCATACTGCCTTAATTAGTAAGACTTATTTACATATTCCATAACTGAATAAAATGCATTCTCTAATAGGTACAATTTGAGTTTTTTCTTAAACAGATTTACATTTTCAATATTTTTTATATTAAGGGGTAGCCTATTACACAGTTTTATTCCATTATGATTTACACTGTTTTTGGCTAGATTCATTCTGCAATATTGCACATGTAGATTTCCTTTCTGCCTTGTACTATGATAATGAATCTCTTGGTTATCTGGTAACTGATGCCTTATTCGTCTGATATGATGGATAACTCCTAATATATACATACTTGGTGCAGTCATAATCCTTAACCTTTTGAACAGTTCCCTGCACGGAGATCTACTTGATTCACCAGTCATTATTCTTATGGCCCACTTTTGCAACCGAAAAACTTTTTCAGATTCTGTTGATGCCCCCCAGAACATTATTCCATACCTTATATGACTATGGATGTATGCAAAATAAGCACTTCTAAAAATTTGCACACTCGTCACTCTTTTCAATGTACTCAATATGTAACATCCCACACTTAGTTTCTTGGTTAGCATATTTATGTGTGTCCCCCATTTAAGATCTTCTGTAATAATTATCCCCAGAAATTTAGTTTGATCTTCATATTTTATGATTTCAGTGTCTATTTTTATTTGCGGTTTTGCCACATTTCTATGATGACTCAAATGAAAACTCATAGCAACAGTTTTTTGTGTGTTTAATAGCAGTCTATTTACCTCAAACCAGTATATCAATTTCCTTATATCCCCATTTACTTTTTTCTGAAGATCTCTGTCATTGTTTGCTTTTAGCAGCAGGTTTGTATCATCAGCAAATAACACCACTTCAGACTCCTGGACACATAATGGGAGATCATTTACAAAAATCAAGAAAAGAAGAGGCCCCAATATAGATCCCTGGTACCCCCTGTCCTACCTTCCTCTGCGTAGATTGACATCTTTCTATACTGAGATGTTCTTTATTCAGGTTGCTAATTTCTACTACTTGAGATCGATTCGATAGGTAAGATTTAAACCATGCATTTGCTATTCCTCTAATACCATACACCTCTAACTTTCTCAGTAGTATATCATGATCAATAACATCATATGCCTTCGTTAGATCAAGGAACAAACCTATTGATTTCCCTTTCTTTTCAATAGCAGCAATAATTTTTTCAACTAGGGCGCAAACTGCCGATTCAGTAGATTTTTCTCGCCTAAAACCATGTTGTGTATCTGTGAGAATTTTATTTTTCTCTAAAAAATTACTAATTCTATTGAACATTAGCTTCTCCAAAATCTTGGAGAATGCTGATAGCATAGAAATTGGTCTGTAATTTTGTAATACATCTTGGAGTCCCTTTCTATGGAGGGACCTAACTTTAGCTGTTTTATAATTTATCTGGGAAAACTCCTGTCTCAAAGGAGGTATTATAGATATTCAGTAATGGTTTTGCTATTTCCTCTACACAAACCTTTATTACTAGATCAGGAATCTCGTCTAGACCTGCTGAGAGCTTGCTTTTCAGCCCTTTTGCTGCCCTTATCAGTTCCTGCTCATTTGTAGGTTTAATAAATACTGAATTCATGCATCTTTTCACCTTACTGTTTTCTCTTGCTTTTTTAACCCCTGTGTCATATTTATCTCTTACTAGTTTATTTGGACTCTCAACAAAATATGTATTAAACAATTCAGCTATTTTAACTGGATCTTTGATTTTTTGCCCTTCATGCATCAATTCAAATTGGTTTATGCACAAATTTCTTTTCCCGGTTTCCTTATTGATTACTTCCCAGATTGCCTTACTTTGATTTGTTGCTCTTTGAATATATTTATCATTTTCCAGTTTTTTTGTATCCCTAATAACTTTCCTGTATACTTTTTTATATTTATTTATATAACTTAAGTTTTCCCTTGACACTTTTCTCCTTTTTTCCAACATTGATAGGAATTTGACTCTCTCTGAGGATACTTTTATACCTTTGGTCACCCACCCTTTTTGGTTTTTGTTCTTTATACTAACCTGTTTCAGTGGAAATGCTATATTAAAATTGTGATGAACTGTTTCTATTAGCTTATCAAATTTTGCATGTACATCCTTTTCTTCATAAATGTCATGCCAACTTTCTTTGCTTAATAGGTATTTAAATTGCTTTTGATTTTCTTCGTTAAAATGCCTTTTACTCTTGTTATTCTACTTTCGTTCAATGACTGACTTGATACTTTTAGGATTTGCGCTTTGTGATCCGAGATACCCGTTTCCATTACCTGCGCCGGCTGATAATAGTTCATATTTGTAGCTAACACATCAATAAGTGACACCGAGTTTTTTGATATTCTAGTGGGAACCTGTGCTTTTCCATTTCCATGCTTTTTTGGTTTTGCTGCAGTAAGTTAATGTTCCAATCCCCACACACCACAATATTTTTATACTTTTTTGTTAACTTCTGCAGTAGCTCATCTAATTTTTTTATGAATGTATTGAAGTCACTATCAGGTGTCCTGTAAATGCATGCTATTACTGTTTTGAGTTTTTGTTATCTCAGTGACTGAGAGCTCGAAATGTTTTTCTACACTTAAATACTACAATTCTTTCACATCTTTCACTTCTATTTCTACATGAACAAATATCCCTGATCCTCCATGCATATATATTTGTCCCTAATAAATACTGATGATAGTTTAAAATTGGCTATATTTACACAATTTATATTCTGCCCACTGAGCCAGTGTTCAGTGAGACATAGTACCTGTACATTCATTTCCTCCGATGCCATTAGGACCTCTAATTCAGTTACTTTGTTACTTAAGCTTTGAACATTTAAATGGCAGATTTTTAAACAATTTTTCTTACCTGTCTGAAATGTTTTACATGCTATTGTATGCTTTTTTTCTTCCCCTCCCCTTTTCCTACTAATGGTATCAAGTTGAGCCTTTTGGGGCTCTGTAGTGATTTCCTTGCCAGATAGCCATAGACTCCATTTTTTTCAACACCGCTCACTACACAATTTGGTTTTTTTTGCCTGAGATGGCTTACAACCCTACCTAACAACCTGCCAAATTTACTCACCCCCCTTCTGTTCAAATGTAATCCATCATGACCCAAGTCATAGTCTCTAATCCATGCATTTCCATTCACATACATACAGTCATGTTCACTGCATAACCATTCAAGCACTGAGTTTATAGCGTCTATGAAACAATCATCTTCATCTCTGCGGCGTAAAATAGCACTAACACAAATCCTGGCTCGTGGAAAGAGTTCCTTTATGGTTTTCACCAGCTGTAACATTTCTCGCATGATATCATCAGGTGTGTCTGCGCTGCGTACGTTGTTGGTGCCCGTGTGTATAACTATGTTGTCCGGGTCATCTCTGTTTTTCCGTAGTTTCTTTTCAATATGCTGTAGCCTGGCTCCTGGGAAACAATACACTATGATGTCTTCGTCCACATATTCACTAGTATGACGTACTAATGAGTCCCCTATAATTATGGCTGATTTTTTCTCGAACACGTGTTCACCCGCATTTTTAGTTTTGCTCGGCGTGCTTTCCTGCTGGCTTCCATCTTCAGAATGCACCGTTTCTTCTGTGTTGGCTTGGTTTTGTGCTGCTGGGTTCGTTTCCAGCACCTGAAAACTATTGGACAGCAGAACTTCATCTTTCCGTGCACTCGCTAAATTGTTTCCCCGGGACCGACGCTTTGCATTCACGTTTACCCACTGAGCTGTTTCACTTCTGCTAGGCCATTTCTGTTCATCTCCCTCCTTGCATCTCATTGTTTTCTCATTTTCATTCCTTATTCTTTTATTTTCACTTCTTAGTTCGTTTATTTCTTTATTTGCCACAACGAGGTCTTTCCTGAGGATCTCGATCACTAACCGAAGTGATGCTACACTCTCATGCGCGTCACCCGATCTCCAGTCACAACACATATTCACAGATCTCTCATTTTCCCGACCTGCTCCACTCGAACTTCCATTTTCACTATTCCATCCACCTTTGATTTGGCCACAACTCATTTTATTTTCTCCATTTAACGCAAACTCTCCCTTATTTCCCCCCAAAATCCTGGACACTTCTGTTTCACATCTCTCAACCGCCGCCATATTAGATGTATTCAATACCCTGCACACAAAATCGAGCGAGTTGATGACGCCTATGTTAGATTGTTAAATGTATATTATTTATCAAGGATGTATTTTATGTAAAGCAGAGAAATTAAATATAAAAAAATCAAATGTGTAGGCTGATTTTTTTTTCTTTCCTTTTTTTTTTTTTTTTTTCTTTCCTTTTTTTTTTTTTTTTTTTTTTTTTTTTTTTTTTTTTTTTTTTTTTTTTTTCTAATTGGGATTTAATGATGCCAGTATCATATTTCTGGCTAAACAGCATGTTGGAGTACAAGAAATCTAATTTTCCATTTAAATTTTGCAGTTAAACTTGGAGAATATGATAATAGCTGATTTTAGAGGGTTGGGGGGAGAGGAAATTACTGGTTTACAGACTAGAAATAATTCTCCTAGTACCAAATATTGCGTAGATTTGGACAATGTTCAGTAAGATACAAGTAAGCATATCATAGCAGCCATTTGATTATATAAGGGATGTTTAATAAGAAATGCACATGTTTTTTTTTTTATTTTTACTCATGGTTTGTTTTATTACACATTCAAATACCTATATTATTTCCAAATTAATTGGCTACATGTGCCTTTATTCCACATTGTCTCCATTCAAATCTATGGTCCTATGCCATTTAGATATCAGATTTTGTATGCCAGTTCAGTGCCATTCAGCTGGTCTTGTTCTAAGCCATGTCCTGGCATCTCCTATGACTTGCTCAAACTTTTGAATAGACTAAACAGTGGATAATTGTGTCGGTACTACCCACAGAGATGTTTAGTTGAGCAACAGTTTGTTTAGTTCTTACTCGCCTGTTGTCCCAAATGAAACTTCTTTGAATTTTTGTCTAATCCAAAGCTTTACAGACTTAACCAGAGCTGTCACAACTTCAGTTTTCTTGTCAAATTACGTTCTCTAAAGTATCATTTATTTCCAATGGCTGTAGAGAAATAAATTTATGTGTATTACTTATTGAACATATATTGCGAAAATTCATTGAACAATATCTCTTCTTTTCACAGTGATTGATTAGTGTAACTCTTTGCTTTATTAGGAAGTTTATTTCTATTCATAATTTACAGAGTGAATTGGATACACTGGCAGCAACGCTGAAACAGCTAGAGAACCAAAAAGGGGAAGCTCAGAAACGTCTGAATGACCTAAAGGGACAGGTAACAAAGGGTGATGGGCATGTTGCCTGCATGTGCTGGCTTATGCCGTTTTAATATTGGATTGATTTCAAAGCATGGAAGCATTTTGTTAAGTTATGTTGCTACATGGATACTTAATCATCAAATGTGAATATCCCTTGTGATTATAGGTATGATTAGTAATTGCTAATGCACCTGAAGTTTATAAACTTGTAAATAAAAACCTGGATATTATCTGCATACAAATTTTCAGAAAAGCTTGGATGTGGTTTTTCTTTTCCAGTCATAACACTTTGTTAAAATGATATAAAGTTTTAATCTTGTTAGGCTCTCACTGTTTTATGTATGTAAGTTTCATTAGGTTTCTGAAAATTCTACGAAGTTGTCATTATGGTACCCCTCCCACCCCAAGAAAATTTTAAATCTTAAAAACTCAATAAATCACTTGCATTATATCCAGCTTCAGTTCAACAATTTTGTAATAGAGTCATGCAAAATGTGCAAGTACAAGAAACTAACAGGTTAAGACAAAAATTGCAGCATCTTTTAATACTTTTCTGAAGTAGTTAATGAATAATTTAATACAGCCTTAAGGCTAAAAAGAAATAGGTTTATAAAATAAAATCTGTACCCATATTTGCACTCTGTGTTAAAATAGAGAAATACTCTAAGTCATAGCATGAAGTAGTAAGTCATCCCTTTTTTTCTCCCCATTTTGTATAGACACCTTTAATTTCTCTGATCTTATCAGGGGGCTTTGACTTGAGGCACAGCTGATGGTGCTTATTTTCTTAACTGTAAATTTTAACATTAGTTTTTTTTTTTACCATGAAACACTGCATTTTAATTTCAGACTCTGTTTAGGGAAGGGAAACAAAGGCTGGTTCACAATAACCTGAGAACAGTAACCAAATCGGAAACAAGAATGGGAAGCACTCAGCAAACAAGGTTTTGGTTCACAGTAGCCTTGTAACATGAAAAGGAACTTTTATTGACTTCTTTATACTTTCCTTTCTGGATTCCATGAAAAAATTTACAGTCTCTCTTTACTAGATTTAGTTGATCATTCTGATTGTACCAGCATCAAATCATTTTAGGCTGTACATCAAATTCAAGATGGCACCATTTTTATTTGCAAACTCAATAGTGTTTCATTTAAAAAGGCATCCTGTGATTCCTGGTACTCATTTTATAAATTGTTCTTTCTCATCAAAGATAAATTGGATGCCTAGAGAGAGTGCAATTAAAGGGGCTATGTGAGTGTGTGGGAACCAAGAAGGGGTTGTTTGTTGCATAAAAGACTAATTATCACTGGGTTTTACCATATTTGTTGCCTTGCAATAAAAGATAATAAGGCCATGTCAGATTTAGATTTAAGTAATTAGTAAATTTACTAGCATTTTAAAATATTAAGGGGAATACTATAAGCGATGGGGTTTTTTAGCCAAGTAAATACAGTAATATGAATTATTCAGCGTCAAAATTTGAAAGGGGATGGATTATCTAAATGTATCACAAATTCCTCTAGTTGTACTAAGCTTTCATTAATTTATTAATAATGTACATTAAAGTTGTATGTTGCTCTTTGCTAGTTTCTACTAGTTTTGCTCTTTGTAGTTTTTACTATTTTTTTTAGGCAATAGCCAGATTTGAGTGCATATAAACAGATGCTACCTTTACTAGAAAAACCAATGCTTAATGTGTCTGAGGGTAGAATGGACATATGCTAGAATTTCTTCCAGTTTCAAATTTTCAGCTTGTGACTAAAGTGAGCTCTAGAGCTGTTTCATGTCACAGGTACCTAGATTAATCTCCACAGAAGAGTCTAATATGAGTCTAAATGCTGTGCCAGGAAATGAGAACAAGAAAGTTAAAACTTGAATTCTTCTTTCCAATTCTTAAGGCCCTGGAAAGCTTCCTGTTAATAATTGTGAATATTCCCATTAAAATACAAGTATTTAAACTTTTGTTTTTATTCTGTGAGCCAGCTTTAATCTTTATTAAAGGAAAGTTTCCCTCAGCTGAGAGTTGAATCTATATCCTCAGGGTTGAGAATTTAGAATGTTGACCACTTGATCACTGAGGCAAACAGAAAGCTATAGTTTAAATTGAGAAGCAGCTGCTCTCTGTGCTAAGAACTGTACATTTTATTTTTATAATACAACTTTAAGTTGTTAAAATAAAATTCATAACATCATCAGAAGCAAGAATTGATTTATCTATTAATCACTGACCCAAATTAAAACAGTGATTCATAAAGAATATGTGCCATAATCTATTAATGCGTTTAACTAAAATGTTTGAGAGATTTAAACAAATCATTAATGATCAGAAGGAGAAAAATTCTGATGTGTTACATTCATGTGACTTCAGCTGTTGAACAAACTAACTTTCCTTACAAAAGGCCATTCTTTTATCTGTGCCATGCTAATCGAGAATAAACTTTAGTAGAAAAGGTCTTATTACTTTCTCCTTGTAAGAGAAATAAGTGAATACACTAGGCTTACATGATAGTCAAATCTTTTGAAAGCTAACACTATAAGAAACAATTGAAATTCAGTTCTCTCTTACATTCTTGGGAGTAAAACAAAGAGAGGTGAAACAAAAGTTGAGAAAAGTTTAAATTTAAGTGTGTAAAATTGAAACCAATAACAAGGAATACCTCGGAAATTACTAACTCTACAAAAAAATAAAAATATATGACAAAGTGTATACCTTAATGAGATTTATACTTTTTGTGTAGTAAGTTTTTCTTATTTCTTATGGTTTACGAACTATACAAAAGTCATCCAGAAAGAAGAGGTTTTCAGAAGCCATTCCCAGAAAATTCAAAATATACATTTCGTTTGCTATGATCTTTAGAGTCGGTTTTGAGAAAAACAAAATGTTTGAAATTTTTTTTCATGTAAACGGTAATTTGGGATGGGGGATTTTTCTGAAAATCTTCATGTTGCATTCTTGGAAGATACTAAATTTAACCAAGTTTGGTATGTAACTTTTCATTTTTAAGTTATGTCCACAGATACACACACACCTTTTTCTAAAAATGCTGTTTTTGTTTGTAATTCATGGGTCCTCAAAACATATATTTCCAGTGAAATCTCGATATCAAATTTTTGAGTGGAATAAAAACCTTCTCTACCTACATAGTACATGCATGCTAGAGAAAATAAAAATCAATAATAAAGGGAAAAAAGGACAAAGTAAGAGCTCAGCAATAGGTCCCATTTCTTCTCCTTTCTTTCTTCACCAAATTGTTGATACGTACCACAAAAAAAAAAAAAAAAGTGTTACAATGGTTTTTTAAATAATTAGTAAGACTGTTTTATATATTTGCACATAGTTGCAGAGAGTGTAGAATCATTTTAGTATTGCCCATGAATTACTGTCAGTATTGAATGAAGCAAACGGCTTGAAGCATTTTGTATGCATGAAAGCATCCTGATTTTAAACCTAGTTCCATCCTGTCTTAATTTTTATAATTTTACAGTTCAGAGTGCCTTTATTTTGTGTTTTGAAGCCTGATTATGGTTGAATGTATTTTTAGTTTGACACATTGATAATATTTTTAGTTAACGGCAATATATGGCTAGAAGTGGCATGTTTTAAGTATTGATTTTTTGCTTTCATTTTTAATTTTGCGTAGAAATCTACAGTAGAGAAAGAACTTAATGACATCAAGTTGGAGTTGGAAGAAGAACAAGCTCAGGTAAATTAACATTACAAATTCAAGTAACTTGCTGACAATGTTGATTCAAAAATTAATATGTTGGAGTGTATTTTATGATCTTAGTACCCTGGGGAATTGTTCTGTGTAAAAATATGATCATCACATTTAATAATTTAATGATTTCAGTATTTGTTTTTTCTCATTCTATTATTTGAACCAATTGGAGCATGGATTTTTATATGCCTTTAACATTTCACAATAATATGGTGTTTGGTCCCTTATGCACATGTACAGTAGTGTGCAAATTAATGTGAGCACAGAAATATATACATTTACTCACAGGTAGTCTCATATAACACACTAAAACAAATTTCAGTATTTATTATGTCAACCTTTTGCTTTAATAAGTTCTTTTACATGGTTTTGCATAGATCTGATTAGCTTTTCACACATTTCCTTCACTTCTTTGTCTCTGAACCAAACTTCTATCAAACTTGAAATCATGTTTCCCTTCAACGTGCAGCCCAATTTTCTCACTCTTCCTTCAAAATTGCCCACAAATTTTCAATGGAATTTATATTCGCTGAATTACTTGGGCAGTCAAGAAAATTTATTCTATGTTTTTTGAAAATTCCATGGGTATTTTCGATTTGTGGCAACTGTTGAACCATTCCATTCATTTGGGAAAAGCGATTTCAGAATTGGCACAACTCTTCTTTCCAAAATGTCAATGTATTTAGTTGAATTCATCATTCCATCTATTGATATCAAAAAGCAACCCCAAAACATTTTTTTTCACAGGTATTTTACACTCTAATCAATGTGCTTTGCAAATGAGAGCTCATTTTCTGATTTATGAACATAATGAGAATGTGGTCCGTACATCATAAATTGCGTCTCATCTGAAAAATAACTTTTTTCTTTATATCATCTGTCAAAAATTTTCTTTTGGGGCTGCACTGGTTTCTGGCCAGTTTGAAGAAGTAAACAAGGAATACCTGAGAGGATTAATTGTTCTCTTAGGTCAAAACTAGTTAGTCTTGGATCTTCTATCGGTTTTCTCAATATAAGTGCATCATCCCTCTTTGTTGTTTTCCTCTTCCTACCACATTTGTGCGTTTACGCTGAGGAGAAATACTGCCAGATTTGTTATCTCTCTTAAGAATTTTGTTGACAGCCTAAACTGACTCCACACTCTGTTGCTATATCCTTCTTCAGTCATAGAAGTATAATTACTAAGAATTACAATCTTGCTTCTCTTTTTTGGAGTAATATCATGATGAACACCAACCAGAATGATAGATATAATTTTATTCAAATGTTCACTGCACCACAAAAAGTTATTTGAAATTGTCTGTAACAACTATTTGCATCTGACTAAAGTTAAAATGTAACCACAATGTAACTAACAATAACTTAACGCTATGCTAGTTGGAAGCACTCATTGTTATAAGCAGTGTTATAAACTGTAAAAATGAAGAAGAAACGTTTTTCACATTAATTTGCACATTATTGTAAGTTGTTCATTATAAAGATGGTATGGGGAAAAAATTTGGCTTTTGAAAGAGTGAATTGGTTTTGAGAAACTTGGAATTGTAACCAAAATTAAGACAAAGAAATTTTTACTGATCTGAATAAAATCCTGGTCTTGAATTTAGGATTAACAATTTATTTTCCCCAGCAGCTTTTTACAGAAAAATTCTTTGAAAGAATCCTCAGTAAACTCTGTTGATATTTAATGTATTAAAAACAATGCTTTGAGTGGACACTATTGTATCTAGTAGTCCAGAAGTTTTTATACCCCCATAACACAAATATAATTTTAGATCCAGAAAACTTTATTTTTGAGTTTTAGCCCTGCTTTGTGCTCATATCATCATCCCAGCATACAGACTATGTGGTTAGCATTGCAGCTGAAGTGATGTAGTTTCAATAATGCATACTGCTCTTAAATTCTGTAAAACACATTAAAATGTGAATGAAAGACCAGAACATATACACATCCAAGGAGAATGACTTCATTGTTAACTCCAGAGCATAGATATACATAAACACATCCCTTTTTCCTATTATGCAAAATACAGTAAAAATAAATATATTTTACAGGTCAAAATTGTTAAATATCTGCGAAATACAAGCATGCGCAACTGGGATTTTTTTTTTTTTTAATGTGCACTCTTTAGGTTATTAATTAACATGTATTATACAGGGTGATTTATATAGAGCTGACACATTTTATTCTTTAATTGTTTCAAAACATGTTATGCTAGCAACAACGTATTATACCTAAATTGTAGAGGAATTTTGGGGGATTATTTACCTCTATAGCAAATGTTGAAAATGTCCTCCATCCTGTATAAGGCATAACTCAGCATGTCGTTCCATGTTACTGGCCACTCGGAGGACTCTGTTGTCAATAGCTTGAATCTCCTTTGTGATGTGCTTCAGATTGTCCAATGTCTGGGGACGTGTGGTGTAAACTCTGTCTTTTAAGTAGCCCCATAGAAAGAAGTCTGTCAATGTCAAATCTGGAGATGTTGGTGGCCACATGTTCCTGGAAATTATCCGATTGTCAAAGAAACTTGCAATTAGTTCATGGATTCATTTGATGTATGGCATGTGGCCCAATCTTGCTGAAAATATCCTTGACACAGCTCTACATCATACTGCATTTTCCCGTCTACTACAAGAACAAAATGTTGAAACAGCTGCCAACAATGCAATTAGGAATAAAACATAAATATCTGCTTATCTAGTGACAAGGAATCAAAACTCCAGAACATTCTACTTAATTTGGTGCTAAAAATTGGGTCATTGAATGAATTTCCAACAGAATAATTACAGAAAGAAATGTGTCAGTTCTACATAAATCACTCTATAGTAGTATATACTTGAATGTGTACATCAATAGTACATGCAAAATGCATATACAGATTTTAATAAAGCCAGTATACACAGTATATCTCCCCACCATCATGCTTTGATAGTGCACCTCTTTTCTTGCAACAAATATTTGATTTTAATTTGTGTAATATATTTTCTCTTTATATGTCTTGAGATTTTGTTGTTTGCACTTTGCCATTTTCTGATTAAAAGTTATGCGTACCATATTTTTGTCTAAATACTATGTGTATATCTGTGTTAAGAGTACTTTTCTAGTTGTATAAGATATTCTAATTCAAGTACGTAAATTAAAGTGCTGAGAGGTTTTTAATTTATTTTAGCTTGTGCATTTAATTATCTTACAAATATATTAATCAGTAATATGAATCATGAGATTATTGTTTTCTGACTATGTAGTTTAAAAAATTATTTTATTACTCTTGACAATCTGTAGTAACACTGTAAATATATGTATAGCATTTAAGATGTAAATTATGTTAGTCTTGCCAACTTGCTTCACACACAAGCAGTATATAAAGTAAGATGACTGCTTCACACACAAACTGTATATATATAGTTGGGTGACTCAGTATACTAAATGAACTAAATTTTATGATTTGTAAAATTCTTTATCTGATCTACTGCACTTTTATGCACTTTGGGTAATACCTTAGAAATTTATGTGTCAAATTTAGTGACTAAAAGGTAACACAGCAAATTTTCTTCTGCAAATTGTGGTTCAGAAAAATAGTTAAAATAATCTATTTCATTTACTGCATCCTATGGATATTTTAACAGCATATGGGACATTTTAAATTTACAGCAATAGTTTGAATTGTAAATACTAGATTTAAGAGAATTACCTTATGAATAATTAAACGGAAGTTTAATAAAATGATATTGAAAGCACCAACAGAAATATATAGTTATGTTAATGAGTTAAATGGCTCCTTAGTGGTGAGTAAGACTCGAACTTGACATGTCCATAGTTCAAACTCTGCTGGGGCATCCTCCCTGACAGACTTTTTCCAGGTTTTCCTCAGTCCTCATAATTGGCAAATGCTGGAAAGATATCTTGAACTTAGGTCTGGAATGTTTGCTTCCCAAAATTACTTTCCCAAATATAATTATTTCATTGCATATACTAAAAGTGTCCATTGCATGTGGTGCCACACTTAGTAAGAATGTGCATTAAACACCACTATAAATCAATTAATAATAATAATAAATATTAGATTGAAGAAGTATACTTAATTTATTTCCCAAAAATTCATTAAATTCATATATACTGAGAAGGACCCATCCATTACAAATTTTTATAGTACTATTACTTCAGTTTTTAACTCACTTCACTGATCTGGTTCAGTTTTCCCTGTTACTTCACTTTGTCTTCATGAGGAGCTGCATAATGAAGTTCACATCTAGCTGCCTCGTTTTTGGATGATTCAATCACTGGGGAATCAAACACATCTTTAACCTCTTGCTAAAGTAGCACTCTTGTCACAAATTTGCTTGGAGAAACACACTTTGTTACATCAAAAATGTACTTGTGTTGCCATATTAAAAATTTGCACAGAATTTCAGAGCATTTAAGGAGTGGGGAGAAAGTAAACTTGCAGAAGATTCTGATCATCTCTTGATACCACTTCTGATGTTAATGCTGGTCAAGAACTGGTTATTTCTCTCTGCTGTTACTGGCTCAGCTGGTCAGCACCTATCAATTGATAGCTTGACAAATAGCTGCTACACATAGTTCCTTCAGAGTTGGTCATTCTGAGCAGCTCTGCAAAATGGAGCATTCTCATCAAGATGGACTACCAATCCTTTGGGCTTGACACCGAACATTGGTCACCTCATCATTAATGAGACATCCCAGGAACATTGCAGCTTTAGCAGCTTTCCTTTTGTCCTCATGGGATGTTAAGGACATGTATGACTGAAAATTTGAAATTCCAAACTAATAATGTTAGTTTTTTAAATTTATACCACAGATGTAATATAATACAACTAAGTTACAGTGCAAATTTCATCAATTTTGCTCTAATAGTTTGAAAGTTATGGTTCAATTTGTTTTTGTTTTGTTTTTCTCTTGCCACTAAAAAAAGTCCTTTGTGACAAAAAAATTAAAATTTTGGTCTAATATTTTAACCTTAGGTTCACAATACATCTGCTTTTTGAAATCGCCATAGGTTTCTCTGTGTCTTCTTTGGCTTAGACATCAAACATTTTTAAACTCATGAAAGTGTTTTTTTTTTTTTTTTTTTTTGTCATAAAAAATAGTTTTTATGTTTGAAAATTGAAAACATATGCTTAAATACATCTGACAATAAAACCTAGTTCAATTCTTATTCATTGTGCCTCTATGAACCTGAAAAGCCAATTTTATTTGTGTAACAGAAAAAATGCTGTGGAAGAAAAATGCTGAAAATACCAATTACTTTGCATGATGCAAATGAGATCTCGTCAAAATTGAAATTTTTCTTGCAGAGTCCAGTAGTTTTACCTCTGATGCTTTGCTGTAGCTCAAGTTAAGGCATTTAAATGGTGCCTACTGGTCAATTATACCTTTTTTATATTCAGGAATATTTAAATTATTTTATGGAATTAAGATTAAAAAAGACTCCTTTTGTGTTTTTTCATGAAATTTCAATCATACATGCGCTTGAAAGAGTCATATGAGGTTGCCCTCTTGGAATCTGCCACTGTCTGCCGAGTGGTCATATCAAGTATTCATCCAGTCACTTATCACAGAATTTTTAAATTTAAAACGGGGATCTTCAAACATGAGCTGTGGGTGGGAAAAGGTAGAAATTATTGGGCTTAATAAACACAGAAGATGCACTTCCTAAAGAAAATTTAGTTAATAACCTGCTCCCTCATTAGAGATACAGAGCTATTTAACCAAAACTATAAAGAAAGGATATAATAAAATTAACCTAAAGGATTAAGTGTTAAGGGCAAATAATCTGACTCCTTTCCTATCAAAAGTCAAGTCACAGTATTTTTAAATTACAGAAGAAGTATCTGTCAAGTTGTAATACATTTGAAGTCTTATATAGATAGTCCTGTTCTTTTATGGGAAACTACACATAAATTATCTTACGCTCATCCAGAATCAAAGTATACCATTATCTTCTGTTAAAACACCAACAGATTTCCATTTTAGAGTAAATTAGAAACCATTTCCTGGAAATGTTTCAAGTACATTTATTTTCTCTTCCATCACAAATGTTTACTAAAGTTTCTGAAAAATTTAAAAGAATCATCACAATACTTTATGCACAGCAGCATTATTTAGTGTAGTTCATTAATACCTGTATATAAAAGAATCAGTATGAATAATTTTCTTTTTCATATGTTTTTAAACTGAATGTGGCCATAAAATGTTCCCAAATAAACATGTACAGTAGAGCCCCAGTAATTCAGGCTGAGGCTAACTCAAATTACAAAAATCTCGGATTATAAGGAAATATCACTAAATCAATTGGTATGTCATGAATAAATGTTTAATGAGCACAATAATGGTTTTAAAATGTATATATAGTATAGTACGTAACTGTGTAATTGGTGGGCTCACTGTAGTATATTATGTACGATACATACCATCAACAACAATCTCATATAACCAAGGTTGTGGGTTCGTACCCGGCGGAGGAAGATGGATTTTTTTTGGGCACAAAAATCCTTAGCATGGCTTCCTTTGGAAGGGAAGTAAAGCCGATGGTCCTGTGTCATAGATTTATGGCACGTAAAAGAACCTCAAGCCTGAAAGAATAGGCCTCTGAACAAATTTAAGTGGTCTTAAACGTCCAACATAGAATGGGACGCTAAGAACCACAGCAGTTAAAGAGCATCCTTAAATAAAGCTCAATTTAAATAAACAATAATGGTCAGTTGTTACTGCTGTAAAAGTGTATGTATTTAGCATATTTTAATGACCAGTGCCACTGAGTAGGGATTACTCTACCAATAGAGTACTTTTTCTGAAAGGCTGGTATGCACTGTACAAATGACACAAGATCCCAACTAGTGAAGGGTTGATAAAGAAAGAGCAAGTGCGTTCCTCCAAACCTAACAGTACCTGTCAGTCTGTAATAGAAGTGCATTAGCAGTCTGATGCCAAGGTTATTTTTGTGCATTATGAATGAAAACCTTAAATGTGACAGTTTTACTTGTACATGGAAAAGAAAGTTCAAAATATAACACTTTAGAATCAAGAGTCAGAATTTACTCACCATCAAATCTTAGATATATCGGCTTCATCACAGTCACTATTTACAATATTTGTCTTATTCCTATTTGTTAATGTCTTATTCCTTATAACTATATTTGTTATATAGTATATTTACAATGTTTGTCATTATATAATATATCTAAAGTTTAATAAAAATACCAAAATTATACAATTATAAATTACCTAATTTCTACTGTCACATATAAAATTAATTATCCATACAGCAGTCAAAATATTCATCTACATTATAAAAGACCTTTAGCTTTAGCCGTTTGGTAATTATGCATTTAAATCATTTAGTTTTTCAGAAGTGCATAAAATGTACAAGCAGACAAGTATAAAAACATGATTTTATTCTAGTTTTATGTGAAATTTTTATTTTCTTAAGACCAGTTTGAAGTACACAAAACGTTGAACTACCAAGGCTTGAATTACCGGTACTCTACTGTGTATATCCATCATGCATATGAGATTTTGTACTTCCTTGTTGCTGTAATGGTGGTGTGAACTCAGAAGTAACCTATTCTTAGAATTATATGAAGCAGCAAGATAGGTGGCAGTCATTTGAAAAAGAAAATGATTGTACTTTTTTAGCCTAATGTGAATTAGTTGTATTATAACTTAATTTTTAACTTACAGAAGATAAATACAGGTGTAACTACCATAATTGTAAGAATTCCTCCTTTTAAATTCATTTGCATTTTAAAGCAGTTGTATCTGTGAATATTTTTGAGTTGGTTATGTAACACTTAAGTATCTTTTACGTATAATTTTTCCAGACCAGTTTCGAAGCCATTTGGGCATCATTGTTGATGGTTTCCAACTGAATTTCCACAGGGTGTTCTATGTTGAGGTGTGACGGTCCCTGGTGGCTGAGTGACGAACCTCCACAATATATTTTGTGGCGGCAATTCAAGTTGAATACATGGTAGTGATTTTTAATGATGTGGATTTTTTCCCAAACGTCGAGCTCTGCCGCATATCTGGGGGTTTTATAAGGTGTATGTTAGATACTATTTCATGGTCAGTCCTTTCACGGAGTCCTTGGTTAGGTGATTGGGGTTTTGCTTGCACATTGTAATTTTATCTGTTAGTGCTACAATGCTTGAATGTTGTACTGAAGCTTTAGTTCAGGTTGACCTCGTGTAAAAGGGTGATAAAGCAGGTCAAGAGGGAGCAGAAATAATGGAGGTACTATATCTAAGGCTTAAAAATCAAATTCTCAGAAGCAGCACAAAAAATGTTATATATTTGCACATTCTTAAACGATATAAAAAAAGAAAGAAGAAAGAAAGAAAACTTAAGTTTGTTTCCAATAAACATCATAGCCTAACTTAGCTAACAGAATCTTTTTTATGTCTTAAATGAGTCTTTATGTGGAAAAATGCTGTAGTAAAATATGTCATATTTTAAAACCAGTAACGGTAGTTGAATTAACTGCTTCTTTGGTCATGAAGTCTGCATAAGTGTTGTAGATTTTGAGTACACTTCGAGTTTTGGAATGTGATTCTCAGCGCATTCAAATTACAAATGCTTGTTAAATGATAGTAAGTGTTAGATGTGGGAAATATTCATTAATATCAAACTGAAGCTTATACAAAAAAAGAAATAATCTTAATCAAACAGCAATTGCCTGCAAAACATTTCTTGTTTAAATTCTGGTAGATAAAACCAATAAGAGTATGTAAAACTGACTCCTAACCTTTTATTTTGAATAACATATATTCAAATTATGAAATTTAATTTTGAATAATATATATTCAAATTATGAAATTTAATTTAGTGCTATTCTTGTATGTTTATAGCATTGGAATGATTAATTCATTCAAACTTTTAATCCTCCTCCCCCCATTTAATTTCATGTATAACTTCAAGGCATTTTTGTATTTAAGATACTTAATCTATCAAGAGGTGTTGAAGGCTTTTTCTCTGAGTCTTTAACACTTTTGAGTATTCTAATCATTCTGATCATGAGGATTTTTCTGTCAACAGGTAGACAATCTTAGACGACAGGCAGAGGAGCAGGAAGTCACACTAAAATCACAAGAAGAAGAACTGAGTTCTAAAAAGCAAGAGCTGGAAGATTTAAAACAAGAAGAAGCTCGACTGGAACAGCAACAAAAAGATTCTCGTAATCAACTGGACAATCTTACAAGAAATCTCCAAGATACACAATTACAAATTAGTCAGGTACTGCACTGTTGTTGTTGTAGCTTAACATCCTTTAACCTGATTGGTCATATCGGACGATGAATGAAATTGTTGAAATGATGCTCAAATGATCCTCGGGGTCCATGGAGCTTAAAGTTACTCGACATTCGTCTTCTCAGGATAAGGGAAAACCCCCAAAAAAAAACCTTATCCAGGTAACTCACCCTAAGCGAGATTCGAACTCGCGACCTGCTGAACGTGAGGCAGACACGCTACCACCACACTACCCAGGTGGGCTTTCTTATTATTTTAAAGTTAGAATAAAAATGACCGTTGCTGTGGTGTATTGTGCATATATATTATCACATTACAGATATTTCTCACAGTCATCCCAATTAATCTGGTAGATTCTGGATTTTAATTTTCTCTGAATTGTATTTTAAACTCAGGACTAATTCAGTAAATCATAAAGAAAGTGCTAAAATCTTCTTGTCTTTTTAAACAAGCAATTAAAATGGAACAATCGTATCCATTAATTGTCAAAAAAACTATCTTGTGCATGCTTTAATATGAGCTGCACAGCCAAAATAACAAATCTTGAAACAAGAAAAATAGCTTACTTTAGTTTCTTTCACTCGATAATGGCATACGGAATAATACTATGGGGAATCTCGACAGGATGGGAAACAATCTTTAAAATTCAAAAGAAAATAATCTGTATAATGGCACAAACAGGAGCAAAAGAATCTTGCAGAAATCAGTTCAAAAAATTTAAAATTCTAACCCTACCGTCCCAATTCCTATATGAAATAAATAAATACATACATACTCACAAACTTTGATGCCATGTATAACTCGCTAACACAACATAACTATGGAACAAGAACTAAAAATAAGTTGAAACTACCCATGCATAGATTAGCATTATACGAAAAAACCACTATGCCGGAATAAAAGCTTATAACAAACTACCAACTAAAATCAGGGGAAAAAAAATAGGAATTGTTTTAACGAAGCATTGGAAAACCTATTAATTGACAAAGTGTACTACTCAGTCACTGAATACAGAATGACAAATCCTTTTAACTTTTTTTCATTCTGTAAGTTACATATTACACTATTGTTCCTAGGTTAGTACCACCACAGTTAAACATTGTTTGTGTATATATACTGTACATTGTTAATTTATATTTATTGTAACTTAATTGTTAATTGTACTTTCATACTTGACGAGTCACCTGTTTATGGAGTCTTTACTCATTTATTGTAAGTGTATGTGACAATAAAGCATCTTATCTTATCTGACTGCAAGCTGTCAAGTGCAAAGATTCAGTGACAGGGATTTACACCAATGCTGCATGAAGCAGGAACACCTTAAGGAAAATACACAAGAATCTTGTTTATCCGGTCTCAACAATTTGAGCTTCCAGTTTATCCATATTTAATTTTGCTTATGTTTTTTACCACAAAAATATGTGAGTCTTTTGATAAATAGACAGACAGGTAAATGCCAAATAGTGTATTCCAAGGATGTGACATGAAGATCCCAACCACCTTTTAAATAAAAAGATTTCCATTATGTTTTATTTTCTCAATAATGGCCATAACAGTTTTGGTTAAAACACTATACATTTGATATATCAGCATGAATAAAATGTGTATCTTGAATTTTCTGTGGGTAGCCTGAGGTCCCTCCTTTTTATTCTGGTTGAATTTTGTTTGCTATTAAAAGTGCCATAAGAAAACAGGAGAAAGGGTCTTTAATTTCTCAAAAGTATTTGATTTAAACATCTTGTTAGTTTTAAATCAATACCAAGCCTGAACATCTTCTTTTATTTCACATCATTATGCCTTGCTTGCAATTATTTCTTAATGTATTTGTTATTAAAGGGGGTGATGGGTGGAATCTAGATTTTCCACAATTTTGATGCTAGAAACTTCAGTTTTGGTTCACACATCAGGGGTATAAAAAGACAATGTTCTGAGTTTCATTTCTCTAACTCTAATAGTTTTGAATTAATGAAAATTGTTTGTTTAAAACATATGTATTTTTCAAAATCTATCAAGTCTTCCAGTTTTTTAATAAAATAAATAAACCTTTTTTTGGCAATACCATAGAAACAAGTACAAAAACTTCCAAGTATTGGATTTTTTATATCTTCATTACAAAGTGAGAACAAAGGTTATACCCATTGCAAAAGCAAAACTTCTAACATTTGTACCATTTCAGCATACATTTTATTTTTTGTTTCTAAAAGTAATGCTTTAATAAAAAAACTCCTATACTTAGTTTTGTGAACAATTGTTTTTGGGAAGACACAGTATAATTTTCAGCTTGCTGGTACATATGAGGTACATCCAGAAAGTAAGTTCCGTTTGGTAATAAAATTAAATTGTGTACAGATACAGAATAATTATTTATTACACAAAATTCTACAACTCTTAAACTACTTTTCCACATAACTGCCGAAATTTTGCAGGCATTTGTCATAGTGTGGCACAAGTTTTTATATACCTTCTTCATAGAAGTTTGCCGCCTGTGTCTTCAAAAAGTTGGAAACATTTTCTTTCAGCTCTTCGTCATTGTTGAAGTGTTGACCGCCAAGGAAAGACTTGAGATGTAAGAACAGATGAAAGAAGCTGGGAGCGAGGTCAGGGCTGTACGGAGGATGGTCAAACACGTCCCAGCCAAATCCCTGTAGGAGGTTTTTCGTCACATTTGCAGTGTGTGGTCGTGCGTTGTCATGAAGAAAAACAGCACCTTTTGACAGCAATCCTCGGCACTTATTCTGTATTGTGCGGCGCAATTTCCTAAGTGTCTCGCAATAAACATCTGCTTTGATTGTTTGACCACGCGGTAAGAAATCAACGAGTAAGATGTCTTTCCAGTCCCAGAACACTGTGCACATCATTTTTCGAGGTGTCAAGATTTGTTTCGGCTTAACCTTTGCTGGGGATGAAGTGTGCCTCCATTCCATTGATTGACGCTTACTTTCAGGGGTGTCGTAAGAAACCCAAGTCTGATCTCCTGTGACTATCTGTGTCAGAAATTCTTCGCTGTCTTCATCATAACGGGTTAAAAACTGAAGTGCACTACACATCCGTTTTGTTTTGTGTTGCTCAGTAAGAATCTTTGGTACCCAACGTGAGCAAAGTTTATGAAATTTCAGTTTTTCGGTAACAATTTCATGAATTAGTGATCGTGAGCTTTGGGGAAATTCCATAGCAAGAGCACTAATTGTAAACTTGCCGTTTTCCTGGATCTTGTCATCAATCGCGTGAACCAGTTCTTCTGTAACCAAAGATGGACGCCCACTTTGTTCTTCATCGTGCACTTCACGATGTCCTTCATTGAACTGTGGTACCCATCTTCTCACCATTGAATCACTCATCGCATTTTGTCCGTAAACTTTGCAAATTTGCCGATAAATTTCAATTGGTTTCACTTTCCTAGCATTCAGAAAACGAATCACAGATCTGATTTCACAAGCGGTGAGATTTTCAATCAACACCAACATTGTAAACAAACACAACAAAGCGTATGTAGCTGACAGCGATCTCAAAATAGCGCACGTTTCTTCTCCTTGATACAGAGCATCTACCGCGCATGTGCAGAACTGCGATCGCAGCGCTGCAGCGGAGATAAATTGAAACGGAACTTATTTTCTGGACGTACTTCGTATTTCGTGGTTTACATTTAGTTTTGAAGGAGTAGAAATGTTTTAAAAATTAAAGTCTAAAAAAATGATGTCAACCCATTCAAGGATACCCAATAATGGAGGTGAGGTGATAGAATAAAAAAAATATTTTGATCCTTTGGGGCTCAAACTGCTGTTCATACCAGTATGGTCAACTCTCGTATACTTCATACAATGGGCCATTTAGACACATGATAGCTTTATTATTATCCAATCTTGTAATGCTTTAAGTAATTTTTTTTAATGTAATAATATGGTAAAATGTAATTAAGATAACTTGCAGATGTCATAGGGTTTTGAAACTTTGCACATATGTGCTTTAATGTGTCTAGTATTTTTCTAAGCAAAAAACCCCAAAAGCATATTTTTACCAAAAATAGTTATATTTCACCCGTCACTCTCCTTAAATTTTGGGACATTTTGGAGACCAAGACCAGCTCAAGTCACAGATCTTGAAAGCCTTTAAAAAACAAAAACAAACAAACCTGCAGCAAACAGTGGCAGATATACAACTGCTGCTGTAAATGACTGGCCTGGATGTTCAAAGGCTTGTAAGAAAGCTGAAGGTGGACATTTTGAGTGAAGTTATAGTGTAAAGTGTTCATCAGAATCTGTTCTATTAAATAGGGTATCATAATTTTAAAAAATTTTCTCGTTTAGCTCTGAAATTATTCCTTAAAGTTGCACCAGAACTTATAATAAGTCTAGGGTGGGAGTGTGTGTGCGTGCTTTTTTTGTGACCGCTACCGCCCTTTATTTAACTTATTACCCCACTTCAATAAGTTCCCTTCCTCCACGATGTAGAGGGGGAGCAGCTATTCTAAAAAAAAAAAAAAAAATGTAAACTGAAAGTCATTCAGGTCTGGATTGTAATTCAGAGGAAGGTAAAACACATTTCATGTGAGTGAGAAGACATGCAAGTAAACTGTTGAATAATAAATTTATATCAAAAGTGTTTAACATACATTGTGAATTAGGGCATATATTGATAATTTGATTAAGTAATAGTTAACATTTGTGCTAGAAATTGATTAATAAAATGGCTACTGTTAAATCAGTAGCAAAAGAAAAAGGCAAATATTAACAAAGGTAAACTATGCAAACTTAACAGCAGAGGCTTGCTTCAGCCAAATTGCAAATTCAACAAATAACTATTCACTTGAATGCCCTTTTTATTGGATCAAAATTACTGTACAAATTTGACAAATAGTTGGATAAGATAGTCAGATAGTCTGTTGATATACAATTAGCTTTTCACTCATAACTATATATTATCATTCACCCACTGCTGGTGGTCGCACATGCACACGCTAATAATGAAATCAGTTGTATCATAATTCCCCTTACAAAATTTTGCCCAGCTAAATGAGGTAGAGAAAATTCACTATGTTCATTTGAGCAAAGGTTCAAAGAACAAACCCAGGAAAACCACCTGGTCACACCAATTAAACTCAGCTAAATCTGTCTGCCAGCTGAACAAAGCATATCCAAAATGCAACAGTTTTAGCTTACGAATAACAATTCTCAAAGTCCCATACCCATTAACTTAATGGATTTTCCTTTCACATTACAAAAATACATGCATACTGATACAATTGAAATAAAAGACCCATTCAAATAACTCAGCGTGAAGTCGATGGTAACAACATGAGGCTAAGCAAGCCGGCCAGAGACAAAGCAGCGTATAGTTGTTGCTCTTAGAGAGCACTTGGCTCAACTCGCCAACTGTTCTCCTCACTGTCGAGGACCTGGCCGATCATAGCTAGACAGGGGATAAATGCGTGCACGCACCACTGCCAACTGTAGCGCAAGAAATTCCACAGAGGAGCATGCAGAGAGTATAGGATTTCGAGCTCTCAACATAAATAGAGACGCACTCATTCGCCACAGTGTATATATATCCTATTTCATTTGCATATTTCATTTTTAATACCTAAAAACCTTAAGTGTGTGTAACTTTGTTTACTTATAGGCCAAAGCAAAAATAACGCAGCTACAAGAACAACATCGACAAATGAAGGATGCAGTTGCTACATATGATGCAGCAATAGCTGAAGGAGATGCTAGCTTGGTGAGCGATGCGACACTTAACCTGACACCTGATTTCCGAGATCCAGAATATAACAGGATAGCCATGGTTAATGGCACCAGTCCTGTAGACAGTGTAAGTTTGAATTTTTAGTTTAATTTTACATTACTGTCGCACGTATCCAATTCTTCTGTAATGCAGTGAAATTCTGTAATTTGAATATGATAGACCTAAGAAAATAAATTATTATTCAAGAATTTGAAGTAATAAAAAAAAAAAAAAAAAACAGGGGTCTTCTTTCCAACGTGTGACGTGCAGTTTTTCCCAAGTTCAACATGAGTGGAATGTTTTTTCAAAGTAAAATCTTTGTTTACTATGATTTCATTCTAGAGAATATTTTCTTGACATAACTTGAGCTTTATAATTATTTACTTACTTTCCCTTCATATAGCCATACTGAAAGATGCAGTGAGCCAAATTGTCCATCTTACATCACTGAAAGGAATACTGCCAAGAGTCTTTTTTCTTCAATAAATTACATTAACTGTATAACTATGTGCAGTTCATTCCTAAATTACGATGATACTAACTCATTAACTAGGCCTAGCCTAAACCAAATATGTGCATGCACAGTAAGTACTTTGGCTTTAGATATTATATGGAAACAAAATTGTGGACATAATCTAAAGAAGAGCCCCTAAACCTAATTACTATAGCAGTATTATTATTATTATTATTATTATTGTTGTTATTAGCCATGGCCAGAACTGCCAATTTTCTCTCTTACAGTGCAGTTGATATTGTTGGAGATGATGCATGCTTCATGGCAATAACTGATTCAATCAGATAAGTGCTATCTGCAACTTCACACATTGGTCTCCAATCAAACACTCCATAACTGTTTGTAAGCAAAACAATGGATGTGGAAAAGAATTGGCTCAGACAAGAGCTTTTCCACTCGAGCCTTTGCTCACAGACTATGTGTCTTTTTCATGTCTAGTTCTAAAATAAATAATAAATATATACTAGATACTCACGTGTTCTTTTTTTCAGCAGACCCTCGTCAAATATTTGTTTGATGACAGGTCTCTGTATCATTGAACTAAACCTACAGATCGTCTTATTAACCAGACCAACAATTTCTAAAACTGTTATGTGTAAACATATCACCATACAACCTTTGCTTCTCACACATTGTCTGCAGCTGAGTGTTTTCATAAAAAACAATAAAACCTGAGAGTAGACTTGGTCAGGACTTTTCAAAAATCACCAGCTTCCATATTATTGTGGTTCAGATGTTTGGGGTTTATTTACAGAGGTTGTTTACAATTGTGACAAATGATGTGTATGTTAGCTGCTATGCAAGAAGCAATAGCGCTCATAGTTTGTCGTTTCTGTGCTGCTTGTGCATGCGCACTGGTGAACCTTGCTCGCCTCCTCGCAACAGATGTAAAGTATCCCCAAAAACAGTGTAAGCATTCTATATAACATATATTCTGAAGTTAGCAGCATATATTACACAGTAAAGTGGAAACAGCACAGTAGTAACACCACCACCACACAATGATACACCCAGTGAGGTTAATCATTCTTAGGTTTATAATGAGTACATCATGTATTAGGGCAGTTCCATAGGTAGCTATGTTAGGAATGTAGATTCCAATTTTTGTAACCCTAATTATTTATTTCTCAACATACTTAACTCCTCCAAAAAAAATATGAATTGTCAAGATCTGCAAAATGCACCTGTGTTTCGATGATCATTTTTTATCAAAATTTTGTTCTACTGAGCCAATTCTTCATAATAATATACAATGAGTCATTTTACGCAGGGCTTCATCAGATTTGTTGCTTACACAGCAGAACCAATATCATAGGATCTGTCCTATATCATCAGCTTCATACGACTACTGGGCGCAGGAGAAATATTTGTGGTGGTCGGCTACTCCTCTGGTGGGTAATTGACAAACTTCAACAGCGAATTTTCGTCTAGCAGGAGATCAAAAGTTCTTAAGTCTAGTCTTGAATTTTTCTATATGTATTTTTTTTTTACAGGTATCCAATTCAACAGCTTTTTTTGTGCGTGTTTTAGGTGAATGTTGTGTTCTATTTCATGTTCATACCAGAAGTGGGCTAAAACTGCTGAATTTTTTCAGTACATTATTTGTCACATGACCAAAGTATTCTTTCAGCCTGATTCATGTATTCCTTTTTGTCCTGCAGTAAAATATACATTGGCAGGACAAAAAGGAATATAGGAATCAGACTGAAAGAACACTTTGGTCATGGAAGAAATAGACACACTGAAAAGTCACCAGCTTCAGCCCACTTTTAGTATGAACAACATGAAACAGAACACAACATTCACCTTCTAAAACATGTACAAAAAGCTGTTGAACTGGATACCTGGGAAAAAATATATATGGAAAAATCAAAACCAGACATAAACTTCGATCTTCTGCTAGAAGAAAATTCGCTGTTGAAGTTTGTCAACCTCCACCAGAGGAGAAGCAGCTGGCTGCCACAAATAACTCACCTGCTTCCAGTATTAATATGTAACTGATGATGCAGGACAGATTCTACAATGCCGGTTTTGCTGTGTAAGTTAACAATTTTGATGAAGCCTTTGTTAAAGGACTTGTAGTACATTACTAATGGCACCCTTTGCATCCCAAAAAAAGTTGGGTAATTATAGAGAACTTGGGCCCCTCTAGAAATTAAACTAATTGTGGTTTGACTCTAAGTTTGGTTTATACTTGTTACGTTTTCACCAATTTTTTTTTATCAGAAAAGCTCTGTAATTAAATTAAATGCTAATTTATTACGTACGCGTAGCGATCCTTTTTTGTGAATATTTATGAAGTATGCTGCCTAGGAGGAGTAGAATATAAATAAAGAAGTCTTGTAGTACTTTTGCAATGTAAATATATAATAATGCTACACACTAAAGTGCCTAAAACTTGAGTTTCATTGTCGGCGACAGGCGAACAGTGTTGTGGAATGTAACACCAGCATATGTCGCTAGACGCTGTGCTGATGTATGATAAGTATGTTTCGCGCAGATACAGCTGTTCAGTAAATTTTATTATACAGAACTTCGGCCACTCTAAAATCGAATGAAACTAAGTGCAATTGATTTACTTTGTATTTATGATGACAATTTCAAAGCCTGTGGATTTCAAATTTAGTGCCAGGTTAGGTTCCAATCCGTTTAGGTTAGTGTGTGTGTATATAAATTTATGCTTCAATTTTTATATCGTGGTAGTACCTCATTATCGATATTTCCAACAACTCCTAACAGCGCAATGGATACATTAGTTTTTTAAACCATCTCCCCACCCATAATCCCTCTCTAACCACATCGGTCCTGTTAGAGTGCAAAACTGGCATAAGTCGTAGCGGAGAGATGTAGCGACCCAACTTGTAAATAATTACCAAAAGTTGCCATCACCTTTCTGTCCTTGCCTTCTTTGTTGCAGGTTCACCGAAAGCAACCCATTGTTTTGATTGTTGCTTAGTTTGTGAAGTATAATGATGAATCCAGGTCCATGAACAGTGATAATTTGGCTCCAAAAGCCCTTTGAATTTTGCTTAAATAGTTACAAACACAGCCTCAAAGTTGAAAGCTGCACCCACTTTTCAACAGTGAGCAATCATGGCAACCAGTGGCTGCTAGCTTTTTCATTTCCAACTGTCATGCAAAATATGAATTGCCGTTTCCATTGACTTATGGCATCTGCCACTTCATGAGCTTTCGTTTGATGATCAGTGAGGTTCATATTGTGAATTTGGTAACCATATCTGTTGAACATTTTGGGCGCTCCTCATCAAAAATGATTCCTTGATCATGTTTAAAGTCGTCAAACCAATATTTAAGTGTTGTCATAGATGGTGAAAGGTCCCCATAAACATAAATCCAGTTTTGCTTTTATCTCCTCACAAGTTTTCCTATCCAAAAGTAAAGCAAATCACTGAATGATATTGCATTTTTTCCACTTTGGCAAAAGTACAACTAATTGAAATCCCTCCGAAACTCAAACTAACATATTTATTATTGCCAAATGTGTGTTGGCAATTGGTAACAAATTATGGTGCACAGTGGTAATACCAACTTGCCTTAGCAACATTATCTATTCTGAACCACCCTGAAACAGAGCATTGCATGCACAAGAGCATATGCTTCTGGATGCATTAAGCCATATTGAAATACCTAAATCTGAGGCCATGCTTTAACTCTTCTGTCACTGTAGTTGCTGATTCTACAAATTTATCACAGAGTCGTTCTCATGAATGAAGCACAGTACACAGTCATCCTGAGAGGTAGTCCATTGTCATGTTCCTCGAAAGTACAAAAAGGGCTAATTGTACAACTGTTTTGTGTTACAAAAACTGGCTCAACTTATTTTCATGTAATATTAATCACTTCACTGTCACAAGCTTCTTAGACTTTTTTTTTTTTTTTAAAAAAAAAGAAATAGAGCAGAGTTTTCTACCAGATCTATGCTCAAATTCAAAATATCAGGTATGCATAATCCACTGTTTACTCATAGCATAGCCCATCATTACATCAGCACAGGACATTGTCCTGGAATGGCCAAAGGGAAAGGCCCTCCTTCAATGACACCACCTTGCCTATATCCTATAAATATGTGCATGCCCATGCCACACACATTAAATCCAAAAGAGTTTCCGAGTTCAAATCTTGGTTAGGGTGAGGTATCTGGATGACATATTTTACATGATTTGCCCTTATCCTGAGAAGATGAATATGAGGTTAACTCTAAGACTATGGGCCCCAGGCTTATTTGAGCATCATTTCACATATTTCATGCATCCATCGTTCTATATAACATGTATGCTAAACAAAATAGAACAAAAAAGCAAACAAAATAAAAAAGATTGCTGGCAAGAAGCTGAAAAAATTAAAGAGTTATTATGCCTTTCGGAAAGCTTCAGGTGTTATTTTGACTAAAATTTAGTTCATAATTGTATAACTTGTAAAACAATTTTTATTAAAAATTAAAATGTTGTTTGTTCACTTTTTTTCTTTCTTCCAGAAAAAGGATGTAATCAACGAAGCAGAAAAGGATCCATTTAGCAGTATGAATGGCCCAACAATTACAAATACTTCATTTGGTGGAGAGGACTTCTTTAAAGATGGTAAGCTTTGATGCTTACAGCTATTTTAACTGACTTTTCACAAGCAGTGCTATTATCTGTTTTGATATTCTTTTGCTGCATTAACGTTTGTTATTTTTTTTCCCTCTGCAGATCCATTTAAGAGCACAAAAGCAAATAATCCTTCTGCGGATCCCTTCAGCTCAAATGATCCCTTTAGTGCAGCGTTTTCTCCTAAACCTGTGGTTTCGGTGAGTTATTTGCTTAATTATGAAGCTTTACTTAAAACCAGAACACAAAAAGCATCTGTTGTTTCAGAAGGAAGAGAACCTCATGGTTCTGTTACACAAATTGGGCTATTTTGATTAAATTATGCTTCAGTTTTACTGATTTTAGGCATATATATATAGGATGTTGTCTTTGTAATTCTCCATATTGAATTGCATTATTTAAAATTTCTCATTATACTAAATTTTTTCATTATTGTAATAACAGAATATTATACATTTCAGGATGGCTTTTCTTCAGATCCTTTCAATTCCTTTGGAGCACCAGCAGCTAATAGTAAGTATTATGGTATTGAGTACTCATTGGACCTTTGGCCCTTTTTCCGCCCCCTCCCATATGAACATCAATATTTTTAGAGCTACACAACACACATGTATGTTTTATAAGATTGTTTTTTTCTATGCTTCCTTTGATTTTAATAATTGCTTGAAACCAAATAGACTGTTACATTTACTTGTAATAATGCAGGGTGGCACAAATAAAAGTAGCCTGTGTTAGTATAAAGGAAATGAAGTGAAATTACAGAAATGAAGAACTGAAATGGACTTACTATTTATTTGCAATGACAAATACAGTGAAAAATACTTTTATAGAAGATGTTGAAAGTGACCTCCTGCAGCATCAATACACAGCTGTGCATGTTTAAGCATATTCAGATATACTCAGGGTAAAGTTTGGGTATTGGTGGCGGCAACTTCATAGCTGATGTTATCATACGTTCCTATATTGTGTGTGGATTTGTTTTGTAGAACTTGCTCTTCAAGTGTCCTCACAGGAAAAAAATAATATGTCGTTAGATCTGGCAAACGTGTGGCCACAAATGTTTGCTGACAGTTCGTTCCTTGGAGAAGACATCATGGACCCGTTCCTGGGATAACTTAGACATGTGGCATGTTGATCCTACTTGCTGGAAGAAGCAGTATTGTCTTTTATATTCAGTGAGTTCAGCACAAAATGTATCAAAAATGTCATATATGTAACCATATCAAGGGGAATGTCAAAAATAGTGGTCCAATGATGTATGTTCCTGTTACACCATACCAAACGCCAATGCTTTTCATCATGATGTGGTATCCGACACCAATGTTAGGGTTCTGTGTTGCCAAGTACCTCATGTGTTGTGAATTCAGATGACCAGAAAGATGAAACCATGCTCCATCACTCACGATCTAATGGAAAGGGTCTAACAAACCATCGTTGGTGTTATTCAAAAGCCACATGCAGTAATCTACATGTTTCTGACTGCCGCACTCCTGTAATTGATATGGCCTCAAATTAAGACTATAATATCTGCTGGCAACTTCTACTTGCATGTGCCAGCTGGGCCAATTTATTGTAGACTTCTTTGGCCTCTGAATAATTCTTCAGCGAATGCCTGCAATAACTTCTGGTGAGCGAACTGAAAGAATTCTTTGTTATTTTACATTTTGCACTGATTCACAGGTGTACCAATTTGTATACAGACACTGTAGTCCTCTATCTAGACACTTGACACCAAAATATGTGTGAGTTTCCTTGATTGAACCTGTTTTCACATATGCCTCCACAATTTGAATTCTTTTTTCTATTGAGAAAGTAATTTTGCAGAACGCAAGGAGAAACATCTAACTTCACTGATGAAATAAACTAAAATGCTGACACAAGAATGCCAACAGTCGATAATTGCCTAAAACTGTCCATTGTAGCCTTGTTGATATGGATATGTACAGTAGTTGAAATACTGCATTACATTTAAAAAGGAGGCAGGCTGTTTTTAACTGTGCCATCCTGTATAAAGAGCTTTAAATGTAGCATAATAGATGGGTAGTTGAAGCCCCCTAGTTGCAATTCCAAAATTACTTACAGTGTTAAAAGTAGGAGAATTATATGCCTACACCAAAATGTCAGTTTTCAAGCTTGATAATGCACAAACACAGAATGCCAAAGAGTGGTGATTTAGCGAAGCATTATTGCAGACATTTCTCTTGTCAGAAAAAACTATAAAATTGGGAAATGGCTATTTATGATCTAATATACAAAGATCCAAAATTCTCCTTTGTTATTATGGTTTCATGTGATCTAGTTGACTTACCTTTTTTGAATTCAAAGGACTATTTTGAAATCACATTTCTATTGCAACAGCTTCTTCTTGTTGCTGCTGTTTATTTACCTGCAACACATTTCCATACTGAAGCTTGAATGTGAAAAGCGTTCTCTTGTGATCCCCTTTTATCAATTACTAAAGTTTGTTGCATTATCACAGTTACACCTTAAAAGTGTATAATATATACCTAAGGTCATTATGAATGATGATATACGTAAAAGTGCTAAAATCAAGTCCTAAATTTTTATGGGATTTGCAAATCCATTCAAGTAAAATCAGGATGTCTTATGTTACTGGAAATATATTCAATTTTTTGTCACATACTGGATATACTGAAATTATACTGGACTTTGTGCTATATACTGGAAAATATCTGATATTTTCCATTCACATGACTTTCTCTACATCTCTGTAACACATTATGTTAAAAAACCCATTCTTCTATATACTTCATTCGGATCAAGATAAATACAGCAGAAATGGTCTTATTACTTGCTTCCTTATAATCAGAAGAGAAATAAGGGAATATACTAGGCTAAAGCAATAGTCAAATCTTTTAAAAGCTGGTCGCTATGTGATTGAAGTTTGTTTCTTTGCCTAGTCAGGAGTTGACAAATTACTGTATGAGAGAAGTTTAAGTATTTTAAAACTGAAATCAATAACAAGAAATATCTCCAAAATTATTAATTCCACTAAAAAGTTTGTATGGCATAAATTGTGCTTTAACAAGATCTACATGTTTTGTCTATTTCTTATGGTTTTCCAGTTTTGCAAAAGTCATTGAGAATGAAGAGGCTTCAGAGGCTATTCCCAGAAAATTCAAGATATACATTTTAGTTGCCATGTAAATATCTTTAATATACTATTCCAGCCAAAATCTTTAAAGTCATGTTTGAAAAAATCAAAATTTTCGAAATTTTTCCCATGTAAAGAGTTTGTTTGGCGTGGGGGAAGATTTTCTTGAAAATCTTTGTGTCGCATCCTTGGAAGGTACTAAACTTAAATACCAAATTTAACATTTTACTACTTTTCATTTTTGAGTTGTGTTCATAAAAACATATTTGTGAGTGAGTGGTGCATGCGCACGTGCACACACACACCTGACCTTGTTCTAAAAATGATTTATTTGAATACAGGTGACCCTAAAATGTGCTTTTTAGTTGAAGTGCAATACCTTCTCTACGTGTGTATTATATGCATAGAGGAAGTAAAAATGGATTAAATATCCTTATAACATTGCTTTATTTTTAGATGAAATTTTCAGCTGCTTTGTTCTTGGAGGATGATGTTAAGTATATATTCTTTGAATAAGTTATTGTTAGGCATAGTATGTGCTTTTGCTTAAATTGCCAAAACAAATTTGATACTGATCACTAGGTTGGTTTGGGTTTGGTAGGCATTTCAATTAGCCATTCAACTTGTTTTTGTTAAAATGGAAAATGTGAATTCTCATACTGATGCGTGCAACTCTACCTACTCAATGACTCTAGACAGATCTACATTTATGAAAAAAATAGCTGAAACTAATGATTTGGCAATTTTTTTCCATTACAGGTACAGAAAAGACTGTAACATCTGAACAACTGCATGACACGCAAAAAACCAAATATCAGACTTTTGCTAATAATCAAACTTTATTTACAATTTTGAGTCCACAGATAGTTCTCAAAATAACAAATGAATATTTAATTGAAATTAATTATTTGAAATTTCAATTGATAGAATACTTCTCTGTCACAAAGCCCACCATATATCAGTAATAAATTAATATTTACTTAGTCTAGCCATAAATACTATCACAAAGTATTTTGTGAATATATGAAATGTGGTTTGAAATTTTTCAATTTTCTTTTAATATGTTACAAGCACATACATCATTCACAATTTGCACCTATAAGACTTCAAATGTCCACCATTGGCACGCACATAGGCTTTAGGTCTCTTGGGCCAGTCATCTATGCAGAACAGATATTATCAGTCGGAAAATCTACCACTGCTACCACAAGGAATGCTTTCAGCTTATGAGTGAAGGATGTCCTTTATTACTGGTTATTTCTTCTAGCACTGACCATAGTTTGTAGTCCAGAGAGTTTAAATCAGAGCTACCAGAAGGCCACTCAACAATGGAGATGAAGTGTGGTACATTGGCCTGCAACCACTGCTGTGTCACCCTTGGCTTATGAGCTGGAGCATAATCCTGCTAGGAGGTACAAGGTCATTGTTGAACATGGTGTCACTCAAGTCCTTCACAATAGGGTCCAGAACGGTTTCCTCATATACCCTGGCACTCATTTTTATGCCTTTTTCAAAAAAATGAACTCTTGTGGGGTCTTTAAGCTCACTCCCCACCAAACATGACTGAGGAGGGGTGGTGACATCTCTGAGCCTTAGCTTGATACATATACCCTATAGTTTTGACAGTTAAAGGTCTCTTTGTCAGTAAAGAGAATTCTGTGATGCCCATTGTTTGTATACTGCTGCAGGAGCCGTCTTGATTTCAGTTACCTCTGCTGCTTCAGCTGTGTGTTAAAAAATGTCCAGTGCTCTGCCAATAAGCTCCGACTCCCAAGTCTTCAGAGAGCACCTTGGATATTGATTGTGGGGAAGTGTGAGCTCCTGTACCATTATCTTCTGTTTCCAGACTAGATTTCATCAGATATGAGCCTCCACTGTTTTAACAGCAACCACTGTTCTCACACTATGAGGACAAACATCCCTTGCCAGTCTCAATAAACCACTGGATTGTCCAGTAAATAAACCTCATGCTGTTTTTCAGCTTTTTCAGAAGTTGGAAAATCTCAGTTGGTGACTTTCCAATCTTATGCAAGGCAAATCACTACTACCCTGTTTTCGTGACCACCCCACTCCATGCTTAAGCAAAGCAGATCTCTCTTTCTCCTTCACTGTTGAACACCACTGGCCTGGACTGACCTTCAGTACAAGCATTCCTTGCTACATGCAAAACCGGTTCTACAATCCAAGCCAAAAGTTAGTGACAGTATTTGCAGCTAGCCTAGATACATCATGATAGCATTTGGGGACAACATGATAATAGAAAAAGTTGGAGATTATTCCATTTACCTCCACACTGTCTTTACAAGCCGTAGTAATAAACTGCTTCATGTTATGGCTGCAGAAACAAAAAAGAATGCCGTAATATGCAATTAAATATGGTTGTAATTTTTCAGTACTGGAATTTTAAAAGACAGACACCCTAAGTAGAAAGGAAATGACATTGACAGTAAATGCAAACTCAAATATAAAACATTGTACAGTACCTGTGCAGCTGTATTGTGTCTCCCCTCCCCAGCTTAAGACACTACTCATTCCACAGTTGAAAAAATTCTAAGATTGTAGTTGAGCATATGCATAAATGAGTTTTTTAATGTTGGATTTTTTTTTTAAAACAGCTAAGCATGTTTTGAGCGATAAAGGAAAATGTTTAACCTTGTAATTATACATTTGCAGCAAAAAGTGACCCATTTGATCCATTTGGAGATACCACTGCCAGTCGTTCAACATCAAAGACCCCTGTTGATGTAAGTAATATCTAGTATATTTTATGCATCATGAAAATAGAAACATAACCATATAGTGCGCTCAAAGTTTCCTTTCCAAATTATATAATTATGTTCAAGTATGACTTATTCCAACTTCAACCTGACTGACACTTCACTGTAATGTTGCTTCTGTTTTTAGTGTGTAATTTAATAAGTAATCTTTGTTTTTATAAGCTTACCCCGCATGCGAATACATAAGATTTGATTAAATAAAATAATGGGAATTTTGTTATATTAAAGAATCTTTATCTATTGATCTACATCAATGTTGTCCTCTTTAAAGTAATCCCCATCAGATATAATACACTTGTGCAAGTGCTTTTTCCAATCTTGGAAGCACTTCTGGAACTCTCTTTTGTAAGATGTACGATTTTCTCATGCAATAAGAAATACTCACTCACTTGTGAATAACCTGACTTCATATACTTAAGGTTGCGGGTTCAAACCCAGCAGAGGATGATGGATTTTTTTGAGTGTAAAACCCTTATCATGGCTTTCTTCGGAAGGGAAGTAAAGCCATTGGTCCCATGTCGTAGATTTACGGCATGTAAAAGAATCTCTAGCCTGATAGAAAGGCCTCTGAGCAAAATTAAGCAATCTTTCATGCCCAATTTAGAATTGGATGCTGAGAACTGCAGTAGTTAAAGAGCATCCATAAATAACACACCATTTACATTTACTTGTGAATAACAACCATTAATAAACTGAAGCTTTAACTCAGCTTGTTCAGTGAAGATTCAGTAATGGAAGTCACACGTGCTGCTGTTATAAACAGTCCAGTATAAAAAAAGAGATAACTCTCTTCCCTCTTAGAATAATAATAATAATAATCTACAGATGTGACTGCTTGAAAGAAAAGTAATTTAACTGAAATACTCTGAATGCAGACAATAAATTATTACTTTGCATAGGGAATTAAAGTCTGTGAGATTTAACTTGTCAGGTCTAGAAAAGAAATAAACAGAAACACTTAGCCTCGTGTTGTCTCTTTACAGTGACAGATGTATTTGCAAAGATCATGTATCCATTTAATAGCCAATACAGGGTTCGAGGGAGTGTGTGCAATCCAAGAATTTAGACAAAGCAGGTAGAGTTTCCCAAAGACAAGGACAGAACCAAACTGGACAAGTTACATCTCATAGAGTACAGTTTCTCTAGCATTATGCAGCTATAAGTCCAGCAGCCAATAAGAACTAGAAGCATGTCATACTGTTGAAATACAGGATAAGGTAAGGAAAAACAAACTTAGCTGGCTTACCAGGCTTTGTACAGATGGTGTATTAAATCTTCAATGACTATTGCATTAATTTTCTGTATATTTCCTCTTTATTTTATTTTATTATTTGTTACAGTGCTATATTCAGTGGCTGCCACTTGTGTGGCCCTGAGAATGTCACCATCCTCCATTAACATGAATACTTTTTCAGTATATAAAATATGTACTCAATGATGTCCTTTTAATCACACATTATCTACTCGCCTTGTCCATTTCATCCCAACTTTCCATAGGAATCTCTCCATTTCCATTTAAATCTTTTAATTGCCCTTAATCCTTGAAGATGTTCTTTATCCTTACCTCAGTGTCTCTTTAACCGTTTCTGTTTCATTAACTCAAGTCTCCATTGCCCCTTACATTTAAACATGTGCAGTCCATCCTCAATCCTCATCCTCCTCCCAAATTGGAAATTGAACACAGTCCCTGCATCATTCTCCCTCAAACCTTTTGATTTCCATATTCATAGTCAAAACTAAGCAATCCTGGCTCTCTTATTTCTTTTACAAACTTTGTTACCCTTCCTTTCCTACATTTTTGTTCACCATTATATCATTATAACATTATTTTCTTTCTCATCAGTGCATGTAAATTCTCTCTGTCCATATCCTTCAATGTTTCTCTCACCTCTCCCTCAAAACCTCTATTGGTATCATAACTTATGTACCACGATTCCCTAAACTTTCTTGATCAGTTGCTCCTTAATCAAATCTAGCCATAAATTACTTTTCACCTGATTTCCTTGAACTCCTAAACATACTTTCAGAATACCAGTCTCTGGCAATTGCTGAATGTGAAATATGTACTTGAGTATCCTTTCTATTATCTGACCTCTTAACACCAATCCTCACTCTGCATTAACTTTACACTGTGGGACTTCTAAAATTAGCTTTCAAAATGTTCTCAACACTAAATCCAATATTTCTCACCCATCCTCAATCCCCCAAATTTCTGATTTATATATCCACTAGACCCAATTAGGGTACAATAAATTCTCTCAAACCACTGTATACTCGTTGATATATCCAAACATCCTATCACACTCATAGCCTATAACCAATTTACCACAGCAACCTTCCTCTTTAGGTAGATACTATACAATAATCTAGAAATTAAGAATAATATACCCATGATATTTCTAAAAACAGACGAAAAATGGGTATAAAATATCCATGATATTTCTGATTTCCTTAACTTCCAAGTTGGAGAAACGTTACATAGTCTATAGCCAAGTATGTGTCAGCAATGAAAGAATTACAGAAAATGTCAAATAATTTGGAGATGATCAGAATATGTGGCTATTCTTTGGTGTCATACTTATTTAATAACATAATTACCTTGTTTCCATTAGGAATTGAAATTGATTTGAGTACACAATCTGTATTGAATACTGCAAGGAAATGCAGATTCAGTTCATATTGAATCTTGGATCCCATCTTATTAGAAAGTGAGGTTGGAACAGGATCGGATGAAAATATTTTGCATGGAAACACCTCCATATTCAAATCGTATTGAGTATACTAAAGATGATATATTCAATTGTGTTCTTTACAACACTCAAAATGCTCTTCATTTTATTTTCTTGAATAAACTTGCCGGAAGTGGTATAATAAAGCACACAACAGAGCCATTTTTATGGTTTCCTTAATCTCAAAATTTATTCTTTTCAAAACATTTGCTAACCTCAAAACCTATTTATAATACACAGAATTATGTTGAACAGGCTCGCCAGTGTAAATCCAAATCAAAGAGCATAACAGCTTGAATTATTTACTTTCAAACCATGGCGATTGAAAACAATCTTAATTCTTGTTGAATTTAACACATGAATCGGGGATTGTATTCAGATGGAATTGTGCTCAAATTGATTTAAATTCCCCATGGAAACATGACTCCAGAGTTTTTACTTTGCACAGAAAGACCTGGCATCAGTATTCTACAAAAGGGGTGCAGAATTGGTGAATATGAAATTTCAGCAAGTTAATGTCCTTGGAAAAGACAAATAGTCTGTAATCATTGAGAAAAATAATTTTTTTAGTTGCTAATCATAAAATATAAATTCATTGATTTCTAATGTCTGAAATTTTCAATGGTTTTACAATTATTTAGTATGCCCTGCTAATAAATGTGATTACAACATAGGTACAAAGGAAATAAAGCAAAACTTTCTTATTTGAGGGTTATTAGAAAATTTTAAATTCAGAAACTGGTGCATATTTCTACAGAATTTGAAAAAGGATTTATAAATCTTATTTAGGAAATGCTGTAGTTATTTGACGTTTATATGTACTAACTGGAATTATTTTAATACTCTTTAAATTTACTTTTATTCTCTTTAAGTAAAGCTAAAGTGATATTTATTTTTTTTATATGAGCATTCAGCCCAACTCTTTAGCCTGTCTCACTCAACCACATAATTACATTTACGCACATTTTAGTTCCTTAAAACTGAAACATTAATAGCTAGCAGAAAATTATAACTAATTCCCTTTGCACAGATCTTTCCTAACTTTGCTAAAAAAAAAAAAAGTGACCAAAGCTTCTGCCATCCTTTCTAAAAACTACCCTAAACGCTGCCCTCCTATCCAACTTATCTCACTTCTGCTTCAGCAATTCTTTCCTCCATAAATCCATTCCTTGGCATTCAATACTAGATGCTCTAGGTCTTTTCTTCCCTCCGTAAATGGGACATTGACTCTATGAGATGCCTTTTCTTATACCTCTTAATGTCTAAATGCCTGTTCTTAACCATGCTATTCCTTCCCTTTGTTCGCTAATTGAAATCAGTGTGTCTCCCCTTCCCATGTGCTTGATTATTCAGTTTGTGGGAACAAAGGAAAGGTTATTCACAGGTTTTGAAATTAGATGCACACTTTTTCTTAGGCGCTTGGCTCCCTAGCCTTCATTAGGTAAGTTTGGCACAATTTTGGAAGCAGAGCAGAACATCAACATTGAGACGTGTGTGCCCAAGAAAACGTATGCACTTAGTACCTCTTCATTACATGCACACCTGCAGTATTTGATAAATGGTAATTAAAGAAATGAATAAAACTGTACAGTAAATTTTGAGATTATCCTGAAGCACAAACACCTGTTCAAAAACATTGTCTCTGTTTATAATATTAGTATTATCTTGAGTCTTATATAAAATTGATTTCTATATTTGTAGATGGATGGCAAGGACCCATTTGGATGCGATCCCTTTGCAACGTTGCAGCCTTCAGGTCCACCACCCCGTCCTGAAAGTCCGAGCCCAGCGTTACCCCCAAAGAAAAGCAAACAGCCGCCCCCACGCCCTGCTCCACCTCGTCCTTTGCAGCAACCAGGTGCGATGAGAGCTGCACCTGTGCCACCCACACCCAGTCCCGAGCCTAGAGCTGCCTCAAGTACCCCAGATCCATTTGCTGCTGATCCTTTCAGTGGCAATGTAACCCCTATACCAGCGCAGAATGACCCCTTTGCTAGCACCAGCTCAAGTTCATTTGCTGATTTTGCTAATTTCGACAGCAAGGTAAGTGACTTGTATTTCAGTAGGGCTTGTTTAAAAAATATGTTTACAGCTTTTTTGTATATGCACAAAAGCACCTTTAGTTCTATATTTAAAAAAAATGTATTTGCATGTGAGATAAGTTTAAACAATGCTAGATATGTAATATATTTTAGTAACCTGTAAGGATTTTTAACATAACTTGAATAATGTGCTGTGCAGCATGCATCATCTTTTTTACCACAGCTTGGTAGTTATGACTTGGAATTTTATACCTTAATTTATGCTTAGTTCATTTTTTTGTTTCATAATGACAGACCATTGTGATTTTGCTCAAATTCTCATTAATTAGCAGCCAGGTGTTAGGGGTATGAATGTGCAGATTTCACATGCTGGAAGATCCAAACATGTCAAATAACAATTCATCTATTTTGAAAGGTAACAGAAATAATTGAGCATTATTGAATATGTTATCTGCACAGTCCAGCAACAGAGTAGAGCTTAAGAGCCAAATGTTGTTTTCTTCTGGTTTGTGCTTGAAATCTGGTTTGCCACATGCCTGTATGTTTATCATCGGCTACTACCATTAACAAGGGGTGGGGTGGTGGTCTGTTATGCTATCTGATCATATTCACAAGACCTGAACTAAAAGTTGCATAAGAGGCTACACATAAGATTTAGTCTGATTATGAAACCTAAAGAAAATTGTGAATTGTGGAAATACATCATTCAGGGTATCATGGAATAATGAAATCAAAGCCATATCTTTGCTAAACAGGAAATTTATTATGGTCAGTAACTGCAACATCAACAATATAAGTAATTCATTTACAGTAGACATTCAGATTGTGCTCCATTAGAATCTATTTAGGCATCACATTTTTTTAGCCAATTTTTCCCTGCCCTCGTTAGAGCTTCTGCATTCTGCCCAATCTCTAGGGCTGCTTCAAATACATATATACAAAGATTATCGATGGCAGCAACCTTGTCATGGTAGACTTTACTCTTCAAATATACCCAGAAATAATAATGTAAAGGATTGATAAAGGATTGAGCTTTGTCGTAAGCAAGAAACATATCTAGATGCTATTGATTTGTAAAAATTGCCATAGTTCTGATTGCATTTAACACATCTGTAACACTGGCAGAAACTGCTGTTGTGCAAAGTGTCGAGGCACAGCATTATTGCCAACATTCCTGATGCTCTACGCACAGCATCCAATGTGGCATAATTGTCAAGTCTATAACCATGATTATTCCAGTAGGCATGCTGGAATCCAATTTTTTAATATTATTTTGTGGCTAAACGACTCATTTTAGCAACAAATGGTAAAAACACAAATAACTAAATTTTTGTAGTTCTGCCTCACCATTCTAATTGCAAAAGTAAATGATTAAGGAGTGGTGACATATTTGACCAATTTTATTTTTTATTTATGCAACCATGCACTATAGAGGAAAATTGTACTGGAACTATGTTTCAGCTTAAGGTCAGGAAGATGCTGATGAAGTCTACCCACTCATACCCTAAGCCCTTGTATTACACAGATATGTATCATGACATGCTGCTGACTGTTGAAATAGGACTGAACAGAAAATAACGTAATCATTACCCTAATGTATGAATGGTTTATTTCCAGCTTTTGCTACCCAATATTATATATATAAAAATGTGCAACATGCTGCATGCAGCAAAATCAGTTTCCAACATGCAAAACAGACTATTGAAGCAAATTTTGCATAGTATCTAGTAGGCTATGAATCAACAATGTATGTTTCCAAAGAAAAAAAGAGACTATCTCTCTACATATAAGTAGAAGTTAGAGTGGAATAATTAGTAACTACACAAATGAACTTTTGTGGAATTTGAAAAATGGTAATTACAACAATAGAGTGAAAAGGAATATTCTATCTCACTTAGGGGAGAAGTATGGTTGCAGTATTGTAAAAGTGAAACCAGGATAACTCTAAAGAACTTCATTCCACCACGAATACAAGAAAAAATTGAAAAAGAAAAACCTGGTGTGTTCCATTCACATGTTGTAACAGATTATTGTTAAAAAGCATATTCTTCTATCTACTTTATGATAATTGAGATAAACATCATCAGAAATTGTATTAATTACTTGCTTTCTTGTAAGTAGAAGGGAAATAAGGGAATACACAAAAGTAATAGTCAAATCTTTTAAAAGCTGGTTGCCATGTGGTTGAAATCCATTTCTATGCAGTACCAGGAGTTCACAACTTTCCATATGAGAAAAGTTTTAAGTATTTTAAATCTGAAACAAATAACAAGGAATATCTCAGAAATGGTTCAATTCCATGAAAAAAGTATATGACATAAATTGTGTGCGTTAATGTAATCTACATTTTTTGTGCAGTAAGTTTTTGTCTATCTCTTACAGTTTACCAGTTATGCAAAATTCACTAAAATTCATTCGGAATAAACAGGTCTTAAGAGGCTATTCCCAGAAAATTCAAGATATATATTTTATTTGCAATATAAAATTACTTTAATATATGGTATTTTAATCAAAATCGACATGGACCTTTTTCTGAAAATGCTTTTTTTTTTTATACAGGTGCCCCTAAAACATATATTTGTGTGAAATGCAATACCGTCTCTAAAAACTATATACATAGTAAGTGTAGAGAAAGTAAAAATATATGTTTCAGTATATGAAAAAAGTGATTTATCTATGAATTGATACATCAATGACTTGTAGATATGAGTCTCCCGTTGCTAAGAATCTCAATGTCATTATTAATCCTATTATGTGCACACCTTTTCTTGGGTGCTCAGTTCCCTAATCTTCATTCTGTAGGTTTTGTAAAATTTCAGAAACAGAGCAGAGCGATAACATTGAGTCATGATATCTGGTGGCTTCAATGCTAAGGTTACACTATGCCTCTAGATCCCAGAGTTCACGCACAATCGTGTGGGCTGTGTTCATTTAATAATTCAGCTAGTTTGCTGTCAATTAGATAGCCTATTCACCATAATGGCAGGGGCCCTAAAGAAAGAAGTGTTCTTTGGTTGACAACACTGCAGAAAGACAGTTGGGTGAGATTTCTCTTCATCAGGGTGACCAAATTAAATTTTGAGAAAGGAAGATGAAAAGCATCAAAATGTGGGACAGTTAAAAACAAATTGAAATAGGATCATCCTTATTTTGTGTATAATATTATTTAAACCAAGAAAAGTCATACATTTAAAAATACATAAATGTGGCTTACAAGTATTTTTCAGGTGAATAAATTTTTACCAAGAGGTCAAACCTTTTTAAAACAGATTTGTGAAACTCTGTACAAGATAGATCTTTAAAGTTGTATTTTACTAATAGTAGCCCTCTAACAGATTAAATTTTTAAGTGATTCTTCTCATTTGTCCACTGAGCAGATATTAAGGAGAAAACTCTTTCAACATTTGCATTATGTCCTGGTAATGCAAAAAAAATGTTCTGCAATTTTAAGCAATTCTGAGCAGCACTCAATACTTCTGTTACAACTAAATTATAGATGCTTTCCACTTTTTCGAAATAGCAACAAGCTAAACTTTCACAAACAACCTTCTCACATGCACAGGCAGACAACATTAAAATACTTTAGCAAAATCAAAATAACAATGTAAGTGACATAATGTTAAAAAGCCAACTCAACAAATTAATATAACATAAAATCAAAATACTTTGACTGGGCTGCGATTAGTGGTGCTAGTGTGATTGCATGATACTTTAAAGGCGAGCGCTTATGCCATCTAGTGGTAAAATTTGTTAATTGATTACCGGAAATGCAAGATGTTATGCCAACTGGTGACAAAATTTGATAATTGAATACTGGAAATATGACAGAAGCATGGAAAATTCACAAAAACTTGAATTTTTCAAAATGTAGGACATTTTACGATTTTTTAAATTCCTCCCAGATCCCAGACAGATGCTTTAAATGTAGGACATGTAGATATCTGGTCACCCTGATCTTCTTCCCTCCAGCCCTCACTTCCACATATAATTAACACTCAAGAATAGGTGTGCGCATTATACAGCTGGGATACTGACTGTAGTAATTGCATGACTGGTGTTTCATCTTACTGATTATTTTGTGGACCTTGAGTGCAATTTGATAAGACTGTTTCACAGTTGAATTTAAGTAGCTGACAAAATTTCTTAAGTAAAACATAATAATATTTATTATAAACACATGAAAAGTGTATTTGTTAAAGCAAACTCTGTATCATGGCGTACTAAATGAAAACTACAATAGGTCTGTTGCCAATATCGAGAGCAGAAATAATAATCAACACTACTTAACCTATAAAATTCAGTTAGATAATCTAAGATGTATTAAACAAAGATTAGCTACATATTAACAGAGTGAAGGCTAGAAACGTTTTAACAACACAAATATGTGTTACATTTATTGGAACAGAATTAATTGATTGCTCATCCTCCATGGTGTAATAGTTACCATGCTAACTTCATATATCCAAGGTCGCAGGTTCAAACCCGGCGGAGGATGATGGATTTTTTCGGAAGTAAAAATCCTTAGCATGGCTTCCTTCGGAAGGGAAGTAAAGTCGTTGGTCCCGTGTCGTAAATTTATGGCACCTAAAAGAACCTCAAGCCTGATAGAGAGGCCTCTGAGCAAAATTAAGCAATCTTTCACGCCTAGTATAGAATGGGATGCTGAGAACCACAGCAGTTAAAGAGCATCCATAAATGAAACTCCATTTCATTGTAGAATTAATTGAAGGTACAGTTATTAAAAACACAACTGTCAAAAATTAATTTTACTCTGTTCTTTTCCATGTTTTTGGGTTTGGAATCGTTTATAAAATCAAAATTTTGTATTGAAGCTTGGCAGAATCATGAGTTCGTCATCTTTTAATTTGCTGCTTAACAAATAATGATGACATAATCACTGCATACTGAGTTGAGTTAATATGTTCAGTATCGATGAGACGTTTTATCGGATAAGACGCTTCCTCTAGTGTAATGTTATCACTTAAGACGATTATGATTAGTCAAAATTTTATTTCATTGGTCCATTTTCTGGTGATGTCACAAAAGTGGAATAGTCATGGTAATTAGTGTCTTGTTTTGTGATCCTTGGTGTTATCACTACAATAAGCGATTGAAATATTCCCAGGACATCTAGTAAGGATTATAAATAGTAAGCCTTCATCACCTAAAAGTCCAATGCAATGCTTGTCACCTGAAAAAAAGGCGTCACCATGACTGAGTAGCCAGGCCACTTGCCTCTCACTAAGGTGGGTTCAACCCCAAGCAATCATATGTGGGATTTGTGGTGGATAAAGTGACACAGGAGCAGGTTTTGTATGGTTTCCCCCACCATTACATTCCAGCGGTGCTCCATCTTCATTCAATGCATCATAAGTGTGCAGTGCCACTGTAGTAAAAGCGAGCATTAAACACTATTTATAAAAAAACCTGAACAAAGATATGTCTTCTCCACCGGCTCCTTTGTTCCTGTTTTTGTTGCTGATGTGCATCTGCAATAAAAATGCTGCAATTCTGCTCATTTTGTAAATACTTGCGATCCGGTTTTGCTCCCTTGGTGTTAACAAACCTTGTAGTGCCTGTGTGTTGAATGCAAGATATTGCACATTAATGTCTTGGTGTAATCCTGTCTTAACTGCAAACATGATAGTCATGAAAGCAAATAACTTATTCACAATTGTTAATTGTTACATGTAATCATTAATGCACTGTAACTGTGACAGTTATAGCCATTACCTAAAAATAACTGTGTCACATCCGTAGTTAAAACTAAAACATAGGGTATGATGTTGTCATTTGTACTACTTTGTTTCTGTGGCCACCTAGCAACACATTTTATAAAGTGGCAAGACTGCTGAATGAAAAACTGACATAGGGAAAGGCCTACCTAAATACTTACTTCATAAATTTTAAGATTTACCATTAAGTCTATGGGAGCAAAGACATTTTTATGACTTTACATGAAAGGCAATTTTTTTACAGCTGTGTGGGAAGATTGTTACATTTTCACCAATAAAATGTCAAAGCATTAAATTCTATTGCATTACATTTTAACTTAAGATTACAGACGGAACATATAACCCTAATTGGTATACAGAGTTTCTGTGTGAGCCCATCCTTCATCACAATAATGGTCACCCTTTACTGGGCTACAAAAAATGTGTTAGCATGCGGATTCAAAATTTTATTGCACCGCTGGTGACCTCTAATAACCAGCAGTAAATTGGCACAAACTTTCAGCAGTGGACGATGTCACTGTAAAATCAATTTCTGACGAATTATATTACATTCTACAGCTATGGCATATAGCTTTTCCATTTTTTATGACACTTTGTGTTACAGTTCATGTTATAAAGTGTAAAATATGAATTAGAAATCTGTATATAGCATAGATAGTAGTAGTGTTAGTTTTAACACAGGTTTACCTGTGGTACCAGGAAGAATTTCAGCATGTGTTACAGAAAGAAGCAATTTTGCAAAGTCTTCAAGGATTCTTATAACATGGAATTCCCATTAATTTTAAATATACAAGGGCCGTTTGATAAGTTCTCAGAATCACCTACAATGGCCATCATTTGTGCAATGCCGTTCTGAAACAATAATTAGCCATCTTTTATGAGTGCAGGTGGCGTTTCAGTGCTCTGGATGGAGAGCAGGGTTGCAGACGACTTACTGTTGTTCTCGTATGAGAAATTTTGAAGATGGAGATTTGAGCAGTGATAATGGAGAAAATTGTAAAGAAAGTCATGAAAGCAAATGAAATTCATGGCAACATGCTGAAAACATTAAGAGACGGTGCTCTTTCATATTCAACTGCTGCTAAGTTGACCAGTGAATTTAAATATGTGCAGGAGAGCATAGAAAATGATCATGGTCGGCCAAGATATGTCACCACTCCAGAAATGGTTACAAAAGTCCACAAAATGGTCTGAGAATTGCTGCCTGAAAGTGTGAGAAACTGCTGAAGCTGTAGCAATATCATGCAAAAGGGCATCACAATTTGACTAAGGAATTGGATATGAAAAAATTATCTTCCTCCAGATGGGTGCCACAACTGTTAACACAAGATCAAAAACACATCAGAGTGCAAATTTCTGAACAGTGTTTGGCCCATTTTCAGAAAAACCCATAACAGTTTTTGTGCTGGTTTATGATCGCAGATGAAGTATGGCTCCACTATTTTACACCAGAAACAAAACAATTGAAACAGTGGAAGCATGCTGATTCTCCATCTCTATAAAATGCAAAAGCAGTACATTTGCCGGAGAGATCATAGCATGTTTCCTGAGATGTGAAAGGGATTCTGCTAATAGATTATCTTCCCAATGGCAAAGAATTACTGGAAAATACTACACTTAACCTCTGGGACCAACTACTCCCAAAGGTATAAGGGCCAGGTTCAGCAAGAAAGAAAGTGATCTTCCATCAGGTCAATATGCGCCCACACTCATGTGTTGTTGCCATGGCAAAAATACATGGGCTGAGATATGATTTGTTGCCCCACCCACCTTATTCACCCCATATGACTCCATCAGACCTCCATCTCTTCACTAAACTCAAAAGTTTCCTCTGTGTAGGGAGATTCTCTTCAAATGAACAACTGATAACAAGAATTGACAAACATTTTGCGGTCCGGGGGAAATTTCATTTTTGAGATGGAATAAAAACATGGAACATTGATGTACCCAGTGCATTAGAGTGCAAAGAAACTGCATTGAAAAAGAAAAATAGTTTGAATCAGGGCAGTTGTTATTTTGGGTTTCTTTCTGAGACCTTGTCAAATGGTCCTTGTGATTGTTATAAATTACTTACTGCATTGAACTTGTTTTGTATTCTAAATTTCTTGTCATTGCAAAATTATTAAGCTTTGTTGTATGAGGGAAAGTTCTGTGGTTTTCAACTTCAGGAATTTGGAAAGTATGTAAATATTTTATCCACTCATGCATTTGTTGTGAAATTTGAATGTTGCATTCATTGTAACCATGATGCTTCCTGTTGCTTTAAAAATGAGAACATATACTTAAGTTTGCAAATGTTAATCACTGATTTCTTGCATTTTGAGCACATAACACAGGTGATGTTGCTTGATTCATAAACAATTTTCTTTTAGTTCATAGAAGAACTTAGTTTAGTATATTATATACCTGTGCACTGTTAGCAAGGTCATGAAATGGCATATAATTTGTACTAATCGGTCATAAATTCACCATGCTATCTTTCAAGTAATTCTACTCAGAGATCAGATACTATAAATAAAGTATAAATGACTTCTGTTCTATTTTAAAAGTAAGGAATGTGTGTATGCGTGCAAGTGCGAGCAAGACTTTTATAAATATTGAAGCCGTCTGTTGATATTTAATCAAGAACATGCACATGTTTAAAAAAAAGAAAGAAAAAAAAGAGGTTAATCAGCCAACTGATTAACTGAATGACAGAAAATTGAGGTTTTACTGTACTTAGGATTTGAGAATTTATTGCTAAAATTATTTAATTGATTCTTTAGCTTTAAATCAATTATACAAACTTTTAATCAGATTTGATGTTTTCTGTTTGTTGCTAGTGTTTGCAACGAAGTTACCTGCCATGTCCCAGCGTATTCCTTATTCCTCCTGTAGCCTTAACCAGGACCAGCCTTCCAGTAAATCCTCAGCACAGCTACAGACAGCTTAGTTAACATTAGGGGGGGCTTATGGAGACTTCTGTAACTTTTTCAAAGCTAAAAGATGTTTCTCAGAAACCAAACAAGCAGTATTATTTTTGCACATGCTGTTAAAGGTATTTGAAAATGCTTCCTTTTTAAATATTGTTAATTTAAAATTTAAAGAGTAGGTTTTTGGGTTTATCAGGGTTAAATATGCCAGTTTTATTAGTAATTACTATAGCTCTACAATAAAACACTTATCTTACAGTATTAAAATGTTATATTTTATTATTAAATATATTATCATCTGGTTTTTATGAAACAAGTTTGAAGGACCATACTTTACAGTGAAATTTGTATTTACCCCTTTTAGGGCCGGTTGTACAAACTCGGAATAAATCCTGGAATAGTTATTCTTGGAATACACTATTCATGGTATAAATGTGGTGACGAGTTGTACGATGCAATTTTATTCCTTAGATATCTATTCGACTGTTTGTAGATTTAAAACTAATGTTGGCTATGTTGCGAGTCATTCGTGGCCAACTTGATACGTAATTACTGCTTTGTTTTGCTGAAAACTTCATTGTTTTCACAATCAGCTGTTCCTAAACTATATATTATTTCTTATTTTAACTACTTACGGTACTATGAAATCATTATGAATGTTCATAAGCGTGTTCGGATGTAGAATTGCTATACATTTTACAAAACATAAACACATATGTATACTGTGACTTCTTGCGATAGGTTAGGAGTATGGGAATATAACCTTACCGTATGTGCAAAGTTGTATCTTGTGCTGATATATGACATCTTTCCGTTTCGGTGATCAAAACGTACTTAGCCTCATTTCTGTATTTTATTTATTAAAATACTTAGTAAGTGAATTTTGAAAATTACATTTTAGTGTTGCCAATGCCACTATCAACTTAAGATATGTATAATTGAATCGTTGCACCAAGATAAATAGAAGACAATTTGCTATATAAGTATTATTAACCAACAGAAATATTAGTAGTTATGTCGAATAGTACATTAAACCGTTCCCATTACAGTTCACACTTTGCTGATGGCAATATTTAATACAACAGCTAGAAATTGTCAACCAAACCAATAAAACCGAGAACATTATATTTTAGGGAAAGTATTCTCTATTCAATCAAAATTGTCTCTAATGTGTTAAACCTACAGCATATAATACAAAAAATTATGAATTTATTGTAAAATAATATATTTAGATTTACGAGCTCTGATGGCGTCTTTTAATCTGGGCATCTCCTCCCTACATCACAAAGCTTGTAGTGTTATAGTTTTTAAACTTGCACATAACTTCCAAAATCTGATTATAGTACAGAATGTCGCTAACATTAATACTTGTTTTTATTAAAATTTGGACATCTATTACCAACACGTGCTTAACTTGGTCATGGTATAGATGGAGTACAGCTGGGTACTCCATCTACACCATGACCAAGTGAAGCACGTGTTGGAAATAGATGTCCAGATTTTAATAAAATTGACAGCTTCACTGTATGTAATGGCTTTTTTAACATTTTAAAATTAATACTTGTAGTTATCTTACGTTTTGAAGCATATTGCCGTAGAAGTAACCTATCCTTTGTATTTCGTCAATAAAACGTAACCTCACTCTTTACAACACTATGCATTGTGCTGGTGAATTGCTGCACTACACTATTTTATATTCATCTTGGGTTGGATTAAATTTAATTGTTTCCATAAAATAGAGGTATTTTGATGATAATATTGTAGGTAGATTTTACTTTTTTATAAATGAAACTTTATTTTAACTATCTTCTTGTCATATTTATCTTATAACCATCAAGTCGTCTCTGTGATATCATTTCTCAACTTTAATTTCATTATAGCCGTCATCATTTATCAGACTATCTCTACAAAATATTGTGTTTAGGTATAATATGTCCTTAAAACATATTATAAAGAAATGAATCATTTATATCGGTCAAATATGGGTCAAAATTGTGCCGAGTACCCAAGCGGCCATTTTCCTTTTTATACTCTATTCTCGGAATATCGGCTTATCCCCGCAAGGAATCACGGAGTAAGTTATTCCATGTTTATTCCCTTGATAGTCTCTATTCCGTTGTTGTACAACACAATTTTGCACATAACCATGGAATAACGACTAACAGAGGTTTATTCCAAGTTCGTACAACTGGCCCTAAAGGATGACACAACAGCCAGCATAATTTTTTTTTCCATTCTGAGACATGCATGCCAACTTTATACCATACAATGTCATTTAAACCATATGTAACTTGAGATAGTTCATTCAAAGGCAGGTGGAAGCTGTTTTGCCACATTTTATTCAGCAGCTTGCCGAATTAACCTCCCACATAGCTTAGTATTTAATAAGTCTAATGATTACAACTAGGATTGTAAATGAAACTACAGCTTGTTCGGTACATAATATCCATTCCTAATATTTTCCCAGTTTTGCATTTAAAATACAGAACATAATATTTTTAATGCATTTGATATCTGCCACTCATAATTTATGCAGCATGCATATATTTATGTAGATTAAAAATGAGAAGAAAAAAAAATTAAAATTACTTTTTAGTTGCAGTAAATTATAAGTTGGTGTTGCTGTGTTTTGTTTATTTCACAGAATGATAAGAAACTCCCTATCAATGTTGATGGAATTCTGAGGGTTATCTTAAATAAACATTTCTGGAAGCACCCGTTGAAAGTTGTAGCATTCATTTCCTTCAGGTAACCCCTGGTTTTTCTGATAAAAATAAAGAAAAGAATAAGGGGGAAAAAACAGCAGGAACAATAACTCTGGTCACAACCCTCAACAACAAACCACATGGTACAATGAAGTGAAACAGAGCTATGTGCTACCCCTCAAAGTTCAACTTGTAAAGTAGGGTGGTGATACCTCTGGCTAGAGCAACAGTTGAGGGGATGTTGCTATGAAAATACACCCCTCCAGTACATGTTGTTTAAAAGCCACTGTAAGGATGTTTGTAAAATAGAGCTCAAATACTGAGTCAAACTGTTTTGTTCACATCTTAAGTAGAAAATAAAGCTTTAAGTGCCCAAAAATTCACTACAGTAAAGAGCACTTAAAACTGACATAATTAAATCAAAGTTCAATTATGTTTATTATGTTTACCAGCATAGTTTGTTTCTGCATGTACAGTGGATTTTCATGAATTACTGTAGAGTATAAAGTAGGACAAAAATGCTCTTATGTACTTGGTAATAAACATAAAGCAGAACAGGTTTTGTGGCTCTTAGCTAGCCAGTGGTGTTGCTTGCTGTGCGCTCTGAGTGGATCACAGCACTTCTGATGTACATATACTACTATTTGTCCCATAAGTTATTTCTAATAAAAAAAAAAAGAGTAAACACTTATAATAATAGTTATTCATATTATAAGTGGCTTAAATAGAATATTATTTGTGAGTGGGATGTCTAGCAAATGAGTGCCTAAGCGCAAGTGTTCTAATTTCTCATGAGCAAATAATAGTCTAATAAGCCACATGTAATATACTTCTTTTTTTTATCCTATCCTAATATTAACTGAAATATTCATATATTTATTAATATTATTAGAGTCGTGACGTAGGTAGTACTTTGTTCTTTGCTGTGTAACCCTGCTGGAATAAACTGTTTCAGTTCTGGTTGTTTAAACTGCACCAAGTAAATCAATAAATGATTGAAAATAGATATTCCCAAAGAAGTTTTAGATTATGCTAAAAAAACTGTACTTAGTTTGTTATCTGATTTATATGACAAGGAAGTTTCATTATTTAAAGAATGGGAAGCTGCCAAAGGAGTTAAAGATTATTTAAAATGATTTAATAACTCATTGTTATTATTTATTATTTCCTAGAATACATAAAATGAATACATGAATTCTATAGGGTAGGATAAAAGTACTTAAATATGCCAAGCCAGTAGATATTGGAAGTGCCTCCATTGTTGTTCAAACATTTCTGGCATCTGCAGAGGAAATTGGCCATTATACTCTCTGAGAAAAGTTTCTATGAAGGATGTAGATTTGTTTTGTTAACTTTCTGTTTTAATTCTCCCTAGAAATAAAAATCACAGGGGGTTAAAATGGAAGAATGAGTTGCCCACTTGCAGAATCTATTACATATATGTATGAATCTTAAATAAATACTTTTTGGGGAACAGATTACCACTACTAAAATATAGCCATGTCATTTAACACATTTTGTATTGCGTCCCCTAACAAACACATGTCATGTTTGCAAGAGTTCAACTCACACTGAAACCTCCCTCAGAGCCTCCCTAAGAGCCATCAAACCTATTCTGCTCTACACTAATTGTTGAATATTACATTCACTTGGATTTCTGGTCCTCTATTATTTATTTTGATATAACTTCTACAAATTGTTCTTATAAATGCATATTTATTTTATTATAATTGATATAAACCTTTGCAGAAAAATGTAGTTCTATTACCCTATTGTGGTTACTTGGGGGCTGGAGGAAATCAAATGATAGACGTTAAAAACTGGTTATATGCTACCTAGAAATTTTTTTACTCTATCCATGATGTTGTGAGAAACATCGGAATAGCAACAACTGGAAATATTTAAAAATTCATACCAAAACAATGGATATCTCTGAAATGGCGGATGCCATTAAAAAGTTCTTTGAAATAAATAGTACATTTTAGGTCTTCACAGGCTATTTTGGATTATGCATTACACACTAATCTCACATATACTGACCTTTCCTAAAAATGTGATGTGTTACTTTCACCTGACTTTCTCTACATATTCTCCAATAACTATTCTTACAAAAGCTTATTCTTCTATGTATTTCATGCTAATCTGGATAAACATTAGCAGAAAGATTTAATTTTGTATTTCTGCACAGGTTCAAGAGTAATAATTAAATATATAAGGCAAAAGTGATGGTCAAATCTTTTAGACGTAGGTCATCATGTAATGTCATTGAAATTCCATTCTCCTTGCATGACAAGATAAAAAGAATTACAATTTCCCATTTGAGAAAAGTATAAGTTTTGGAAAATTTAAACCCATATCAAAAATATCTCGGAAATTGTTAACTTTGCTCTCCCCCCCCCCCAAAAAAAAAATCTCGTAAATTCTGTTTTCTAAAAAGAAATAACTTCAGAGGCTATTCCCAGAAAAGATATATATTTCGTTTGTTATGAAAATATCTTAAACTTGTGGTATTTTAAACAAAATTGTTACAGCCATTTTTGGCAAAATCAAAATTTTCTTAAAAATTATGTTGCATCCTTGAAATATACTAAATGTAAATACAAGTTTGGTGTTTAACCAATTTTATATTTTAGTATGCTGTCCACACACATTTGCAGATCAAATTCTATTTTTTCTTTTATTCAGTTTCAAAAACATGTATCTCTGGCGAATATTGGTATCAAATTTTTGGGTGGAATACAATATTTCTCTTACTTACGATAGATGTAGAGAAATAAAAATGCATTTTTCAGGGTGCCTCAAAATGGGTATTTCATAGCTGATTTTGATAAAAACAATTTTGGTGGAATACAACACTTCCTTTTACCCACTATAGATAGGTGGTAGAGAAAGTAAAAATCTTGTATTATTTACTGCTGCAACAGGTAGTCAGCAGTCCCTTCTTAGGTTTTTACAATACAATGGGCTCATTTCATAAACCATAAATTGTTCACTTAAAACTAATTCAGAGATTCTCCATTCATTAAAAACTTATAACATTCATATGAATATGCTTTTTTTTTAATATCTATTTTATGTCACTTTAACAACTTGGTCATATCACTAAGGTACATCCTTTATGGTATGTGGTGCACAATAGTCTTTTAAGGTCCCATTCCCATTTCATATGACCTTCCCTCAGCTCCAAGCAGATGGTGTAAGAGAGCCATTTAATCTAGCTGCACTACTGCATAGTCAGATAGCAAAATGCAGTTAGGCTTCTAAGTTCTCATCTCTTCACATCATTCATACCTCTTATCTCCGCAACAGGCAGTTGGGGTTAGGGGTGCCATCCAGTCTACTGCTTGCACTATCTGTGGATAGATGGCAGCATCTGAAAAAAAAAAGTCTGATGTGCTCCGTTTACATGACTTTCTCTACATCTCTCTAACAAATTATTGTTAAAAAGCTTATTCTTATATCTAATTCATGATAAACAATATGAACATTAACAGAAATTGTTACTTGGTTCCTTGTAAGTAGAAGGGAAAAAATCTTGTGTGTTCTCTAGCTGTTTGGCAAATGAACCTTTTATTCAAAAGATTTATCTTTATCCACATTATGCTAATCAAGATAAACATCATCAGAATTTGTCTTATTACTAGCTTCCTTGTAAGTAGAAGGGAAATAAGGGAATGCAAAGGCTAAAGAGATAGTCTAGTCCTTTAAATCCAATTGAAATTCCTTTCTCTTTGCTTGCCAGGAGTAAAGAAACAAGAAGAAAGATGTCTTCCTTCTTGAAAAAATTTAAATGGCTTAAAATTGAAACCAATAATCTGGAATATTTTGATAATGATTAACTTTACAAAAAATGTGTATATGGCATAAATTGTATGTTTCAATGAGATATACATTTTTGTGTAGTAAGTTTTTGTATATCTCTTAAGGTTTGCCAGTTATATAAAAGTCACCCAGTATGAACAGGTCTTCAGAGGCCATTTCAAAAAAATTCAAGATTTACATTTTCGTTTGTCATAAAAATATCTTAAATAAGATATTTTAATCAAAATGGTTAGAGCCATTTTTGAGAAAATCAAAATTTTCAAAAAAAAATTCCATGTAAGGGGTGGTTTGGGGTGGGGGGATTTTCTTGAAAATTTTTGTCTCTCATCCTTGGAAGATACCAAACTTAAAAACCAAGTTTGGGTTTTTGAGCTATGCAGCACGCGCCATTCACACGCACGCACACACACCCACAACACAGGACTTTTTCCAAAAACATTTTATTCAGAGGGTCTCCAAATATGAATTTCTGGTGAAATCTCAGTATCAAATTTTTGGGTGCAATACAATAGCTTTTCTATACACTATGTACATAGTATGTGTTGAGAAAGTAAAAACAACTAAATTGGTCAGTCCATGGGACCTGAACCCAAGGCCTCCCAAATACAGGCCACATTCTACAGCCTGAGCCATTCCACTCGTTAATATGTCTTGTATTCCATTCACTTGGAATGTTTATGGTCAAATGCAAAGCTGTTTAGTAGTTTACCTGAGAAGCAAATTTAACACTTTTACTAACATTGACTCTGGCACCATCTTTGACCCAATTGTTGCCGAGGATAGCATTTTGGCAATACAAGCATATGACCTCCTCCTTTAACATCAAGGTTAGGCCTACTGGCCTCTTTGAGATCCAGAGCAAAATCAGTCTGTCCATCTTTTCCTAAGTCCACATGTGTGCAAAATTTTAAGTTAGTTTTCGATATGGTACTCTGTTGTGGGGCAATCATACCTCTGCTGGTCAGCTATTTATTCTTCAGAAGAAGTCTGTACGTATTATATTTGGAGCTTCACCAAGAACTCACTTTAAGCCACTTTTTATGCAACTTGGTATACCGACATTGCCTTCAATGTTTGTTCTTGACTCCCTCCTACATGTTAAATAAAAATCAACCTTTTCTCAATATGTTCTTCTGTCCATAATTATCCCACTTGAAAATGCTCTGATATTTATATTAACAAATGCTAATATAGTACAACCCTTAACAGTTTCTCATGTGCATCATTTAAAATTTTCAACACCTTACCTCAGAACATTAAGACTCTTCCATTGTTAAACTTTAAGAGGAGGATCAAAACAATCTTGAAGGCAAATCCTCTTTATAGCATTTCAGAAATGTATAACCTGAAATGGGATTAATCTTATCCATTTTTAAATGCATTGTTGTAACTTTATTGTATGTAGAATGTTTCATTAATTTTTATTCTCATGACGCAGCCTATGTATGTCTCATACTTAATGACTGAAAATAAACTATCTATCTATGCACTCATGTATAATTCCATTGTTAGTAAAATTTTCTCTTGGTCTTGTTTGCTCTTTGAACACACTCACCTGTGTTCAGTTAGTCCAGATTTTTCTTCTTGCATTAGGCTGATGCTCCTTTGGTGTTTCAAAAATGCCTGAGAACAATTTCAGGTAAATATTTGCTAGGATTCACACTTTACATGGAATGTTTTTCATTACTTTTTATGTTCTCAAAAATGACTTAACAGTTTTCTTCAAAATATATTTATTTCTAATAGCCTTTTCTATAGCATCAGTGTTATTACCGGTTTGAATTTTTCACTGTACCATTTTCTGTTTCTTGTAATATTCAAGGTTTATGAAATTGCAAGGCCCAAATACTGACCAGCCTTAAAAATCTTACTGCTGGTTGATTTTCCTCTCTCCCCTTGTAACTGCAATGACATATGTAAAAACATTTGTACGAAGGTTTATTTTTATTAACATGAAGTAGGTAGAAAAATAATTTCTCTAAGAATGGCCTGTTGAAGTCGCATACAAATAAAATTAGTGTAAATAAAATTAGTGTAAGTAGAGAAAGTCATTTGAGTATAGCATTAGATTATTATTATTATTATTAATTTTTTTTTTTTTAAGCTGTGTGCTCATACACTAAAAATGTGAGTAGGACAACTTCCAAATGTGCATTTTTGACGAAATCTTGATATTGGATTTTTAGTTGAAATGCAGTAAAGAATAGAGAAAGAAAAAAATTGGACAATTGTGCTGTTTGTTTATGCTAAGCAAAATACAAAAGAATATGACTAAGTATTCAGACCAGGCTCTTAGCTTGTCATATTCATACACAAAAATTCCTTAATATCTAAATATTTTCCTTTTGGCAGTATGTTTGTATTTGATTTACTTTTTATTTTCAGATTATAAAAAAATAACCACTTAAATAGTTTACTTTTATCTGGTAAGGCAAATTATTTATTTCCATTTTACTAATGTTTGTTTCAACATTTTTTGCTACTTTATATTCTCATCAAACCATATTATCATCCTTTATCTGCACTCCCCTCTCCTTTCTCATCCCATCTAAATAAGAATAATTAATGCATGGTTTTGCTAATACATAAGAGTTTATTATCCCATATAGACGCTTTCAAAATAATAAGCAAAATTATATAATTTTTCCACTCCCTTTTAATCTAAATTTGTGTGTTTGGTGTAATGTGTGTAGTTCCTTATCCTTAGAAAGGTTTATACAGTAGACTCTCAATTATTGGCTGTAGAAGGTGAAAACCACTGCGGATAAAGCAAAATGCTGTTAATTCAAAAATGGAGAATGTGAATGTTTTTTACATATTGAAATAATTACAAGCAAAAATATATCATTTAACTTGCCATTTTATAGAAGGTGTCTCCATCAGAATGGCCTATATAACAAGATTCCATTGTTGATCTATTTTGCACATCAACTGTTTTTAATATTACAGCAATTTCTTAACAAAAATAAGCACCTACACCTCACAAATCATAGTCTGCCAAAATACTTTGAAATACATAGCAATTGCTTTTGAATGCAAACTGTACAAATTGTTAATGAAATTTAAAAAAAAAAATAATAATAAATTACTGGGATAATCCAAAAAGTGGTTAATCTGACCATGGATAATCTAGAGTCTACTGTAGATCTATATCAGGAAATATTCTCATTTAATAATGTTGAATTATGAAAGCACAGGTGTATATTGCATACAGAATATAACAATCAGAACCTAGATACCCACTACCCTAATGTAGAGGATGAAAAGCTGTTATCTGAAAAACGGCTTAGAAATGCCTTACTCTCCCATAACAGCTCCCATCCTTATTTCTGCAGCATCAGATTATGATGGGCAAGGTATTCTGTATTTGTTTATACTTGACAGAAGGCCATTATACCTAGTGTAAAACCTTTCCCATCCCAGAATAATCTGATCACACTAGAGGGCTGCTTTCATCCAAGGCAACTGGTAGCGGCAATTTTAAACTTTAACTTTCCTACTGCCATGCTGCAGTATTAAGACAAACTATTGTACAACAGGTTCTGCCTCTTGAATAGGAGTGTTGTTTTAGGCAAGCTTTCTCACATTGTCACTAGCTGAAACAACTTCTGTTAGACTTGGAGCATTTTCTTATGTGAACCACCAAATTGTGAAGAACAGTTATTTGAAATGTTTATTATATTTGTAGTTGTTTGCTATTGCAACCATGAGTAACAATTGGGGAAATTGCCAATAAATTATGGCAGGCACCAAATTTAATAGTGGGTGGCAGGAGGAGCTGGTGAACAAAATATCCAATCAGAAGTTTGCCATGCCTTTCAGCATTGTATAATTAAATCAAAATCACACTAAAACTGCTGGTATAAATATTTGTGCCCTCAAAATTTACTTGCGCTACAGGAAAAAGTGCATTGAACTCGTCTTTTATCAAAAGCTCTCTAATTTCATCACCCTTTGTTTATAATATTTGTGCCCTCAAAATTTACTTGCGCTACAGAGAAAGAAAAATGTTGGGGACATGCCAAAGGTAGTTGGAGAGAAAGATTCTAAATGGCAACCTCCATGACAGAATCCACAGCGAAGAACTGAGGAAGATAACAGGCATCAAAGATGCAACATCATCAGCCACCTACATCAAATGAAAGTGGGCGGGCCATGTCATGAGGACGGGCACACAAGACAACAGCCTGGGATCCAAGAACCAGCCCAAGAAGCGTAGGCCGGCAGAATAAAAGATGGGCAGACGATCTGAAACTTCATTTTGGACACAAGTGGATGACAGTGGCCAAGGATCACAGAGAATGGAGACTACTGATAAAGGTAGCATCAAAAGAATGAGGATCTTTCCCGAACTGGCTACGCGATATTGCCAGAACCACCACCTTGCCAGCCAAGAGGACCTTGCCCTGCATGGATTCTACGGGCTAATTCTAATGGAACTTATGACAGTGTTTGGATGCAACTAATTGCCCTATAAATCAAGTACTATGCACACACCTTTTCTTGGGTGCTGGTTTTATGGGGAAGCAAAAGCCTGTCTTTCTGCAGTGTTGTCAACCAAAGAAAGTTTATTTCTCTGAGGCCCTCAGCCGTTATGGTAAATAGGTTATTTAATTTACCCCAAACTAGCTGAATTATTAAAAGAAATGCAGCACACCTGCATGTATGTGAGCTCTAGGATATACAAACAGAATAAAACTTCAGCATTAAAGTCACTATACATCAAGGTGTATAGCATACTTCATGCCAAAATGTGGTTGCCTTGCTCTTCTGCAATTACATGAACTCTACCAAATGAAAGTGCCCAAGAAACATTTTCATACAGTATTCATTTGATTCAGTTTTAACACATTTACATTACTTATATTTAATTACCTAGAACATGTTTCAAAAGTACTCTCACTTTTTTTATCAACTTTTCTTCGACTGCTGGTGTTATGGTCAGATGCTGTAGTAGATGGGCTCACCTCTAGTGCTGGATTTAGGAGCTTCTGAACAAAGATGTCTCCAGGCAGGATTTCGAAATGCATGAAACAGTTTCTGTTCTTCCAAATGTGGATATTCTCCCAGGTTTCCAATTCCAAGCTATTTCTTGTGCCTTTTAATAAACTTGGTGTCTTCTCTATGTTGCAATGTTCTCTCCAAATAAGTTGCCAAATGTCTTTTTGTTTTTCTATGTAAAATATTTTACAGTTTAAGCGATTTATTCAGAAAATAAAGCAGGAATATATCGGATAAACTATTCTTTTCCTTTTTCTTTAAATGAGCAAGACAAGGCTTAGAAGTTACCAGTGGCATGAGCTGGGATTATGACTTGGGCTATCACTAGACCTACCAGAGCCAGACAATATAAGAGATTGTTGATTAAATGTTATTTTATATACATTGTTGATCTCTTATTTTTATCTAGGGTTGTGATCAAATAAGTTAAATTTGCAAAACCTGTCATATTACAGGGCTTTTCTCTGTTGCAAACATAAAGTTTATTTAGCTCACATGAACCACACAGCCACACATACTTGTCATAATTGTTTAGATTAAAATACTTTTTGTAAGGGTTTTCATTTTTCCTTCTGCTCATTCTACTTGTACTTGCTGGTGTAGGCCTTCCCTGAGTGACAATCACCAACTTAGCCTCATATTTCAACTGTGAGAATGGTTCGTTCACTAATTTTTTAATTAGATATTGTTTGTCCATTTCGAAGAATTAGCGTTGGCAGTTGTCTTGGAACACTGTACACTATACACTGAATAATACTAATATTAACAATTATTAAGGACTGTAATAATAGTTAACCATACAATACCTACAATTAAAACATACAACACCCTCCACATGATGTGCAGAATTCCAAACAAGGAACACTCATTTGTGGTGTGTGGATTTCTTTCACCAAAACCTTACCTTTGCTTGTTGATTCCTGCATTCCTCCCTCCCAAACTCCTCTGACCGCATCGTAGTGTAGGGCTGCAACTTCAAGCATCCGAAGCTCTATTCTCTCTTCGGTTCAATAGTATAGAGAACAAGATATATTCTACCTGCAACATGTTAATTTTCCAGGAAGAAAACTGGCTGGTATTGCAGTTATTAATATTACCTATTAATTTCTAATTTACTTTAGACAGGGGCTTTGGTAATAGCTTTGATACCCAAAATATAAGCCACCGATAGTTACTTTGTTCTTGCAACCATTCTTTAAGTTATTGACCAGTTGCCTCATATGAAAGCACCCTTTTTCTCTGTTCAGAAAGTGGTATGGCATAATGCATATTCATATGTAGGTTCATCACTTTTTTTGTGAGGGTGATTTGGATAGGCATCCGGCAATGAGTCTTAAATTCACTGCAACTTTATATTGATACATAAATCCATGATTGCAGAATGTTGTCTTCAACATTTCATGTACTGTAATTTTTATTTAATGCACTGCATCACACAGTTTAAGTAGAATTATACAAAAAAGAAGCATAACAAGTTGTTTCCTTGCCCATATTTGTGTAACAGTTTGGGGGGTGGGTTTAAGAAACTAAATGTATTCCCTATAATAGTATTTACATTTGTGTCTTTTTATACCTTGATTAAGTTTTGCATGCAATTAGCAAGTTGTAGCCAGTGTAAAATGTAGTTCTTAATTTGTTTTATTCATAATTTTTGTTTTATTTTCACAGTATTGATTTTTAGGTTGTCCATGCTTAGTTTGGTGTGCCTGTCCCTGCATGTTAGTCAATGCTGCATCCTCCAGCGCCAGTAAATGGTAATATTTAAGAAATGCATAAATAAATTTTTCCTTTGCAGGCAAAGGTGCTGTATGGGCAGCTGAGTAACCGGCCATTTTGCCTTGTTTTTGTCTTATATATTTTTCAGCCTTAAAAACTTTTCTGCTCCTCCCTCCCTCCTCTCAGTTTTCTGAAGCAGCAAACGATGTTTCGAGTAATAAGACACCAGCTGCATCGTCCACTACCACAACTCAGGGTCGATATGCAGCATTGGAGTTCACAGAAGATCCCTTCCGGAACTACCGTTACGAAGATCCCTTCAACATCTCAGATCCATTTGAAGATGAAGGAAGTTCATCCACTGTTGCCACCACCACTCCAACATCAGGAAAGAGACTGGATCCTTTCGGTCTTGAGACTGACTCTGGTTTTGCGAGTGAATTTCCTACACCAACTTCTAAAATGAATGGCAACAGTGAACTTCCTCCTGAAGATCAACAACTAGCATGGGCAGCTGCTGAAAGCTTGCGACTGGAGGAGGAACGCCGTCGACGTCTTCGTCAGGAACAAGAAGACTTGGAATATGCTATTGCACTAAGTCGTGCTGATAGAAAAAAGCCATAGTCTCTCTTTAAGTTAAATCTGTATATCATTTTTTTTAGTGCCATGAAAACAAAGGATACTGTATCCTTACAGCCAAAATTGTATGCTAACTAGTTTATATACAAAATGTATTTACAAAACAATGTGTAAACTGATTTTCTGCCAAGTGATTCTTTTGCTCCCTTTCTGCCCCAGTGCGCTAATTTCAAGATGGATTTGAAATTGCACTTTTTGGGGTTAGAGACCATTCTTTCTGTAATTTCCACCTTCCCCCCCCCCCCACCAGTGTGAGTGTGTATAATTTTTAAAGTCTGATTTACGTTGGTTTGTATAAATGTAGTATTTTTTGTGATGGAAGTAAGTGGAAGGCCTATGTTCCCATAGCATATCCTTGACTTTGGTGGAGTCATTGGGGTCAAATCAGTATTCAGAAGGTGCAACAAAACATTTATAAATATAGTTGTGTGTTTTTATATATAATATGTAATATATATATATAGAGCAAAGAATGTACATTTTTCCTCCGTTAAGCCATGTATGTATGTATATACACAATTATACTTAGGTAAGTAATATTGTGGTCAAGCTATAGATTACATGTCAATATAAACATATGGTATCTTGTATCTCCATCACACTCAATATTTATAGATATGATTTACATACTGTGATAACGAGTAATTTTCCATTAGGTGTTTTACTTAAACTATTCTTTTTGGTACTGGCAAACATGAATGCTTATTTTGTGCAGTAGGATATTCATATTTGGTCTTTACCTCACTTTTGGTACAGCAGTATGAGCATTAAATGCAAATGCTTTGATGTTCACAGAAACAATGTTGAGGTAGTTAAAAATAATTCTTGTGTACAAAGTGCGGGAAGGAAAAGGTAGAATAAAAATGTGTTCTCTTTTCAGTTGTCTCTTTGTATATATATATAGCATTTGGATTATAGCGTAAGAAGTAAGTCTTCTTTGTTCTTCAGTTCTTTTAATGCAAAATTAATATGCATTTGTTTCCCTATTAAACTTGTTTTATGTTACCGGCTCACTTGTTTTCACGGTAAGATATACAATGGTTGCATCACATATACAAACACACACATTGCTCTTAAGAAGTAGTTTGAATGGCAGGCAAAACTTTCACTGGTGATCCATATTTGAAAGTATTGAAAATATTAAATTCTTCAGATGTGAAAGTTGCCATTTTGCCGAAGTTTTAACTTCTTGGGACCATTGGGGTTGTAGCTTCACAGATCCCTTGGCTACGCTTTGCAGCTTAGGGTCCTCACCTTGGGCTATGCTTTGCAGCTTAGGGCCTTAAACATTTATAACAGACCAGTAACTGCAGAATGCTCTAATGACAGAAAAACAGAAGTACCAAATCCAGATCTCATATTAAAGTAATGCCAAGTGGTGTAACCAACGTATAGAAATAATGTTTTCACAAGTATACCTACCCAATTTGATGTTGCACTGCGACACAAATTTGTATGCATATTTCTAATGGGAATTGAGTTTCATCAGCTTTTCATTAGCAGGGTTAGGAAGTTCATGCTCTTAAATCTCTCACATCTGCTGCTTGAACTTTGCACTTCACAGTTTTTGTGCCTTCATGTAATGTTGGCTATATTATGGTTGCAACATTGCCATAGTTGCTAGGTGACAGGTGATTATGCCCGTTTCTATCACATGTGAAGCCACATATAAGTAGTAAGCATAAGTAGTGAATATTGATAAAAGTGACAAAACACAAGTATAACATATTTCACATATCTAGAATAAATGATGTATTTCTGACAAACAAAGTAATTAATGCAAACTTGCTCGTTAATGAAAGAAATAAAACAAAATATAAGCATTGTATAACGAAATGCATTTTGCTCATCGATTTAGTGTATTGTTAATAGTCCACTGATAATTCAGTCTGTTTATTTTGCTTTTTGTATTAGTTTATGAACATGATTCACTTTCTTCTCCCATGAAGCAGCAACACAAAGGATTTTCACTTTACTAATCATAACTCGGTGATTTACATAATTTTTAGATATTGTTGCATCTTAATCTTGTGTAATATGAATTAATATATACAGTTATGCTGTTCAAGAACAGATGGTCATTTTTTTTAAACTTTTTTCTGTCTTTTTAGGGAGTTCAAAACTTGTATTTTTGGTGACAACTCTAACAAATTTTTGCATGGAATACAATACTTCCCATATTTACTACACGAAGTAGAAAAAGTAAAACTTATCACTCAGCCATCCCTCTAATATATAGTTTAATCATATATGGACACCAAAATGCGGATAAACTTTTTGATAATCAACATCATAATTATGAAACACAAGACAAAAACAGCATTAAATACCCAGCTCATAGGCTCACTTTGCTTGGAAAAAGTACTCAATGTAAAAATTTAATGCCTCAGAAAATCAGGGAAATAAAAATTACTGGTCAGTTCCCAAAGGTGAAAAATATGTTCACCTAAAAAGCAGCTTAAGGAAGAAGTATTCTGAAATAGTTTTATGGCCCTATATTATGTATTTAATGTGCATGATAATAATATTCAAAATGTTCACATTATTTTAATAACCATATAGCGTATGTCAAGATGCTTCATACATATATGTAACTTTCTGTAAATATAATTCTCTAATATTTTTAAGTTTAACTTTACAATTCTCCTATTTATGATTATTTGCACTCTATTATAAATGCAACGACGACAAAGCTTTTGTTCTATTCTATTTTATTCACAGAGTTTCCATCTTTACAATGGCTGCCTGCCTATGTGTTTGAAGTTTGTTGTTCAACCAGCAAAATACATAATCAGTTCAATGTTTAATGAGCAGACAGTAAATGAAGAGATATATCAAAATTACTTTCTAACTCAATTTTTCAATCAGGTGATAGAAAAACAGAAGTTTCATCAAGATTCTGCTGCTAAAAATTATACATTTTACCACAATATTATGAAACATGAAAATCTATTATGTATTCCGCATACTGCAGCTGATAAAAATTCTTGTTCCCAATTTAAAATATGAAATCTATATCTCTATGGAATCTCAGTGAGTGATAATAAGGCATTTTACTTTTTAATGTTTGCTTAAGTCTAAAATAATAGCTTTTTAAATTTTTTTTTTTTTTTTTTCTTCTTTTCTTTTTTCCCTGTGAATTTCATTGTTAAAATATGCTAGATAAGTAGATCTTCTAAAATATATTCATTTATGCAGAAGAGCATAAACACTTATTTATATTTACAGTAAAATTCATTTGGAACACTACAAACTAAATGATTTATCATGTCATTATTTATTAGCTATTAATAGCACTTGAAATAAAAATTCAAATATATAAACCTCTTAACCCTGTTCAGTGAGTACTTTCAGAACAGAATTTCAAACTCACTTGGAGCAAGTACTTGTGCAGAAGAAATGTTGTGTTTATGGTATTTTTGTGATTTTTGCTTTATCTGCTGGTTTTCAGTTTCATATACTTTATATCTGTCTTATGCTCCACGATCAACATTGAAGTACATTGAATTTGGTTTAAGGAAGTCTCCACTTGCACTCTTCTCTCTACTTTTAAAGAATACTTTAGACTAATTGGACAACAATTTTCACTTGCTCAGCTGTTGTTTCTGCTTCTTATGGGTAGAACAGTCATCAAATTTAGCAAATTGGTTCAGTTGTTTTGTTCTTAAAGACATGTCTCTCTTTCTCCAAATTATCTATTGCTGTTGACATATGTAATATTACATGAAAAAATTAGTCTCTTAGTTTTGTATGCAACTTGCAGTGTCCAGACTACATTACGATGCAGTAATAAAAAGGTTCTGAAATCAAGTAATTATTCATTTTTTTATTATTATACTTTGTTGTAAAGCTGGGCACTTAAGATCATTTCACACTGGGACACTGGTGATGGTTGCCAGTGACAGTCACTGATGATAGAGATACGTGTTTGAATTGGAACATATATTCCAGGACACTATACTGCCTCACCCTTGCTACATGTGATAGACAAGGTCACTGTGCTCAATGCAGTCACACCACACATACCGCACATGCATTGGTTTGAATTGGAGTATTTGCATTGAGATACAGATGACAGACACAGCATTGCAGATTTGCCAAGCAGTCATTTCTGAGCACAGTGATATAAGAAAACATCCATTATACTATACACATTGTAACCATGAGTTTAGATTTGATTAACACGGAAGATTTTATAAGTGAATTAGAATGTCGTCCTGCTATTTGGGATATCAAAAGTGTCTTGTCTCAGATCATCATAAAGAGTGAAAAACAATCCTTTCTCCAGGCAATCACGTAGCAGTAGATGTGCATGTAGTGACCGTTTTGTCTTCATTCTCCACATACTTCTGCTTAAAGTACTAACAAAAGTTCCTCTTCGCTTGAGTGCATTTCACTAACTAATCAGTTGGCAATTCAGACACCAGTGTCCCAGTGTAAAACGAGGTTAGAAAAGAGATGAAATTTTGCAAGGCGTAGCTACATTCTTAAGAATCCATTAGAACATTTAAGTGAAAGATAATACCAAAAGAAAGAGTGAAATGGTTAAAATTTAGTTTGATTTCTTTGTATAAAGCTTTTATGCAGTAGCATTTTCTGAGAGCCTGAATCTGATGATAGTATAGAAACAAGTTTTATACTTCGCCAGAATTATTCTCTGCTGTGGAGAAATACGGGTGTATGGTTGGGTCTGCCTGATTGTGATTGGTGGGCTACAAACTTCTGGCATGTGCTTCTACTTGACCAGAATTTCACTTGCATTCTAGTTTTACTATTAATCTGTCATTTTAGTTTAGATGTGCAGATGTTATCACCCTGCTTTCTATGTATTTCAAGGTAGAGGTCTGCATGGGCCAAAATTCTTAAATCTGAGTTGGTCAGAACCAACCACTCAGCCCAGCTTATTGTCTAATTTTGTTTTAAATAAAATTATTTTACAGTCCTCATCTTGCAACTCTGTTATGTAGTGGTTACCTTAGTACTCAGGGTTGCAGGTTTACTCTTTGTGAAGGCTGATAGATGTTTTTCTGGCATAAAGTCCTTAACATAGCTTCCTTCAGAAAGGAAGTAAAGACTTTGGTTCTGTGTAATATGTATTTGCACCTAGAAGAACCAGAGGAGGTCACTGGGGAAAATTCCATAATTTTCGCATCCAGTATCATTTCAACTGGTGCCATCTATGTGTGAGGGATTGATCCCTCATCCCATGTGCACATAGTGGTAAAATCATGAACTAGAAATGTCCTCAAACTAGTTAGGGTGCCAAATGCATTGGCATGGCATGATTGAGCTTATATTGAACAAATATTCACTTTCACTTCAAGGATACACTTGGGAGACTGTTCTGATAAAAAGACTATCTTCCCATCACAATCTTGACGGTTATTGAAATTGTTATTATTATTCCAAAAGCGCTGCTGCCTGGGGTGTGAAAGTACTCTGGTTCAATTTCCAGCACCAACATGGGAATCTTTCCCATGCTGAGCCCTGGTAAAGGATACACTAAGGGTCCTTTGGACCAATTGAGGGACCATTTTACAGAAATAGTGTGACTGAGGTCCTGGAATCTACATTTGGTAAGCAGTATGTTTATTGCATACCATGTAACTGACCAATGCCAACCTTATGATTACACTGCCCAGAATGTGCATGGACAGATGGAGGTGGCATTTGCAGCTGCCATGCTGTTGTAACACTCTCAATTGGCCAAATGAGCATTTATTTAATATTACTACTGTTATGGATATAAGCATGCTGCAATAATTATGCTAATCCTGGGATCTCAACATTGCAAATCAAAATCTGTGATAATTTTTTTCCCCACATCTTTATTTTCCCCTTTATTGGAAAACGAATGGAATGATTTTCATGAAAATATTATACGTTTAAGGTATTTAAAGGATAGATAAAATGTCCGGTATGTTGAATGTATAAGTTAATTTTTCTTTGTATTTATTTTTGAGCCTGACAAACATTTTTTTGTGGGCCAGGGCACCTCTAAGGTCTTGTCCGAGTCCTGCAGACCTCTACTTTAGGGACCTTGTCCTTGCACATAACTTATCCTGGTTTAGGTGGCTCAGTTGCTTAGGCCTTCTAATCCCAAGGTCATGGGTTCAAACCTGGCCCAGACCAGTGAGTTTTTAAGTGTGCTTAAAAGTGACGGCCCATATCACTAAATTTACTGGCATGTGAAAGAACTCCTGTAGGACATAATTCTGGCACACTGGTGGCACTGATATGATCATACCATGTGATGGTATCATTAAGAAACGAATAATTTATCCTCTTATCAGCAAATTTCCTCTTTCAGGCAGGTGCCATCATTAGAACCATAGTTACATATCAATGTCTAGACGTTCAATTATTTTGTCCTTTAGCTTCTTACGGTCCTCCAATACTTAAGTGCCTCCTCAAAGGGTAATTTTTTAATTGTTATATTTATATTAAAATATCAGTTCTAGAAAAAAAAGAAAACAATGATATGTTGCATTAGTATATCTATATGTGCAGTCTGGTTTAGAATTTGATTACATTTTTATTCTTGAGAGTGTCAAACATAGGTACACAAACACAGGTAGGTAAAAATATTGCATGGTTTGTTTATGCTTTACTATGTCTAACGTTGGAATTGCATACACAATTGACATGAAATCTGAGAGCTGATCATGCTAAGCTTACAAACTGAATCTGTGAAAGTATATTTTTCTTTGAGCAGAAATTTTCAGTTATATACTAAGCTATAAAGAACATAAGCATCATTGACAATACTAAAAGGATCTTAACAGTGACTGCAGTTTTTTGGTGTATAAAGTTTTTTATCCTGTTAAAAACGGTGTGTGAAAGATAAAAGCCCGAAAGTACCAAAGATAAATATAAATATATGTATGTAATGTAAAGTTGAACTATGTATGTTATACAGTGTAAGGACATATTCTTATGCATAGCACTTGATGAGATTTGTATTGCAAAGAAAGGTTATAATAATGTATATACCACATGTACATAGTAAACGGACATGTGAGAGTTAGAACCGTTTAAAATTAAAATATAGAAAGAGAAAATGGGCAGTGCATCTTAGCTTAAAAAGCTTTTGCTAGGGCTCAATTTTTGTGTTGTAATGCAGTATATAGTATAAATGAACACAGCTGTATAACAGGAGCATGACATATCCCTTACCAATTTTGATTCATAGAGGTAAGCTCAAGGTTGGCATATTCATAACTCCTAAGCATTGTTAAAAATTCAGTCTGTTTGTGGGTTAAAGTAAAGTAGGCCCAAGCATATTTTTAAAAGTATGTTAACATTTTTAATATTCTTTGTTATGAAGTTAATTGGCAATAGAGTTGTGCAATTGGAAGAGAAAGTATGAAATGGCCTTCAGAATCTTTATATGTAATTTTAAAGAATGCAGTTCATTGTTATTAGCAGGAATGCAATGTTGCTGAAATAGAAAATAGTGCAAACCTAAAGAGAAGGATGGTAATTTATCAATCAGGCCTGTTTCTACCGTTTCTTAGTCATGATTGCAGGATTAAACCTCATTTACTTGAAACTTCAATCTTACTGATTCTGTCATTTGAATTTTGGCTCCCAATGTTTATGAACTACTCTTAAGGTATCTATGAACCTTCAAAATGACAATGTTTCTATATTTTGGTATTATCTGGTTTCTTGTTTTTTCTGCTGTGCAAAGATATATAGTTTGTATGTGATATCTTGTTTTAATTAGCCATTATTTGCATTTTTGTAACTGAAGCAGTGAAGACTTCAAGCATAATCTAAAAGTTTGTCCCTCAATTTTTCATTTAGTTTGGAAAAATAATAGACCCATACACAGCATCTTAAATGGATGTATGTGATATCTAGAGCTCGGTCTACATGCACGATTGAGGTTCAGTGCACACAGAGAATAACTATGATGTAATGAAGTAGCCTGTATAACCTGTTTCAAAATGTGTTGCACTATCCAGCATTGCTCACTTCCTGGTCTTGTTCAGTTCCTAATAGTTGATAAACCAGTGAATACTGAAAGAGAGCTCAGATTGAAAAATGTCAAAAATACAGAAGGGTAGGCATTCAATATTGAACAAACTTATGGACGATTCAAACATATTTTGAGTGACAAGAAAAGAGACTTTTCTTTCGATACAGTAAAGATGCATCTTGTAATTCACCACAATGAATTCTGAACGAGTTCACCAGACAATCAGTTTACAAAAAAGGCACTATTTCAGTCTTGCTAATATGAGCTATTGTGATTTAATATATTTCAAGTCATTATTATATTAAAATTTAACAGATAATTGCAATGAGTTTGGCCACCATCTTCCTTCGCCATAATTGTTGATTACCTATGACCAATAACCTGAATAATAAGCATTGAATCATGCAATGGACATAATTACAGGGTTTCAAAACAACACCAAACCAAGATTTAGATATTATTACTCAGGTCCAATAAAAATATAATTTTCAATGACAATACAGGTACATGAACAACACTCCTTAACATGGACTAGCAGTTATCGAGGAACAAAGCTGAATGCCTGGCCCCATTATGGAAGTAACACAGGTAGCTTTGGAAGCTCTGAGTTGCTTATTTTCATAGTGTATAGATAGGCTGCACAATGGTTAGCTCTCATTAAACTGCGGGACTTACAAACCCCCCTTCCATAAGATTTTTTGAAGTTTAGGAATTTTTACAAGAGAATTCAGGAGATATTTCATACACTCATTCCTCATATCTTTGTGTTTACCTCTGTGATTCTGATTACTTGTGTAAAATGATTGAATGAAGGCTTTAAATGTAAAGAGAAAGTAATTTTTAGTGCCTGCGCTCTGGTCTGTGTCTTTCCTGTGAATTGGTGAATAACTTCCAAAGTGAATGTGTATGGATCATAAACATAATTATTTTCCTTGACCATTGAAAGAGTATCTGCCTTTTAAAATTTGTTTTCAGTTCTTAGCCTATTGCACGTGGTGTTTGTTGTTAATTTTCTAAATATGCTTTGGGCAAGGAAGTAGTGAGGGGCTACTTTAAGATATCAGAGATATACCCAAATTGTTTGTTATTGTGACAACATTTAACAATAAAGGAGCAACTTAATTCAGAGTACATTGTTAGGACTTGAAGTTATGGATTGTAAGTTGTTACTGAGCATGTTGGAAAAAAAAAAAATGTTACCCAGTAGTCAAAAGTTATGGAGTGTGTTGTGTTTGTAAATAAGTGCACAATTATAAGTGACAATTGAGAACTTAAGATAAACATTATATTCATTAAAATGTCTCATTTTTTCATCCATTTAGGATGCATGTTCATCATTTCATGGTATTCAAAGGCAACATGTTTTAAGATGAATGAAGAGAAATAGAGAATGAAGGTAATCAGGGATAGAATTGCAAGCATTTCTCTAGCTGGTGTATTGTTTAAAAGCAGTAGCTTGCAACACTGTAAATTGAATAAGTATCAAAGATATGAAGAACATAGCAAAATAGTGTGTTCATTTGCTTTGGATTTCGTTGTACACAAATACAAAAAGAGCGTTGTACTAACACTGAAGAATAAACTAGAAGAAATGCTCTTGTTGAAAAGGTATTTTATATATTGTAATTGCAAATTTTTTGTTCTGATAAAACGTATTTGTTGGCAACTCAATTTTTCTATTCTTCTGCTTCTTCTTCTTCTTCTTCTTCTTGCATGCATAAAGGTTATCTTCTGTTATAGACCCACAGACAATTCATGCATGTAAAATGAAACCTCAATGTGTTGATGATTCTTGTAGAGCAGGGTTGTTTAATGTTGCTATAATATTATAGATACCTAAAAGGAGGAAAGATATTTTTAATCAAGGTAAACATTGCTTATAACGAAGTGCATAAAAATTTAGAAATGTTTAGAACATAAGTTGGAAATTGAAACATTTTTACGCTCAAATTGAAATTAATTATATAATTATAATATAATAGTAAAAGAAGACCTCAGAACTATTTAATAAAAACAAGAAGACAAATTGGTGATGTTCGAAAACGGTTAAAAACATCCAAGGAAAACAAGTTACATTTAGAAAAACAAGAACTGCATATTCAATTTTGAAATCCCTCCAGGCAACCTACTAATGCAAAGGTTCATCAAACCACCACTAGGCACTTATCACAGCAAGCGATGCCGGCAATAGATCTAAGGGAATTGACGATGGAGGCAATAGCTTCTGATGTTTTCCAGTTAATAAAAGTAAGTGATACAGTGTAACAAAAATCTACCAAAATTAATTTCAGTTGATTAGAACACATTACTGTTGCAAAGTGCACCATATATTGTAGTGTTTACACTTATGTTTCAAACAGTTCCAAAGTTAAAGGAAAAGAATGTTGATGAGATGAATGTGTGAATGACAACAGTTTCTCTTCACCAGGCAGATAATTACATTTTAAGACCAAAAAAAAAAAGTATAGAAGAAATCTTATTCAAGCAATTGCCTCAATGGTATTTGACCCTTTGTCCAGATTTGCATTAAAGTTGCTCACAAAGGGTTAACTGGACAATCTTTATAATTTTCACTTTGCAGTTTGAAAGATTAGGGTGTTATAGCAGTAATGACAGGAAAAGAAAAGCATCAAGCTCAATCTAAATTCAACAAAGATTCCTTTTAGTCTTCACCTCAATGGAAACTTTAGCTTTGAAGAAATAAGCTGAAGTTTCTTTAATTGCCTTTAGCTTTTAACCTGCAAAATAAACAGTAAGGATAATGAAAACTTAAAGCTACTGCACATAATCTTTGTGTTTGTTTCTCAAAGGAATACCAATTTTACCCTAATGAATATTGAATGAAGGTGGGTGAACAAATTATACTAACTCCAAAAATGTACATAGTTTCCAGATAAGTGGATTTTGAAGGCTTCATTGCTGTTCATAGTTCCGAGTGCTTGTTTTTTTTATTTCTAGGTTGTGTTCCAATAATACTGAATATTCAGTTTTAATATTGAGATTAAAACTTTGCTTAAATTCAGAAAGGTATTTGGAAGAATAGGATTTAATGCTGCAACTTTGCTAACTTAAATATGCAGTTTAGAAAATTCTTACAAAATAGCAAAATCTGAACAATCATGTAAGAAACTACCTTACTAACTGAAAATGACATCAGTTTAAATACACTAATACCTGTCAGTTTAAAGACACGCGAATAACAATCTTTCTTTTAAATTAAGCTCATATGTTTAATTAGACTTGGAAGCATAATGCAGTTTTTCATCCAAATACACATCTGGTATGGACACTTTGCAGTGAATGATAAGATGAAAAACTAATGCCACAAACCTAAGTCAAAACAAATACCATATCTTTGGGAGCTAGATAAATCTTATGTTGTATGCTTCTGTAGATGCAAATGCCTCATATAGACATACATACCGAAAAAGACGTGGCAAATACTTAAATCCATAACAACATTGTACTTACCCTAATAAAAATTGCATAGTTGCATTTTTGTCCAAGATGTGAGTTGGCACATTAGACACAAATGTGAGCCTGGGGCTGATCTGCTTGCACTTGACTACTGATGTATTTAACACACTGTACTCGCACACCCATTCTGCTTATTTTATCCTTTAAAATATAAACACACATGCACCATGCCAGATGGTTAGACTGCTCACCTCCCACCTAGGCAAATCCGTTTCAATCCCATGTGTGTGGTAGGCGAAGCTGCTTCTGGATGGGTTTTCTCTAGGTCCTCCGGTTTCCCTTGCCACTCATCCCACCAATTACTCCATATCTTTCCTATCATCCATTTCACCTTTATTTCATATCATCTACACCCTCATGTTCATACCAGGCTCTGGGCTGATCCTCCAGACATTAACTTGTAATTCCTAGAGGGGTTGATGTAAGTCTAAGCAGGTGGAGAAGAAGAAATATACAAAGCTAATCAAAATCAGCTTGCAAGTTCTTGGATGATATGCTATTGTCACTTCAGTGATGTTCTTCAGTTCTCATCATGGCTCTTGAATAAAGCATTCAGTTCAAATGATGGTCGAAAAATACGGCAGCAGTTAGATGCTGACAATTAGGTGCTGCGTTTTACTATTTTCTGCATACGTAGGAAGTATTGGATGATAAAGATAAACGATAGATACAGTATAGTACTGCTGTGCTAATTGTAATCTTGGATCGTTGACTCCTAAACAATTCACCAGCACGCAAGCTTAATTGTTTTGCTCTGTATGTGGATGCTATGCTACAGTGATTCTAAAGCTAATCAGGCCAGGAAAACATTTTGTTTGAGCACAGAAATATTGAATAGTTTTAAGACATTAAGCACGTACATACTTAATTTTATACACTCTTTGCATGTTTACATGCATTATAGACATTGTCAATAAAAAACATAAACTATAAGACCTGAATATTCAGAAACTCTTTTAAAGAATAAAATTAGTTATTTATCAGGATGTTTATTATGTCAGCTTATTCCTGCACTCTCTCCAGCAGGTACCCAAGCATGTAATAAGCTTTAAGTATGAGCACCAATCAGATTTATTGTTTAGGTCATGCCAGGTTATGCCTTGAGACAGATCTCTATTCAATTTAGTGCACCTACATGTATCATAGTGTAGCAATCGAATACTGCATTCAGGACATTCTCAATCGAGAACCTGCATTTGAACCCATCCGAGCAAAGGATTCAAATACAGCATTCCGGTTTTGAAATATCTCGAACATCCAAGAGTCAAATACATTGACGTTTTGCATTCCCATCACTAGTCCCTACATTAATTCCAAGCTTAGTATATTCAAATATTTGCATTTTTTTGCAAGAGCAGTGTTTAACAAGATTAGAAAGCACAGATGAAAACAGGTGGGAGAAAGTCACTGCACAAAGAGAGGCAGAGAGGTATTGACCTCTTTTATTCTTGGTCGTCTTCATATGTGCTCACAATTCAAGCGAGATGCACATATGAATTCATCAATATTGGTAGCAAGAGAATGCTAGAACTTTGTCTGGGCCTGGAGTATCAATTCAATGGGGGGGCAGGACAAGGTAGCCTGAAGCAGTTTTCCAGATTTTTACATGAATTCCTAACAGAGTATTCAGCTTAAAGAATTGTCTTTTATTTCTTAAATGTGAAATATGTGTACGCAGTTTTCCAGATTTTTACGTGAATTCCTAACAGAGTATTCAGCTTAAAGAATTGTCTTTTATTTCTTAAATGTGAAATATGTGTACTAAAAGTAAAGCTGTAATTTTACTTTTGGTATAATGATAATCATCAGTATCCTAATTATTTCTCATAACTTAGGGTAGTTTTCCCTCCGACATCCTCGTTCTGAGTGCTGATCAAGCCAGTCAACTGGAGGAATAGTGTGATCAGCTAAATTGTTCATTCTCATATTAATATAGTAGTTTAGGTTATATTACTCTCTTTCCAATCATCTTTGTAAGTTTTCATTTACATATAAGAGTTTATAGAATGCTGTATGGCTCAACTACAAGATTTACACTCTAATATAAGCCAAGTCCAATAGAAATAGGTGTACAGTAGCTTCAAAAAATAGAAATAGAGAAATAAGGGCTTTGGTAGTTGCTCTTTACCTATTTTGCACATTGTCAACATTTCAGAATCAGTTGTGATAGAAGTTTAGGCACTAAAATGTGAAGTTTTAGATGCTTAAAATAGACTCCTTAGGTTTTATTTGGACTATAAAAGTGGCCTTCTGTGGTGTAATGGTTACTGTGCTAACTTCATATACCTAAGGTCACAGGTTCAAACCCAGTGGAGGACAATGAATTTTTTCAGATGTAAAAATCCTTAGCAGGCTTCCTTCAGAAGGGAAGTTAAGCCGTGAGTCCCGTGTCATAGATTTACGGCACGTAAAGGAACCTCAAGCCTGATAGAGAGGCCTCTGAGCAAAATTAAGCCATATAGAATGAGATGCTGAGAACCACAGCAGTTAAAGTGTGTCCATAAATAAAACTCCATTTCCATTTTGGACTATAAAATTGAAAATCTGATGTTCTATTCACATGACTTTCTGTACCTTTTGCAAACTATTTTTACAAAAGATTATTAATTTATTACATCAAGATAAACATTAGCAGAAATTGTCTTTACTACTTGCTTCCTTAAGCAGAAGGGAATACACTGAGCTAAAGTGACAGTCAAATCTTTTGAAAACTATTGCTATGTGTAACAATAATGAAATTTGGTTCTCTTTGCATGGCTAGGAGTAAAACAAAAGAGGAATGAAACAAAACATGACTTCCCATTTGAGAAAAGTTTAAAATATTGTAAAATTGAAACCAATAGCAAGGAGTATATTGGAAATCGTTAACTCTACAAGAGATCTATATTTTTTATGGAGTAAGTTTTTGGCTATCTCTTACAGTTTACTGGTTACATGTTATTTTAATCAAAATCATTAGATCCATTTTTGAGAAAATAAAAAATTTCAAAAGTGGTCCATGTAAAGGGTAGTTGGGAGTGGGTGGATTTTCTTGGAAACCTCTGTGTCATATCCTTGGAAGAAATTAAACTTAATACCAAGTTTAGTATTTAATGGACTTTCCTGAGCTATGCTGCCCTCCAGACATACATGTGTGCAAACATTTTTTTTAAAAATGCCTTCTTTCTTCTTTTTTTTCAGGGGATTTCAAAACATGTATTTCATTTCATTTCTTATCAAATCTTTGGTGGAATACAATACCTTTACTATCGACTATATACATTGTATATGCATGCTAGAGGAAATAAAAATAGGCAGGTATTTTTTTTAATTTTATTTATCACCATGTCCCATTTCATATAATAAATGGTTTTATAGTTTAATTAACAAATTGGTGTACGTTTGTTGTATGTTACAGTTCACCGATTTTGTTTTCTTATTACATATATTTTTATTTATTTATATTTACATCTACAACTTAGAGCTTCTTTAAACAGTTCTTTAACATCTTTAGATTAAACTGTTCAAAGTCTTTATTATTAACAAAACATAAAAATGTCCGGAAATGTCCAGGCAGACATTAACAATAACACTAAAACATGATGTAAGATATCGGGTGAAATAAATATATTTGTAATTGCTGTGCACCTCATTTTATCTTTTGAGACCACTGAACCTGGCTGGGAAATCTTAAACTGATTTGTTAAAGCATTCCATATTTTAATACATTTAAAAACAATTGCTAATTTGTAGAGAGAGATAAAGCAACTAAAATTTTTGTCTTAATCAGAAAGGTTTCTTAGTTGTGGAATCTTACTTTTTCTTTACTTTGCTTAGGGGTTCTTATAAGCCAGACAAACGTTTAGAAACTAATATGTATTGTAAATAGCAGTAATTTGCCCTACAGTTGCTCTGCAACACTATTCACTTGCTTGTCTGTAACATATCAAACAATAAACTTGCATGAACATCAGGTCTTGTAGAGTGCTATTTTACTGTTATGTCAATGTTTGAATTCTATTTATGTCTAGAATATTCCTGGATTACTTAATCTGTGCAGTAGCTTCTGGTTCCAAAATTTTCCTGTAGTTGCCTCTGCTTTGGACCATTTCTCCCTCCCTCACAAATAACAACTTTATATCAGCAATAATAATGACATTTATAATCACACTATTTACTTTTTGCAGTATTAAACTTGTTTTAAATCTAATTTTTTTTCAAGTATTTTGAAAATAATACATTTAATTATGGAGATCTTTTAATTTTAAAAAACCGAAGAGAAGATGTTTAAAATTAAAGATTGAGAAAATATTAACTTGATCTATCAATTAAAAGAAAATAAAAAAAACATTGTTATAGCACAAAAGCATTTCTTTTGGTTATTAAATAATACCATTTGCACATTTCATATTACAAGATAAGGCATGTACAAACAATGTTGACCATAACTAGGGCAATTAATGTTTCAATTTCTTTAAAAAATGTAGTTATCATTAATACTGAATAAAAGGTACCTATGTGGTTATCCAAAAATAAATTTTAGCTATCTTTATCCTGTGTAATTAAAGTGTTATATATGAACTCAAGTGTACATACTTCATAAAATTTGGAATTCATAATTGTAGTAGCTTAAAACTGTTGTGCAAGTTTTAAACTTAATGTAACTTTTAAAATGAACTTCTTAAGCATTATAGAGAAAAAAGAAAAATATATGCAGAGTATATCAACCATACAAAAATGACAATGCGTTAGTGAATGCACTGAGACTTAATATTTTTTCTGGTTACAAATAGTAAAATGAAAACTTGCATTTGACTATTTATTTTAAATGTTAAAATAGCCGTTGCAAAATAATTATCAGTGTTAATTTCCTTGAGATGTGGCTTTTAGTGTAAGGACAAACATTTTATTTTTTTAAATGGCATCACTGGAACAATAAAGTGTGAAACAATATATGGTACATGTGCTACCACCCACCTAAGTGTGTTGCAGTGCTTAAGAAGTCTATCTCTTTGCCTTCATTCATCTGGAGGTGTGACTGTCTGAGCCGACAGTGGGGTGCTTTGCCTTCAGACTTAAATCCTTTTCTAAACAAACAAAGGAGACTGTGTTTAGCAACATCCATCACCAGCTGTATAAATTTTCTGAACCAACAACGCCTTTAAAAATACCTGTGTTACAGGTTTCGCCCCATTATATTCATATTTATTACTGTTGATGAGCTATGTTTAAAGATGTATGTTACGAAGTTATCCTTGTATATTACTCCCGTTTCCTCCTCAACGGTTATAGAAATGTTATAGATGTCAATAAGAGCCATGAATGTTTGTTGTCAATAAAGTCAATAACTTGTAAATATATCTTTGCAAGTAGAAACCACCATGCTTGTTACTTCCTTATTCTCCTGAGAGTAAAATCTCTTTGCTTTTGGTTAAGATTAATCTGAATGGTTCTCTATTTTTAATTATGTGTCTTTTATGACAATAAATATGATAGATATCAGAATTTGTTTGGTTTCTTAGAATGTACTAAATTGAAAAGCATCACTTTTTTTAATGCATACAATAAAATGTTACCTGAAAATAATTTTTATAGTATGTCATGTGATTAATGATTGATACATTGCCATGCAGTGATGGTAGTGCAGAGGAAGACAGCTTGTTAATACAGTCTGATTTTTAAAAGAAGAAACTTGACATGTCAAGCAAGTGTAGGCAAAGGTTAAGAGGGAAAGGGCATTGCTATGGAAATGTGAACAAATGCTGCCACACTGGTTAGACTAGTGAATCATTTACACCTCAGCATGAGCATGCCTGCCCAAAAAATATTGGGGCATCCTATGATTTTGAAAAAGTTAAATTTCGGCCAAAATTTGTCTTTATTGTGTGTAATTTTTACTGTTGATAAATTTATGATAATTACTCCATGGCACGACAGCTCACAAGGAACCTTGGCCTACCGTCCAGCCGTTGCATCCCCCATCTTGGTCCATGACAGACATCAAGGACGGGGTGCAGTATTGGAGGGTGAGACGTGGTCAGCACCTCAAAGCCCCTGGCCAGTTAGTATGGTCCTCATGACCTGGAGCCACTACTGCTCCATCAAGTAGCTCCTCTATTGGCCCCCCAGGTGATAAATTTATATTATACTTAAATAAGACAAAAGAAAAAAGAGATTTACAAATACTGTTGCCATGAAAAAAAAAAAGAAATGACAAGAGGCCGTCGTTACAATAATGTTAAAAATCCATCTGGAATTTTTTCCCCCTCAAGTTTGACAAGAAAAAATTATATAAAAATCATAATGATCCACTAATAATATCCAATCCTTAATTAGTTAATAATTTAACTAAACAATATAACTTACATAAATTAACAATTTTTATCCTTCAGTGTTTTTTCCAACACTGCAAAAAACAAAACGTAATCGTGGCTGGTTTTGTCTTCATGACATGAAATCTTGATTATAACGTATCTTTAGAATGGTCTTGCAAATAGACATTGGTGCAGACAAAGTTCTTATGAGAACCTCGCATACAAGGTAGCTGATCATCATTGTTGGTTTGGGTAGCCTTGTTGGTTAGGCATTGGCCCTCAGAACTCAAGGTCGTATGTTCAAGTCCAGCCCAGACTGATGGCTTTTAAGTGTGCTTTAGATTTACTGACACATTAAAGAACTGTGGGACAAATTTCAGCTTGCCAGCAGAGCTGATATGGTCCTGGCAATTGATCATTAACAAAACTTTTTTTTTTGGTAGGCTGATCATTGGGTGAAAGACAAACCTAAAGTCATTGATTTAATTGTAATTTCACGGAAATCGCGTGTAAGACAGGAGTTGGATAGGTAAGAGTCAGACTGAAAAATTCAATTTCACAGCCAGGATTTGAACCATGGATCTCCTGGTCTCTAGCCAGCTGTTCTACCACTGAGCTATCATGGCAACATAACTCCATGGCACGACAGCTCACGGGGAGCCTTGGCCTACCACCCGGCCGCTGCGTCCCCCATCTCGGTCCACTCCAGACGTCATGGATGGGGTGCAGTATTGGAGGGTGAGACGTGGTCAGCGCCTCGAGCCCCTCCCAGCCGGTTAATGCGGTCCTCACGACCTGGAGCCGCTACTTCTCCATCAAGTAGCTCCTCAATTGGCCCCCCAGGGACCTCACGAGGCTGAGTGCACCCCGGTCCAGGTCTCCCAGCGGGGGAAAAATCCCCACGCCGGTACTGGGGATCGAACCCAGGTCTCCCGCTTGGTAGGCAGCTGCGCTACCACCGCGCTAAGGAGACGACCTCATGGCAACATACCAGAACGAAATTAAATTTCCCAACTGAGTCGCATGTTTCCCGGTAAACCACAAGGTAATCTTAAATCGGTTTGAGATGACATACCCCAGTGGCAACTTACAATGTTGCAAGTATTGCCCAAAACCTAAAGTTGGCTGTTACAACTTAAAACTTTATTGCTTTTTCTACCAGTTGGGACCCTATAGGACAGAAAGCTAAATTGTGTTTGATACAAATTTTTCACTATAACAAAATCGCAGCTCAATCTGTGACAATATGACAACGGCCCCTTGTCAATTTAGTTAACAATTTTGCCATAAAATGTGCCTTTCCTATAGGCATAGAATTCAAAATATGAATCGTAATAATAATATATTGTAGGTGGCCAAAGCTTCAAGCTAAAAATTGGGAGCCCAAAATCCCTCCCACCAGGCATGCTCCTCAGATCAGTTAGCATTACACAAGTGAGCTTGCTTGGGCATTCAATAGCTTTGTGCATGTTGTTAGCCTACTTTGTAAAATACTAGAAATCATGACAGTGGAGGCAGAGTTAGAGATAGACCAAAGAATTATGACCCAAGACAAGCATCAGCTTCCCTTCAGGGTGTTACATTGCACAGCCAAGTTAGGGAGTTTCTTTTCTCTGGTGGAATTGTTTGAGCAGGAAGAGGGGAATATGCTTATTCACTATGAACCTCATTCCTTTCAACAAACGGATGAAAAGAACTGCGCATTCTCTTAAAATGAGTGAGATAACTGTTTCTAGAATTCCTAAAGAGAAGCTACTATAGCCGATTTCATCATACATTTGAACTCCCCCCCCTCCATTTTATTTTAATGCCTGCTTTTACTACTTGTGGCACCACAGGTGATTTTTAATTCCTTGGTAAAAGACACCAACAGCATCCCTAGTGACACAAAGTGACAGTTTTCAATTAGATGCAATGAGAAGACACATCTATGGCTATTATACTTGAAAGGAGCATGCTATCAAAACATTCTTCTCTTAAAAAAGGCAGAGCTACATCTATCAGGGATGCCTTGGCTTCTTGAGCAAGGTCCTCGATGATCTGGGATTAATATATAGCCACAATGTATAATCTTGTGAGACTCAGCTGTATTGTGCAGCTATTCACTATATACACACGTTTTTTAACCCTTAATTGCCTCCATTAGTTTGCTACTATGCCGCTTTTCCTGAAATTCCTAACTGACTTTCATAACCCTGCCAAAGTTACCACCAATGGAGCAGCTCAAATGGCCATAAGTGTTAAAGGCGATAGGTAATGGACTGGCCATACATTCAAAGCCAAACATTGGGAATTCAAATCCCAGCAACAGCAGTCAAATGTGCAGTGCAGTAAAGGACAAGTAAAATATTGGTATGCTTGGAAGCTGACAGGGTTATATTTCACTGTAAATGCTTGGATTTCGTTCTTTTTCTTAAGACAGGAAAATATAATTACAATTTTATTGCAAAAGTTTAATAATTTTTACATTCATTACAGTCTTATTACTCGTATTTTATGGTTGAAACTGGATAAAGTACAAACCCTATTTATATAGCACTTAAAACAAGGGGGACCAACAAGCAACAAAGGATTAAAATTAGTATCGGTACTTGGAATCATGCCTGCAAGGCAAAACAATGCAGTGAATTGTATTGAGAACAAATATTTCTAATTTATAAAGTGGTCTAATGCAGGTTATATCTACAATTTGTTGCTGATATAGGAGATATCCAAGCGCTTGTTTATAGTACTGGGAATTTGGAGGTAGATGGGAATACACCTGCTATACGAGGCAGCATTGCACTCTCCAAGTGAACAAAGTGACAGCTGTCAGGTAACTTTTAAAACTCAAACTGTAACTGGAAAAGACATACGAAAACAGAAAATGCCATGAAAAGTCCTTATAACCAGAATCTTTGTAGTTTGCCACTTTCATTCCTACAAAATAAATCCTGTGGTGCTACGTCCACAAAGAACCTGGGTCTGCCAATCTAACTGCCGGCCTAATATTCACTTACACATGGCAAAGGTGGGCAATCGTCCAACAGATATAGGGAGGTGATATCAGCATCATGTGTCCCCCAGTTGGAAATTGGCTCAAAAGACCAAGATTGCTGCCTAAATCAGTGATATGACCCTCGAATGAGCCTTGGGTACATGGAGCTTAAAATTATTCAACATCTGTATTCTCAGGATAAGGATATTTTCAAAACCAGTTGCTAGAGGATGGCTTTGGAATTCTGTTCTTTGCATGATCACCAAAAAAGATTATATAAATGTATAAACAATTGATTTGCAGTTGAGAAAAGTGTAGGGTATTTGAAAATTCAAATCTGCAAGGCGTATCCCAGAAAATAGTAAATTCCACAAACATTTTGTTGACATAAATTGTATGCTTTAACAAGTTGTTCATCTCTTACAGTTTACCATTTTTGCTAGTCATTCAGAATAAAGAGGAGCTCACAGGCTATTCCCAGAAAATCAAGATGTACTTTCCTCAAAGTTGTAAAAGCCATTTTTGAAAAAATTAAGAAAAAATGTTCCATGTAAAGGGTAGGTTGAGGTGGGGGGGGGGGGGCATTTTCTTCAAAATCTTCTACACCATGTCCTTGGACATTCTTGAACACCAAAATGGTCAAAGTCCAAGTATTATATTTTTCTTTTTAGTTATGCTGTTCCTAGACAAACACTCTGGCCCTTTTAAAAAAAAATGCTTTCTTTTGAGAGGAGGTGTTCCAAAATATGTTTTTCTGACGAAAGCTTGGTATTGAATTTTTGTGTAGAATACAATACTTCCTCTATTTACTGTAAGTACTTGGTAAACAAAATAAAAATGACCTAATATTGATATTTATTGAATTTATTAAAATAACATTACAGAAAGTTTGAGATTAATTTATACATGGGTGTAACTGCCATACAGTAACTGCAGCTCTGTCTTCATTTTCTTTTTAGGATTATGCAGCTCAAAGACTTTATACTGTTCCATATCTCTTGCATTTCTAAGTCATTCTTTTATCCTTTCCGGAAGCCTGAATACTTTATCTGTATTTAAGCACTTATTAGGAAAGTTTCAGGCTCAAGTAGAAAATTCATATTCACTAGTGATAAAGAAAACAGCAAATTTAACCTGTTGTGAATCATTTAGTTTATCCTGTTTACGTACACTGTGCTGATGTTTTGATGGTCAGACTGTACTTCCTTATATTCCTGCCTTCTCTGACCGCTCTAAACCGTACCATGCTACATCAGCAACCTCACCTCACAACTGCACTCATTCATCAGACAGGTAGTATATTACTTCAAATCTTCCTACAAATTTAAATGACCCTGGATCTTCAAGGCTCAATACTCCGAACCAGCATAGTATCAGTACGGAGCCAATTTTCCCTCCAGAGCAATCCACTCCAGCAATAGTGATGACATTTTCCATCAGACTTTGTAGACTTCATTTGCCTTTAGACATGTCTAAGGGCAGGTGGATGATTGGGAATACAGCCAGGCTGTGAATTCCTAGTGCATCAACTGACCACCAGAAAGCAGCACAGGCAGAGAAGGGAAGGGTAAATAATGAAGAGAAGTTTTCATATCTCTAATCCACAATAGACAGCGTGTAAGTTGGACCTTGTTTATTAAGAAAAGAGGGAAATTCTCACCATCTCGTTTCCATACCCTTCCTCTTTATGGCAAACCTGGCAGAAATGTCAATGGTGGATGATCTTCATTTGTCTGTTCTTCCATTTCACTTGCAAGAGTTGCAATACCACTGCAGGTAATGAGGGAACATAATAAAGGAAAGTAACCCAAGAGGTTTTCCACAGCCTTGTTAGTCAAGGATAGTAGAAAAATAGCTCGTGCATTATAGTACTGATCTGAGTATCATTCTTGCATTACACATGTTAATATTAACATACATTCTGTCACTAACAATAGATATCTACTAATAAGTTATTGTTGCACATTATTGTTTTTGCTCCATTAATATCATTGTTTTTCCAGACTGTGATAATGCAACCTTCTCTAGGATCGTACTAATGCGTCTAATATTCAGTACATATATCCAAAGGTCATTTTAAGTACTCTTTGTATTTCATATTGTAGAAAAAGAATTGTATCGAGTGAATAAAGCATTTCCCAAACTATATTCATAAGATGCATTTTCATCATCTCATGAACCTCCTAAGTTTTGAAATACAGATATATTCTGAAATGAAATAAAGAACACACATTGTGTACAGTTTACAGGGTCTGGCAGAATTAATAGCAATAAGTTGAGTCACATAAGCTAATTGGGACCAACACTAATTTGGAGGGTGATGGATTTATTCGGATGCAAAAATCCTTAACATGGCTTCCTTTGGAAGGAAAGTAAAGCCAGTGGTCCAGTGTAATGTTTATTTGCACATAATAGAACCCCATATCTTGAAAAAAGAAGGTTTCTTGGCAAAATACCACCATTTTTCGTCTGCAAGTCATGATTTCATCCTACAGTACCATCTGTGGGTGACAAGCTGATCCCTCATTATCATGGCTCATAGCAAACTCATGAACTAGTAATTCAAATCAGATCACAGAAACATTGTAATTATACCATATGCTCAACTAAGGAGTTACAAGAAATAATACAGTATTCTCTGATTATTCACGTGCGGATTATCCGTGCATCCCACCCAAAAAAAATTCTTTTGTTTTAATGTCAATGTATGTTTTTTGTTCCTGCATCATCTCTTTTATAAATTTCTTTTAACGTGCTTCATAGACACTAACACGCTGATTATCAATCAGAAAAACATTTGTTTTTAATTTACACAGAACAGGCCAATAATAATGGAAATGGCACTTATTGTCAGCCAGTGGGTCCTTTATTGCTGTTTCCTAAAGAAAAACAATATCTATGCATAGAAGTAGAAAACAATTTTGAACAAAGAATACATGTTGAAAGAAGCTCTTAAATTTAATTTCCCATCTACATATGTATGTGTACCTTAAAAGCATTAAATTACAGGTTTCTCGATTATTCGTGCTTCTCCCTCACATTACCCAGATAATCAAGAGTATACTGTACTAACTGGATAATAAAGGTAATCTCCAACAGTCAATTCTCTGTCTACATAACAGTCAGCAACAACCTTTGTAAAAGACATGTCTTTATTCAACCTTTTTAATGCATTAAGTTTTGTTTCCAGAAAAAGCACCTACTTTTTCCATTTGCCCCTCATACTGCAGTAATCCAGGCAGAATAGCCATATACAGATTTAAACACCACTGGATGCAAGTGCAATGCTATAGTACCATTCAACTTTCTTGACTTATGCCAATTTTAAACAAGACGAAACTTATGGCAATGGTTTCTGTTGTTGCTGCAGCTACTAAGGTTTTACCACACTGTTCTCCCTATGAATATATATATGACATAAATTGTGTGTTTTAATGAGATCTACATTTTTTGTATTAAGTTTTTGTCTATCTTTTATGGTTTACCAATTTACAAAAGTCATCCAGAATTAAGAGGTCTTCAATGGCTATTTCCAGAAAATTCAAGATACCCATTTCTTTGTCATGAAAAAATGTTTAAGCATATGGTAGTTTAATAGAAATCATTAGAGCCATTTTTTGAGAAAATCAAAATTTTGGAAAAATGTTCCATGTAGGTCAGGGGATTTTCTTGAAAATCTTTGTGTTGCATCCTTGAAAGATACAGAACCTAGATACCAAGTTCGTTATTTAACCGACTTTTCATTTTTGAGCTGCGTTGTCCACAGACACACATGGATATGTTTCTAAAAATGCTTTTTTATTGTGGATAGAGGTTCTCAAAACAAGTATTTCTGGTAAATCTCGGTATTGAATTTTCGGGTGGAATACAATACCTTCTCTATCAGCTATGTATGTTGTACATATGTGCTTGAGAAAGTAAAAACAGTTTTGAATAATATTAAAAAATTTGCCTAATTTCAGAAGAACCACATTTTATAAAATCTTGTGTGAAATTCAGTTTGAAGAAATTTCAGAACCTGCAATGTAAGTAGTCATATACCTATCACTTTCTTTTTGCTTGTTTCTTTTAGAATTATTATATCTGAACCTATTTATTTGTTGTATCTATAAATATCAACAGGGCTAGGATTTTTAGGTGCAAATTTCATATGAAGAAAGGAAGACAAAAGGTGCTGAAATAAGGTAAAACAGGAACAAAAAGGTGCTGTTTTACTCAACTGATTAAAAAAAGATGAATTTATTTGCTATATTGTATTCATTCGGTATGAATTCACAATGCTGTGAAGAGGAGGGACTAAGCATGTCACATGCATTAACTTAGGAAACAAAGGCTTCAATTGGTTAATTGCTGAAACCATGTGTTTTTTTAAATAGTGGTTATTGCCCACTTTTACTACTATGACACTGCAGGCAATGACACTGATGATACACAGAATGAAGATGGAGCACCAGTGGAATGTAATGGCAGAGGAAACTGGAGAACCAGGAGAAAACCTATCCCCCACCATAAATCCCACTTGTGGTCACTTGGGATCGAACCCAACCACCTAGGTGAGAGGCAAGTGATCTAATTACTCAGCCATAGTGCGGCTGCTAAACAAAAACCACGTGTGGATCCTGGTTTGTAGCCATCTGAAGAAGTTTTTCAAACAGAATATCACTTGGCCACAGCTTTTAACCGAAGCCCATGATTGATTCTGCTATTGTATTGGCAGTGGTTTTCTCTAGTTCATACATTTTAAACAACATGGACCTAACTTTCTCCTCTGATGGGGAAAATCTAAAAAGTTCAAAACCTATCTTTCCATTTAATTTGTAGTTTCATACAACATGATTCCCACATCACAATCAGTCAATGTTTTCTGGATTCTTTGTATAGTTTCTTGGTAAACAGACTCCACACAGCTTTTTATTATAGTACTCTCATTGGGCACTGACATCTTGTGTATTTTTTAAGGATTGCTTTGAAGGTTGAATGTTTTACCTTATTGAGTGGGATTGTAAGAGCAGCACACAAATCAATGTTGATTTCCATCAAATTTTAAATATTTGAAGAACATTTTAAATATATTTCATAATAAGAACTGTCACAATTTATTTGTTTGAAGAGTCTTGTTCCTTTGATGCAGTCTTGCTGGTGTTTTTCATCAAACAAAATTCCTGAATCACAAATACTACACATATTTCAGTTCCATCTAATTTTATGGAGTCTTATTTGAATTCCTGAGACAGTGAAAATCTAGTAGTCACCATGGCAAAATCTAGTAACAAACTTGCACTCACAATCGACAGACTATTGATTCCAGTGAAATTCAGAAGATGGAAGTGAGAGAAAAAGGATTTGCACACACACATTATTTTTTATTGTTGCATATATTGATGGAATGAAATATGCATTTCCATTGTAGTGAGCTATTTGTTTCATAAAGTGAGAGAAAGAAAATTTGCGCACACACAATATTATTTTTCATTGTTGCAAGTGTGCTTTCAGTCCCACATTTACTGAAAGCAAAATGGAATAAAACTAACATGTCATATCTTGTTATAAATCTTAAAATGCAATCTAGAAGATTATTGAAAAGTTACAGTATTAGAAAAAAGGGGATTATGGGCACCATTGAGAAAAAATCTTATATGTTCCATTCAGATAACTTTCTCTACATTGCTGTAACAAAGTATTGTTAAACAGCATACTCTTCTATCTACTTTCTGATAATTGTGATTAGCATTAGCAGAAATTGTTTTAACTATTTGTTTCCTTGTAAGTAGAAGGTTAATAAGAGAATACACTATGCTAATGATAGTAAAATGTTTTAAAATCTGGTTGCAATGAGGTTGAAATCCATTTCTATGCATGGCCAGGTGTTTACAAATTCCTGTATGAGAAAAGTTTAAGTATTTTAAAGCTGAAACCAATAAGGAATATTTCAAAAATGGTCAACTTCATGAAAAAAATGTACGACATAAATTGTGTGTTTCAATGAGCTCTACATTTTGTGCTTTGTAAGTTTTTATCTATCTCTTACAGTTTACCAGTTATGCAAAATTCCGAAAAATTCATCCAGAATAAGTATGTCTTCAGAGGCTATTCCTAGAAAGTTCAAGATATACATTTCATTGGTAATGTAAATATGATATTTTAATCAAAATCATTACAGCCATTTTTGAGAAAATCCAAATTTTCAGAAGTTTTTCCATGTTAAGGGTAGTTTGGAGCGGAAGGATTTTCTTGAAAATCTTTGTATCGCATAGATACTGAACTTAAATAGCAAGTTTGGTATTTAACAGACTTTTCTCTTTTGAGCTATGCTGCCCACAGACACACACACACACACACACATAATTTTCTAAAAATGCTTATTTTGAATTCAGGGGGTCTCAAAACATTAATTTATGGTGAAATCTTGGTATCAATTCTTTTTTTCTGTGTGCTATGTGCATAATGCATGTAGAGAAAGTAATAAGGAATAAAGATACCAAAAAGGGGAAAAAATGCTACAAAAATGCCTCCTTTCTCAACTAGAGAAGAAATCTCACGTATGGTACCTTTCTGTATAGCTTTAACCAATAACAGAATATGCTAGTCATGTTGGAATAAGAACTCAATGCATTATATGCCATGTGTGCTTGCCACAAGGTCGTGTAAGTATGACAGTATTTCTGGTGCAAATGGCAGAAGGCTGCATTATAACGGTGCACTGGTTGCCTGGATTTTGTTTTGGCAGGGATCAACTTAAGGGGACAAGATAGTCTTAACATATGGAAATTACACTTTAAGCGAGTTGAATTACCACTGCTCTTAAAGTATTCAATTGTTTGTCCAGAAATTTTTACACATTATTCTATAAATCATGACAATTATTTCAAATGTTTTGCTTATGTGGTTGAGTCTATATGAAGCATTTCAGTCAGCAGAAAAGTAATAAAAGTTAGTCTTAAAACATGTGAATTCATGTACTTTTTCTCTGACTACTTGCAATACATAATCACACTTGTGCATGCTTGTTCTTGATATAATGAGCCATCTTCTGAACCTCAATTATTTAGCTATGATACAGTTTCAGTAGAAATTAATTAAGAAATATATTTGTAAATTCAAAAAAGTATAACTGTGTAAAATTTGCAATCTTGTTGCTTTCTTAATATGATCAATATATACTATAACATCACGATTGTGGTTCAGAAAGTTGAACTATGTGTTGTATATATGTGCTGAAATTTTCAGCTTTCCAGCTCTCTAGTTTCTGAGAAAAAGTTAGATAAGTGTCCAAAAATGCTGTTTTGAGAAAACTAAATTTAAAGATAAAAATGTTCTAAAAAGGGGCATTGCATAACAGCTTTAAAAAAATGCAGACTAGTATTTAAATTATATTTAAATTGCTTAAAATCCTCTTAAACCCCCAAAAGCATACATTTTCTGAAACTAGAAATAATAGAGGTTTTATTAGTGTCTAAATCAAAAAATGTTATTTTTTACCATTTCAGAGTACCTTGTCCGCTTAAGGGTGAATAGATAATAACAGTACATGGATATAGCTCCTTTCAGAATTTGGGCTTAGATTAGTGTAGTCACAAGATGTTTGCTGTAAGTATATAAGTAAGTTGGCTATATGATAAGAAACTTTCTTATTGGTCTTAGGAAAGCAAACACAGATATAACAAATGTCTATGTATGTCAACAATGTCACTTTAGAAGTACAATTCTGACATTAACCTTTATTTTACACTTCACTAGTAACTTCACTTTAAACTAAGAGACAATACTGTATTTTTATTCATGACAGTTTTTAATAATTTAAATGGATAATCATAGATTTAATTTTCATATTGTACTTTCTTCTTATTTACATTTGTTACTTTTGCGCTGTAAATGGACAGAAGCACAGTGATATTTACTCACATTGCACTTACAGTTTTTAGGAAAATGAGTTTCAAGTCTGGCTGATATTAGCAGTCCACAGACACAACTGAATTCCTCAATCCTATGAATGAAAACAATGGCAAATGTTTACTTGTGTAGTATTGTTTATTATGTCATGGCCACTTCACTTAATTCACGTTCTTCTGGCATGATTGAACTTGTGTAACTAGACGTAGAGGACAGAAGCCTTCGCACTGATTGATGCCTGTTGCCACCATTGTTGCTGACTATGTGGCCGTTGGAATTGTTACATTTGGGTATCCTTGTAGCACTTCGAGCTAAACCTTGATTGAAGCCTCCACAGAAGGAGCTCACCTAGAACAGTGATAATCAATCTGTTATCAACACTTGAGCATGAATGCGGTTTACCACAGCAAGATAATTGTCTTATGCAACTAAATAATCCTAATTATTACTTTCTCTACACATACTATGTACATAGCATATAGAGATTGGTATTGTATTGCACCCCAAAAATTTGATATCAAGGTATTGCCAGAAATACATGTTTTTACGCCCAAAAAATCCATTGTCCTCTGCCGCAATCTTAGCTACTACACCACAAAGGGCAACAAAAGAAGAAAAGAAGGTTGCAGGAATACTGGGTGAGTGGTAAAGCTGAAGACAGAAAATGGTTGAAATAGTGTGGCACATAGCTGTCCAAAAATAAAATATTAATATTATTATTAACTTATGTGTTAAATTTCATTGACATTATTTACATTGTTATAGGCAAATTTCATTAAATCCAGTATAAAAATATAAGGCATTTTCCAAGAGAAAAAAAAAAAGAACTAACCCAAAACTTAGTAGCAACTTATACCTCTATTATGTGCAGAGCTAGGACTTTTAGCACCTCATTGGGAAATACCAGTTTTTGTGATGCCACATAAGGCTACTACATCATTCATTAACAACACACTCAGGGCTGTACAATCATTAGATGCTGTCACTATTGGCAGTCAGGCATGTGTGGAGGTAGTGTTTTGCTGTGTAGCTGAGGCAATTGCAATAGTTACAATTGGTGTATGCGCTTTAATCGCAAACAAAGAAGATATACTTTTCAAAGCTCCAAGCAGAAAATGAAATTTTAAAGAAATGTCACCTAATATGGCTTTACCTCTCAGCCTGTTATAACTCCTGGTTAAATACAGCTGTATATTATACGCATCTTTACAATATATCTACCGAAATTCATTGCATTTTGGTCAATGATCATACTTGCGCAATACAAATTGCAAAGTCCCTCATTTCAAACATTACATGTAGAAGTCAGGTTATAAAAAGCTTAATTTGATATGGCTCTTAGAAGAATTAGCCTAAAAGACTGATAGAGCAGCAGTTTGTTATGGATAAAGTAAAGTAGAAAATGAAAACCATTCATGAGAAAAATACATGGTATTTGAAATGGTAAAGTTTAAATACCATTACGAGGCTGTCATGAAATAGCCTTACAATGCAAATATCATTGCAACATTATATGTTTAACTCTACTACATCGTGTGAACCTCATGTGAAAGGAAGAAAAGGTTTTTAAACTACAAACATTATTAAATAACAGAAGAAGGTGCTTCAAATTAATACAGTAAAGTGTGTGTTGCTATAAATTGTAACAAGTTAGAATTAAATAGACCTTGAGCATATAGAATATATTTTTGTATTACATGCATTTATTTTGTGAATTTTATTATATAATACTCGTGTTAATTATGTTGTGTCTCCAGTTCTACAAAACAATTCTCAAAGGTGTTTAATAATTTAGACACCATATTAAGAAAACGGTTTCCTAGCACATTTGTATACCTCTGTGATGACCGAGCCAGGTGACTCGGGTATTTTACCTGGGACTGGCATTGGGGAGGTCACAGGATCTGACCTCTTTGAACCATGGTTTTTTGGGGGATTTTCCTGGGTCACTAGGAAATTTGGGGAGCATTCTTCATTCCCCGAACTTCCTGTCTCTTCATTTCATCCCAACCGGTCTCTTTCAGGGTTGTAAGTGTCAACAAGAACTGCAGCAAAGGTGACATTCCATAGAGATGACGCCTGTGTTCTGGAAATACAGCTCTTGGCAATGGGATAGTGCTGGTGGTTGTTTGCAGACTCAGGTGATCTATCTGGGACTTCCCGCAATGATAACAAACTGCTTGTGAACTGACAATAGACCCTCCACGGTGGCTCTCTCCCTGTCTGGAAGTTGGCCTATCTTTGAAATTACACTCATTCTCTCCTCCAGTGGTCCGACGTATAATAAGTCAACAGCTCCAGTGCAGAATAATCCTCCACACATCCCTCTCCCTCTCTCCCCTGTAATGTTTGGCTTTGTTTACTCCTGGAGTTATTTCGTACTGCTCCCCTAAGCTCACAATGTGCACATATTGTACGCCAAGTCCTGAAAGTCCTAGCTTTGGTTATGTGACTTCATTTAAGATTGATTTTTAACTTCTTAAAGCTTTTCATTGCCATATATAATATAGTTTAACTTACAGTGAAGACAGCAACGCCTATCCCAATGCAGATGCCAGCGAGGACATCCCACCAATGGTGACGGTGATCTGTTATCCTGGTTAATGAGCACACTAGGGCCCAAACTAAGCATATGCAGTGTAGCCATGGAACAAGCAGATATGTAGCATTGTCTGGCACTCTTTGCTGGATAAACCACTGCAAAAAGAAATCACTTTCTTGTAGTTACTTCTCTTAAAACTGGAGTAAAACATCTGATGTGATCCATTCACACGTCTTTCTCTAACTATTCTGCAAAGAAATTTCTCTTACAAAACATTCTTTTATTCATATCATGCTAATCAAGATAAATATTAGCAGAATTGGCCTTTGTAAGCAGAAGGGAAATAAAGGATTGCACTAGGCTTAAGCAATAATCAAATCTTTTAAAAACTGGTCACTATGTGAAGCAACTGACATTCAGTTCTTTTATTTGCTAGGAATAAATAAAAGAGAGACGAAAAGAAAGATGAAATCCTATTTGAGAAAAGTTTTAAGTAGCTTAAAATTGAAACCAATAACAAGAAAAATGTACATGAAATAAATTATGTGTTTTAACAAGATCTACCTACATTTTTTGTGTATTTTATCTATCTCTTATCGTTTACCAGAATGAAGAGGTCTTCAGAGGCTATTCCCAGAAAATTCAGGATATACATTTTGTTTGTCATACAAACATTTCAACATATGGTATTTTAATCAAAATCGTTATAACCATTTTTATGAGAAAGGTAGTTGGGGGTGGGGGAATTTTCCTGAAAATCTTTGTATCACATCCTTGGAAGATACTGATCTCAAATACCAAGTATGGCATTTAATGACTTGTACATTGCACATATGTGCTAGAGAAAGTAAAAATGCTTTATTTGAGCTTGCAGATCATTCTGACATATTATGTAAGTCATGTAAATGTACAGCCAGTGAAAATTAGAAAGAATACTGAGCAAAGGAAAATAATGAAGGGAATTTTAAAACATTTGTTTAGATTAAAGAGTTGAAATAAAGAATGTATTTTGTAACAATGACTTCCTAGGAGAATATAGCATAGCACTTGAATTAACAGAATTAAAATTGCTTTGGAAAAAGCAAGCAGTCTACATAAAGTTTATGTGGAAGGACAATTAAATTATAATCTCATATTTGTTATAAACACACAATTTTTTTCCAATAAAATTTATTTGGCATTGATCTTTTCTGTATTTTTACTTTCTCCAGATGAATGTACAATGTATGTAGTAGATACAGAAGGTATTGTATTCCACCCAAATATTTTATATTGATTTTTCACTGGAAATACACATTTTAGAGTTCCCTGAATGAATAAAAAGCAACCAATTTCCAGAATACGGTCAGTTTTGTATTTGTGTGTCTGTGGATAACAGGATAACTAAAAAACGAAAAGTAGATTAAAAACCAAACTTGATATTTAACTTTAGCACCTTCCAAGAATGTGACGCAAAGTTTTTCAAGAAAATCTGGTCATTACAAACTACCTTTACATTGAAAGATTTTAAAAAATGTTGATTTTCTTAAAAATGGGGCTCTAGCAATTTTTATTAAAATATTAAAGTTATTTACATGACAAATAAAGTGTATATCTTGAATTTTCTGGGAATAGCCTTTGAAGACTTTCATTCTGGATGACTTTTCCATAACTAGTGAACTGTTAATAGAAAGACAAAAACTTACTACACAAAAAATGTACATCATATTAAAACACAGTTTATATCAAATATATTTTTTGTAGTTAATAATTTTCAAGATATATTTCAATTCCATCAAATAGTGACCTGCTTTTAAAAGATTTCACTATTGCTGTAGCTACAGTTTCCTATCCGCTAACTCTTAAACAATTTGAAGAAACAACTTTTGAGATTTTAAATGCTGGAGCTATAGTTTTCTATTTAGCAATTTGATGCAAACAACTTGGGAGTTTAAACTGCTTAGTTTGTATTGCTCTCTGTTCAGTAAACTTCATGTAACATTAACATTTTGAACACACATAATATCACCTTTACTCTCTTTTACAAAAATGTTGTACAACTTGCTCTGAAAACTATACATATCTCAAACTTTTTCCTATATATAACTTTTACATAGGTAGGTTAATTAGCAATTTCTGCTATAGTTTTTCTTTTATTATTTTAATACTTACCTAGAATTAGTTTCTACTTCTGTTTATAATTTAACTCTTTTTATAACCTATTGTTAGGGGTGGTGATTTGTAGCATTAATACATTTTCAATTTAGCATTTTATAGCATTTTGAAGAAATACATACATCTTGAATTGATTCTGATAAACAGATATTGTCTCATGAAAAAGCTTTAATGTGACATTAATATCACATTAGGAAAAGGGAACTGAACCCTCCACAATAACAATGATACTTATACAACAATGACAAAATAATACCTTTTGTTGACATAAACAGTAAGCGCATGTGCCAATAATGTATACATAAAGCCAGTGTCCTCATTTGAGTACATGATTTTTTATTCTCATTTGTATATACAAATTTATGCACAAATGCTTGTAAATAAATTAGCCCTTTTTTTTTGTGTAGTGTTCAATGCCTGCTTTTACTACTCTGGCACTACAGGCGATGACACAGATGATACATGAAGATGGAGCCCCATGGAATGTGATGGTGGGGGAAACCGGAGAACCCGGAGAAAACCTGCCCCTGCGCAGCTTTGTCTACCACAAATCTCACATGTGGTCACTTGGGATCAAACCCAGGCCGTCTAGGTGAGAGGCGAGTGGGCTGGCCTAGAGTCCCTTTCTTTAATATTTATTAACAACAAAATATGATTGTTACTTAAATTTGATAACTGTGAAATTGATTTATTCCTTTATGCCAAGTTCAGATTTATAATGTGTATTTTACAAACAGTTGAGGGATGAGGGAATTAGTTCCGCATTTCATTTCATTGCAGTGGACAAGAGTGTCAGAATCATAAACATTCCAAGGGTGCACAAGCACATCAGATCCAACTTCTAGAAGAAAAGAAAGAAAGAAAGTAAATTTTAAAAAATCGGCAATTTTGCATTTATATAACATTTTAGTATAATTTTTGCATTTTATTGCATTTTCAAAACACATTAAAATACGACTTAGAGTTCGTGAAAAATGAAAATACAAGTGTGCAAGACTTTATGAACATTTTGTGCTATATTGCATTTGCAAAAAATCACCACCCCTACCTATTGTGCCACCATTTTTGGTATTTCATCACCTGAAATGGTTGCTTACATGGTTTTCTATAATTTAATCAAAAATATATTGATCTGATAAACAATGAGGTTTTATTCTTAGCTAACAATATTTATTTATTATATGTAGAACATACATTTAGAGTTCTTACCATCATGAAAAGTGACATATAAGTTGATATGGCAGCATGACCCGATGGAAACGACTTGTTTGAGTCTAAGATAAGCCATCGTCTCTTCTCATCTTTGTTTGTACAAACATAGTCGGCAGAGACATAACTGTGAACAATATTATAAATTGTTAGACATGAAAGATGAGCATAATAATTAAATGCAAATTGTGATGGTTTATTTGGATAGTATTACAGAGATTATTTAATAAAATATGTTTTGAAAGTGACACATTCATGCAAGTCAAAAGTATACACTAGTTTAATTTGAATATATATATATATATATATATAAAAATACACACACATGCATGCACGCATGTGCACACACACACAAAATTAAATACATTATAATACTTATAAATACAATGATTATTACAGTATTTTGTCAGGCAGATTTGTCACTTAAATATTCATCTACAGAGTAAAATGATTTATTGCAAAGGTACTCCCTAGAAACCTTAAAATTCCTGAAATTCCCAACATTTTCTTTGAGATTCTGGGGAGAGCATTAATTATCTTGATTGTTTCATAATATATTCCTTTCTGAAAGCAATGAAGATTGGCATTGGGACAATGAATATATCCCTTTTGTCTAGTATTATATTATGAATTTCCATGTCTGTTATAAAACTATGTCGATTAACTGTATAGAATTTTAAAATGTAATATATAAACACAAGGTAAGATGAGTATGCACAATTTTTTAAATAGTTCTTTGCATGACTGTCTGCTATAAGCATTACAGATTATTCGTATAGCTTTCTTCTGTATCCGGAATATGCCTTTACTACTCACTGAATTACCCCACAAAATTATTCCATACTCGATGATGGAGTTAAAGTAGGCAAAATACACCAATTTAAGTGTATCGATTGAGTGAAATTTAACCAGTGCACGGAGAGCATAACATGCTGAGCTAAGTTTAGGTGTGATGTAGCAAGATAATTACCCTGATGTACAGTTGAGAGCCAAATCGGGCTTGCAGGTGTCTAGGAAATGAGGCCTTGGTTCCCCAACAAGTGCTTTTGCAGTTTCTGTGATAACCAGCACTATGACGAAGCCTACGAAGAACTCCCAGTACCACCTCAGAGCTTGATGCATTCCTCGCACTCCACGATGTTTCATACTGTACTCCTCTAGTGTGAAACAACTCCATTCCACCACCCATAGCTGTCAACAAAGTGCATTTGTATAAATCTTACATTATTCCATAGAAATGTCATATCATGTTAATTCAATATTCAAAGGGTATATGATTCCTCATATTCTGAGGTGCCTTATTCAATAATAAAACACACACAGATTGCCCTGGTAATTCGAGTCCCAGTATTTCAAGGTTCCGTGTACTTTGAGCTGATCTTAAGAAAATTACAATTTTACATAAAACTATAACAACATCTTGTTATTTTAAGTTGTTCACATGTATGTTTTACGCACTTCCAAATGTGTTACATTTTGAACTTTCTTTTAATTTTCTATATACATGTAAAACTGTGTTTTACGCACTTCCAAATGTGTTACATTTTGAACTTTCTTTTAATTTTCTATATACACGTAAAACTGTTCCATTTAGGGTTTTTATTTATAATGCACAGAAATAACCTTAGACTCAGACTGCTAATGCATTTCTATTACAGATACAGGCACAGTTAGGTTTGGAGGAGTGCGCTTGTTCTTTCTTTGTTGATCCTTCACTAATTAGGATTGCATTTCATTGTACATTGCATACCATATTTTCAGAAAAAGTAGTGTAATAATAATAATAATAATACCTTTATTGTCAATAGACTGCAATACAGTTTCTGACATTGTCACAAATTCATATTTACAATTTTTTACATTCGTCCAAAGTAGTCTACACTTAAAGTATGTATTAATTAACGAACATTACAAAGATGGACAACCTACATAGTTACACATATTATTATAACTACATATCAGTTGTATATACACAGAGGGTCTGTAATTTCAATATGGACATTATTATAGTTCATTGATACTATACAATGTCTTTGTTATCAAATACTTCTTCAGAGCACTCTCAAATTGTTTACCTTTAGAACATTTTTAATATGCAGGTAGTTTTGCATGAAGCAATAAACCCATGACATTTGGATCCTATTTTTAAATAGTTTTGCTAAAACCCTGCCGAAAATAATCATCATTGTAATGACTATGGATATTGCTATTTTTTAGGTTTTGTTTCTGAACTGCATAGGTTACAACTTTATAGACATACAAAGAATACAGTGTTAATATCTGCTTATCTTTAAATATTTCCCTACATGATTCACGAGAGCCAGCAATTCCTACTCAGTGATAATAGACACTAAAATATGCTTAAGTAGAAATACGTACAAATTTTACATCAGTAACAGATTGACCATTGATGTAGATGGTATGTACCTGTACATACTACACTGTAGTGAGCCCACCATATGACAAAGATATAAGCTATACTGTTTTTTATTTATTTTTTTAACCATTATTATGCTCATTAATATTTATTCATAATTTACCCATTGATTTACCATATAATCCAAGTTTTTTATGTAATTCAGAGTAGCCTCAGCCCCAATTAGGTCCAATTATAGGGGCTCTACTGTAATACAGTAATTTAATGGAACTTGGTGAATGAAAAACTCATAAAGGTTCTATTTTTTATGCCCTACTTTTACCCTACTTTTACAAAGTAAATATTGGAATTTAAAGTCTGTTAAATAACAAACTTAGTATTTAGTATCTTCCAAGGAAGACTTTTGGGAAAATTCCTTACCCCAAACTACACTTTACATGGAAATATTTTAAAAAATGTTGATTTTCTCAAAAATGGCTCCAAAGGTTTTGATTAAAATGTTGTATGTTACAGATATTTGCATGACGAATAAAAGTATATCCTGAATTTCTTAGGAGTAGCCTCTGTCTTCATTGTGCATGACTTTTACATAACTGATTAACCATAAGAGATAGACCAAAACTTACTACACAAAAAATGTAGATCTCATTGAGAGACACAGTTTTGGTAGAATTAACCATTTTCAAGATATTACTTGATATTGGTTTCACTTTTGCAATGCTTATACCTTTCTCGAAGTTGCCATTCATTTCAAATCTCTTTTGATTTATTACTGGCCATGAAAAGATAACAGAATTTAAATTGTATCACATAGCAACCAGTTTTGAAAGGATTTCATTATCACTTTTACCTTGTCAAGGATAAGACAATGTTTATGTTGATTAGATAAAAAAGCAATCTTTTGCAAGAAAAGTTTGTTTGCATAACAGGTACTTTTTTTTTCTCCATATATTACCACATTTACTATTCTAAGATCAGCTGTGTAATAATTAGCATTAAGTCATCTGGAAAAATCCTGGAAAACTGGATTCCATTATAACAGTAACTCAAAAGGACAAATGTTGAGTATTACATTAAACCAAGTTGTTGATGCCAACTACAGGGTTTCAAAATACTATTTTAACCTCTTTATTATTTATAATTTTGTGACAGTGATGCACTTTATTACAGTAATTGTTCAATACTTTTTCAAAACAACATTATATGTATAATAAACAATTAATGCAATTAATTTTAATAGACTTACCCCTAGAAAAGGTGCAACCACAGTGACAAGTAAAAGAACGGTGAGTGATATGGTGTCCCCTTGAAATTTGTGTGAGATCTTGGGGTCTTTACAATAGAAGCCAGTTTTGATGCACGGGATGAAGCCATATTCAATCAGTACCAGGCCAGCCAGGACTGTAAAACAGAAAATAGTTCTCATAATACTAACAGTAATACTGCTACTGCTAAAACACTTAACTTAGTGCCTGTAACTCTTATTTGGAGCAATGGGACACCTAGTGGTGATCAAGTGGAATTTCTAGTTTGCTATTTCACCACTAGGCCATGGTGACAAGGGATCAATTTATATCTCATAGGAGAAAATCATGATCTGTGGCAGAAGTGAAAGTGGCAGGATTTTGCCCAAGGACTTTCTCTTTCAAGGTAAGGCGTCTTTTAAGTGCAAATAAATATTACATGGGACCAATAGCTACACTTCCTTTCTGAAGGAAACCAAGCAAGCAAGGAGGGTGATTATGATGGTGATAATAATTAATAATAATCATCATCCTGCATTCAGGAGGTCCTGAGTTCAAATCCCATGGGTAGACCAATCTGATCTTTTTTGTTGTGATTTCCCTCAGTCTCCGAGGTGAATACCAGATGACCCAAAGCTCCACCTTCTGTTTAAAACAGTAGCAGAACTGAAAATGGATGGTAATTGCAATTGTGCTGCCATCTATCCACAGATAGTGTAAACAGTAGGCTAGATAGCACCCTATTACCATCTGCCTGTTGCAGAGATAAATGTTAAGTGTGGTGTGAGGAGAAGAGACCTTAAAAGGCTAGCTGCACCTTGCTATCTGACTACAGATGGCACCACTTGACGGCCCTCTAACACCATCTGCTTGGCTCTAAGAAAGGTAAAAAGGCTACTATCCACCACATACCGTCAACGAGGTATCTTAGTGAGCAGTTGTTACTATAAGACCAATTAGTTAAAGCAACTTGAAATAAAATGCCATTAAACATTAATAATAACAACAAAACATTTGGTTTTGCTAGCAATTATACAGGTAGTTATATCTGTAGGATTTCACGGACGTAGTCCATTGGAGTTACTTTGGCTTCAGGTGTAGGCCGTGTCATTTCTTAGCCACTCTCCGCTGACATTTCGCTGCAACCTGTGTTGAGCTGTGGTCCGAAGAAGAAGCTCAACACAAGTTGCAGCGAAACGTCGGCAGAGAGTGGCTAAGAAATGACACGGCCTACTCTGGAAGCGAAGTAACCTCTATTTATCAGGTAGCAGTTATGTTGAATCCAATGTAACTCGGAGGAGTCCCCCTACCCCTACCGTACGCAGTGGTGCCACAGTAGCATTCGGGAGATCCGGGATTCGAACCTCGGCGACTGCCTTCTTTGATCCATGGGTGTTTCGTGGTTTCTATGGGTCATAAGCGAATGATGGGATAGTTCATCCTCCACCACGACTTTCCTTACGCATCACTTTCTTGTTTTCTGTTTAAGGGTTGAAGGACAAGACAACGATGTTCAGCTGGGCGGTGGATATGCGCTTAGAGTTCTTCCCTGGCGTCATTGCAGGTCCATTCTGCGAGGACTTTAAGGCATTTCCCAAGAATTTAAGATATGCATTTTATTTGTTATGTAAGTATCGTTAATATACGGTATTTTAAAAAACTGTTAGGACCATTTTTTAGAATAACACAATTTTCGTAGTTTGGAGTTGGGGATTTTCTTGAATAGTATGGTAGTTTGGTATTTCATCGACCTTTTGTTCCTGAGTTAACACACGCGGACCTTTTTTTTTTTCTTCTAAAATGCCTTTTTTATATTTCAGGGATTCTCAAAACATGTAATCCCAGGGGCCTACTATGGTAGGTACGGGTTAGGCGCACCCGGGGTCCCGAGCCAACTTGACTCCCTCTGTGGGCAACCTCAGAGTGGTGAGGGAGTCAGTAGGTCAAAATGTCCACTCACGTGTAGGCTGTGCGTGGAGACCCGTGTCGGTGAAAGGGAATATCCTGGTTGGTTGAGGGTTGCGTATCTGAGCCTGGGCTTCTGTTTTTCAGCAACTGGGAAGGGAACGCAACCTAATACACCACTTTGGTTTCTGCTTTGCCTAAACGGGAGGCTAGGGACTAACCCACCCCTAGTCAATCGGCCAGGACTAGGTATTATACCGAACTCCAGGGTGAGTGGGACGGCGAGCCTGCTATATCCCCTGTGTAGCCCTGTCACCCCAGTGGGGTGACCCCATGTTGGGCTCCGTGATGGGTGGGGAGAACTGGGGGATGAATTTATACCCCTTTTTATGGGAAAACCTAAACCATCGTTTAATGTCCAAGGAAAAGAAGTAGTTGAGTCGTGGGGTGCTCGCTACTTAATTGTCACTCGAACGGAGGAAGGTAAAAACTTCACGTCGGTCAGCCCTTTTGCCATTCAAAAGGGCTTAGATAAAATTGCTGGATCGGTTCAATCTTGTATACGAGCGCGAAACGGTACACTCCTGGTAGAGGCAGTGTCAGCAACCAGACCTCTAAATTAGTACGAGCCACTATGTTAGGCAGTTACCCAGTTAAGGTAGAGCAACATAAACCCCTGAACTCCTCGCGCGGTGTTGTTACCACCCGCGCTTTGGACGGCTTGAGCACAGAGGAGATTCAGGAGAATCTGGCGGGACAAGGCGTTACATCTGTGTATAGGGTCCAGCGCAAAGTAAATGGTGAATTCATGCCTACCCGTACCCTGTTCCTTACCTTTGATCGGGTAGATCTCCTCCAAAGGATAAGGGCTGGGTACGAAGCCATCGAGGTTAGGCCGTTCATTCCCAACCCACTCAGATGCTACAAGTGTCAGCGCTTTGGGCACACAAGTGCATTCTGTACTGGTCAGTCTAGATATGCAATCTGTGGAGACGCCACGCACGATGGAGCGTGTACTTCCCCTCCATCGTGCGCTAACTGTGGTGGCGAACATTCATCTAGAACCCGCGACTGTACCCATTATGCAGAGGAAAGAGCGATCCAGGAGATCCGGGTGAAAGAGAAGGTGTCCTTCTTGGAAACCCGGAAGCTCCTGCGCAGTCGCCAACCCTCTGTCCCGCGCTCTGGTACATACAGCTCAATTGCAGCTAAACCTGTACCGAGGCGGGAAATCGCAACTCAAACTGGCGATATTAACGGGGCCAAAATTTCTGAAAAGATTCTGACGGCTACGCCGCACCAACGATCCTCAACTTCTACGACTGTTCCGGCATCAACATCGGCCAAACCCGCTCATTTAAAGTGTACTACCATGCCTTCAACCTCGGGCACCAAGACCAGTTTACCCGCCACCAGTTCTACGCCAGCAAAAAACTTTAAGACCAGTTACGTTAGGACCGACTTCTTAAAAGACCATGTAAAGTCTCCTCCCAAACCATCGAAGGGATTGAAAACTCAACGCTCATCCCCAAGTAGATCCTCTTCGGGAGAATCTTCTAGTGGGAGTGTAGGTCGATGACGAACATCTCCGTCGATCAGCACCTCAAATCGGTTCGAAAACCTCGAACCGAAATTTTCTATTGGAAAGGGGTCCTCTCCTGTGGAGGAGATGGATCAGGAGGATTCTGCCCCCACTGCTAGATGGACAGTGCGAAAACGGCAGGATCGAGCTCCTGAAAACAGTACAAGCCCAATCCCGAAAAAGAACAAATTGAACCGACCAGCACAGCCCAATCTGAAGAAACGTCTTTCGATATAAACCTTATCCCATATTATAGAAAATGGCTATCCTACAGTGGAGCATACTATGAATTAGACCTCGTCGACCAGAGCTAGAACTGTTGCTCAACCAGTATCAACCATTAGTCGCCAGCTTACAAGAGACCAAAATCCGTCCCCATGACATAGTCACATTCAGGCATTATTCTGCTGTACGGTGTGATCTATCACCGGAGGAGGGTGCTCCTGCCCATGGGGGCACTATGCCACTCGTCAGAGATGATCTCTATGCAGAATCCGTACCTTTACAGTCTTGCATCCAGTGGGCTGCTGTCAGCATTACGCTGGCGTCTACCAAATTCACAATTTGTAGTATCTAACTGCCTCCATCTGCTGACCTCTCGCGCATTGATTTAGACGACCTAGTTTCCCAGCTACCAACATCACTTCTGTTGCTGGGGGACGTGAATGCCCACCACCCACTTTGGGGCTCCCCTCAGACTTGTGCGAGAGGTCATCTAATTGCCGATTTTTTGGACGGTCATAATCTCTCTTTCCTGAATACCGGAGAGCCAACCTTTCTCTCTGACGCCTTCAATAGTTTTTCACACCTCGACATAGCTGTTTGTTCTCCGCAGTTAGCCGTATCCTTACAGTGGACCGTCATCTCTGATCCATACTCTAGTGACCACTTTCCAGTTCTTTTAAGTCTACTAGAACACGATGTATGTTCCACGCGCTTACCTAGATGACGCTTAGACCGAGCCAACTGGAATCTTTATTCCGATTTGGCTGTTTTTAACCGCTGCGAGCACGACTCCGTGGATGTTTTAGTCGAACACTTCATAGCCACCATTCTTTCTGCTGATGAACCGTCCATTCCGCGGTCGACTGACCACTCCCGCCGATTGCCGGTTCCCTGGTGGACCGCTGAATGGCGGGATGTCATTCGTGCTCGCAGACGTGCTTTACGGATTTTCCAGCGTCGCCCTACGCTGGATAACCTAATACAATATAAAAAGATGCGCTCCAAATCTAGACAAGTTATTAAGGATAGCAAAAAGCAATCATGGAGTCAGTTTGTAGGCTCCTTTAACCGACATACAGCTTCATCTGTCGTATGGGATAAGTTAAGACGTATATCCGGAAAACGGACCCATATGCCGATCGCCGGTCTAAAAACAGCGGCAGGCGCCGTGGTTGATACGTTTGATGTGGCCAACACTCTGGGCAGTACTTTCGCCAAGATATCTAGGTCAGACAATTACAGTTAAAGCCCAGGTTGAATCTCAAGATTTTGCCTTCCTCTCTGGAAACCTTGAAGACTACAACCGCCTTTTCACCATGGCGGAGCTAGACAATGCCCTTTCATCTTCTCGAAACTCTGCGCCTGGTACAGATGGCATCCACGTCCAAATGTTACAACATCTCTCCCCTGCGGGTAAGGCTTTCTTCCTCGATGTCTATAATCGTGTCTGAGTAGATGCTACTTTTCCAACTCAGTGGCGGGAGGCCACCACCATACCCATTTTGAAACCTGGAAAGGACCGTCATCTTCCTTCCAGCTACCGTCCAGTTTCCCTCACCAGCTGTGTATGCAAGGTGATGGAACGCATGATCAATGGGCGGTTGGTGTGGTGATTGGAATCCCACAATCTTCTGATTAACATCCAATGTGGTTTTCGAAGACGTCGATCAGCGGTTGACCACCTTGTGTTGCTATCGACGAAGATCCTGAACGGCTTTCTTCGGAATTGTCAGACGGTTGGGATATTTTTTGACCTCGAGAAGACTTACGATACGTGTTGGCGGGCAGGGATTTTACGCGCCCTCTACAGTTGGAATATACGTGGCCGGCTACCGTTGTTCATCCAGGAGTTCATGCGGGAACGCGTTTTTCGAGTAAGGGTCGGCTCGGTTTTTTCTCACTATTTTAATCAAGAGAACGGAGTGCCGCAGGGCTATGTACTAAGCGTGACGCTGTTTGCTATAGCCATAAATTCTATATCGCAATGTGTCCCCCCAGGTGTCTCTTCCTGTTTATACGTGGACGACTTTGCCATCTTCTGTACTTCTCAGCGTACACCGTTTATGGAACGCCGTCTCCAGCGGTGTTTGGACAATCTTTACTATTGGAGCTTGAACAAAGGCTTTCGTTTCTCGCCTGAGAAGACAGTTTACGTTAACTTCTGGCGTCGTAGGTGGCGAATGGCTCCTACTCTTACACTTGGGCTAGATTTCCTTCCTTTCGCAGATGAGATCAGATTCCTGGGGGTTAATATTCGATCGCCGCTTATGCTGGTCTTCACATATAGCACAGCTTAAAGCGCGTTCTCTCAATATCTTAAGGATATTAAGTCGTACATCTTAGAGGAGCAGATCGGACAGTACTGCTGCGTCTTTATCATGCACTGATCCGATCCAAGTTAGACTATGGATGCATTGTTTATTCTTCAGCACGACCATCTGTGCTGAGACGCATAGACACTGAGTACAATCAGGGCATCCGTGTTGCTGTTGGGTCTTTTCCAACTAGCCCAGTTGTTAGTCTCTACGCTGAATCGGCAGAACCCCCTCTGCGTTGTCGGCGTGATGTCCTGTTACCAAATTATGGCTGTTCACTTAACTGCATGTCTTTGCATCCGACGTTTACCCCTTTCTTTTGTACCGAGCTGGACGAACGCTTTCGTAATCACCTTCATAGTCCACGGCCTGCAGGCTTTCTTTTCCGTGAGCTTCTTCGGAAACACAACATTTTAGTGCCTCGCACGTTTCCGAAGGGAGAACGGGTGTACCCACCTTGGTTACGTGCTACCTCCCATGTAGACCTCGGGATGACAGTTTACGGGAAATCTGCTTTGCCTCCGTCTAGTTTCCGTACATGTTTTTTTTTTTTTTTTTTTTTAGAATTTTTATCCTCTTACAGTGACCGATCTTTTATTTACACCGATGGCAGTAAGTGCAGTGACGGTGTTGGATATGCCTTTGTTACTGGTACCGAACCACATACTTTCGGGTTACATATTCACACATCCATTTATTCTGCTGAGCTGTATGACATCTACCGAGCCATTCTGTATGTGCGCCGCAGAAATTTGGGTAACTGCCTTATTTTAAGGGATTCTCTTAGTGCCCTTCAGAGCGTTCGGGAGTTATACCACCACCATCCCCTCGTGCAGCGCATCCAGGACCTTCTCCACTTTTTACACACTGCCGGTATTCATGTGGAGTGTGCTTGGATTCCTGGGCACGTCGGCTTACACAACCCTGCACTGCGCTTCCTTTTGTCACCGCTGCGGACTTGGGACTTGTTGTCCGGAGAGTGGTGCACTCCGGCTGGCACGCGAAGTGGCGGTCTCTCCGCGGGAACAAGCTCAGGGAAGTGAAGGACGCTCCTGTTACCTGGGTGACCTCCTCTCGTAAATCCCGTCGGGAGGAGGTACAATTGGCTCGCCTGCGAATCGGTCACTGCAATTTTACGCAGAGATCATGTTTTAAGAGAAATCCTGTGCCTTACTGTCCGCTCTGTGGGGCAGTATTGTCGGTACGGCATGTCCTGCTAGACTGTATCGCTCTAGCAGCCCTTCGATCAGAGTCACACCTGCCGGCCTCCCTCGCGGAGGTTCTTGCCGACGTCGTTAGAGTTTTTAAATTTTTATCTAATTTGACCTTTACGATAAGGATTTAATTTGCCTTTATCGCTTTTAATGCAGCGGGGGTTCATGGGTTTTAATGAATTTTGACGTTCGTTTTTAATTCGTTTTAACCCGTCGACCACGTTTTAGGTATTTTGCATCCTTTTCGCTCCGTTTTTATATATTTTAGATTTCTGTTTGTCCTTTAGCCAACATTTTTACCTTCTGGTCTTTAGTGACATTTGTTTTTATATTGTTCTTTTTCCTTTGATGTTTTTATTTAACCTTGTTTTCTGAGGGCGCTAATGACTTCAGTAGTTGAGTGCCCTTAAACACCAACCATCCATCAAAGCATGTATTTCTGGTGAAATCTCAGTATCCAATTTTGGGTGGATATAGGTATATATTACACATATGTAAACTCATTTACTGCAGCACTTGAAATGCATCACGTGGTTCATTTTTATTAGAACAATGAATTTACAAAATCAAAATGTATTATTTAAATAAACATGCAAATTAGAATTTTGTTACATGGCAAAAATAATTATAATTAGTCTTATTTTGTATAATAAATGGTATCAATTACAATAAAATATCTTAAATGCTATGGATTTTTCAAACATCACCTTAATAGCTTAAAACGTTACTTTAAATACACCTTTATTATCTGATAAAGAATGCAAATTTGAATGACGGAAAAGTTGGACCTTTGCTATTTATGTTCCGGAAGTCAAACATGACTGGCAGTTTGCTTAGAGACTATGCAAATTTCACGGTTTCTCTTTATTTACCTTTTTCATTTTCACATTCTTTTTGTGTCAACTGTAAAAAAAAAACTTCTTGCCACACCCGTGCAAATTTGTTGTAAAAACACGGATGTGAATACGATGAGATAACCTGGGGAAAATATTCTGCACCAGCAAGAATGATGAAGTACATTTCTGTTTTAATGCATAAACAAATACCATAATTATTAATAACTAACTGAAATATCCGGCCTTTCTCGTGCTTTGACGGTTTATCCTTTGCACATTTAGCTTTAATAGGTTGTTTATTCAATAGCCTTATGTTTCTTAGGACGTGTTTAGAAATTATTAAAAACTTACTCAAACAAATAGTTAATTAAAACTCAGAAAACTACTAATATAGAAAAGTAACTTAGAAAACAATGTGCAAAAGCTCCGCTGAACAACCACAAATATCAGACATACTTTTTTGTGAATGCAGCTTACGCGTTATCACTTTTGGGGTGACTTCGTAATTACAGAGATAATCTCAGTTGGGAAGAAGTAATACCAGTTTAAATAATGACAATATATCCTTGTGTATTCTCAGTAGCCGACGTACATAAAACTACTAAAAACACAAGAAAGAAAGAAAAACAAAAGAAAATCTAACTAAATGAGCATATAAAAGAGAAGTTTGATGATATTGCTGTTATCCATGTTCACTTTATCGTTTTTATATGTCAATTAGTTTTGTTTTTCTGCTTACAAAACAGCACAAACTTCGCTTAGAGAAAGAAACCGGCTGGTTACAAAAATTGAGAAACTAAACATTATAATAAGTATATAGATATCCGAACATCGGAATATGCTCGCAGAAAATATTGATGTTAATGCCAACGATTCTAGTATCCATGTTAGTAATGTTTGAGCGCCACAGAGGTTTTGTAACCAATGAGATTATACTGAATTCTTTTGTGTTATTTTATATACAATAAATAATCATATGAAGATAAATAAGGTAATAATGATAAAGAAGTATTTTGTCTAGCTTGATATTTTTTTGCTATATTTAGAATTTAATATAATGCAGTTCAAAATAGTGTTAATCTTTGAACATGCTTTTGTTTCAGCATAAAAGCTGTTATAATCATTTGACTGTTTTATTACTTCAAGATCAATTTTAGATATTAGATTAACCAATAATATATAGATATAGATACGTTTATTTGCCAGAGCAAAGTACATTGTGTAGCAACTGAATTACAAGTAATATAAAAAACAATTGGCAGTATTATAAAATCCATCCAGACAAAACAATGGATTTAAAACCAAAGTGCGCTTCACTGACATCTTAAAAGATGCAATAAAGAGAGATTTAGTGCTATTACTAAGTCTGTTAAAAAAAAGTAATTATATTGTTTCAAAGGAATTTTGAATCTTAATATATTTACATCTATTTATGTAAATATTGGAACTAGTTCTGGTGTGTTGAAGATGAATTTCAGAACATAAATTGTATTTATGAATATTTTTCTTAGCAAATAAGAGTCAGTGGAACACAAACAATGAAGTCAAAGTTAAAACTTAACAAATAAAGGTTTAAAGTGAATTCTGGGGGCTACACCACATAAAATTGCCTTTTTCTGTAATAAAAGTATATTTTTAGCTAAAGCGTGGTTGCCCCAAAATAAAATACCATAACTCAAATGGCTATGGATTTGTCCATAATAAATAGATAATAAAACATTGGAACATACATGATTTTTTAAAACCCGTAACAAAAAAAAGCTGATGTGTTCCATTCACATGACTTGCTCTACATCTCCGCAACAAATTATTGTTAAAAAGCTTATGCTTCTATTTACTTCATGCTAATCGAGAAAAAATTAGCAGAAATAGTCTTATTACTTGCTTCCTTGTAAGTAGAAGCGAAATAAGGCAGTACCATAGGTTAAAGTGATAGTCAAAAGCTACGTGACTGAAGTTCCTTTGTTTATATGTACACGAGTTGACAAATTCCTGTACGAGAAAAGTATACTTTTTTAAAGCTGAAACCAAAAACAAGGAATATCTCAAAAACGACCAACTCCATGAAAAAATGTATATGACACAAATTGCGTGTTTTATTGTGTGTTTTTTTTTGTAGTGTTTAACGCCCGCTTTTACTGCAATGGCACCGCAGGCGATGATACATGAAGATGGAGCCCCGGTGGAATGAGATGGCGAGGGAAACCGAAGAACCCGGAGAAAATCCGCCCCTGCGCCGCTTTGTCCACCACAAATCTCACATGCGGTCGCTTGGGATCGAACCCGGGCCGTCCAGGTGAGAGGCGAATGGTCACACATTTTTGGTGTAGTAAGTTTTTGTCTATCTCTTATGGTTTACCAGTTATGCAAAATTCAATAAAAATCATCTAGAATAAAGTGGTCTTTTGAGGCTATTCCTAGAAAATTCAAAATATACATTTTATTTGGCAAGTAAATATCTTAAATGTAAGAGATTTTAACCAAAATCGTTAGAGCCATTTTTAAGAAAATTAAAATTTTCTAATGTTTTTCTATGTAAAGGGTAGTTTAGGGTGGGGGAATTTTCTTGAAAATCTTCGTGTCGCATCCTTGGAAGATACCAAACTGAAATATCAAATTTGGTTTTTAACGGTCTTTTCGTTTTCGAGCTATGCTGCCCTTAGACACACATATACACACACGGACATTTTTCTAATTTTTTTTTTTTTTTATACAGAGGGTCTGAAAACATATATTTCCAGTGAAATTTCGGTATCGAATTTAAAGGTGCAATACAATACCTTCTCTATACACTGTGTATATAATACGTATAGAGAAAATAATATACTTCTACTTACTTTGTTGGCGATATAATTAATAGACGAACGCCAATATAAACCAGGTTCAAAACGAATGTCTAGAAATGTTGTACTTGTTTCATTACTCGTCGTTACTTTGTTATTTCGCGAGGTCGTGCAAGCTAAGTAGGTTATTAGTTTTCTTTTATTGACAATGTTCCAGCTATTATGACAGGCATTGAGATAGATGCTCTTGCAAGCTTTTTAAGCTTTACATGAAAAACAATCTTGTGAAAATGGATAGAGTTTTGAAATCCAAGTTAGATAGTAATTTTTACGTTGCCAAAGGTTATCTGTGCCAAGTCTGATCGAAATCGGTACAACTGTGTAGAAGGCTATAAAAAACACACATTGACTTTTATGTATTAAGAAGATTTTTTGAATAGTGTTTTACGCCCGCTTTTACTATAGATGGCACCGCAGGCGATAACATGATGATACATGGAATGAAAATGGAGCACCGGTGGAATGCGATGGTGGGGGAAACCGGAGCACCCGGAGAAAACCCGTCCCTGCGCTGCTTTGTTCCCAATAAATCTCACATGCGGTCAACTGGGATCGAATCCACTCGCCCCTCCACGGCACGGCCTTATTAAGAAACTAGCAATAATAATAATAATAATAATAATAAAGGTAGACAGCGGTGGGGGACATCTCGCGCACTGCGACCTATACAGATCTACAGTGGCTAACGCCCTAGGAGGAAGCGGCGAAGTGAGATCACAGAGACGTACGGAAGTCCTTAATTTTTCCAAGCCCGATGACCCGTTAACCTGGTAGCTCCCTAAGTCCACGTGTGAACACACATCTGCGCCATCTGCCCGCTCCGCCATGCACTTCCAACCTGGAAACAAATCTGAAAGATGCGAGGGAAACGGAATGAAGCGAAAATGATTGCATTAAATCTTAATATGCGAGAAATCGCCACAACATTCGCCCACCGACCCCGGGAAAACGAGGAAAACCTCAAGAGCGGTCGCTGAGGATCGAACCCAGAACCTCTCAAATGCGAGTCGCGCATGGTACCAACTCGCTCGGTATTTAATAATAATAATAATAATAATAATATTTCTAATTACAAATGGGGATATTGGAACAACTGCAGTCATCCATGCGCGTTGTTGAGAGGTCTGCTCTCTGGATGATGTAAGACTTTTTCTTCTTCTGTTTAGTTTAGGCTAAGCCTGTTTATCTTCAAGCAGAGTGTGATGGAGATGAAAAGCAACGTCTACCCATCTTTTTTAGTGACCTTCCAACACGTCTACTTCCTTGGTCTCGTGTTGTTTTAATCAATCTTTCTCCTCCCCTCTGCTAGCATGCTCATTTCAATCATTCTTACTTTCTTTTTATTTCATTCTTTCTTTCTTTTCCTTCTCTGTTTTTACTCACTTATATCACATTGTTTTTATTTTCTCTACTTAGTACATATTACATAGAGAAGGTATTGCATTACACTCAAAATTAGATACCAGGATTACACTACAAATACACGTTTAGGGTCCCTGTATTATAAAAAAGCTTATGTGTTCCATTTGCTGTTACTTGTTTCCTTGTAATTAGTAGGGAAATAAAGCACTACACTAGGCTAATGCGAGAGTCAAATCTTTTAAAAGCTGGTTGGCATGTGATCAAAATTCGTTTACACGTAGGTCAGAGTAGGTCATGAATTGTGTTTCATGTTCTAAGTGATGTTTAAGCCACATTTATTCACATAATTAACAAACGTTACTATTCGCATCGTCTGAGATTATACATTCAACTTCTAGTTAGTTTGAGACTGTTGGAATAATCCTTTTTATGTGTTAATGTGTTTATTTTATTCTTTGTATTTTGCGTACCGCCTCACTAAAGGGCAGTCCCTACCTAGAGCAATATGCTCATTGGGACATTCTATGTAAATAAATAAAAATAATTTACGCACTTTAAGCTGTGCGAGAACCTAACCAAACAAAATGGCTGCAGCTAACACCTGTCAGCAAACCAAACCTAAAGATGTTAATAATAAGAGCGTAAATACCAACAATATATTTTACTCTGGAGCTCTACATCCAAATAAAGAGCAAGCAATAGTAATAGAAGCTAACGAAAACATTACAGTTAATGATTATGTCCTTGCAATTAGTAAACTCACTTATTCATCCAACATCCGATACGTTTCCCGTGTATCCAACAATAGGACCTGCATATAATTGGTAAACACACAAATCGTAACTGAATTAAACCACCAAGCATCCCAGATTAATGATAAATAATGTTTCACTCCAAATGAGACCCCACCTAGAGAAAAACAAGAGAATAATTATATCTAATATATGCCCAGTGATCCCAAGCTATGTACTAGAAGAAAACCTGCTGAAATTAGGAATACAGCCTGTTTCATCCATAGAGTATATTAAAGCTGGTATTCCTCTTCCTGGCCTCTCCCACATTCTAAGCTTCCAACGCCAAATGTTTATACATCCTGAGGACATGGAAAGGTTACCTGATAATATGTAAATTCAGTACGAAAACACAAAGTACTGGATTTACTTGTCAACTGATACATCCGTGTGCTTCTTGTGCAAACAAGGACATATAGCCAGGCAGTGCACACAAACTGACCAGGATAAAATAACGGGAGAATCTCATCTCAAAGAACAAAATCTAGAGTTTCCCTCTGAAACTGATTTTCCACCAATTAACACACCCCCTAAAGTTACCGCAAGTAAGCGATCAGTTAATAATCAAGTACAACAATCCAATGTATCTATCAACAATATTGCACTGACTAACCCTGTTACCAACTTACAGGAACAATTAAAACCTACACGGATATTGCCTATTCAGGAAACAAAAGATGGCAAGGAAACAAGAAGGTCTGAGGCAGGAAATGCAGCTATGGATTTAACAATACATAAAGCATGTGATGCTAGCAAGCAGGAAAATTCAGAAATTATTCTTTCCACATCCACCCTTGCAATAAAACATGACAGACGACTAGCTGCAAAAGACAAATTTGCAATCTACCAGTTCAGATGCTGACGATTCCACTGTAGAATCTGTATCAGACAGCGTGTCCTCTGATGCAGATGAAGATCTCTCAGAGGAAAAAGTACCTATAAAGAAAACCAACAGCAATAAACCTCCTGTAAAGAAAGTCAAAACCAGCATGAATGATTTACTTGAACCTTTAAGGAAAATCATGAAAGAAACGCCACAAGAATTTTCTCTGAATTATCTGCAGCTTCTGAGCTTTTATGAAAATGCTGTAGATAACCAAGAGAACTATGAAATTAGTGTGGACACCCTGAAAAATGTTCGTCAATACCTCCCTAATCGGAGCTTAAAGAACAGAACAACTAGGATGGAAAAGCAACTAGTGGTTGCCTTGGCTGAAGAAAGAAATGCAACTAAGGGCGATTAATTCTAGTAGAAGTGCAAAAAAAGGTAATATGACTAGGGTTAGGAAAACTGGAACACCACCTTCCCCCAGAAATATTCATCTATTTATATATTTCGTTAGTATTATGGGTTTAATAATTATGCAATGGAATATTAATGGGCTAAACCCCCAGCTAGAACAACTACAGTGCATAATTAACCAACGTAGACCTAATATACTACTGTGTCAAGAAAGTTCAGGGAATTTTGCCAATAAAACACAAAAAATGAATTATTCATCCAATTTTATTTTATCGCCTTCAAAGTAGTTCCCTTCGGAAAGTATACATTTATGTCAACGAATAATCCAATCATCAAAACACTTTTTGTAGGCACTTTAAGGAATCGATGTCAATTGTCGCCACGAATTTTCCTTTATGTCTTCTATCGATTGAAAACGGGTGCCTCAAAGTGGTAACTTGAGTTTTGGAAAGAGAAATAAATCAGCAGGAACCAGATCAGGTGAATACGGTGGTTGTTCGATGAAATTTGTTGAGGTTTTGGCCAGAAATTCGTTCACAATAATAGCCTTATGAACTGGTACGTTATCGTGGTGTAGAATCCACGAGTTGTCCACAAATCTGGCCTTTTTCGCCGTATTTGTTCTCTCAAACGCCGCATAACGCTCAGATAATAGTCTGTATTTACCATCTGACCTTCTAGCAAGAACTCTGAGTGCACGACACGGCGATAATCGAAAAAAAACTCTCAACATGACCTTCAGTTTTGATCGAGTTTGACGTGCCCTTTTAAGTTTCGGTTCAGTTGGAAGGCGCCATTCGGAAGCTTGTTGACTGGTTTGAGTGTCAAACTCATAAACCCATGTCTCATCACCAGTTACAATGCGTTTCACTGATTCTTTCTATATTAAGAACTATCAAAAACCATCGAAATGGACACTAAATAAATGTGACTGGAATAAAGTCAGACAATGTGTTATTGACTTTCTAAAGGATCTACCCCCTGCCAATGACTTCAACAACTGAGATGTAAACGAGCTAATAAAACAATTCAGCACTGTATTGTCTCAAGCAGCAGAACATCATATTCCTAGAACTTCTAATATTACAAGAACAAAAGCCGTTCCGTGGTGGAGTAAGTCATGCAAAGCAGCTACAAGAGAGAAAATAGAGTTTTTTTTTTCTAAATATAAAAAACAACATACTATAGATAAACTAAACTATCTTAAACTCCATGCTAGGGTTCGAAGGATAATTAAAGAGAGCAAAAAGGAATGCTGGATATCCTTTGTTTCGTCACTTAAATCACAAAACAACTCAACAGCACAAACTTAAAAAAATCAAAGGTACCACACATTCATTCCAAATTCCAATGCTTCGTGATCCACATAGAGGTCTTTCCGTATTAAACTACAAAGAAATTTCTGATGTCCTAGTTGAATCATTCGCAGAGACATCTAATGCAAATGACAAGACACCAGAATTTTTGAAACTTAAAAATGAATATAGGTAATTTATAAAACAAACAATGGTGAACAATAGCACCCAACAGTATAACGATAACATACAAATTCAAGAGTTAAAAGATACTCTTATAAATGTTAGCAACTCCGCTCCTGGACCTGATTGTATACCGTAGGACATAACAACTGCCCGACGAGGGACTCGTATACCAATGTGACCTATATAATTATATTTGGACAGCTAAAGTATTTCCTTTCCAATGGCTTAATAACATTGTGATACCTGTTCTTAAACATAATAATGACAAGTGTTTACCTCAAAGTTATAGACCTATAGCATTAACATGGTGTATGTGTAAGTTTTTAGAAAACGTTAACAGTAATCGCTTACAATGGACTTTAGAAGAAAAAAAAGTTCTTCAGTGGTATTCAAAGTGGATTTCGTAAATTTCATTCCATAACAGACAACCTTCTTGCTCTAGAAACTGCAGTTTTGAAAACGTTTAACAATTCTTCTCACCGTCTAGTTACAGTGAGTCTGGACATTGAAAAGACTTACGACACAGTATGCAGAGAGTATATAATAAAAGTGCTGCTGGAGAACAACATAAATGGAAATATGATATACTTCATAGATACTTTTCTGAAGCATAGAAATGTACAAGTAAGATTGAACGGCCATCTCTCTAAATCCGTTTCTATAGCAAATGGTGTACCACAAGGATCAGTCTTAAGCGTGACACTTTTCCTAATTGCCATTAATGATATAGCATCTACTATTAAAGCTCCTGTTCAATCAACATTATTTGCCGATGATCTCACAATATTCTGTCAAGATAAAAACATTAGTACAACAGGAAAGCTACGTCAAGAAGCAATACTGAGCATAGAAAATTGGTAGCAAAGACTGGGTTAAAACTTTCTGAAAGTAAAAGTAAATGTATAATATTTTCAAAAACTAGACAGCAATATACACAACCTGAAATATAAGTCAATGGCCATAAAATTGAAATAGTAAACACAATCAAGTTACTTGGTGTCACATTTGATCGGAAATTAACATGGCTCCTCATATGAAACAATTGCGAGACGACTGCAGAAGACTGATAAATATCTTAAAAGATATTATTGGCCAATAATTGGGGAGCTGACTACTCTGTTCTTAGTGTGGCTTACAGAACCTTGATTCGTAATAGATTATGGTTTAATAATCTACAACTCCGCACCAGGCCCTCTACTTTAAACATGCTTGACGTCAGCCATCCACACTGCGAATAAGCCACCAAATTCCTCCAGATCTTCAGGCAGTACTCGACGAACCAAGGAAGTTATCAATATTGTTCAAATACATAAAAGATTGTAAACTTGCTACTGCACTGTAAAATATTGTATACTTTTAATACACTGTTGTATGAAACACTATATAAGTATTATTATTAGAATTCCAATAACTAATGTTCAAACTAGATACAATTATTAATTTTAATATGTAAATATTGTATTTAAATTTGTTATTGTTACATGATGTCGCTATAAGACCTATGTAGTTAGATCTTCGTTTCTTTACATGGCCAGGAGATAATAAATTATCGTAAGAGAAAAGCTTAAGTATCTTAAAACTGAAATCAATAACAAGGAATATCTCAGAAAATTACCACCTCCTCAAAAAATGTATATGACACAAATTGTGTGTTTTAACGTGATCTGCATTTTTTTTTTTTTTTTTGCAGTAAGTTTTTCTCCATCTATTAAGTTTACCAGTTATGCAAAAAAAGATCCAGAATGAGGTCTTCAGAGGCTATTCCCAAGAAATTCAAAATGTACATTTATTTGTCATGTAAATATCTTTAATATTTTAGAGCCATAAGAAAAGATTTTCAAAAACTTTTCCATGTAAAGGGTAGTTTGGGGTGGGGGTTTTTCTTGAAAATCTTCGTGTCGCATCCTCGGAAGATACTAAACTTAAATACCCAATTTGGTATTTAACGGTCTTTTCGTTTTTGAGCTATGCTCTCCAAACACACACACGACATATAACATAACATATATAACATGCATACATTGCGTTTTTTAGGAATAACCTCTGAAGATCTCTCTATTCTGGATGAATTTGCAGAATTTTGCATAACTGTTATGGTCCCTTATTTTCTTTCTACTTACAAGGAAGCAAATAATCATGACAATTTCTGCTAATGTTTATGTCGATTAGCATGAAGCAGATAGAAGGATAAACTTTTTAACAACAATTTGTTACGGAGATGTAGAGAAAGTGGTTTGAATGGAAACACATCAGACTGTTTTATTCAACTCCAAGCTATAGAAGATGACTGCTGACTTCATTGTTTACAGAGGAACTCCGTTAACATCCCAAAGAAACCATTTTCAGAGGAAACTGTGGTTTATGAATCATGATTCAGAGCGCCTCTTCTTCCAGCTGTCTCGGCGGTATTAGATTATTCACATTATTGTTGTTATTATAATGTGTTATTGTTATTGTGTGTTTTATAAAGATAAACCAAGACAGGGGATTTATTTGTAATTTAGACTTAATTATTCATTAGCCCAAATAATGAGGTTGCTTGATAAACATTGGTTTGGTTGCTATGGGAACGTTTAATTTTTAACTTGTTTAATAATTCTCCCCACAATTTACAGAACAATCGTCATAAATTACTTTCTAAATATTTAATACGGTGATAAAACGCTTCCCATTTACAACCTGGCAGTTGCTAAGGGAAGCATGGTTGGTCATATCAGACGATGAAAGTCGCCCTCCGTGGTGTAATGGATACCACGCTGACTTCATATATGCAAGGTCGCGGAGGACGATGGATTTTTCGGGCGTAAAAATCCTTAGCATGGCGTCTTTCGGAAGAGAAGTAAAGCCGTTGGTCCCGTGTCATAGATTTACGGCACGTAAAAGACTCTCAAGCTTGACAGAGAGGCCTCTGAGCAAAAGTAAGCGGTCTTTCACGCCCAGTATAGAATGAGACGCTGAGAACCACAGCAGTTAAAGAGCGTCCATAAATAAAACACCTTTTCATTTTCAGACGATGTATAAAATAGGCGAAATGACGCTCAAATGATCTTGGGGTCCATTTGTCTTCTTAGAATAAGGGAAATCCTAAAACAAAATCCTCGTCCGGGTAACTTACCTTAAGCAAGATTCGAACTCGGAATTTCTTGAATGTGAGGCAGTCACGCTAGTCCCACACTGCCGTGGTGGGCTCGTGAAATCTTGTTGAACATTTTCAATTGCTACTGGTGGTAAAACGTCGTCTCCTTGGCGCCAAGTAGGTGACCTGGGTTCGATTCTGGGTACCGGAGTAGGGAATTTTCCCCCGCTGGGAGACCTGGTCTGGGGTGCACTCAGGGGAGCCAATCGAGGAGCTGCTTGCTTGAGAAGCAGCGACTCCAGATCGAAAAGACCGCATCAATCGGCCGGGAGGGACTCGAGGCGCTGATCATGTCTCACCCTCCAGCACTGCACCCCATTCATGACGCCTTCGGGCCGAGATGGGGGATGCAGCGGCCGGGCGGTAGGTCCCTTGTGGACTGTCGTGCCATGGAGTTACGTTTACTAGTGGTATATCTATACCCTTTCCTGATCCTCATGTTTAACTTTTCCATATTAGCAGGACGCGTAACAAAGATATTTGAAGTATCCCTATAAAAAGTAATTATATAGAGGGAGAGGGAGGGAGGGAGAGAGAGATGTTCCCATAGCAACCAACTCTTTTTATGAGTTTTTTTTCCTCTACATGTACTACGTACATAGTATATAGAGAAAGTATTTTTTTTTTTTTTTTAGTTTAACGTCCTTTAACCGGGTTTGGTCATATCGGACGATGAATGCAATTGATGATACGATGCTCAAATGATCTCGGGGTCCATGGAGCTTAAAGTTACTCGACATTCGTCTTCTCAGGATAAGGGAAAACCCCGAAAAAAACCTTACCCGGGTAACTCACCCTAAGCGAGATTCGAACTCACGACCTTTTGAACGTGAGGCAGACATGCTACCACCACGCTACCCAGGCGGGCACAGAAAGTATTGTATTGCACTCAAAAATTCGATACCGAGATTTCACCGGAAATGCAGGCAGGCAGGCAGGCGGGCGGGCGGGCGGGCGGGCGGGTGGGTGGGTGGGTGGGTAGCATATCTCAAAAATGAAAAGAGCGTTAAATACCAAACTTGCATTTAAGTTTGGAATCTTCCAAGAATGCGACACGAAGATTTTCAATAAATCCCCCCACCTCCAACTGCCCTTTATATGGAAAAAAAATCGAAACTTTTGATTTTCTTAAAAATGGCTCTAACTATTTTGATTAAAATCTCTTATATTTAAGATATTTACATACAAATAAAATGTATAGCTTCAATTTTCTGGGAATAGCCTCTGAAGACATGTTTATTCTGGATGAATTTAGCGGAATTTTGCATAACTGGTATACCATAAGAGATACACAAAAACTTAACACACTAAAATGTAGAGCTCGTTAAAACACGCAATTTATGTCATATACATTTTTTTTCGTGGAGTTGACCGTTTTTGAGCTGTCCCTTGTGATTGATTTCAGCTTTAAAAAAACTTCTACTTTTCTCAATTTGTCAACTCCTGTCCATACAAACAAAGGAACTTCACAGAGTAACCAGCTTTTAAAAAATTTGATTATCGATTTAGCCTATGGCACTCCCTTACTTCCCTTCTACTTACAAGAAAGCAGCTAATAAGACCCTTTATGCCAATTTTTTCTCAATTAGCATTAAGTAAATAGAAGAATAAGCTTTTCAGCAATGATTTATTGTAGAGATGTAGAGAAAATCATGTGAATGGACACATCAGATTTTTTAGATAAAGTTTAACGCCCTTTAAGCTGGTAGATTATATCGGGTGATTAATGAAATGGTGAAATCATGCTCACATGATCCAGGGCCCATAGTGTTTGGATTTTACTCTACATTCGTCTTCTCAGGATAAGGAAAACTCGGAAAAAAGCCGGGTAACTCACCCTAACCGAGATTTGAAGTCAGTTCTTGAACATGAAACAAACACGCTACCACTATGTTATAGAGGAACCAAGCCAGGTGGCTCTGGGATTAACATTGCGGAGGTCTTGATCGCTACCCCGCAGCCTACCTCTCTGGTTCCAGGGCTTTTCGGGTCACTAGGCCAAGGTATTGCATACCACCCAAGAATTCAATACAGAGGTTTTACCGGAAATGTATTTTTGCCACCCCCTGAATAAAACTTAAAAATAAAAATCTGATGTGTACCATTCACATGATTTTCTCTACATCCCTGCAACAAATTATTCTTAAAAAGCTTATACTTCTATTTACTTTATGCTAATCAGAAAAAAAAATTAGCAGAAATAGTCTTATTACTTGCTTCC